>CM070628.1:34471769-35080778 GCA_036346255.1 Ampelocalamus luodianensis | reverse complement strand
TATTTGTGTAAAACAACATTTGACATTAAATACAATACTAAGTTCAAAAGCTCAAGTTTTATAATATCTAAAATTGAGTTTTAACTAAAATAATAAAGCTAGTGTAGGCACCAACCCAACACTAACTTAAACACTGGCACCAACCTGTGGCTTCAACCCATAACTTTTCTCATGGACACCATCCATGTCAAAACTGCTTTTACAAAACATTTTGAAAACGAAATCAAGTGTAACTTTGAGTGACTTTGAGAAGCATATCCATGACTATGGATACGACTATTTGAATAGTTCTTTAACACTCGCAGAGGTTGTACAACTTTACCCACAAGATACGACTTCTCTAGTTTGTTTGGCATTCGTCGATACCACCGCTCATTACCTTAGGTAAGCGTCTAGAGCATATGACGAGGCCTTTACAAAGCATCATCCCACCGTAGTCCCGCCGCTAAGGATTCACCCTTTGTGCTAAATATTCAGGTTCAGCCCTCTTGTGCCGTAGGAATACATAAAAGTAGGTCATACAGACACCCACGCGAACCGGATGGCATGACCACTGGTGAAATATTGTAAATTAGTTAGCCAGGTCCTACCCACTCAGGACATGTGGTAGTACGATATGGCTTAGCAAGATGCGGCTCGAAGACCGGACCTTAACTGACTTGGGTGAGTTCCAAAATTACCCCTAGGCCTCAACCCTACCCGGATTGAGCTCGTGCATAAACATGCACCCATTAAGCATCCATTTCGACCAAGTCTAAACCAATTTTTATTTTATTTCATTTTTCAAAGTCATTTATAAACTTCCATAACACACCAATGCCATGGATACAATTTAAACAATATTTGATTTTGGTTGAAATTCCTCAAATCAAATATTTTTTGTCTAAGTATGGCTAAGCACAATTTTCCTAAAATGTTCTAGTTCATACTATTGCATAAACTAGATTTTCATCTAAGGTGTCAAGGTATGTTTGAATCATTGTCCAAAATTGGCAAAGACAAAGGATTTTAGGCATAACTATGATTTAAAAATGATATTTAAATTACATTAAATAGAAATAGGCATGCAATAGTAATTTAAAACAGAACTTAAATAATTTGAAATATTGGGATCAACATGTTTAAAGATGTAACTTGCCTTGCTTTGATTAATCGATGTTCTCAAACCACGCCGAAATCCCGTTGTTGAAGTCGTCAAATCTATACGTAAACGATCTAAATTCAAATAACATTCAAATAAAATACAAATAAAATTGAAAATTACAAAATAAATATTGACAGAAGATATCGACTTTATATGAATTTAGACATTGAATCGACGGAATCGTAGTTCGTATGAAGGAGAACTAAATTCAAAGGTTGAAAATCACATGAAATGATAGAATTTCGAAATACTATTCACTAGAAATTGTGGTTTCGGATTGATCGAGAACAAGGAAAGAGTTTTATGGCCATAGTGAGGAAGTACGACGTTGAACGCATTGAGACAAACTCAAATATTTTCCTAAAAACTTCTATATTCATAAAAATTATGTTTCCAAATACATAATAATCTCTTCAATGCATAATGATCCTAAATTATACTTTTTTGGGTGCAAAACTAGGGATCATTTGCATATCTATCAACTCTCATCTCCTTTTCTAAAGCTCCAGGATTATCGGAACTACCGGCGGCTGTACCGCGGTTCTACCGATTCTGCGTAAAAGACTTAACCCTGTCGGACTAGTCTTTTCCTTTTCTCTCCACCGAAGAACTTTGGAAACTTCCCATCAAATCCTCTAAAACTCTTGGGGTTTCTTCATTTATTGTTGATTTCTTGCATCCTTAGGGTTCATCTCCCTCGATTCTCAAGGTAAAATCGACTTTAATCCCTTCTTTACCTTGTTTTAGAACCCTAGGTCTCAATTCGGTTCTTTGTGAAATATGGAGGTCTATTGGGCAAAATTGCTAATCTAGGGTGTTATGATGTATATGCATCTATTTCATGGATTCAATCTATTAAAAACAGAAAAAAAAAATCTAAAGAAATTTCTTGCCCTATATCGCTTCAAGAAACGCTGACTATCGCAAGTTGTA
This sequence comes from Ampelocalamus luodianensis, assembly GCA_036346255.1. Classification (NCBI taxonomy): domain Eukaryota; kingdom Viridiplantae; phylum Streptophyta; class Magnoliopsida; order Poales; family Poaceae; genus Ampelocalamus; species Ampelocalamus luodianensis. The sequence continues at coordinate 35,078,701 of CM070628.1, read as the reverse complement.
TGTCGGTACTAACGATTTTACTAACAGAACAAAAGGATCATTCCACTTCATTTTAAAACCAATTTTTATTGATTCTTATCTTGTCTCTTATCTATTCTATCTATTTAAAGATGCTAGGAACAAGGATTATAACTGCAAATCATTGGTGCTATAAGAGGCCAATCCTCTTCACACTCGCACTTCAAGAAAATCTAAAGGAACAACAAAAGGGAAGAGAAGACAGAGGCAAAAGACTCGCCTCTAATGATTCTCAAGATGAAGAGAACTCATCGCAGAAGAATCGATCTGATCGTAATCAAGATCGTAACTGATGAAGATATGGCAAAGGCCGAGGAGCAACAGATAAACCTTAGGAATATCACAAATGATGAGTATGCTTTAATGCGACAAATAAACCAGCTTTAGGCTTCCAATGTCTTCCATAAGTCCAAAGTTCTATACCAATTTTCGTAAATCGGTTTATGAACAGATATATGGTCCCAATAAGAAGTTTGTAGATCATAAGTGGATAGATTGGCCTTCTCTCAACTCCTTGGACAAATATGAACACACATATTGGCTTTTTCAAAGAGCCAGATTCATAAGCTAGTAGCACTTAGATGTGACTACAACGAGGAGATAATCAGCAATTCTATGCCACTCTATATATTCCTTCTGGATTTTAGTTAGTTATCATGGATGACGTGGATCGCACTTATGATTGCACAAAACATGAGCTTGAACTTGCTTTACACATAGAGTCAAGCAAATTTGAGAAAATCTTTGAAAGTCGTGTCTTTAGTTCTAGCTAATGAGTACTATGATCGAATGTTAGATTTACTCTGTGGAAGATAGGTGGTCTCTGCTCATTCCTGCTTGGTTAATAGGATAATTAACCATACTATTCTCCCTAAGAGTGGCAACTTTGATGCCATAAGAGGACATGCTTGGAATATTATAGATAACATCATGAATGGCGAAAGTTTGATGTGATAGATGTGATCATTAGGGAATAGCTTCGCAAAGAATGATCGAGTCAAAAGAATCTATTATGCTCCCTACATCATGGCTCGATCATTCGAAGATCAAGTTACCATGGCGGCTTAGGATATGCTCACAAACCGCATAAGCCACATGAGGGTCCTCCCATTCCCGCATGTCCATCGCGTGCCCAGAGAGGGGGCAATGGCGATGCACAGAGGGAAGATGCTCCAAGGATATGCTCAAGAAGAAGGTCAAGTCTCTCTTGCTCAAATTTACTCATCTATTCTAGAAATCAAGAATACTCTAAGAAGAGATGAAAGCTTCTCAAGAAGAATTTCAAGTCAAGTCAAAAACAGATTGAATGCTTTGACATAGAGTGTGAGTGCACTTGAGGAAGCCATGAACACACCACCGCTTTGGACGCCGCCCTCCTCGCACACCTCTTCGAGATCCTGCTGCAGCCTCGACCTCTCAAGTTCCTCCTCCTCCACCTTCTCTCAAAACCAAGCTCATCATTCAAGATCCACCTCCTCCTCAAGATAGTCCGACTCTCAACCTCCTACAGACCAAGCTCTCAAGATCCAGCTGAATGATCTTTTTGGTATTTTTGATGCCAAAGGGGGAGAAGACTAGAAAGGACTAGAAAGGGAGAAGAATAGAATACTAGTACCTATATCTCTATGCTATGTAATAGTTGTATTATGCTTTTGGACTTATGCACCTTGTTATGGTCTTATGTGATTATAATATTTTGTTGATCTTGGTACTTAATATATTATGTCATGAATTGCAATCTCTCTCTAATGCTTTTTATAGCATTGTCATTTCCTCAAGTATCAACAAGCAAAAGAAACTCCGCAATATTTTATTCAAAATCTCTACAAGTGCTTGCAAAACATCTTCTTTTATATGCTCATGTTTAGGGGGAGCTTTTTAAATGACTTGAACAATCAAATAATTCTCAAACTCTTTTAAATTTATTGCAAGAATTATTCTTTGTTTAGTCACAACAAGAATATACAACTCGTTTCACAACAAGTGGTATATTCAAACCATATCTTTCTCACATTTGATTGGGTTGTCATCAATTACCAAAGGGGAGATTGAAAGCCTCTAGGCCCCCAAAAAGTTGTTTTGGTAATTACTGACAATATAGAATATGGGACTAACATGTTTATTGAGTATTTAAAAAGGTTTAGTCCTGGTGATGAATGCAACAACTTGAAGATGCATGCTAATGGTCAACATGAAGATCAACATGGTTCAAAGACAAGGTACAAGTAGTTTAGGATCCTTTTCGTTTACATCGTCCTAGGAGAAAAGGTTAGAAGACCGGATTTTAGGTTAAATACCGTACTATTAAGAGGGATCACAACTAGTAGCTTGATAGCATGTTCTTGTGCCTTTTGGATCATTCTAGGATCATGCATACATTTGGAGTTTTTGATTGAAGGCAATATATGGCTTCTCTCTTGGTTTCTCGTAGTACCGGTGTGTTCGGACTTAATACCATTTAACTAAGAGTATAAGCTTCTTAAACGGAACTACGGAGAATGTTTGATTGAGCACATGAGTAAATCATGTGGTTAAGATCTCCAAAAGTTGCCTGCATCATGCGGTCAAAATCCTTGTTTCAACATTCCTTTAATCAAGGCCCACGTGGCCACCCGCTTGTTTTTAAGTTGAGTTGGAAATTGTGATTACTGTAGTACCGGCGTTTCGCGAACTACCGCTAAATGAAAGTTCCGATGTTCTTTGGCGGTAATACCGTGAACGATCTTTTGGATCGAACTAAAATCATGCGCTAAGAGGCGTGGTCCTATCATTCTTTTTCAACTGACCATCCACGTAGTCGTAAACATTCTGACCATCCGAATGTTGAACCGATCATGTGGTTAAAAGACGTGGTCCGAACGGTTCTTTTCAACCGAGCCGCCCACGGCAAGTCCGACGCGCAAGCCATTCGCTCGTTTTGAAACTTGCGGAAGTACCGTGTTTCTAATCGCGAACAACCATTTTGGCGGTAGCACCATTTAAAGTGTGATACGCTTACGTAACGTGTTGTTGGAACTTATTTGCTCTCAAGGTACAAAGAGTATCAGCAGTTGCTTTTTCGCGAAACTACCGCAACCCGGTACATCCGATTTTAAGTAGCGGTATGTTTTTTATAGAAGGTGTTGCTTTGAACCTCGAGTTAAGCTGTTGTACCGCTCTTATGATCGGAACAATCGAAAACAACTACCACATGATAGTTGGTGGTAGTGTTGTGTCGATTTTCAACGCCTCTTCAGAGCATTTAATACGCTCAGCGCGAATCTTAATGTCTATTTTTGTAGGTGCGGTAGTACCGCCGTTGTACTACGGAACTACCGCTTATGTAAAAAGTTCGTGGATTTGGTCCCAACGGTCGAACTTGTGTGTGAGGGTTATAAATACCCTCCACCGCTTCTTGAACAAGAGATGAGCTTTCACATTTACATCTTTGAGCCAAGAGCATTCACTCCACACCTCATACTCTCTATTGTATTCATTGTGAGGTTGTTGAGCAAGAATTCAAGTGTATTCATTCTAGTTTGATCCATTGCACTTGATTGCCGCTGCTTAAGATCGTGATTCATTACTTTGGTGTTGCCAACACCTAGACGGCTTGCCGGGAGTTTGCACGGTGATCTCTTCAAGGAGTTTGTGAAGAGGCCCAGTGTCATTTGTGAGTGATTTTGTATTCGCCATCTCCGGAGTGGAGGAAGAACAACCACTAGTGAAATCGAGGGAAGGCTTAATTTATGGAGCCATTGATTGGTTCAAGCTTCCTCAACGTGGACTAGTGAAGACTTCTTTTGATAATGACGGAAAACTTCACCGCCTTCATTGTAGTTATTTCTTGTCTTTACTTTCTACATTTACAATTCAAGCAACTCTATTGTGCTTATTTTGCTTTAGCTAGAATTGTATCTAGTACCGACATTAGCTCTTTATTGTGTTAAGTTGGATAGTAGTTCTATCATCTTATTGTGCTAGGAAGCTTTGTTAGAAATATCTTGTTTAAGGTTTTAAATTAGTTGATAAAGTTTAAAAACCTCCTATTCACCCTCTAGTCGGCTTATCCTTGATCCTACAACCGACCATTTACCCACCGGTAATCCCGCCATCATCACCCAATAAAGCCTCAAATTCAAACATTTCAATCTCATTCAAACAGCATGAGATATGCATGGTTCGAAGAAAATAAGGTGGACTTGATTCGCTAAGTGGCGCCACGCCACGCGTACACGCACGACGTCGCACATCATAAGTCACGATTTTTCACACAAAATACGCGTGCGCAGTGCTCGCACGCAGTGTTTAGCCAAAGCCCTCCTCGTACCACTCTCATCCATGTGTCGCATGTTTCAAAGAGTGGTAAGGACTCCATCTTATATGTTGGTCACCTCCACCTTATCTTAGCAATATGGTACTAAACTATACATATTTTGAAATTATAGAAAATAAGCCTCACTCATATGGGCCAATTTCCAATAATCCCCCACCAATTCCAAAGCAAGAAGCAAAAAGATATCAAAGATATTGTGCTGAAGCATTGTTAATATAACAACCTTTTAGTGTAAGTCTCGTACGGGTTGAACTTACACTTAGAATGATAAGATTCATCTTCTCACAGATGATGAATGGACTATGCCTTGAATTCAGAGCTTTTGTGATTAGATTTCACCTGAAATCTCAACTGATACTAGGCTGTTAAAGAACCGTGCCTAAATGGAGCATTATTTGGTCATGCTCCTTATTCGCTCATGAGCTTTCTAGAATACCTGTTCTCGTGAACTGCGACCACACAATTAGGCTCAAGTAGGTATATTGTTTCTAGGTATCCTGAGCTAACACCTTTCCTCATTTGGACAATAAAATATATTAAGGCTTTATACCAACCTTCCATATAGTCGAGAGTAATTTGTCTATTAGGACATGGATTCAATGAATATGTACTCTCTTGTTACAACATCAACTTGTTTTTCCCATTGCCTAAGTCACAAGATCTCCGATCAAGAAGGTATGGGTTATCATTGAGTTGTAACTCCAATGGGCCTCATTCCCATGTCCATAGACGCAACGGAATCGCCTTTTGTGCTAGCCCCTTTGAAAGGGTCCGCTAGATTTTTCTCAGTTCGTATATAATTCACAGAATCACTTCAAAGTTTCTCGGTTTTTGATGATTTAAGCCTACGCTTCACATGTCTAGAGGACTTCATGTTATCCTTAGTACTTGTAACCATAATCAATATTGTTTGATTACACAAGACATTACGATTGATGGTATTGGTTTCTCAACCAGCAAGTCCAATGTAGCTTTCTAAGCCATTCGGCCTCAACAGAGCTATGTCTAGTGCTACAAGTTCCGCTCTATGGTTGACCTCGCCATTATGGTCTGCTTACACGACCTCCATGAAACTGCATCACCTGCTAGGGTAAAGACATAACCACTTATAGCTTTGATCTCATCTGCATCAGAGATCCAATTTGAATCACTATATCCTTCTAATACAAAAGGATACCCAGTATAGTGAATTCCATATGAGGTGGTACCTCTCAAGTAGCGCAACACTCTCTCAAGTGTCTCCCAGCGATCATCTCCTAGGTTAGAAGTAAATAGACTTAATTTTCTCACAGCAAATGATATGTTAGGTCTTGTGGCACCAGATAGATACATAAGTGACCCAATAATTTACGAATATCTTAATTGATCTTTTCCTAGCCATTGGTTATTTCGAAGCTTAATGCTCGCATCATAGGGTGTTGGAGAAATTTTACGCTCTCATAGCCAAACGGCTTAAGATTTTTCTTAGCATAATAGGATTGGCTCAAAGTGATCACATCCTCGTTCTTGATCAATTTAATATCTGAATGACATCCGCTTTCCTAAGTCTTTCATATCAAAGCATCGAGATAAGAAATATTTGACCTCGTCAATTACAACAAATGTTTATTCCAAATATAAGTATGTTATCCACATACAGCACAAAATCACTCCTTGACCCCCACCATAATGATAATATACACATTTATCGACTTCATTCACAATAAAGCTAGCAGATGTCAAAGTTTTATCAAATTTCACATACTATTGTTTAGGTGCTTGCTTTAGACCATATAAGGATTTCAATAATCTACATACCTTATTTTTCTGTCCAGAAATCACAAAACCACCTGGTTGATCTATATAGATTTCTTCCTCCAATTCTCTATTAAGAAAAGATATCTTTACATCTATTTGATGGACATGTAGACCATAGGAAGATAATAATGCAAGGAGCACTCGATGGTGGTTAGTTTGAAGCACAGGAGAATAGGTATCAAAGAAATCTTCTCCTCTTTCTCGGTGTAACCCTTGGCCACAAGACTTGTCTTGTACTTCTCAATAGTACCATAAGGCCTTAGTTTCTTTTTAAAGATCCACTTGCATCCTATAGGTTTGCACCGATATGACGATCAAGGATCTCCCAAGTCCTATTAGCCATGATAGAGTCTATCTCGCTATGGATCGCTTCTTTTCAATACTCAAGATCAGAAGATGCATAAGCCTCAAAGGGTCTTTGGCATATCATCCACGAGGTATACAATAAAGCCATCACCAAAGGTTTTCAACCCTTTGTCTTTTGCTTCTACGACTAGATTGTTATCCTCCTCAGAATATCACATATTGGTTCGTAAATGGTGAGAAGTTTAGAAGTTTGATTATTCTCACTTTCAATATTTTTAGTTTGAACATTCTCAATTCGTGAAGTACTACTTGCAGTTCTCATTGGAAAATAATCCTCAAAGAATGAATCATCTCTAGACTCCATTATTGTGTTAGCAATAATCTTAGGAGTTTCTAATTTAACTACTAAAAAACTATAGGACATGCTATTATGAGCATATCCTAAAAAAATACAATCGATTGTTTTAGGTCCAAGCTTTCTCTTTTTCTGCAATGATATATTGACCTTTACTAAACACCCCCAAGTTCGTAGAAAATTGACATTAGGTTTTCTCCTCTTCCATCCCTCATGTGGAGTAATCTCACTCTTTTTAGTGATTACTCTGTTTAGGACGAAAGTTTTCACAATATAGCTTCCCCACTATGTCTTGGGCATACCAACACTCTCTAACATGGCATTAACCAAGTCTGTTAGTGTCTGGTTTTTCCTCTCAGCCACCCCATTTGATTGGGGTGAATATGGTGGTGTAAATTCATGGACTATTTCATTCTCGTAATGTAATTAGAAAAATCATGAGAGATGTACTCTCCTCCACGATCGCACCTTAATCTTTTTATTTTTTCTCTAGTTGGTTCTCAACCTCACCTTATAAGTCTTAAAGTAGTTTAAAGCTTCATCCTTAGTTTTTAGAAAATACACATAAAGCAAAACGTGTTGCATCACCAATCAAAGTTAAAAATATATATTTTGCCTCCTTTTGTCAAAAATCCATTCATTTCACACAAATCTGAATGAACAAGATTTAATGGTGCCAAGTTCTTTTCGCCTCTAATCCCTTAAAGGGTTTGTGAGGTTGCTTTGTTTGCACACATGATTGGCACTTTGATCCTTTGATAATTTCATATTTTGAATTAAATCTAATCTGGACATTCTAGCAATACTATCAAAACCAATATGATAGAAACAAGAATGCCAAATATTTGCCTCACATTTATTTAAATCGGTTGTAACATTGATTATAATAAGACTCTAAAGTATTTAGGCGGAACAAGTCTCCGCCTCACAAATTTTTACCAACAAAAATGCTAAACTTAGACATTACAATTTTATTTGACTCAAAGACTAGCTTATAACCGTCCCTCGCATAGAACATAACTACTAACGAGGTTCTTGTTTATTATAGGAGCATCGCACGCTCTTCAAGTTGACAATCTTCCCCAAGTAAGCTTCAGATCCACCGTACAACACTAAGAATAGAAGTATGTGACCCGTTTTCCATTAGGACAGAGGAAGCCCCCACGCTGGTAAGAAGAAAACAAGAAACTATCGAACATGCGTGAACATTAGCACCGAGATCAACCCACCAATCGGTGGATTGACATATCAAAAAATAACAGAGAATTACTATACCCTCCTCAAGTCGAGGCACCGCCTATGATCACATTGATAGACTTCTTCTTTGGCTATTCACCATCTCTCGCTCTTGCAAAAATGACAATCTTTCGCCATATGACCGCTTTTTCACACACAAAGCAGATGATGTTCCTCATATCTTTCTTCTCAGTTTTCTTCTTAAAGCTAGTTGTCTTGTTCGGTTTGTTGGATTTGTATTTCTTTGCAACAGTCTTTTTCTCTATGAAATTTGCATTGTTCTAACAAGAAGTGTTAGGTGCATCTTTTGCTCTTGCCTTTTCTTCCACATCGAGGGTAGCAATGAGATCTTCAATGTAAATCTCTTCCCTCTTATGTTTCAAGCTAGTGCCAAAATTCCTCCAAGAAACAGAAAGTTTGGCAACGATGCCCGCACCCACAAACTTAGGAGGCAACACACAGCCCAGATGCGTAATCTCAATAACCAATAGCTGGAGATCATGAGCTTGTCCAACTATGGACTTAGCTACATCCATGCTAAAGTCAAATAATTGCTCACACATGTAGAGCCAACAACCTGCCTCTGTCTCTGCATATTTGTGCTTAGTGCATCCCCAACTCGTAAGTGCACTTATAGTCCATATACACATTGTAGAGTCGATATGAAAATACACCAAGAGCATGGTGTTCGATTATCGAATCGCATATACTGTCAATCGTAAATGGATATCGGGTGAATTACCCACCACATGCCTTCAAAGACATAAGTTTAACTTGGCTCTAGTCTGCTATCTACAAAATTATGACGAGAAAACATCTCAAAGTTTCATAGCATCAAGCTCCGGCTATAGTTGTGTTGCAACAAAGTTTACAATAAGGTTTCTGAAATGTTGAAAATGAGAGCAATATTTTAATTCCAGATTTTAATAGAAGGCAGATATTGCAAAAGACTAATAATGCATAAATTAGTATTAACAGCAGGCAACTCATTGTACTTCACAATATATGCAAAAACAGAATGTAAACAAGTCGATCAGTCACACGAAAGACTTACTGTTGAGTTTGATGAAGAACAGGAAGCAACACAGACTCGATGCAGTGTAGAAACATAGATGAACCTGTGAAGTGAGCGGTCACACGATGATGCGCTACCTAGAAACCTTATTGCCGCCCAGACAGTCTTCACGGTAGCAACGGCTCAGAGATAATGCTCCCCTTCTGCACAGAGCACGCCGAGAAGAAGAGTCGACGAGGTTTAGATGGCGCAATACAACAACACAAGTTTTCATAAAGAAGAAAAGAAGGAATGGAGGTAGTGGTTCTACGTGCTATGCTCTGGACGTCTCCAGGCATATATATATAGAGATGCAAACTGTGAACTGATTGATTAAACAGTCATTTACCCACTGGTAACTGACACACTTAACCATCCATTTATCCACTGGTAACTGACACACTTAACCAGCCATTTACCCATTGATAACTGCCTGCCATCATCACCCAATAAAGATCTAAATTCAAATATTTGAATCTCATTCAAACATAGAGAGAGATGCATAGTTTAGCAAAAATAAGATGGACTTAGTCTGCCAAGTGGTGCGCCACGTCACGATACGGTCGCGCGTCCCAAGTCACAAGTCATGCGATTTTTCACGCGAAAATACGCGTAATGCGCCGCAGGTGTGTTTAGCCAAGCCTCCTCATGCCACCCTCATCCATGTGTCACATATTTCAAAGAGTGGTAAGGACTCCACCTTATATGTTGGTCGCTCCACCTTGCCTTAGCAATATGGTACTAAACTATACATGCTTTGAAATTATAGAAAATGGGTCTCACTCATATGGGCCAATTTCAACAGATAATTCTATGAAGGATGCATCGATACTACTGAGTTCCCATGCCCGCAATGTGTGTGCAAAGAACCAAAAATATCATCCACCACACACCGGTGACATCCGTGACGGCGCATTACACGTGCGGCCACCACCTCGTAAGTGTATCTTGTACACACAAAGATTTTTTACATCATATGTTCCATTCCACAAATCCCTGATTACACATATGCATAATGGCAGCCGGAGATACAATGCAACTTCTTCCAATAGATCGACGGTCTCGAGATGTACAATAGAGCGTTCATCCAGTAGAAGTACATATTGAACTTTCCATGGCGTGCCGAGACCTTCCACGCTGGACACCTTATGTACCCAACCCTAACCCAACTGAAAAGGCATCAGACGAGCCCAAGAAAGCAGATGAATACAATAAGACCAAGCGGGCAGCGAACAAGTGGAAGGCTCTTGCAAGTGAGTCTGTGGGCCGGAACGTGGGCTGTACTACCGCTCCCGTCGCTCAGGTGCACTCTGGATCCAAGAGGTAAGTTACGTTTAGTATGCACAATAATTATTGATTTGACCCAACGCTATGCTATCCTAACATCATTCAACCGTCCGCCCATCTCGTAGGTCATGGATGACTTGAGACCGCCTTGCCGCCGTGTGTAGCAAGGAGACAAGGGGAAGGGAGTGATGGGCCGCTAAAACTCATAATCTTTATTTCAATCGACTTTATTTCTATTCTAAAAAGGTGCATATGTATCGTAGATGTATTTCGGTTTGTTGCATCGTGCATGTGGTCGCTCCTTATACACGAACCAACCCCTACACTGTAATTTGCAACTTTATTATAAACTCTATTTCAATTCACAATCGTTGTAAAGTCGACTTCAAATCTCGCTCTTTTCGCATTCAATTCTTGGCGAAAGGCAGGAACAACATAAAAATAAAGGTCCAAAAGATATGTTCTGGAAGTAGGCACTAAAAATAAAGGTCCCAATGACAGTGAACTTGTGCACTAAAATTTCATATTTCGTACAAATAGTCCACATATCTTATGCAACAAATTAAACATCTTTTCCCAAATATCGACAACATCGCATGGCAACTCCTAAACCCAAATATTTTGTCCGATTTTGCATTTCAAACTATGTGGACACTTCAACGTATTACCAAATTTAAAAACAAAAATTTAAAAATTTAAAATTACGCTACACATAAATAAAAACGATAGATCCACCTTGTCGCCATTCAATTGGTGATAGGACCTCCCCACTATTCCTATGGCGATAGGGTCCTCATGCAATTGGAATGGCATTAAGAGCTGCCGCTATTCAAAATAGCGAAATACACAAAAAGAATCAACTATTTATTTTTGAAATTATCTTTTAAAATAGTATTATTTTTTTAAAAATGATGTTATTCTATTAGATGTTCTACAGAGGTTTCCAATTACTCCCACGATCTTGCACATATTTCTATTGTAACTACAAACTAGACAAGAGAGAAACGGGAACCTCTGTTCCCTATAGATGCGAAGGAAACCCTGAGATCCTTAAATGTGGAAAACGGTATTTGAGTGTATTTATTGCTAAAAAAGCCTCCTGTTACATGGGAAAGAGCATATTTACACTTTACATCTAGGGTACAAGAGATTACAGCTCTACCCTAAAAAGTTCTATGCTCGTAGAGCTGCAAGGTCTTTCCTCCTCCTAGGCGTAGCCTTCGATGCACAAGAACCTCATGGCCCGGTCCATCGCACATGTACTCATGATCCGCAAGTGGCCTTGACTCCTCCGCCTATATGGGCGGCCCCGAGCGAAGACCCTAGGACCCTCACCCATGCGAGGTGGTCCGCGAGGCCCTGGCCCCTTCACTCTAGGGCGTGTGGTATCTCTCGTGGGGCTTCCTTCAACAGCCTTCTGCACACTTTTGCTATGCAGGTACTGCACCTCGCCTAAGCCGAGGTGCTTGCTAGCTTGGTTCCTCTAGTGGTTTTCTTTGTGCCTTCACCATGTCCTTAGGGCTAGGCGCCACCCTGCAAGAATCTCAATATTTAAACTCTGTAATTTTGACAAGAAAAAGGAGTATAGTGGTATAAAAGTGGTACCATTAAATTCGTATTTCAAATTACTTTTCATATGATTGTGATTTTGTAGTTATTAGTAATATATCATGAGAAATAATCAGTCTACGTTCAATTTTAGAGACAGCGCGAAGTCAAACCGTGCCTTGTAAAATAAACGTGGGGAGTACTATATTTGATACGGTTTTAGGATGCATTAGCAATTTCTCTCTCAAAGAAAAATATCATCTTAACAATTACTCATTCCTTTTGCAGGAGCTTATATTCTGAAAAACGGTCACAGGTCTGGCAAATGGGGCTTTACACGAGGATTTTTTCTTCTTCAAAATTCATCTTACGATACGTGGTTAGATTGTAAACTCAAAATCACTATGAGCTGAGTCTTGGATCGCCCACTACTTTTGGTCTAAAATCAAAAAAAAAAAAATCAAAGAATTTTACATAGTATTTTGTCTCTAGGCCTTAGGTTATTGCCAGAGGCTCGAGACCAGCCCACCCTAGCTCCAAATCATTGTGTTATAGTATTAGTACTCCAGAAACATCAATGTATTGAACCCAAGTATACCAGAACTCATTCTGATTGATCTACAATTTTACATGGTATCTACCGGTATTCAGTATCCGCAGAAATTTTGTTGCACAGATGATACCACAGGTCCCTTTGAGTTTTTGGCTCATCTAGCACGCTTTTGAATCTAAATAACATAAATAGTCTAAAAATGAAATAATAAAAATAGCACGTCTACCTTACGAAAAAGTCACGATAGAGTAGCAGTCACCGCCAATGCTACTCGCTGCCTCTGGGCGCAGAGGTAGGTGCCGCCTCCGTGAGGGTGTGGCAAGTCGACGACCACCGAATGGGAGCTCGGATGTGGCTTGCGGCACACCCAAGGCGCAGAGGCCTTCTACCATGTCTTCTCGAGTGTGGCACTGCTATTTTTATCAATTTGTTCGTAGAAACTATTTTCGCTATTTTGTCACTAAACTATTCCATTTTAGTTGAAGACTCGTCCTCTTTAGTAGGTGGGCTGCTGTTACATGGGGTGTGTCGGCCACGGCCGTCGAATAGGAGCTCGCCACTACGACGTATGGTATGAATGCTATTTTTACAAGTTTGTCCATAGAAACTAATTTTTGCTACGGAGACCCACGAGAATGCCGTTTTAGCCGAAGACTCCTTCCCTTTTCCTCTCTGTTACGGCCCCTTTCTGCGTTCTTCCGGGTCCCCATCGCTCTTTTCGGCCCCACTTGGCCTTGAGTCCAGCTCCTGCCAGCGTCCCCTCGGCCCCAGCCTAGCCTCCCCTTTCCCGTGCCGTCTCCTCCAACTCAGTCTTCTCTTTTCTTGCTGGTCTGGGGGCTGTCTGTTTTGGCTGCCCAATCTCTTCTGGTTTTCTTGTCTTGAACTCCCAGGTGAGGAAGAACCTTTCTGCTCTCAAGAACCCACTTCGTTGTTTAGAGATGGGAGTTTGGTGCTTTGGGTTCTTGTTCTAGTCCTACAAGAATGCGTTTATCCTCTTTAGGTGTGATTCTGATAGGTAGAGTATACCCTCTTTAGGGTGTGATTCTCGGTTTGTTGTTTAATTATTTATTACTTGTCCTGGAAATTGCAAATTGTACCTGTTGTGGGTGGTTGTGATGATGGAGTTGGTCAGAAAGGCTCTCCTGTTACCAAACTTGTTTGTTCTAGTTGCTTCTAGCAGTGATTGTTATCTTCTTGTGGGGCAATTTAATCTTATTTTGTGGAATCAGCCCACGTGCAATCAATTTTGGGCATTCCTTAGCTACCTAACCAGTTCTGTGTTGTGAGGTAACATTAGTGCAATTTGGTGCTGCTGGACAATTATTGGTTCCCATATAGATTGGTTATCCTTAGTTGTAAATTGTAAAAATTGTTCTAGTGAAGAAAAGATATACTGTTTGTGTTTTGTTTGCTCAATTTCTCAGTCTTCATTCCTTAGTTGCTATTGGTAAAATTTTCTTTGCTTCAGCAATTGATTGTGCACCTTCACCATCTATTACTTGAATTTGGCTTCAAAGATGCAACCTCTATAAGAAATTTGTTGTTTGTATCCATTTTTGAAGTATTTAATTAATCTGCTTCATGATAATTCTGGTGCAGTTTGCAATTGTCCTTGAAAATTTTGGTATAATTGTTTTATTTATTGCCATCTTAGAGTGGACACATTTCTGAGATTTCCCTTTCGTCGACTCTCAGAGGCCCCCATTCTGTTAGGAAATAGTAGTGTCTTTTGATAAATAAAACTTTACCAGTTTTTAATATCTTGAGGCTTCAATGCATTCTCTAGTTAATATAGTAGTAAAGTGTTTTACCACTGCCCTTGGGTACTTGTTGAGAAACTAAACTCCTTGGTCCTGGGCTGGTATAAGAAAGTGCTATTTTTGGACAATTTGTCATTTTTGCTAGTGTGCTAATTTCCTTCTAGAATAAATTAAAACCTATGAATTTTTCTTTTTTCTGTTGCCAATCCTGACCGGGAATCTCGTTTTCTGTTAGCTTTTTCTGTTAGAAGCTATGGTCTTCTTGAGGCTTCTTGTGGGCAAACTTTTCTAAAATGAACAATTATTTTGTTATGTTTCATTGAAAAAAACGATTGTTGTTCTTTGGCTTTTGTGGAGCTGTAAGCTTGCTGAGTAAAGTTTGTTTCCTGTCTGTAGTGGAATATCACCTTGAATTTATCAAACCATTCCCTGCAGGAATTTGGGAAATTATGTCTCTTTAAAGGGAATCCAGGGTCTGGTCCTGAGCGGTCTGAGATCCATGTCTAAGTGGGAGGCAGTCACATTTGAGGAATCTCTTAGCTTTGTCAAGAAAGTTAAGGTGAGAGATTTTCTCAAAGGAACTTTCAATGCATGCTGACTGTTGTGAGTCTTGGCAGTGTTGAGGGACAATGTTCTATGTTTTCCCAATGTTGCCTGTCCTAGATGTTAGTTTAGATATTGCATTCTGTCATAACAGTTACAACTTATAACAGTTTATCCTTGAGGGGTGGCAAAGTACATGTTACATATTCTACACATTGGCAAAATAGAACACCTGTTATGTGATAGACAATTTCATCATCTAGAGTGCATAGCAAGAAGCTTCCTTGTCCCCTTTTTCAATCATTAAATGCACTGTTTATCTTGGCAAGTTGTCAGCAATTAATTAAAACTGGAGATGCTTTCCTTTCTTGAAAGAAAAAGTTGCCAGCAATCATTTGATGATTTGGATCTGAAGCAAATGGAAATATTTTTTTTGTGCAGAAATTTAGCCATGCCAACGAAGGACAATAGAAAAAAAAATTGATTTATTTCCTCTTTTCATCACCTGCTTTGAAGCTAGTATTGGTTGGGAAAAAGAGATATTTTAATCAAACCTCTCTTTGACTCCATATGTGATGCATACCTGCATTCGAGTTTATGTTTGTGATAATGTGTTGTTATGTTGTGATGTGTTCATGTGTAATCACTAGACCTGATACTTTCATATTATATATTGCCATTTCTCAGGTTATAGCTTTTTGCATGTAGTAATCTTGAGTCAAAAAGTATTAATGCGATACACATGTATGAGGGTCTGGGAGTGTCCCGGCTAGAACAAATGTAGAACAAATCCTGATTATTCAACTTGCACGTGGATGCCCATCCCAGTCCATGCAAACTAGGCCCAACTGGGCTCCTGGCCGTTTCTAGCCTCAGTTCAAAATTTGTGTAAAATAAAATAAATAAAATGTAACAATGTAAGGAATTCCATTTTCCTTAAAATTTTTTTAAGGAATTCCATTACTTTAGAAAAACGTCGATATCAAACTTCCTCTCATATGGGATAGAACTCCACTGTTAAGGGTGGGGAAAAATTTATGAAGTTAAAAGTGTTTAAAACAATTTTAACTGGTCTATATGGGGAATTTCTGGAAATTCACAGTATACACATCTTTGCTTAACGTATTAGTCATGCTTACTGCCACACAATTTGCAAATTGCAACCGCTTGACTATGAAGGAAAAAATTGCCTAATCAAATTTCATTGCACTTTCGCAATTTGGCTAAGTTATTTTTTAAAACGAAACAATTTGTCTAAGTTACACCTGTAGTAGTTTTTTACTTAATACTTACTAGGATTTCTTGATCGTTTGTTGAATATAATCATCAAAGATCACGACTGTTAAATGGATATTGTGCTCTTGCATCATATTTGATCTAATTAAATCTGCCAAGCCTTCAACTTACTAAAGGGATACACTATCTGATTACCTCCTCGCTTGAATTGAAAGTTCGGTGATTTTCTGATTGAATCATGTTCTTTATACAGGCTCGTGACTACATGTTATACTTGTCACTGCTTGATGTGCTCAGCCAGAGTGACCGAATCCCTCTGGAAGCTTACGATGAGGTACCATGACTGTGATCCTTCCCTTACTCTCATCCAGCAACAATTTGTAGCTTATTCTTTCATTGAAAATCATAATTACTTTGATCCATCCTCTTCCAAACGCAGCTTTCACTTCTTTTCCGGAATCACGAAGATCTGCTAGAGGAGCTAGGGAAGTTCAGACCCCTCCCTTCACCAAGCACTGTGTATAGCCACAGCTCAATCTGGATGCTTGTATTCCTCATGCCCTTTATGTTCCTAAGCCTTCTCCTTGCCTTTGAGAAGCCATTGAAGTGCTTCCTTCTTCGACAACCTGTAGCAAGCTGAAAATCTGCATTACGATACAAGTGATCAAGCGCGTAATATGTGAATGGACTTGGACTGCTGTCATGTAATATCCCCATTTATGTCAGTGTCTTCTTGGTGCTTTGTGACCAAATTCATATTTGTGATCTACTTGTATGCTGATGCACGGAAAGTACCTGTGATCAGAGTCAGGTAATGAGGCAGGACAGGCAAAACGGATTATTTTGACATGTTCAGGACAAACTTCATTGTACAACAGACAAACTTGTTCGGGACAAACTTCATTGTACAACAGACTAAATGAATTGTCTAGCAAAGAATTTAGTCCTACATGCAAAGTGGCCTAATGGTTGTCCTAAGAAAGCAAAGTGAAAACCAGAATCATACTAGATATGCAATGTTTATGTGCTAGTACATGACTACTGAGTTTTCCAGCCAAAGATGCACATGAATGAAGCATATATGAGAGAATAAATAAATTAACGATAATGCTTTGTTGCTACTGGTTGCGCGTTAGTCATCTCGTGCGATCGCTAGGAGGTAGTCGCGGAGTTGTTCGAATTTCATCAAGGGGCACGTCACGACAAGCAACGCGTTCTATTTCATGTGACACAACAGGACGAAGGTGAGAGCTAACTCCCGGTATTTGTTCATCGTTTTTCTCTTTAAAGGATCATGTCTAGTAAATCGAGTGTCTAGTTTGTGTTCCGTTTGAACCGCTGTGATTTATATAATGAGTTTAACAAAACAAAACAAAACATATATTGAAAGTGTTTTAGGAATATACTGATAAAATTGTTTCTCAGCTAGTAACTCTAGATGTCCGCTGCCAGCAACTTTAGGTGCTGACACCTAGCAATTCTCCATTGATAGTAATTATAGGTTTCACTATCCATATTATGGCAAACTAGCAATTAATTCTTTGTGCGGGTAACTAGCAACGCTAGGGTACTGGCAACTAGCCAAAATTGCCATGCTAGTAATTATAGTTGTTATTATCTCTGTGCTGGCAATTAACAACATTAGACGCAGGTGATTAGCAACTAGCAAAATATCCTCTTATAGCAATTTTAGTTGTCACTATTTAGGTGCTAGTAACTACGAACTATAAGTTGCTAGCAAAACTAACAAATCTTGCTATACTAGTAATTATAGTGGTCACTATCTAGCTGCTAGCAACTAGCAACTTTACGTGCTGGTAACCACCAACTCTAGGTGTTGTTACCTGACAACTCTAAGTGATAACGACTAGTAAAATCTTACCTGCTAGTAATTATAATTGTCGCTGCTGGCAACTAGCAACCATTGGTGTTATTAACTAGCAACTCTAAGGTGCTGGCAACTAACAAATTTTTATTGCTAGTAATTATAGGTTTTACTATATATAGGTGTTGGTAACTAGCAACTCTATGTGCTCGCAACCAGCAAAGGTACAGGTGAAGCACCTTAATATAGATCTTATTTCGTTAATATAGATTTTATTTTGTTAACCTCGCCTTATGGAATACACTGGTTCAAATGGAATACAAAACAGACTGCATGCATCGTTTTTGGTCGGATGGGCATGCAGCCCGCGCGGGGAACAAGTTGGATTGTCCGAATAGCAAAGGTCGTGGTTTGCGGAAAGAGGACATTATTTGCGGGAGACAAGCGTGCCAGAGATGAAAAAGGTAAGTCATAAGTGTATCACGCCACTGGTTGCACGTTAGACGCATCCACAGTTGTAGCCCATAGGCTTTTTTGGGAATTTTCCTTTGAGCCGTGGGTTCCACCTGTCGGAGAGAGAAGGGATAAGTCTCTTCCGCTCAGAGAGAGAGAAAGAGAAAATATCTTCCCCTCTTCTTCGGTTTCATCCCGAGCAAGAGGAGGCGAGACGTGGTCTTCGTGAAGATTGATCCGATCCCCACGCAATGTCGGGCAGCAAGTTGCGCGCCATTCGCGCATCATCTTAACTCCCTTCTACTTATACCGAGCTCCTCTCTTGCGAACACATGCAAGATCCGAGAGCTTCCACCCCTTTTCAATCCATCATTTCTACCTTTTGTGCTTGATTCTTTGGTCTCGGGCAGACCTTGCTCTTGGCTCCGTCTTTGCCGATCTCTTGGCGGCGGTGGAAACTTGGCTTCCACCACTTGCGACCGGCAGGCCATCTTGTTTTCTCCTCATAGAGAACTTGGTTAGCAGCTCGGTCCTTGGTGGTGGTGGTGATGTGGAGGCAGGAAGACGATGTGAATGCTATGGTGCTTGACTGTGATATTGGTGTTCTGTTGCTTGGTTTGTGCACTTGGCTTGTGCGCGACTGTGAACTATGATCTTGTGCGGCACTTCCTGGATTTTAATTCCACTATCTAGTGTCCCTAATTGTTGGAGAAGGACATTGTATCTCCGAGGACCATGATGATTATACCATGGCATAACGGGCGGCGATAGGTTTTTTGGGACGTACGCGACACGCCTTGTCTTAACTTCTTGGTGGCTTTGAGTGCTATTAGTGCTGTGAGTTTTCTTCAAACTCTTTTTTCTATTGTGCTTAGTGTGCCATATTAGTGATTCGTACATATCTCTCTTTGTTTCAAGTATCACTAGTACTGATGACTTTGCATGATAGATTGTGGGCTTACGAATTGCTCGGTGAGGATTATTGATCATTGTGAGATTAGTGTGACAATTTGGAGACATAGGCTAGGCTTTGGGCTATTTGGTTATCATTATCTTGTATAATGTATAATCCTATTACTCGTATGTAGATCCATTAATATTGTTAGAGCAATTACTTTTGTTATATTGAATTGCTAATCACAATTGAATTTTGCACGTTGTTGTCGGGACCGGATTTACACATCCAAAATTCTCTGTATTCTGAACTAGTTCTAGATCAAGAGCTAGCTCACATAGTTAAATATCGATGAAATACCATCCATTTATTGATTTAACTAAAAGATATCAAAATAACAAATAATAACAATAATCGGACCTTATGGTCAACGCTATTTAACTTACCACGCAGGCTTAAGAAACAAATAAACTCTTGCGGTGGAATGAAAACTTGAGAGGCCATTCAACATACCCACAGTGCAATTGAGTGGAGAACACATTCTAATTTGCAAAGTCTTCATAGTACTCCTTCTCGAAGAGCCCTTAAGCAGTTTGATATTCTTCAACCGAGCAATAAATTTTAAGCTATGAGTACATAAAGTACTCAACAATATGCAATTAATATTCATGCAAGGCTTGATCAAAGGAATAGTTGTATGGTTCTTTTCCAGAAAGCAAGTATTAACCATAAATACAGTAAGTAGATTGTAAAACATAATTGAAAAGAATAATAATACGTAAACAATTGTTTTGAAATAACCAGTGAACATTCACTTTCCAACCAAACCCCCAAATGAACATCCCATCCACCAAGTGAACATTATATTCACCAAGTGAACTCCCCATTCACACTCTGACATATTTTTAAAACTCTACCTCTCGTGAAATCTCGAGCATTGTCCATAACCGAAGGCATGGCTGTTTAAATAGTTTTAACTCTGCAGAGGTTGTACAGCTTTACCCACAAGAGACAAATCGACTTATAATACAGCAAGACACGCTTCAGAAGGCGTTCAGCTAAGTGATTATCACAAGGCTTTTACAAAGCTCCTTTTCAACCAAATTCTATCAACATATGTTTCACCACTCAATGTCATCATGACCATACAGGGCCCTTCTCTTGCACAATTGTGAGTATATGTCCATCCCGTAACTCACGCTTTCAAAAACAGAACTAAGCTAGACATTGCTAATTAGTTAGCTGAGTCCATCCCATATTGGACATGTGATTGTATGATATGACACAGTTCAATGACGCACAAGATTAAGTCCTTGACACGTTACCTAGGCGAGACTACCTCATCCAAAAACAATGTGCTACCGTGCACTTTTATCGCATGATCACTGTCTGCGAGCATAAATCATTTTGTTCACCAAACCAATTACAATCCCTACTATGGCAAACAAATTTTTATAATAGCGAAATCACATCACAATTGGTACAATGGTGACATCACACCGATTGCACAACAGGTGGCATCACGTCACAATTCTATATATCATTAAGTCAAATTATCAATAGTGAACATGTGATCATGAGCCTATCGTGACTAAGTATGACTAAGCATCTCTCGATAACCCATAATGGTGACACAAATACGTCCAAATAATATTGACCATCCTATGGTGACAAAGGATTCATGGTATTCAAATAATCAATGAAGATATAATGACAAGTAGGTGATTAACTACTCCCCAAAAGCAGTTGATATAAAAGCAGCATGCAATTGGATATAAAACAATATAATTTTGGAATCATAGGTTCAATATGATCAAATGACTACGACTTGCCTTGACTTTGCTCAGTTACCACACTTGGATCTTCAAAGCTTGCTTCCGCTCTTGCTCCTTGAAACAGATCGTCTAAACGAGAGAGAAAACAACACATGAAACACAAATAAATCTAAAAAAAAATTCAAATAAAATCCAAAACCAACAAAACCAACTGTAAAATAAATATCTCAATTTTATATGAATTTAGGAATTTGTACGGACTAAATTGGAGTTCGGACGAACGAGAACGAACTCTCAGAAGATTTGTAGGAAAAGGAAAAAGACAAGAGAGAAAGAATATTTCAGGGAATATTCCTTCGACTGAAAAAGAAAAAGAAAAGGAAATTGAAACTAACAAGTGGGACCAGGCTAATTTTTCCAAATTTCATAATTAAAAGAAAATCCAAAAAAGGCTAGAGAGCCTGACGAGTGGGCCCTGGTCTATGGACCAAGTCCATGGGATTAACTCATGGCGCACGGTGCACCAGGTCTATCGAATAGGGCTGACAGTGGGATCCACGTGTTCGAGACACGGCCCACCGTGGACTTCATCCATGCGATTAAAGCTTGGGGCGATACGCGGTCGCCGACGAGGATTGACCCGGCGTAGAGCTGACATGGCGGCCGAGGTGGAGGCTAGGTGGCATGACAAGGGTGTTGGTGTGGTTACCATGTCGCGACGATGGCGGCAATGGTGCTCGAATCAAGGTTACGCGAACGGTGGCATGGAAGTGACGGTGAGGTTGCGGATCAGGGCAAAAGAGGCACGATGAATATGATGACGTGGTCGATTCTCACGGGAGACGACCACAGTGGCAACGGCAAGGCTCAAGGCAGCGGCAGAGGTGACAAAACAGTGGGTTCCCAAAGACGATGAGGTGCGCACCATGTAGAACATGAGGAGGTGATCCCGTTTATAGCAACGGAGTGGACAACCTCTCACCGGCGGTGACACAATCCGGTGAGAAAGAGCTCCACGGATGGCTTCTTGGCTTCGATTCGGCGAGAAGATGACGCAACTTGAGGGCGAATTAGGTTTTGGAGGAGGAGAGCAAGCGAGAATTTTTACACCAATGCGGAGGCTTTAAAGGCTTGGGGCGGCGATGTTAGAAATGAGGACGGTGGCGCGTGCGAGAAATGTACTCAAGACCAGGTAGAAGACGAAGATGAGGACGCTGACATGCAGGGACCATCGATCAGTGGCAGTGGTGCAAAGAGGCATGGTGGATCTGGCAGAGCGTGAAAAGAAGAAAAGCCGAGGTGAAGCGAGGCTAGCCGAGCAGAAAAAGGAAAAAGAGGAAGCGGGCCAAGGCGAAGCGGAGGTGGGCTAGGAAGTGTGGGAAACTGGGAGCGGAGGTGGAGTGAGTGGGGAAAAATAGGCTGGCAAGTGGTGGAAAAAGGAATTGGGCCAAGAAGGATTGAGCCCGAAAAGGAAATCTAGAAAAGAAAAGATTTTTAGAATTTAGAAATTTAATTAACAAAAATCGAGCTCAAAGAAATAGCAAATAAACTCCAAAAATTCCTAGAAAATTCCAAAAATTATTTGGAACTCAAGGAACCCAAATAAAATAGTTTTGAATTTAATTGAAGTTTAGATTTTTCACATTAAATTATTTTAATTTTTAAAAATTCAAATAAAGCTTTAACTTAAACAAGAAAATTCAAATGGTTAATTTTATTTTTAAAGGCTTCAAATGAACTCCCAATTTGGGATGTTACAGTTGTGGAGCTCAAAACCTAGCATATTTATAAAGAATTGTCACACATGATCAGTGATCAGGCTAGATCATTAGTAGCAAGGAGGCCTTTACTTCGTGCATTATGCAGCTCGACATCTGTGAGAAAATTACTTAACACCAAGTTTCTAAAAATCGAATCTAGGTGGTGTCTAGGCACTAGGCGACAGCTAGCTGCCCTGATTTTAGCAAAGTCGACGAGCTAGGCGGCCTCCCCGCCTAGGCGATCCAAGCTGGGTCTAGGTAGCTTGGGTGGAGCTCGGTGCGACGACCTAAGTGGCCGTCGCGGTCGCCTGGATGGGTGACTAGACGGGAGTGGGGAGATGGATGAGGAAGAGAGAGGATCAGCTAACCCAACCATCGCCATCACTATCGCCATCGCCGTCGCCGAGGTCGCCGCTCAGCCACCGCCATCTCTCGCCGCCTCACCGGCCATCGCTACTTACCGCCGCCTCTACCACCGCCACCGCTACTATTTCTCATCTCATCGATGCAACCCAGGGGCTAGAGGATGGAGAAGGAAGGAGGTCTTCATGCGATGTAACATCCCATTTTTGGGATTGCTCGAGTGGATTTCAAATTTGAATTTGAATTCAAAGTGTGCAACTCAATTTCTCTCAAATTTCAAAATTTCAAGTTTCAAAACCCTTTTCAAGCTCGGCCTAGCCCACCCTCCTTCCTCACCCGGTGGCCTTGGCCTCACCTAGCTTGGCCCCTAGCCCATCTTGGAACGGCCTGCACCGCCTCAGCCTGCGTCGTTTGCCATGTCCGACGCTGGCCCACGTAGCGCGCCATCCTTCATCGGTGCAGGCGCAGCACCCTCGCCAAGCTAGCGCTGCACCTAGCCCCCCTCTCTCCCCTCTTAGTCCGTGCGCCCGCCACGTCCATCTCCACGGTCGACCGTTGGAGCTCGCCACCCGTCTTAACTCCTCCCTCTTGTGCCTGTCTCACCTGTCGGCTCCGCCATCCCCTCCCCTAGCACTGAGCCTTCCCCTGTGGCTATAAAATGCCCCAATCACCCCCTCCCTGCCCCAATCACGCCCCTGTCATGGAGCTACCTTCTTCCTCCCCTTTGGTCCAAACGTCGCCACCAACGCCGTTCGAGTATCGCGGTGCCTCAATCCAATAGCCTGTGCTTGGAGTTTCGCATAGACCTCCCGGTTAACCAAGCCACGCCGAGCCTCCTCTTCCCTCTGATGAGCCCTCCGCGATGACCACCTCACCGCCGCCTCGCTCTCCATCGATGCACCACTCGAGCTTCTTGAGCACCGCCATCACTTGGGGTGAGTTTCTCATCACCCTATTTGCTCCCATAGCAAGGAATTAGGCTCCGCCTCTGTGTCGCCATGGTGCCATGTTCGGTCCTTTTGACTTTGCATGAGCTAACCGCCACCACCCTAGGCTCGAACCGCCTCGCCACCTCACCGGAGGTTTGCGCCATGCCGTGGGACCCGCTTTTTCCTTGCATTAGGCCGCCATCCTCTTTCTCACTAGCGATGGGCTTCGCTCTCTTTAGTAGGGAAGATGACATTGTAGTGACATCATTAGGTTTAACCACGCATAATTAGTGCATAATGATTTTGCTTAGCCTCTGTTAATAAGTCATTGACCGTGGGCCCTCCTCATTTTTTTAAAAAAACTTGTCTCGATGACGTGTGGCCCCGTCGACTTTTAAAATCCTTTTAAACTCTAAGTCAGAGAGCCAGCGACAAGTGGGCATTCGCTACTGTGTGCACGTGAATTAGGTCCCACCTAAAAGCCCCCAGCCGTTTTCTTTTAGAAAATAAATCAAATTTATTTAAAATCCTATGGGACCAGCTGTCACCCTTAGTGGCCTATTAGAGAGAGAATTTCTCTCTCCTCTGGTTATTTTTGGATTTAATCCAATTTAAACTTTGGAGAGCCGGTTCTCTCTCGTTTTAGCTCCAAATTTAATAAAATTTGTTTCTAAATTTTTCTAAATTCAAGGTCTATCTGTTGGCAGTGGTTTTGTTCAATTTGGACTTCATTTGAATTTTCTCTTGTATTTATTTGCTTTGCTCATTTGTTTGTTCACTTTCTGATGCAATCGTCCGAGTAGAGTACGAGGACGCGGGGAGCCCCAGTTCGGGCAAGCGCAAAAATTCCAAGATCAGCTTGCTTTTGAGCCGGGCGAGTCCACATTTTGATCATATTGAACCTACATTTGTGTAAATTTATATTCATTTAAATTATCAAATTGCATGTTTAATTCCTTATGCAGATGTATGTCAAACTTCAAGGTAGATACATGCCGACTTGATGCTTTAATATTATTACACCATCCCTGGACATTTGAATCACATAATCGTTATCACCCTAGATAATTTAATGGTAACTTTACTAGTTGTAGGTCATATTTAAGCGTCATGTTAGTCTTGCTTAAGTATCAGGCATCAATTGCCCTAATCATCATTTGTTTTAAAAAAAATCATGAAACTTGTTTTGGGCAGTCATTGGAGGGAAATGATTGGAATATTTGAAATAACTTAGTTTTATGCTTCTCAAAACCCTAACAACTTGCTATTACCACATCTGGGTGAATGATATGATGGTTGGTGTGGATGTAACATGAGAAATGGTGGTATGTGGCATGCACCACCCAGATAACTTTAAAGACTTAATCCTGTGATGACCTCTCAATGTAAAACAGTGAAGCCACAAGTCTATAATGGTGTTGACCAAGCTAAATAATTTGTATCCACTAGTGCAAGTTGCACCATTGGAGTGACCCACGAGTTGTGTTCTTTGGTTTTGTCGTCATGGACACAGTCGTGTCATTTGGTGTAAGCCGTCGTATGGGGCAAGAGGGGTCTAGGTGTGGTGGACGTAACCACCCTCAAGTAAAACATTAGTGGGTGTAACTTACACTAGGGATGTATTGTAAAGGCCTTGTGATGATCTCGTTGAATCACATGTCTAAGGAAACATGTAAAACACAACAAGTTGATTATCTCTTGTGGGTAAAGTGTGCAGCTATAGAGTATAAACTGTTCGAACAGTTGTGCCCACGGTCAAGGGCGGGCATGAGAACTTACTCGAGTTAGTTTCTATTTTAAAAACCTTTGTGGGTGGGATGAAAACTCATCGGGTGGATGTAACCCTAATTTTGGATTTTTTTTCCTAGGTGGATGTAACCCAGTGTTATTAGTTGGGTGGACGTAACCCTAGTAACCAAAACTAAGCATATGGTGGATGAAACCTACACCGCTATAAATATTGCACACCTTCACTCTCTTTAATAAAACATGGTAGTCATAGGAGTTTCTAATTATCGTAGTAAAAATATTGCCTTTAGCAAATAAAAGAACCCGAGCCATCCTTTTTAAACCTTGCATGTATAATGCATTGCATTCTTGTGTTGGCTCGCGAGCATCACATGTGCGTGTGCTAACCCTCGCTCGCCACATCCTTTAGAACACATGGACCAAGGGCACTACGCATATTACGATGTTCCAGAGCCGATGGCAAAGAAGACGGTGGAGATTGGATTAGGCTCTAGTAGTCTAGGTCTCACTCATCGACCGACTAAGTCGGTGCTATGCACACCAATATTATCTAAGTCTTTGGGTAATATTGGTCATCCTGAGCTACCCGATCGCTTGATGTGGCGAGATGTACCATCCCTTTTCCTTCACTACCATGTAACACCCGCTATCCTAAGCCAAGATGTCACCTAAAACATCTAACATACATCCATAATACTAAGAACTTGAAACAAGTATATCAACTAAAGACAAAGATTAAGATAAACAGACATGGTGAAGGTATCCTTCCTTCACCTTCTAAGTTATTTAATATCGAACATCAATAAAGAAGGTTCACACGCAGTAATAAATCAACATCCGTGGAGAAGGTATCCTTCCTTCTCCAATTATAGTTTAATTAAGACAGCCACCGTTAACTAATGAAATATGGAACTAAAATTTAGTCTTGAACATGAATTTGATGTTGTGAACAAGTAGTGCGTGTCTACTCCTCCCAAGAGCCAACATCGGGGTTACCTAAAATAAACAAACAACGCAAGAGTGAGTCCACGACTCAGCAAGTACATATATCAATAAGATAATCATTCAATATGAATAAGACAAACTCATCATCGGTTCGATCACATCACAACCGACTACATATGAAGACATGATATGAATGCTCAAAATCAAAGGAATGGACTGCACACATGCATATACCAGATAGCGGTGAAACACCGTCGGTGTTCGCTCAAGCCCGCATCTTAACAAAATGCGGGATCCACTTCCGTATGAAGAACGTTTCATACGGTGTCCAACATTGCCCATCTTGGAGTTAATGGGTCTTACATGCCCATTCGGAATTAATGGGTCTTTCAAATCCACTCCCGTGGACGGGACATGACAATGTCCAACACCGCCCCACACCGAATGGTGGGACTTGCAATCCACTTTCGTGGATGAAACATGCATAATGAATGCATAGAATGAAATATTTAATATTGAAAGACATGATAACAAAACATGGATTCAACACATATGAAAGAACATAGACAATCCATCTTCTCGTATCATACAAAATCACAGCATGACCATAAAAACATTCATCAATCACAATCATTAAGGGTGGCAATGTACTTGCCTTCCGCGATGCGACGCGTTAGTCGGCAAAGTTGATACTCATAAACCCGAGGCTTCACCTCCTAAACAAGTAAAATAATTTCAATAAGGACATAATATACCCAACACTACTAATCGACGTTAAACATCGCTTCGATGACTCTAGTCATTAAAACAAAGCTTAAACTGAAATCAACAATTTCTTACATAACTTAATTCTGGACAGCAGCACGGTAATTGACATAACTATTGGTCTGGAACTCGGAATGAGGTGAGACCAATTTCCATGGATTCTTAACTGACATATCTACAATACTCTAGTTGGGCAAAAGTTCATATTTTGCCTCTAATAAAATTTGGCCCACGGCTCAAATCTGTTGACTGAATTAATTAACAGAAATATCGGCTAAAATAAAATATCCATAACTTTTTTTGTACAACTCCAAATTGGACGTTCTTTATCAATCTGAAAAGGTTATGAAATTACCTACACTAACCTAGTTGGCACGACATTCAAATTTTGCCTTTAACAAAAAGTGGCACACGGGTCAAAACTAGAGATAAAAACTAACATACAATCTGGACAGACTGACATACAATCTGGACAGTCACAAAGAAAAGTGCATAACTTTTGATCTATAAATCAAAATGAGGTGTTCTTTATCAATCCTGAAAGATAGTGATATCATCTTCAAAATTTGTTATGGGCAAGACCTCTGAATCACCCTCTAACTAGGCCATATATCAACCTATACAGAGACTGCTAATTCTCGTCAGGATTCTGGACAGCAGATAATAAATCTATCATAACTTTTGACTCGAAAGTCGGAATTCAGTGTTCTTGGCGGCCACCGAAAGCTGAGAACAAGACCTACAAAACTCTAGGAGATCAAATTCCCTAATTCTGCCTTTAGGTACACGAAACAAGCCACGCAAGAAACTGGACAGAATTGGAATTACAGCAGACCGCACATGAACCGATCAAACCTAATCAAATTCGCCTCTACGATTAACCAACAACGACAACCGAGAACCGTTACCCTTGGAGCACCAGGAAGACGATGAAGAACCTTGTAGAGGATGATCCTCAATCCCCCTTCTTGATCAACAAGTCCGCTAAGCTCCAGCCCTTCCTTCGCGAGGCGCCGGCGGGAGATCGGCATCAAGGAATGGGAGGTGCTCATCCATGGATGGGCAGCTCCAAGGAGGAGATGGAAGGCGCAAGGGAGAGGGAGGGGTAAGGGTGGCGGCTGCAAGAGGGAGGGGAGGAAAGAATTCGGCCAAGGGGTGGGGGTAAGGGCAGCTAGGGTTTAGAAGGAGGGGCTTGGGCCTTGGGCCCTAGGGCACCTTCCCCTTAATGGCCCACCCGGCCGGCCAAAGGGATGGATGAGCTTGGGCCTGAGGTCCATACTCCAAAGATCCCCAAAACTTTGAATTTAATAAAATTTCCAACTCCGAATAAAATTAAGCGCTACCGATTAAATTGATTTATCCCGATTATTGACTTCTCACACTTCCGAGTATTACATTCTACCCTCTTAACAGATTCGACCGAATCTAAACACACTAGCGAAAGAACAACCACGATCGAGAACGAACAACGGTAACCACGCACCGTTGTGAACAACATCGGCTAAAACTCACGCACGCGAAACTCCAACTTCCCAAGTAGCATCTCCTCGGATGAAAATACAACACAACACAACGACGTAACACCACGCCCGATCTAACACTCAACCCGCACTTCCGGTACACTCATCGGACAAAACTCGAGGGTAAGATCTCACCGATGGTCAACGGCGCAAACGAAATCTCAAACTCGATCTCCTGTACTCACTCAACACGAGAACATACAAGACGTTACGTACTCCACCCATGGACTCGAGGCGATCCCGCGATATGCCAACTAGCGAAAACAACCCAATGACACCGAACCACACGACAAGCACAAAGAACACGGAACTCTTATTCCACCTCTCAATTGAACTCTTCATCAAAACAAGGATCACCTCCTTTAACCTGGAAACATACAATCGAATTATTTTTTTAAGCAAACTCTTTTACTGCAAAACATATCTGAATAAGAAAGATTCACGCCACAACTATACGTTACCAATCGGGTAATCAAGAGTAAAAATCAAATCGAATTTCATCAAGAAAACCTTCCACTTTCCAAGTGGCAATTTGCAAATAAACGCCACGAAAACCAAAGGGGAAAACACTTGAATGCCCAAATCAAAACTTCTTTTATTCTTCCGAACCGATAAGAACTACACATACCAAAATCGAGTCAAACCCAACTTACGAAAGACATTGGTCAACAACACAAAGCTCATGCGAGAATAAAGAAAACGCTTCACTAATCAAGAAGACATCTTTTCCTTAGTTTCACTTTTTGGAATAAAACATCTCTCCAACCTTGGAATTAATTCATCGCATACCACACGGTCTCAACCATCTTCATTTAACATCCTCAAGTTAGGGTTAAACCGAAATACATCATCACCTCCAACTTTCAAGAATAACACGCCTAATCCTCAAGACACATAATCATATACTTCATCAAGGGTTCTATCAATGAACATCCTATCGCTCAGAAACGCCGTAATTCCTTTCTCTACACACGATCATCGAGCGACCCAAGGTCTAGCATAAAAGTGCAAAGCTCAAATTCGACCTCCAAGTCTCGTACAATGAATTCCTCTTATAACAAATAATGAAATCCTCGATTAAATCTCTAAGATCCCCACAATTCGACATACTCACTCATTGACATCATTAGAATCACTCATACAACATCGCGATACTTCAATAGTGTTACTCTATAAAATTTGATTACGGTTTCCATACATTTGATAATCCCCAACATTTCAACATGAACCAAGGTTCGAACTACACTATACCATAGGTCCTACTTAGTCGAACATTATACAATTTTACTTGAAACCATACATTCCATCTGAATCAACTTCCCTCCAAGAGGTTCAGTCAAAACCAACTCCTCTTCTATTACTCCTCCAATAAGCGGGTAGCAAAATCTCACCCCTACAATCACTTAACCACCACCAAACAAACAACAACTTACGAGTTGTAAAACTTTACAAAGACAAAACGGTTGATCCTTTCTCAAAAGAAAGAGGCGAACAAGAACAAATTTCACCACACAGAAAAAGTTGTCGCCACAAGGAGCACGAGACCAAATGAGATAATTTGTAACGAAGATCCGGGAAAATGAAAATTGAGTTCACCGTGGAGTGCACGCTCCTCGAAAAGGAATAGCAAATAACCACCAACAAGAAGAATGACATTGCGATTGAAACTCGACAACTCTTGAGTGAAAAGAGCAAAAAAGTTTATGAACAATTCAAATAACCACAAGTTACAAAACTTGACTCAAATTCTCAAATATTCCTACTGCGCTCTTTCCATTAACACTGTAATTAATTCTTTGACTAACATTGCTTTGCCACAATGATCAAGATAAGGTCTTTAGTCCAAACCACACGGACTAAATAAGAACCAATAAAATTCTTCAATACGCTATATTTATTCAGAACAGTTCAACTACACAAGAAACATGAGATCCAAATAATCTCAGCCACCAAACTCGAAACATTTCCAATTACAGGATTTCGCAAAAAAAAACAAGTAGATTATACTCCTCTTAAAGGAACCAACATAACTTCTTTGATTGCAACCTCGCATGCCAACTCGTACTAAAGAGTCTTTAAAATGAAATCACACAAATCTCTTAAGAAGCAACAAGACAATTCAATACCTCACTTTATTTAAAATAATTTCAGCTACCAGATGATTCAAGAGCTCAAAGAAAATATCACGAAAGCTAAACTTGAAATATTCTCATCTGAACGATATCACCAAAGGCGATCAAATTACTATGGGTATTAACATCAATTAGAAAACACTTCAAAAGACCCACGTGAAAGAATGAGTTGAAACTTTCTCAAAAGAAGAGACAAATGGAAACGACTTTCACCAACTAGAAAACTCATCTACCACTCTTGACCAACACGGACCAATGAAGAAACCAATTAAGCAATGAACTCAAAGAACATAAGTGGAGTCCACATTGAACGCATAAGCCTCACAAGAAGAGAATATCGAACCTTAATGAGATAAGAACAAATAAGTATTCAAAATCAAGCACTTGCATCATTGAAGGACCATTGCAACTTTGTAACATATCGTTACTCGATAAACTTCATTTACCACATAAAGCATGAACCCCAAAAGATCATGAATACAAAACTTGAAATTTGATCATTTAGAAAATATCACCATGGGTGATCAAATTACTACAGAATTAACCTCATTCTCACATTTTGACTATTTAATAATATCGACAACATACACTAGTACCAAGAGTCATCAAACTTTATTACTCCATCCTAAAACTTCCCAAAGGGAACACAAACCACAAGGTTGAAATAAATTTATCATAACAAGATTATGCTAAGCAATAACAATATCACAAGGCACGCTATCAAAGACTACTTACGAAATTCATCTACTCAACTGTTGGTGTTGCTCAACACCTTCTTCAAATACTCATTAACAAATGATGATTGTACTAATCATGTGTGTTCATACGGTACTAATTTCATTTGCAATCATATCACCATATATAAGCATAGATTCACATTTCACCTTTGTTCAGAAATCATTTCAAACATGATTAAAGATTCACTAACATAATTTCCTATAAACAAGGTTTCATGAGTCGTTACACCAGCACCCATCTGGTACTTTATACAAGTTTCAACAATTTTAGCATACCAGGAAATAGATAAATCTAACACTTAAGTAAGATCTATAGGTTCTAAACGGATATGGACAGTCTTTATTTAACATACACCAAGTATCATATACAAGGACATTTCAAATTAATCAATTTCACTTTCATTGATGGTAATTAAGAATAATTGATTTGCACTATGTTAATAACCCGACTTGGTAACTCATATCGTAACAATTTATTCGTTTAGTTATAACTTCTCATTTTAAGCATGACAAGTCAACACAAAAGGATTCTAACGCCTTACTTCAGCAAAAGAGAGACTTCAAACCTCAACGCCCGAAGTAATCCAAAAGAAACACATAAAGCCAAAACTCTCCCATGCAAACGAACTTACAACGGGAAACTCTCACTAACCAAGCTATCAAACGATTAAATGAGTCATTCTTCTTCAATGAGAAAGAAGGAGCAATCATGAAAACATCAATCTTGCCAATTGCCAACGATCACAAGTGGTAAAAGCAACTCAATAGTCGAAAAGCAATAATTGTTTCAGAGAACCAAGAGGGATCTAGGGAAAACCATAAACTATCATGATCCACGAACCCAGGAGAAATTCATCGGCCACCACAGGGCAAGAATCGCCAAATTCAGAAATCAAGGAAGAGAACAACTCTCTAAAGCACTTCACGCTTAACACCTGAAACTATGGTACTCGGGGTCACTACTCCTCTAACCACGTACTGCGAACAGTGGTGCAACCTGGTGAATCCCAGAGTAACAACCACGACCTCCACTTCTTATCATCCGTTAGTGACACGCATAATCAATTATGAGTATATAGGATCATCTCATGACAAACATAGTATTAGTTTATAGATATTGAATATCATAGCACATCATAGATTAACAACAAGAATAATAAAGACATAAGCAATTCAACATTTGCTCAACAAATGAAACATAACAACAGATAATGCGGAAGCAATGTAATTTCCAACCCCACCCATCGTGTACAAGTGTGTCATTTTAATGTTCTTCTATTAACCACGGACCTAAAGCCCGCTCGATACCAATCTGTAACACCGGCTATCCGGAAGCCAAGATGTCACCTAAAACATCTAACATACATCCATAATACTAAGAACTTGAAACAAGTATATCAACTAAAGACAAGATTAAGATAAACAGACATGGTGAAGGTATCCTTACTTCACCTTCTAAGTTATTTAATACCGAACATCAATAAATAAGGTTCACACGCATAATAAATCAACATCCGTGGAGAAGGTATCCTTCCTTCTCCAATTATAGTTTAATTATTACAGTTCACCGTTAACGAATGAAATATGGAACTAAAATTTAGTCTTGAACATGAATTTGATGTTGTGAACAAGTAGTGCGTGTCTACTCCCTCCCAAGAGCCAACATCAGGGGTTACCTAAAATAAACAAACAACGCAAGAGTGAGTCCACGACTCAGCAAGTACATATATCAATAAGATAATCATTCAATATGAATAAGACAAACTCATCATCAGGTTCGATCACATCACAACTGACTACATATGAAGACATGATATGAATGCTCAAAATCAAAGGAATGGACTGCACACATGCATATATGCAGATAGCTGATGAAACACCCGTCGGTGTTCACTCAAGCCCGCATCTTAACAAAAATGCGGGATCCACTTCCGTATGAAGAACGCTTGATACGGTGTCCAACATTGCCCATCTTGAGTTAATGGGTCTTACATGCCCATTCTGGAATTAATGGGTCTTTCAAATCCACTCCCGTGGACGGACATGACAATGTCCAACACCGCCACACCGGAATGGTGGGACTTGCAATCCACTTTGTGGATGAAACATGCATAATGAATGCATAGAATGAAATACGAATATTGAAAGACATGATAACAAAACATGGATTCAACACATATGAAAGAACATAGACAATCCATCTTCTCTCGATCATACAAAATCACAGCATGACCATAAAACATTCATCAATCACAATCATTAAGGGTGGCAATGTACTTGCCTTCGCGATGACGCGTTAGTCGGCAAAGTTGATACTCATAAACCCGAGGCTTCACCTCCTAAACAAGTAAAATAATTTCAATAAGGACATAATATACCCAACACTACTAATCGACGTTAAACATCGCTTCCTCGATGACTCTAGTCATTAAAACAAAGCTTAAACTGAAATCAACAATTTCTTACATAACTTAATTCTGGACAGCAGCACGGTAATTGACATAACTATTGGTCTGGAACTCGGAATGAGGTGAGACCAATTTCCATGGATTCTTAACTGACATATCTACAATACTCTAGTTGGGCAAAAGTTCATATTTTGCCTCTAATAAAATTTGGCCCACGGCTCAAAACTGTTGACTGAATTAATTAACAGAAATATCGGCTAAAATAAAATATCCATAACTTTTTTGTACAACTCCAAATTGGACGTTCTTTATCAATCTGAAAAGGTTATGAAATTACCTACACTAACCTAGTTGGCACGACATTCAAATTTTGCCTTTAACAAAAAGTGGCACACGGGTCAAAACTAGAGATAAAAACTAACATACAATCTGGACAGACTGACATACAATCTGGACAGTCACAAAGAAAAGTGCATAACTTTTGATCTATAAATCCAAATGAGGTGTTCTTTATCAATCCTGAAAGCTAGTGATATCATCTTCAAAATTTGTTATGGGCAAGACCTCTGAATCACCCTCTAACTAGGCCATATATCAACCTATAGAGAGACTGCTAATTCTCGTCAGGATTCTAGACAGCAGATAATAAATCTATCATAACTTTTGACTCGAAAGTCGGAATTCAGTGTTCTTGGCGGCCACCGAAAGCTAAGAACAAGACCTATAAAACTCTAGGAGATCAAATTCCCTAATTCTGCCTTTAGGTACACAAAACAAGCCACGCAATAAACTGGACAGAATTAGAATTACAGCAGACCGCACATGAACCGATCAAACCTAATCAAATTCGCCTCTACGATTAACCAACAACGACAACCGAGAACCGTTACCTTGGAGCACCAGGAAGACGATGAAGAACCTTGTAGAGGATGATCCTCAATCCCCTTCTTGATCAACAAGTCCGCTGGCTCCACCCTTCCTTCGAGAGGCCGGCAGCTGGGAGATCGGCATCAAGGAATGGGAGGTGCTCATCCATGGATGGGCAGCTCCAAGGAGGAGATGGAAGGCGCAAGGAGAGGGAGGGGTAAGGGTGGCGGCTGCAAGAGGGAGGGGAGGAAAGAATTCGGCCAAGGGGTGGGGGTAAGGGCAGCTAGGGTTTAGAAGGAGGGGGCTTGGGCCTTGGGCCCTAGGGAACCTTCCCCTTAATGGCCCACTCCGGCCGGCCAAAGGGATGGATGAGCTTGGGCCTGAGGTCCATACTCCAAAGATCCCAAAACTTTGAATTTAATAAAATTTCCAACCCGAATAAAATTAAGCGCCACCGATTAAATTGATTTATCCCGATTATTGACTTCTCACACTTCCGGAGTATTACATACCACTTCCGCTTTTATGTAATGTATCCATTTGGCCTGATCGGCCTTATTGTAAACTTGACCTGATGCACCAATGTGAACTCGATGTTTTACTATTAATATATGGTACGGTTTACATCCCGTATGAAATGATTCGTTGATGTATTTGTGAGCACTATCTATTGATCCAAGGAATAGTGCAGTTGGTTTCACAGAGGATTCGGATTACTAAACTGGGCCCGACATGCGAGGAGGAAGGAATGAGGGAAAGGAAAGCTCTCATCTTGGAAAACGATAGAAAAGATAGGAGGACCAGAGAGATGCGGGCTTGCAGTGGTTAGAGAATGTTCAACACAACATTTTATATTTTTCTACATAGTTTGGTGCTTGTCTGTCCACCTTTTTGGCATGTGTAGCTAGACAGCTTGGACTTTGGGATCTTCTGCGGCCTTCTAACCTGTTGCCGCCCAGTGCTGTCTTGAACCTTGCTTAACATCAATTTGAGCTGTCCCAACTCCTTCGTTGCCTAACACAAACCGATGGCGCTTCACCACCTCACAGCACTACATTTAGTCCTCGGACACTAGGGGTGAAAATGGATCAAATATGGATAGATAATGGCTCTGCCATATTTATTTTCATATTTTCCCCTGATGCGGATATGAATCCGTACCCTGGATACGAATATGAATCTAAATAATGCCAAATACAAATGCAGAGCGAATACGAATCGAAATGAATACAACCATGAATATTTTTTGGAACATGAAAACCCCTTCAATTGTACACCAAAAATCAACATAAACATATAACTAGTTTATTTTTTAAAAGGCAAAAACAGTAGGAGATCCTATATCGAATATATTAAAAATAACAAAATATGTACAAGAAGAACCAAAAGTTACAACCCTTTGAGGGTAAGTGTTAAGATAGAGACTAGCTAGTTCCTAAAATCTGAAAGCATCGAATCCTTCATCCTAAACAAATGAAGCTAGATCTCATTCAAGACATTAGTCTTCCAATTATCAAAACTTGGAATTTTGAGTTCAAAGATTTTCCCATTTTGTTGCTTCCAAATTTGCCAAGATGCAATGATGAAAACGTCCATAAAAAATATTGTTGAAAAGATTGCCATGCATTATGATGCTATTTTCAGGTAACAATGAGAAAGAATGAGAAAGAAGTATTACTAAACAAACAATCAATAAACAAGTATTATGTTTGCCATCCACAGGCTTCCCCAGTCGCTTGACTGTGGCGAGATGTACCATCCCCTTTTGCTTCAGCTACCACTTCCGCTTTTATGTAATGTATCCATTTGGCCCGATCGCCTTATTGTAAACTTGACCCGATGCGATCAATGTGAACTCGATGTTTTACAATTAATATATGGTACGGTTTACATCCCGTATGAAATGATTGATGATGTATTTGTGAGCACTATCTATTGATCCAAGGAATAGTGCAGTGGTTTCACAGAGGATTCTGGATTGGCTAAATCTGGGCCCGACATGCGAGGAGGAAGGAATGAGGGGAAAGGAAAGCTCTCATCTTGGAAGACGCATAGAAAAGATAGGGAGGACCAGAGAGATGCGGGGCTTGCAGTGGTTAGAGAATGTTCAGCCACAACATTTTATATTTTTCTACATAGTTGGTGCTTGCTGTCCACCTTTTTGGCACGTGTAGCTAGACAGCTTGGACTTTCTCATTCTTCGTCGAGTAGGAATGAGAAAGAAGACTCCCATTCCATGTACCATTCCAAAATAATGGGGTTGTTCCTGCTCCTATAATGCAATTTGAGATTATAACACATCGGCCCAACACTGAGCCCGGAATGCCACTAAACAACACTAAGTACTAATTTAAACAATATATTACAATAATTTCCAGCAAGCATGTAAAGATTAAAATCCGTCCACGGGTCACATTAAAACATTAAATACTACACAATAAGCATAAGGATCAACATACTAGGTGGCAATACTGAATAACGATCCAATAAATAATAAGCAGTCCATAACGAGTCTGATGAATAAATAAATAAAGTCCCAAACCATTCATCCAGAGTTTATCCTATCTAATGAATTCTAAAGGAAATCACATCACACTAGATTGAAAGAGTTCATAACAATGTGAATCATATAATTGTGGTGGTTGCATCATAAACTCATCAACCAAGAACAACAATAAATTGAGCAAGGTAAGTTACACCCTTTGATTATGTTTGATCCTAGTATTTCAAATTATTATTGCATGCTTACTTTTATTCAAAGTAATTTAAATTCCTATCTTTAAAGTGTAGCTAAATCCCAACACTCGTGTATAGCCAAATTTTGGATGTTCAGATAAGTAGTATGAAGAATCATTCTCGGTTTGATATATTTTGGATTTATAAATTGATAAGATTGGATAATGCTATAAGAGATTTTTATGAATTGAAGGAATCAAAGGTATATTGGTGGAAGCCCATTGATTATGAATAATATAAAGGATATCATATTTGTGGATTATATAGATTGTTGGAGAATTAATATTGATCTACAACCGAAAGGAGGAATTGGATTTAGACCAAATCTTCGTTGAATTAAATGGATTATTAGTTATTGTTGGAGAAATAGTATTGATCTACAATCGAAAGGAGAAATTGGATTTAGAATAAATCTTAGTTGAATTAAATAGATTATTAGTGATTGTTGGAGAAGTAGTATTTATCTACAATCGAAAGGAGAAATTGTACTTAGACAAATCTTTAGTTGAATTAAATGGATTATTAGTAATTGTTGGAAAACTAGTATGGAGAAATTGATCCAATAAAGGTGGTGATTAAAAGACAAAAAGAATGGATTTTTATAACAATTCATGATGTTAATTTTGGTGGATTGGTTGAATCATGAAGTATGTGTAAACTTTGTGGAATTAATTGGATAATTTGGTTATATTAGATTTATTGGATATGATTGAATAGAGAAAATAAAGAATGGTGTTAACGCATGGTGTGACTTGGTTGATATGAACATAAGGACCGAGTTAGCACTGAAAGAGACCAATAAAGGACGAACGTATCTTCCCCCAGCTTGCTACACTCTGTCCAAGGTCGAGAGAAAAGAACAATGCTAGAGCTTGCATTGTGTGAAAGTTCCGTCCGGCTACTCCGCCAGCATGAAGAAACTTGTTTCTATTGCCGCCAGCATGAAGAAACTTATTTATATGGAAGATTTGAAATTAATTGGTATGAAGTCTCATGATTGTCATGTGCTAATAACACAAATACTTCCTGTTGCAATTAGAAGTATTTTGCCGAATAAGGTCCGAGTGGCAATCATGAGGTTGTGTTATTTCTTTAACTCAATTGCTGAGAAGGTCATCGATCTCGAAGGACTAGATGTTCTGCAAGCCGAGGTGGTGATAACTCTATGTCATCTTGAGATGTATTTCTCTCTATCATTTTTTGATATCATGATCCATCTCATTGTTCATCTTATGAAAGAGATAAAGATATGTGGCCCTATGTTCCTACATCATATGTACCTGTTCGAGAGGTACATGGGAATTCTCAAATGATGATATGCTGCGCTGGTTGGCACAAGGGCCAAAATTTACATTTGTGATATGGCAAGGATACGATAAAAATAGGTACACATTTTATACAACAGCTCAAGATAGGAGGAGCACAAAGATGCAGCAACAGTGTTCGTGCATAGATGTGTTTCATGAGCAGTTCAATACCGCTGGGCCAAACATAATAAAACGTGGGTACTATGGGTTCGTAGAGGAGATTTGGGAGCTCGACTACGTACTTTTAAAGATCCCCCTATTTTAGTGACATTGGGTAAAACTTCCACAAGGTGTGAAGGTCGACAAGTACGATGTCACTACTGTAGACCTCGAATGTGTCGGATACAAGCACGAACCATTCATACTAGCTAAGCAAGTTGTTCAAATTTTTTATGTAACAAATTTGACAAATAAGAACCGCCACGTAGTTCTTCATGAAAAAAGAAGGATTGTCGGAGTTGAGAATGTCGTGGATGAGGAAGAGTACAATTAATTTGACGAGTTGCCTCCTTTCGAAGACGGTATCAGGATCGAGGAAGAACCCAGTGAGGAAGCTAGCTATGTGCATCGATCATCGTGAATGGCTATTTTTTTAAAAGGAAATAGCCAAGTGGATTGATCCTACATGGTGAAGACCTATTTGGAAATGGTTCCATTGTAATTAAGAAACTCGGCATGTAATTAAGAAATTATTCTATTATAATTGATTCAGTAATTAAGAAATTATTCCATCTGTGATTGTATCTGCTTTCTTGTTTTCAAAGGACATGACTAGCATTTCTTGAGGCTAGCTGAAAAATAGAATATTTTTTAGCTATAAAAGGAACTATCATAGGCAGTTTAGTGGAACAAATTGTTTATGATTTGTATCACAGATGGTACTAAAGTATAACCGTTTGTGATATGGTCGCATATCACAGACGATTCTATTATGGAACTGTCTATAATACTTATCACAAACTATTTTTAAAATTGAACGGTCTGTGATATGAGACCATATCACAGGTGGTTCTATTATGGAACCGTATGTGATATCTCTTTATTAGTAAGACCACGCTAGGGTTTTAACCCTTACTCCTCACTCGTCCGTCTCCCTCCCAGTGCCCTTAACTCCTCACTCGCCCACCCCTTCCCCTTCTCCCCGACGGTGACACCGACACCCCCCCTTCCCTGACGCTAACGCCGACGCCGCGCTTCTCCACCCCGACCCGACACCGACGCCACCCTTCTTCCAGATCCATCGGTCCTCGCTGCTCCCAAAGACCGCCTCGTTGCTCCCCGACGCCACTCGTCCCTGCTGCTTCTGTGCGTTCATCTCCCTAACGCCGTTAATCCTTGCTGCTCCCCGATGCCGCCTTGCTATACTCACTGATGTTGCCCTTCTACTCCCCCATCCTCCATGCTTGTAGGTATTTCCTTGTACCTCATGGTTTACTGCTTGGTTATTGCTAGCACTCGGCGCTTGGTTTTCTGAGACAACGTGTAATATCTTGTTTAAACATACAACAAATAAATGATTATTATTGAAATTATATATAATTAGAAAGGAAAATTTTTAGAATTTAGGATGAGTATTAGAACTTGGGCGCGAGGTACTGCAGCACCACTGCATCAGAGTGTGATGAGGTAATGCATCGTCAGATCAGAGCGCCTCCTCCCTCCACGCTGGCAGCAGAGGAAGATTAGCAAGAGGAAGGAAGAAGGAAAGAAAAGAAGGGAGGAGGAGAAGGATTTCACGGGATTTCATGATCAGCTCCGTGTTCTTCAAGGGTAAAGATTTGAAAACCTTTAGATGCCTCTAAATTTAGTCGTTGTTCTTTCGGTAGATCGTTTGGGCAATGGGAAGATGGTTTTCTGTTTTGTCCAGATTCGTTAGGTTTATGGTAGAACGTTGCGGCGGATGATTAGAGATATTTAGATTCCGAATTAGAGTTCGGTGTAACTAGAGAAAATGTAGATTATCGCGTTAGCTTTCGGGGAAGGTTTGGATCGTTAATCGGAGTAGCAAGCAAAAAAGATATGGCCTCCAGAAGGCTGCTATCCAGATTCTAGACGTAGTTGGCAGACTTCGTGTAGTTGGGTCGATTTCATATAGAAATTGGTAAAATTAAATATTTATGTCAACTTGAATATTGTAGGAAATCTTATGTAGTTTCAAAAACTCATATTATTCATATATGTTCAAGTTGTAGAATTAAAGATATAAAATTATGAATTAGACTATTCTGACAGAATCTAAAACGGTATTCTGGTAAAGAAATGGGATAGAAAACGGTAGAATACAAGTTTCGTTATAACTAGGAAAAAGTAGGTTGTTTCATGTGGATTCTAAATAGTCTTGGTTGGTTGAATTTGGAGTTCGTACGAATAAGTTAGAGCCGTTTTACTACTGGGACAGCGGGTAGTGCGTCCGATAGATTTGGGTTAATTTGGTCGGTTTGGCATAAACTTGCAAGGTCGATTAGTGTGATAGGTTGGTACTATTGTGATGTGATTTTGATGTTGTTTTTGAGTGTGTGTTATTACTTGCTTGTTCAGGGACTGTGGCCTCATGTGCCGTGCCACAATTTCGTCACTCGGCTTCGAATGGCTAAGAGGCAAGTACATGGTAGAGTGGTGAACAATGGGTTGTTTGCCATTGTCCTTGATATTACTTATCATGCTATTTATTATGTTTTTGTTAAGTTTATTCTTATAAATGATATTTATGACATTGATTGAGTGAGATTATGATATTTCATTAATGAGAATGAGGTATTGAGTTAATGAGATGGATTATGTTGATGAATAATTAAAGATGTTGCATCATTTACATTCATCATGACAGGAGTTGCACGAGCCAGGTCGGTAAGAAAGTCATGTAACTAATCTAGTGAGGTCGGTGAGAAAGATACATGGCTAGTCCGGAGTGCTCTAGATAAAATCCTACTGTGGGTACTTCACGGAGTGAAGGATAGAGTGGTTCATCAACAGTGAACACTCCGCTATACTCGATATCGATTGATGAGATGCATATAAGCATGAGCATGATGGTGCATTTGCGTATATAAGTAAATTGATAAATTATGCAACTTTACCTATACGGAATATTTGAGTATGAGAGTGGCATTAAATAGATAGATGATGATAATAACCTTGATTATTTGCTGAGTCTTGGACTCATTCTTGCTCTATTGTTGTTTTTAGGTGATTGTAGATGACGTTTCACTCTGAAGGGCTAGCGCACTTGAAATCACAACCTACACCCAATTATTTGATTCATTGGACATGTGAAACTTTATTATAGCATGATGATTTATATTTAGGACATGATGGTATTGAATAACCTTAGATGATAGGTTAGAGTTCATTATTCATTCAATAAACTTTATCTGATTGGTTTTGCGTTGTTCATGGATTATTATCTTGATATTCTTCCTAAAGATTATTTATCTATGATTGTTATATCATTATACTTATTTTAATGTGACCCGTGGATGGGTTTTATCATTGAGATGCTTGTTGTAATTTATTATAAAATGTTGTTAAAATTGATAGTGTAGTTAGTGGCATTCTGGGCTCCGTGTTAGGCCGGGGTGTCACACAATGTCTTTGGATGTGCCTTACCCGGTTCTACTCGGCGGCTTCGATTGCCATCCGCTTTGTGAGTTGTTTATGTTTACAAGAGTGCTTTACTTTGCATATGTGTGTTGTGCTAGTCTAAATCTAAATTTGGATTAATTCTAGTACTGGGAGATATTGCATTGTACTACTGTGGGTTCAGTTTACTGCTTAGTGATGATTTTTGTCATATTGTGAAATTAAATTGATATAAAATCAGACTTGAGCTGCTAGGATTGCTTACTATTGTCAGATTATATCTAATAGCTTGGCTCTGTGCTTTCTGTTTTTGGCTGTGATTGATCTGATCATGTTATTCTGATCCTGTTGTTCCTTTGTTAGTCAATTGGCTTTTTCCTGTTAGGCGAGTGGCTTATGTTGCTGAAATTAGTGATCTATTTATTCTATCAAGTGATTAATCCTCAATCTGCTGATTGGTTTATATTTTAATCAAGTGATTCTTGTGCACTGTTAATTTTATAACCTTCTGTTGACTGAAAGTAACTTTGCTATTTGAGATAATTCTTGAGATAACCAGTAGAGTATTAAATTCTGA
Source organism: Ampelocalamus luodianensis (assembly GCA_036346255.1). NCBI lineage: Eukaryota > Viridiplantae > Streptophyta > Magnoliopsida > Poales > Poaceae > Ampelocalamus > Ampelocalamus luodianensis. The sequence continues at coordinate 35,035,371 of CM070628.1, read as the reverse complement.
GTACATAGTCTGATCCATTGTTATCATTATTAATTAGTGAAGAATCTTGACAAAAGTATTGAGAAAGACCAAGATTATGTCTTGTGCAACTCTACATCTGAGAGCAAACTTAAAACATTCTAAATCTGAGTAATATGTTGATTTTGTATATTTTCATGTCCTATCTTTCAAGCATATTCTCCTGTAATACCCTAAGTTTATTTAAGTGAAAAGAAAGAATTAGAGAGAAGAACCAACTAGAAAAAAATAGAATTAATAGAGGATTAGAGGGGGTTTCTGTAATTATTCGACAACCTGGACCTCAGGCTTTGGCCCAAGAGGCCCAGGAGGGGCCGGCCACCAATAAAAAGAGGGGGGAACCCTAGGTGGTACAGAGCACGGCGTGCTACAAGATCCGCCATCGCTCACAAGCATTCCCATGAACAAGACCGCCTCGCCTCCTTGCGCTGCGTCTCTTTCTGTGTCGCGACCAAGAAGAAGAAGAAGAAGAAGAAGAAGAAGAAGAGGAAGGGGAAGAGGGAGAGGATCTTCTTCGTAGGGGTGGTTCTTCATCTCCCTACGATTCTTCAAGGGTAACCTCAATTCCCCTTTGATCCGATGCGTTTTTGGATAATTAATCAATGTCGGTATTTCTGTCTCCTCAGGATAGATCGCGTTAGAGGGACGTTTTGATATAGTTAAGTGCAGATGCAGTCTCGACGTCTCCTAGGAAGTTGTAGAGGACGTCAATAGCTTTCAATGAAGTGCTAGAACGTAATTTTTGGACCTCTATAGCAAAAGTTATGAATTTGATGGTGCGGCTGTTCTGCAACCCTGTCAGTTTCTGGAGAGGTTTTAGTAATCTGACCTTTGCGATCAGTTAAAGAGCGAATTAGAGGATCTCAGAGTAACAACAGTTGTAGATAATTGTCGTAGCTTTCAGGGGAGTACAAGAACACGAAATTTGGATAAACGAGCTGAAAGTTATGATAGTTTTAGTGCTCTGTCCAGAAAGTCTGACGTGAAATCGATGTTTTGTTAATCATCTTAAAAGTTATTTTAGATGGCCGAATCAGGGAGGCTCACCAAGTAGGTTTAGTTGGGGAATTTGATAAACTTTCAATGAAGTCCAAGAACACCTAATTTGGACCCCTTTACGAAAAGATATGAATTTTAGAACTTGACTATTTACAGAGGGCAGTTCAGTACTTAGGAAAGTGGGGTCGGGATCGCGTTGCAATCTTCTACTTGATGTGTTCGCTTATATAATTCATGTTTTCGTTGTTGTGGTCTTAGTTTATATTCTTAATGTATTAGGTGGGGGATTGGTACCGGAGGCAGCACCGTCTTCACGTCCTCCATTCTCACGAGGTTAAGGCAAGTGCATTGTTTGATTCGTGGTTGTGATTGATTGGTCATGTTTGTGTGCTTTTTCGATATGTGATAGCATAGTGAGATTGTTGGCATGATGTTGGTTTAAGATTGGTGGATGCTTCAAATATGTCTATGCTCTATTGTCGTATGATGTTATCGTCTTGTGGTAATTTGATGATGATTAAATGATGAGCATGTGCATATTGAGATCATGTTGAGGCTTGGTCACGTGGTGACCAAGTATGTTTTTCTTTGAGATCCCCATCATGAATGTGACGGGCCCGAGATCCCCACACTCGTGGAGTGTGGGCTTGAGGTCCCCATTACTTGCGGAGTAATGGGCAATTGGTCCCTGTGCTTGCGAGCACAGGCATGGGTATGCGGCGACGGTTGCATACTTTGTATTACAGGTAAAATGCAAAAAGAGAAAAAAAGAGAAAGGATCCTTGAGCATTGCATTTGCATGTGAGATGTTCTATTGTTGCATTTCTAGCTTTGGATGCTGATGTTATAATTGTTAGTATGTACTTGCTGAGTCTGTGGGCTCACTCTTGCTTTTATTGTTATTTTAGGTACCCGATCCAAGAACGACATGCATGGGGGGAAGTAGATTGATAGTCACACACTCACATCATGAACCAAATAAAGATGAATAAACTTCAGCATCGTGTTTCCTATTATCATGCAGAGTTGCTCAAAGATTTATTATGTTTTGTCTCATGCAAGAGGTTAAGTGTAATAATGATGAGCAGAGAACTTTATACTTCTCTAGTTATGTTAGACACTTAGCATGATTTGATTATCTATTGAGGATTAGAGTTGATGGTTTGATTATTTGTGATTTACTTGTCTGTTGGAATCCCCCGTGTAATTGATTTTACAGGGAAGGTTCTGCCGTAATTTATTAAAATTGCCTTAGTTAGAGTTATTTAAGGTTAGTTCAGTAGCATTCCAGGCTCATGTCGGGCTGGGGTGTTACATCTCCTATTTAATATGTTACCAAGGAGAAATTCTCCATTAAAATACAAACTAAAATTTTAGTAATTGGATCCCTGCAAATTTAGTTCTTTGGGTGTGTATCTTCAGAGATGGCGTCTGCATTGTCTTCGCCGTCATCGCCGAATGCGTTTGGGGGCTTCGATGGACTATGCGCCGCCATCGCCGAATGCGTTTGGCGCTCCAAATAAAGGGGCCACTAAGCGCGATGGCAGAGGAATATCGAAAAGGCCTGAGGGTCGAATGACCATCATGAAGGCCACTGACATTGGGGCCCCTCTACATCCCAAGAAAGTAGCAGCAGCATTTTGGACCACTTGCGGGATACTTGGAAGGAACGAGTCCCCATGACTACACCAAGCTGGAAGTCTCTGACAGATGTAGAGAGAGACCAGCTGTGGGCTAAAATTTCATACTCGTTCAAGATCCCAGTGGAAGTCCAGGGTCGTGTGCGATGGCAGGCGTTGCTCGCGATAGGAAAAGCGTGTAAGACCTTCAAGGGCACGCTTGCCACGGACTACGTGAACAAGGATCAGATGCATTCACGAAGTATCAATTCATGTCACGGGATACATGGGACGCCTTTGTGCAGATGAAGACGATGGCCGAATTTCAGGAGAAAAGTGTGGCGCACAAGGAAGACTTGGCACCGCTGGGTACAAGGGAAAAACAATGTGTTTTTGATCGCATGGGGATATTCTATTGTTATGCGGGAACAACACATGCTGAGGCGCAGTTGATTCTTGAGGCAGCTATTCCAAACCGTGTGCGGGAAGCACAGCAGAGTGACCGGTTATTACAGGAGGTCAGAAAGCGTCTGGATGAGGGCAAAGAGGGATATTTCAGCATGGATGATTCCGATGCTTTGCAGTTTAAAGGCCGCCTTTGTGTGCTACAAAAGGCGGAGGTCAAAGATGATATCTTGAGGGAGGCTCATCGCACTCCGTACACTGTTCATCTAGGTGAGACTAAGATGTATCGCAATCTAAAACAGAATTTTTGGTGGAAAAGGATGAAGGTGTATATTGCGAATTATGTGGCTTCTTGTGTTGTTTGTCAATAAGTGAAAGCTGAGCATAAGCGTCCTGCTGGGTTGTTGCAACCTCTGAAGGTTCCCCAGTGGCCTTGGGATGATATCTCTATGGACTTTGTGGTTGCGTTACCTCGTTCGCCACAAGGGAAGGATGCGTTTGGGTAGTGGTGGATCATTTTTGCAAGTCTGCACATTTCATTCCTATCCGCATGACAAATTCAGCGAGTGATCTGGCTCCAATTTACGTGTGAGAGATTGTGAGACAGCATGGTGTGCCAAAGACCATCATTTCTGACAGGGATGCCAAGTTTGTTTCCAAGTTCTAGGAGAGTCTGCAGAGTGCTTTGGGCTCTCAGCTTCGTCTTAGTACAATGTTCCACCCTCAGACTGATGGGCAGTCAGAGCGCACTATTCAGACTTTGGAGGATATGTTGCGATCTTGCGTTCTGTCTTGGAGGGATAGTTGGGAGGATCAGTTGCCACTTGCAAAGTTTGCTTATAATAATAGTTACCATTCCAATATTAGAGCCGCGCCATACGTAATAATAGTTACCATTCCAATACCAGGATAAAAGGATCATAGGGAGAGTGGATTCTAGAAACCCGAATAGTATTTTCTTTTTTTCCCTTGTTCCCGTGCGTCGCCACGGCTTTCTTCGTGCGATCGCCTGGCGCATAGAGAGCCCAACGCCCTTTTTGCCCTTTGGCCACCTGCTCGACACCACCTACCGCCTCGACGCCTGCTCTCGTGCTTGAAGCGCTGGCCAGCGAGCACCCGGCCGCACGGAGCCGCTTGCCCATCGCATGGACGCAGCTTGCCGCTTGGGCCGCCGCGTGAAGCCTTGGGGCTTTCGGCCAACGACGCCACCCGAGTGTGTGGGTCTTCGGTTGGGAGGTTTGGCCATGCTAGCTGCACGTTTTCCTTTTTGATGCTGTTGCTTCGCTAGTTAGAGCCGCATCTTTGTATTCTGCTATGACTAGATAATGGGAGATGCCTCTTTTGCATGCATGCACGTGCGTGAGTGCTACTAGCAAGCTTGCCATTGGCTGATTTAGTGTTGTGACTAGAAAAGAAGTGCATGCGGCTGCTAGTGGTAGAAATTAAATAATAGTGCAACTAGCGCTAGAAATTAATTAGTAGTGCAACTTTGCTTTGTATGGATATATGTTGTTCTGTTTTACGATTATTTTGGGCATCTTAATGGTGAATTTTGCGAATGTCATCTACTAGTTAATTTTAGATAATTTCAGTATCTTTTCATAGAGTATTTAATCATATCGAGTGGACAAGTAATTTTTAAGTTATGAATTTAGTAAGGCTCGCTGTCCAGAGGTTGACAGATCGGTCTTCCGGGATAAAAAATGGGGGGTTAGATGATTTAATTAGAAGTCATGGTAATCTAAGAAAATATGGAAAATTTTGTGTAGATTCCAGAATAAGGTGGTTTGCCATGATCGGACGTGTGAATCAAAAGTTATGCCCTTTTTAGTACCAGAACAGCAAGGGGTGATTATTCGGTATTGGGGGAGCGATGTGGTTTTAGGGGACGTGTAGGAGCGATGTCAATTAATTGTTGTTCTTGTGATGCTGTAGCTTGTATTGAAATTTGAGTATTTATTGTAGGAGAGACGTCGTGCTTGTTGCCATCTTCTAGCCAAACCATGCATCACAACTAGTAAAGGCAAGTGCATGGTAGACAGCGATCAATGATTGATCTCTGTATTTCTTTATCATTCATTACCATTATTGTTGTGCTTTTATTTGTATTTAATTGCAAACAATGGAATGGTATGACTATATCTTGTTGACGAACATGAGGAAAATTGGATATGATGAAATTATGCATTTTTTGCATTCATAAGCATCTTTGCATATGAGCAGTGATCATAATTGATCACAACTCCACGAAGTGGAGGAGGTCCCGATCCTCGAGGAGGCGGGCTTGAAAGTGAACGTTGTCGCAAGCGTTCACTCGTGCTATACCGGTATACGCGAAAGAAGTGCATGTGGACATGTAGAATAGAGTTGCATTGAGATATGAGATGAATATGTGTGAAAACAAAGAGAAGTGAATGGCATGAGAATATTAATAGGAGGACATGTGATGATAATGAAGTTATTGAATACTGTTGATTTATTATTGCTCGTTGTATATTGATGTATTTGCTAAGTCATGGACTCACCCTTGCTCTTTTGTGGTTTTTAGGTGATCGTTGAGGGTGGCACGGTTGAGAGGGACTAGTGCACATGAGATAGTTTCATACTTTAGACACATGATTATTTGCCATGAGAACTATTTGATTCATTATTGCTGGATTACTTTTAGTACATGTTAGATATTGAATAAACTTAGAATCATTTCCTCCACAAGCCAGGCTACTTCGTCATGGGCTTCCAAGACTTATTTGAACTATTCAACCTCGACACCCTCGACACTTCACTTCTATGACGCTGGACACTGTAAGTGTGTACAATCAAGTTCTACATTCACGCAATATCGATAAATATCATAACTCATTGCTTATGTATAGATACATGATGCAAGAAGCCCGGCGATCGCGAGTACTAGTGGGTTTCCTTGACCTACAGTTGATCTCTGAGCAATGCAACAACCAAGACACATCCTACATCGAGAAATACATAACGAAGGGGTTGCTTGCTCATGGCAACAAGGACTACATATTGGTGCCCTACAACCAGGGGTAAGTGCTTCACTACTTCCTATACAAATTTCATTTGTATATCATACGCAACACAAACTTAGATATAATGACTATAGCGAAATACATGAGTAGGTGGCATTAGATCCTTTTAGTCATTGTACCAAAGTGGAACAAGGTGATACACATTGATTCCCTAGTCAACAAAAACCATGACTTCACCTTTGTGCAAAAAGTACTCGACAGGTATGCTCATTTCCTCTATACGTAACTCTATTATAGTCTTCCTTCGTTTGAAATGGCTGAGGATAAATTTTTGGAATTACGTAGGTCATTCCGCGCCTATGTTGCCGGGGAGGGACACATAAGGAACCGAGCACCACACTGTAATACAGGACGCGATTTCCGATACCAGCTACAAAACAACAATCCTATATCACATTTCGTAACCTAGCCTCTCGAACTGACTATACTTATATATGTAATTCTATTTTTGCGGTGCCACCAGCCACTACAAGGCAACGTATATGCATTCTACGTTTGCCGTCATATGCAGGAAATCAAGAGTGCTAAGACGAAGGATCCAGATGTTTGTCAATCTCGCAATAATTATTTCCTAATTATCAATTTAAATATATATTCTTACTACTTTACTCCTAGCGACAGGGCATGACAATCGAATCAAGTACATTCGATCTGGATGAACTCTCAAACGTTTGAGGATGGCTCGCCACCTTCACCCAGGCAGAGATCATTAACTCAAATGGAGAGTTTCACTCTGACGACACCGATTAATACATGTTCAATTCTAATTCACTTTGAGTTGTAATTCAATTGTAACTCTAGCGATAATACATGAACATTCTTTTGTAATTAATATTGAATTTTAAATCACTTTGAGTTGTTTTATATCAAATCAATTGTGATTTATCCCTTTTTTGTTTGCACGTTTTCAGAGGGCATGGCTAGCATTTTCTGAGGCTAGCTGAAAAACAAAAAAATATTTAGGTATAGAACAAACTATCAAAGACGGCTATCACTAACAACTGTCTATGATATGTAGGATATGACAGATGATTGTTTTTACTAACCATCTATGATATGTATCCAATCAAAAATGGTTGGTACATATAACAGTCGATGATATCCGACGTATCACAGGAGGCTTCCACCAAAAAACAGTCTGTGATACGTCACACATCATAGACGGTTATATGTACCAACCGTCTATGATTGGATACATATCACAGATGGTTGGTAAAAAAAACCGTCTGTGATATATTATATATCACAAACGGTTATTAGTGGTAGCCGTCTGTGATAGTTGTCCTTCACAGATGGCTTCGACCAAAAACCGTCGGTGTTGTGACTTATCACAAACGACTCAAAAACTATCTGTGATAACCGCCTGTTATCACAGACACATAAATTTAGATAGTTCAGAAACCTTCTGTAATGATGGTATAGAACCGTCGGTGATGACCCTTTCTGTAGTAGTGATGGTTGACAAACTGATTTTGGAGTTGGCAATCTTTGGACATCAAATTCGTCACACTTTGTCGCCCTAGATAAAACTCTAGTTAATACAATAGTATTGTCTGGATCCTTTTTTTTTTTGGAAAAATGTGTTTAGACATGCTTAGACCTGAAATATTTGATTTAGAAATTTACGTCCAATGATCAACTATGGATTTAAAATGGTATCTATGGCATTATTATGCCATGGAGTTTTAAAATATGTTCAAAATGGAAATAAAATAAAAAACAGGTTTGGACTTGGGCGAAATGGATAAGTGGTGGGTGCAAGTTTATGCATGAGCACAATTCAGTAAATGGTTGAGGCCCAGGAGTTATTTTGAAAGTTGCCTAGTCAGTTAAGGACCAGTCTGCGAGCTGTGGATTATAAAGCCCTTCCGTACTATCACAAGTTTGGTATGGAACAGACTTAGCTAACTAATTTGCAATGTTTTACTGTGGTCGTGCCAACCGGTTGTGTGGGTGTCATGAAGACCTACTTTTTATGGCCCCTATCTCCTTTCAACCTCCCAATTCATTTATCCTATGTTCGTCTTCTCTCTCTAGCCTCTCTAAATCTCAAGGATGAGATTCCTTTTAAGGGGGTAGTTTATAGTATCCTAAAATTTTTATTATTAGAAAAATAATTAAAAATAAATATTTTAAGTACATTTATATATTTTCCAAAAACATTGGCCCTTTTTCTAAATTTTCCTTCATTTATGAAAGCTTTTCTGAAATTTCTAGCAATGAAAAATTAATTTATGTTCACAAATAAAAATAAAATTTTTACTTCAAATATTTTATTTAAGCTTAAAATACCCTATTTATCTACTATGAAAAATTATAGAATTTTGGAGTTGTCTTTCTATTTTTCAAGTTTAAAAGAATTTTTAGCATTTGTAAAACTAATTACTGATGTAAAAATAAAACAATTATTTTTTTTATTATTTTATTTGAACTTAAAATATTGTATTTAGTATCTGAGATTTTTTTGATTTTTCATAGTTTATTTGTTATTTTTCCCAAGTTAATCGGTTCTTTCTAGGAATATTCAAATGAGAAAAAACTATCTTCTGGATTTATTAATTATTTCTGTTACCGGATTCGAATCATTTTGTTCGAGCCCCACCCGTCAGTCACCACACTTGTAATGGGCGCATTAACTCCGCCACCGGCTTTTTACGTGCACTCCGCTTCTGTAAACCGCTGGCTCAACTCTGGTCATAACTTCGACGATCAATTCCTGCTAAACTGTTACTCCTTCGCCGCTATAAATTGTATTGTAGCCCCCTCATCCCATTCCCCACAAAGTCCTCTCTTGGTTTTGGCTGAAGCCCTCTGGAGCACCCTCTACGAGCCATGCTTCTCCAAGTCCAGCGAGAACTTCGACGAGCCTGGCCTCCTCATCCATTGCTTCGTTTCACACCAAATTTTAACAGTGAGTTCCTCTTGAGTTTCCTCACGTTTCTATTTAAATGGAATTTTGATTCCCTTAATGATTCACTGCAACCACAAAAGACACCGACGGCCACCTCTTCTTCCCCAACTCTGGTGACATTCGACGAGCTCTTCCGACCTCTCCCGTCAACCATTGATCATCAAATGTTTACTTACTAGGGCATCCTCAAGATATCCTCTACAACGTATCTATTCAGTTTTGGCTAGAGTTCACCAAAGCACCGCCGACCACCTCTTCTTCCCCAAGTCTTGCAACAACTCCGTCCAGCTCGATATCTTCATCCGTTGGGTATTTTCGCGAGCCCTTTTACATGCATGTTCCTTTCAACGAAGCGGAGGTGGCTGGTCGCGAGGAAGAAGCGGCGGTGGGATCGGGTTCATGATGACGACGATGGTACGGTCATGTTCCGACGAAGGCGACGTGCACGCCGACTTGAATGTGGAACAGTAAAGACGAAGAAGTGGACAATGATGATGGGCTCCACGGACGACAGCGATTTGACACTAGAAAAGAAGACGACATGGGCAGTGGCAACTCGATGAGGAAATTAAAATTACATTTGAATAGAAAGGTACATAATGGTGAAAGGAACATGTAGGTAAAAGGGCTCGTGGAAATACCTAACGGATGAAGAGATCGGGCTCGACGGAGTTGTCACCAGACATAGGGAAGAAGAGGGCCAGTGGTGCTCTGGTGAACTTCAGTCAACACTGAACTAACAAATTTTAGTGGATAGCTTGAGCATGCTCCAGTAAAAATTTGATGATCAATGGGATGGGAGAGGCCAGAGAACTCATGGAATATGTCACTGGAGTTGGGGAAGAAGAGGTAGCCGTCGGTGGCTTTTTTTTTCGTGGTGAATTATTAAGCAAATCAAAATTCCACTTGAATAGAAATATGAGAAAACTCAATAGGAACTCATTGGTAAAATTTGGTGCTCAATGGAGCGTTAGATGAGAAGATCGATCTCGTCAGACTTGGAGAAAAGAGCTAGTAGAGGGTGCTCCGGAGAGCGCCAAAACCGAGAGAGGTCATTCTGGGGAATGGGATGTGTAATATCCCGTATATCGATAAGAGAGAAACTTGTTTGGAAGAGAAAAATTAAATTAAATTTAAGGATTCTATTAGAATTGGGAACTTGGGCCTCCAGCCCAAGCTAAGGGCCGTCTTTGGCCGGCCATGAAGTGGGCCATTAAGGGGGGAGGCGCCCCTAAGGCCCATGGCCCAAGCTGCCCCCTTTCCCCCCCAAAACCGTAGACAACCACCCATGTTCTCAGAGCACGGCTGTAGCGCCGCCTGTGCAGTCTTGTAGCGCTGCCTGCATGTAGCATGCCCCCATACACCCCTGCATCTCCTTCCTTGCTGCTACCATTGGCCAAAAGGAAGAGGGAGAAAGGGATTTCGGCAAGAGAAGAAAGGAGAAAGGGAAGAAGGAGAAGAGGAGAGGTTGTCCTCGCCGGGTTTGATCAGCGTAACATGCATCTCCAAGGGTATCAATTCGTTTCCCCGCAGTTTGATGTTTAGATGTGAAATTGGATTAGTTTGATTGGATTGAGTTCGTCCTGTTGTAGATTCTATTTTGTCCAGTGGATTGCGTGGTCAGTTTCGGGTTCTTAGAAGCTGAATTAGAAGTTTTGATCTCCTAGAGTTATTTAGATAATGTTCTTATCTTTCGGTGGCCGCCAAGAACACCTGATTCCGATGTACGGATCAAAAGTTATGATCGTTTTAGTTTCTGCTGTCCAGAATTCTGACCAGAATTAGCAGTCATTATAATTGTTAAAATATGACCTAGTTAGAGGATGATTCAAAAGTCTTGCCCATAACGACTTTTGTACATGATCTCATTAGCTTTTAGGATTGATAAAGAACACCCCATTTGGATTTATAGAATAAAAGTTATGCATATTTTAAGTTGACTGTCCAGAACCCTGACGAGACTGAATTGTCAAATTGCCTTTTTATATATGACCAAGTTAATGGCAAATTCAGGGCTTTCACCCAACTAGGTTATTGTAGGCCTGGGTCTTAGCTTTCGATATTGATAAAGAACGCTAAGATTGGTTTGACCAATTAGAAGTTATGGTCATTTTCGTGCTGCTGCCCAGAAGTGTCGGGCAGTTCTGACAGAGGGTGTTCATCGGTCTTTTGGAGCTTAGTACATTCGGAATTTGGGATTTCCATCAGCTAGGTTGTTGTAGATAATCTTGTTACCTTTCAAACAAGCCTGAGTTTACATTTTTATGAATTTCAAAGTAAAAGTTATGTCACTTTTACTGCTGCTATCCGTTACGGCTTCCAGCTAGAATGTAGTTCAATTCGTGTAAAGTATGCAATGAAACATTGGGGTGTTGGGTATGTGTTGCGAGTAGTGTCTTGACAACATGGTTCTTATTGAGTAATCTAATGCTGTAGGAGGTGATGCTCCGGAGTTAGCGACATCGTTATTGCCTCCTAACGCATCGCAACGCTAAAGGCAAGTACATTGACTTTTGTGTGATTTGTAAATACTGGATGCTCAATGATTAGTATTGTGTTTTGTTTGATATAAGAGAAGCTTCAATATTCATGTTCCGTCCACGGGAGTGGAATATCCACGGGAGTGGAGATTAAAGAATACAAGAGGTTCCAAGGATTATGTTCCTTGCGTATGTTCTTTCATATGTGTGCAGATGATGTTAGTCATAATACTTACGTTCATTAATGCATCCATGTTCATGTTCCGTCCACGGGAGTAGAGTCTAAAGTCCCATCAATTCCAGTATGGGCATGTGAAGTCCCACCATTCCAATGTGGGCAGTTTTGGACACCCGTATGAAACGTTCTTCATACGGTATTTTGGATCCCCGTATTTCGATAAATACGGGCTTAAGTGAACACCGACGGGTGTGTCACTAGCTATACCGGTATAAGCACGTGTGTGAGGACCCCAGTTTATTTGGCTTGTAATGCTTAACCAACCACCTGGTCCTAGCATCACAAATCAAATAAACTAAGCCTCGAGACATGCATACTTCCCTAATCGCAGTATGCACACCTCTTCACAAAATTATGCATCAACTCCATTCTAAATATAGAGTCCAAACATCACAGTACTAAACAAAAGACAATACAGTAGAGTTATTACAACAGAGGCCGACCGGCCAAATTACAACAGGTAACTAAATAAACAGCGGAAGCAAAAGTGCCATAAGATGGCTATAAACAAAGCCAATCGGTGTGCCTTAGCCCACAAGGCAACCAACCGGACCGTCAAGCTAGTCGTCCCAGAACCCGCACATCTCACAGAAGTAAGGCCCTTGGGGCTCACCTGCCTCCTCTGCAACAAAAATATTAAGCAAAGCATATGAGTACAAAAATTGTTTTTGTACTCGTAAGACTGACGTGTGGACTAGCAGACCTGTACATAACTACATGCAGGCTTATTTGAGTGGAGGCTGTATGGCTCATTTTAGCACAAAGCAATCTTTATTTGCAAGAAGTAATACATTTAAAAGCAAGTTTGCAATTCATTTTTATGGTTGAAATAACAGCGACATAATAACAGTAAGTAAATGACAACATCCTGGAAGTGACTAACCCATAAGTCACCACGACCATAGCATGAATTACCCATCCATGCCACCCATGTCAAGTTTTAATTTAAAGGTTGTAGTCTAGTTCTTGGGGGGCCTATCCGAGCGTGTCCATAACCTAGGACGAGGCTATTCGAATAGTTTTAACCCTGCAGGGGTGTACCAATGTACCCACACTTTAGATCGCCTTTAAGCCAAAGCACATTTCCGAAGGTATGCTGGCACGGCTAAGTCCTACGAGACGCTTTCCAATATTGTGTATTAACTACGAGCCACCCGTATGGATAGAAATCCATCACGACATGGTAAAGCCGAAAGACAACTACCCACACAGGATAAAGCTTTTGGACAACTACCATGCTCCCAACACCATCCTCCGACCTCCTGCGACCCGAGCCAATACACGCCAAGTACTAAGTCAAGAGAGGTCCCATACCCTCTAGTGTGGTTAGCACGCAAAATGCTCAGAACGGTGGCGCAAGTAACTCGGTCCTTAAATGACTTGGGCACCTTTCCAGTCACACCCAAAAACACACCAATCTTACCATTGTGCCCAAGTCCAAATCATTTTGTTTTTATTTTTAGTTTTCAAAAGTACAATAGCAAAATGCTGAATCATAAAGTTTTAGTAATTTTTGTGTGATCAAGGCTACCGACTAAAGTCGATAACCGCCCAATTCTACCGATAGCTAAGCATGTCTAAGCAAATTGACCCGAATCTACTAAGTGACAAGAGATCATCCAGTGATCTCTAATCACAGCAAATAGCCTAGGCTCAGGTAGTAGAGGATTATCATTTGTCTACAGATTATGCAACTAAAAGGCTCACTACCCATATTTTAACAACAAAATAGTAATGCATACATATAAGTTGCAAACAAAATATTAGTTTGAACATAAAGGAATTAACATGATCAAACCGCTTGCCCGGTTGTTTGCTCAATATGTTGCTTGAGGCTCACTCGATAATACCAGACTTGTGTAATCTATCGATTGAACAAAAATGACAAATAAGAACAAGTAACACCGACAACAACCAAAATTCAATTTAATCCAATGAGCACAAATTTCACACAGCAGCTAGAGCAAGACTAAACAAAATTTTAGAAACAGAGAACATTTTATTTGGAGCTATGAAGAATTTTCTAGGAATTTTCTAAGCTAGAAATGCATAAAAACATCATTTAATTATTTATCAAACTTTATGAACAGAACCATACTTAAAACCTATTCTGATAAATAGTACATTAAAAATGAAAATTAACAAAATTGGTTTCATTCGATTTGGACAAAAATTGAATTAGTTATGAATTTTCTAAGTTTAAAAGGATTAATAGTGCAACAGAAATACATTTCGGAATATCAAAATGCTTAAAATACTTTTTCTACCGGCGCGCAGAGACCCACGGACACTGACAAGCGGGACCGGGCGAGAAACGTTGACCAGGTCAAACCTGATCCAGCCCCGCCGAAGGTGACGTCGAAGGCGTATTCTATGAATACGTCTTCGGCTTATCAACACGTAATCCTAACTTAAACATACAGAGAAATACACCTGCTACCGCAAGAAAACGTATTTCACTATTTTACGCAACACCTTAACCAGCCGAGAGGGCCCACATGTCATGGACTCAGAGGGTTAAAACGGCCGGAATTAAAATTTCTAAACGCGCTTAAACCTAGGGGGCCCACAAGCCAGAGATACAGCTAGAAAGGAAATTAGAACTAATGAGAATGGTTAGACCTTAACCACCGGCGGCTCGACGGAGTTCCCGCGCGCGGCCGCGACGGCGAGGTGGAGGATCTGGAGCTGGAGTGGTTCCTTGGGCTCGCGAGTGGATCCACCAGGTGCACAGCAGCCCCGCGAACACGATGATGGCGACACGGGCCCTCGAGGATGCCGGCGGCGAGCTGACGGCGAACGGAGGCGGAGACGAAGAAGGGCTCCCGAGGCGGAGGCGCTACGGGCGATGAGAAGCTTCGGGAAAGTGCACCAAGGGATCGCCTTGGCTCCAGGAGCAATAAGCACAAGATGATGACGACGAAGGAGGTCCGAGGCGGCGGGAATCACCGCGGCGACGAAACACCGAGCTCGGAGAAGAACCGGCCGTACGCCCTCGGTGATGCACCAAAGAACAAAGTAAAGCCACCGTAAGATTCAGTGAAGCAATGCGATCCTAAGGGACCAAATGCCGAAGCATGATACTCACTAGAACGCCAGGAAGCTTGCGGGACCGAGATCACCAGAGGTGGAGACGACGACACCACCCCTGGCGATTCATCGACGCCAAAGACCCGACGGGCAAAATGGAGGCGCAACGGCGTGGATCACGGTGGTGGTCGCGGGCTAGAGGCGGCACCAACACGGCGGCGCCGCTCTCGGCTTCTTCTCCGGCCGAAACCAAGAACTGGTCGGAGAGGGTGACAGAGTGAAGGAAACGAGGAATGGGTGGGTGCGGTGAGATGATGAAGACCCAGCGACATGCCACGACCGGACACACGTCCACGAGGTGGCGGCGACGGTGCGTGGCACGCATGCGCGATCGCGGCGAACTCGGTGACGCGGAGAAGACGAGGACGATACTAACAAGGGGACCCACTCGCCGGCCGACGGTGACAAAGCGGCGCGAGTCGGGGTCTGGTGTAGTTCAAAGATTTGGTTCGACTCGATCAAGTAGATGTCGATCGTTCGATCTAGAATGGACGGTTGAGATGAAAGGATGCAATCGGACTGGTTGATTGTTTCAGACGATACGAACCACACGATCAGCATCCAACGGTGGAGAATGATCGGGCTCGGGCGGTGCAGCTAGGCGGTGCGGCTGAGCCAAGCGACGCTGTGATCGGACTCGAGCCGCAGGTCGTCCGAGCCCGAGGAACAGTGATTTCAGATTCTGATTTCAAAAAGGCTGAGAAGATTGGGGAATTTTTAGAGGTAGCTCCAAAGCTCTCAAAATTCCAAAATTTTTATGGTAACTCCTTTGGACAGAGAACAACCTTGCATAAATTTTCCAGGAATTTTATACACTGGATTATTCCCAAGAAAATTCACAAGCTGCTGTCCCAAAGAGTTGACCAGAATTTCAAACTGGTTTGACTTGCTCATTTGAAATAGCAAACAAAATCTAAAAATTATGAGATTTTGCAGAGGGGTGACTAGGAAGGTTAGGAATGTAGGAAAAATACTTCTAGAGGATGATCATGAGTTTTTGGCTTCTTTTTCTCTTTGTGTTTATAATTTGGGTTGTGTGTTCTCAATTGTTTTCAAAATTTCAAAGACAACTTTTCAAACAAAAATTTCAGGAAATTAATACATGCTCAAAAGTTTTAAATTATACTCATTTTCACACATTTGCAGTATAGGGTTAAATTACAAATGTTACAAATCTCCCCCCCCTTACAGGAATCTCGCCCCGAGATTCGGATCACTAAGAAAAGAAGGATGGGTAGTCTGCACGGAGACGATCTTCCTGCTCCCAAGTGGCCTCATCCTCGGAGTGATTCGACCACTGGACCTTAAGGAACTTGATGACATGATTCCTTGTCCTGCGTTCAGATTCCTCAAGAATACGAACAGGACGCTCGCGGTAGGTCAAATCTTCTTGCACATCGAGATTTTCCAACGGAGACTCCTCAGTCGGAACACGGAGGCACTTCTTCAATTGAGACACATGGAACACATCATGCACCCCCTCAAGTGTAGCTGGCAACTCCAACTTGTACGCAACAGCTCCCACTTTCTTGACGATGCGATAAGGTCCAACATATCGAGGAGCTAACTTGCCCTTGACGCCAAAACGTCGATGCCCTTTTAAAGGCGAGACTTTGAGATAAACAAAGTCATTGGGCTGGAAACTCAACTCACGGCGTCGACGATCTGCATAACTCTTCTGCCTGGACTGGGCCACACGCAGATGCTCGCGAATCAATCGACTCGACTTTCACTTCATTGATGGAGTTCGGCCGAAAAGCGTCTCTCACGATTCGACGGTTCAACGGGTTCGCACTCCTCCCATACAAGGCTTCAAATGGTGTCATGCCAAGACTAGCCTGAAAGCTGTTGTTATAGGAGAATTCCGCAAGCGGCAAACACTTCTCCCAATTCTTTCCATCAGAAAGAATGCAAGCGCGGAGCATGTCTTCCAACACTTGGTTGACTCGCTCAGTCTGACCGTCAGTTTGGGGATGATATGCTGAACTGAAAGAAAGACGGGTTCCCATGGCCTCTTGCAATTTGTGCCAAAACCGAGAGGTGAAAAGAGAACCACGATCTGATACAATCGTTCGTGGCACACCATGCAAGCTCACAATGCGGGATATGTAAAGATCTGCCAATTGGTTCACATCAATCTTAGCCCGCACTGGGAGAAAGTGGGCTACTTTCATCAACCGATCGATGATGACCCATAAGGCATCCTTCCCAGAAGAAGTACGGGGTAAACCGGTGATGAAGTCCATGCCGACGGAATCCCATTTCCACTCAGGCACTGGCAAAGGCTGGAGGAGACCAGCTGGACGCTGATGTTCAGCCTTGACACGACAGCACACGTCACACTCAGCAACGAACTTGGCAATCTCGCGCTTCATTCGGTCCACCGAATCTCGACGAAGATCTTGGTATATCTTGGTGGCCCCGGATGGATGGACAAGGGGAATCATGTCGCAGAGAATCAAATCCGCAATTCCATGACTTTAGGAACCACAAGCCATTGTCCAAACCACACAACACCGTGCTCATCTTCTGAGAAACACCTGGCTGTCCCATTCTTGATGTTCTCCTTGATGTGTTTTACACCATCATCTGATTGCTGTGCCGCCTTGATTTGATCCACCAAGGTTGGTTGCACAACCAAAGCAGCAAGGGAACCGTGCTCAACTAAATCCAAATTGAGCCGCTGAAATTCTTCAAGAAGGGCGGTTCGCTCTTAGAGCATCAAAGTATTGCAATACACTTTTCGACTCAGTGCATCAGCAACAACATTGGCCTTGCCCAGATGATACTGAATGCCCATGTCATAATCTTTGATCAATTCCAACCATCTTCTTTGCCTGAGGTTCAGATCTGGCTGGGTGAACATATACTTCAAGCTCTTGTGATCAGAATACACCTCACAACGGTTGCTAATCAGATAATGCCGCCAAATCTTGAGTGCATGGACCACAGCAGCTAACTCCAAATCATGGGTAGGGTAGTTGAGTTCATGAGGCTTCAACTGCCTTGATGCATAGGCCACTGCTCTGCCTTCTTGCATAAGAACACAACCGAGTCCCTGACGAGAGGCATCGCAAAAGATATCGAAGCTCTTGTGGACAACGGGAAGAACAAGAACAGGGGCTGATGTCAATCGCTGCTTGAGTTCCTGGAAACTTTCATCACAAGTAGAAGACCACACAAACTTCTTGTCCTTCTTGAGCAATTCAGTCATCGGCTTCGCGATCTTGGAGAAATTCTCGATAAAGCGACGGTAGTAACCCGCTAAACCAAGAAAACTCCGAACATCGGTGACTGATTTGGGCTGACCCCAAGATAGCACATCGCTGACCTTGCTAGGATCCACAGCTACACCTCCAGCTGAAAGGACATGGCCCAAGAATGCCACCTCCTTCAACCAGAACTCGCACTTGCTGAACTTCGCATATAGCTGGTGCTCACGCAGCTTTCCCAATACACGCTTCAGATGCTCAGCATGCTCTTCTTCATTCTTGGAGTAGATAAGAATGTCATCAATAAATACCACCACAAACTTATCCAAGTATTCCATAAACACTGAGTTCATGAGATTCATGAACAGAGCGGGAGCATTGGTCAAGCCGAAAGACATGACGGTGTACTCGTAAACTCCATAACGAGTAGTGAAAGCCGTCTTCGGAATATCCTCACCGATTCGACTTGATGATATCCCAATCTCAAGGCAATCATGGAGAAGACACAGGCTCCGTAAACCGGTCAAACAGATCATCAATGCGGGCAATGGATACTTATTCTTCACCGTCACTTCATTAAGCTTGACGGTAATCAACACACATGCGCAAAGTCTTGTCCTTCTTTTCACAAAGATCTTTGGATAACCCCAAGGAGATGAGTGGGACGGATAAAACCCTTCGCTTGAAGCTCACCTAGTTGCTTCTTCAACTCCACCAACTCATTGGGAGGCATCCGACACGGCGCTTCAAATCGGAGCGGTGCAGGGCATCAACTCAATGACAAACTCAAGGTCTCGAATCGAGGCATCCTGTGAGATCTTCGGGAAAACATCCACGAAGTCACAAACTGTGGGAACATCCTGAATCTCCAATGCTGGCTTTGCTTCAAGTGCACAATGGTGTGGCCCTTGCAGCTGCGGTGAAAACCCAACCTGCTCGCCTGAGGGGCTGGTGAGATAGACAACCTTCCTGGCACAATCAATTTGTCCCAGATGTTGGGACAACCAATCCATGCCAAGAATAAAATCCAGACTTGCTGAATTGAGCAGGATAATATTTGCCAAGAATCTTATACCTTCAACTTCAATAGGAACATCCCGACATTCTAAATCAACTCTCATCTCCGAACCCGGAGAGCGGATAAGCAAGGGAACCCCCAAAGGAACACAGTGAAGACCACTAGCAGCAGCAAATGATCTTGAAATAAAAGAATGCAATGCTCCTGAATCAAATAATACCGCAGCAGACGAGTGTTAACAAGAAGTGTACCAAAGACAACGTCAGCGCCTCGAGCCTCCTCACCGAGATATGGTTGACTCGCCACTCCCACACCCGGGTCTTCGGATGATCTTACGTGGTGGGTGACCACTCCCGCCCGCGTCCTCCATTACGACGAGGGGCCGCTCCAATCTTCTGAGGGCAAGTGTTGGCGTAGTGGCCCTTGTTGTGGCAGTGGAAACAAGTGACCTCGGCAGCCGGGTTACGGATGCCACCCTGATGCTGGACCGCAGGTGCGCGTGACTGAATCACGGCCTGCGGGGGACGATGAACTGACGCCGACGGCCTCAGCGGTGGGGAAGCCAAAGAACGGGCCCCTGGTGCAGGCCCAACACGGGGACGGGAGAGGCTGGCCTGCGCAGATCGCTGGGCCTCCCACTTGCGCTTGCGGGACTCACCCAGCGCCTTCGCCTTGTGCTCAGCGACGATAGCCTTGTCCACCAAGGTCAGAAAATTAGCAAAGTCCACCACAGAGAGCTTGTCCTGCAGCTCCTCAGACAGACCATCCATAAACTTCTCCTGCTTGGCCTCATTAGTGGCCACCTCAGCAGGAGCGTACCTTGCCAAATGATTGAACTCATGGAGGTACTCAGTCACAGATTTGCACCCCTGTTTGAGCGCAAGGAATTCTTTCTTCTTCAGCTTCACAAGACCGGCGGGGACATGAGCCCGACGGAAAGCAGTGTGAAACTCCTCCCATGTGACCACATGGCCAGCGGGCTGTATGGCGAGGAAATTCTCCCACCACGAGAGTGCTGCACCCTCAAGCTGGTGAGATGCAAACAATGCCTTCTCCCGATCCTGGCACTGAGCGATGTTGAGCTTCCGCTCAACCAGACGCAGCCAATCATCTGCATCAAGTGGGTCCTCGGACTGGGAGAAAGTCGGCGGCTGCGTACGGAGGAACTCCGCGAGTCCCCCACGAGTCTGGTGCCCGCCACCTCCAGGTCCCGAGGCACCCACGGGAGTGGAAGTGTTCCTCGCGATGACCTCCAGAATCCGTGTCTGGTCCATACGATTCCGCACGATCTGAGCGAGAACCTCAGCCATAGTCGGAGGAGGGGGAAGCTCCTCATCCGAACCAGCCGGCTGATTCCGACCACTACGGGTTCCACCAGCCATCCTGTTCCACCAAGAAAGTTAGTAATAATTTTATAGCAGAAAACATAGAAAACAAGTATCCATTCTACAAAATAAACTCTAACAGTTCATAACAACAAGGCAAAATTGCAACTCATAAAATCAACTTCCCAATATGACCAACTCGTATAGAAGAACGAGCAATTAGTTTTAGGATGACAATTTCGAAATACAGCTGATAAGCAAAGTAAAACCTTCTAAGATAAAGTTAGACATTTAACTAACTCATATTTCATCTTACCCTTTTATCCCCACAAATTTGGTTATCCTCTCATTTCCAATCCTACACACTAACCACTAGCTGACTGTTCAGACTTTCTTCCTTATGTCCCCTACAAGTCTTGACTCCGAAGTCTCAATTTTCCATCGACAGACAGTCAACACTACCGGTTACAACTCTCAGGGTTCTCCCAAACCAATTTAACCGATAATTAACTATCTTTTGAAAGGAAAGAGAGGAATAAAATTTTTAAAACTCAAATTAGAGCAAGATGAGAGTAGAAAGCTAAGATAGATAAGGAGTAAATTCTGAGAATCTAATTAAGCTTTCATAAACTATTTGTTACTTTGAAAATAAGCTTTTGCTAAATATCCTAAGGACGACCATGCTTGGGTTACTACGGTCAGGATGGCTCTGATACCAACTTTGTGAGGACCCTAGTTTATTTGGCTTGTAATGCTTAACCAACCACCTGGTCCTAGCATCACAAATCAAATAAACTAAGCCTCGAGACATGCATACTTCCCAGAACTGCAGTATGCACACCTCTTCACAAAATTATGCATCAACTCCATTCTAAACATAGAGTCCAAACATCACAGTACTAAATAGAAGACAATACAGTAGAGTTATTACAACAGAGGCCGACTAGCCAAATTACAACAGGTAACTAAATAAACAGCGGAAGCAAAAGTGTCATAAGATGGCTATAAACAAAGCCAATCGGTGTGCCTTAGCCCACAAGGCAACCAACCGGACCGTCAAGCTAGTCATCCCAGAACCCGCACATCTCACAGAAGTAAGGCCCTTGGGGCTCACCTGCCTCCTCTGCAACAAAAATATTAAGCAAAGCATATGAGTACAAAAATTGTTTTTGTACTCGCAAGACTGACGTGTGGACTAGCAGACCTGTACATAACTACATGCAGGCTTATTTGAGTGGAGGCTGTATGGCTCATTTTAGCACAAAGCAATCTTTATTTGCAAGAAGTAATACATTTAAAAGCAAGTTTGCAATTCATTTTTATGGTTGAAATAACAGCGACAGAATAACAGTAAGTAAATGACAACATCCTGGAAGTGACTAACCCATAAGTCACCACGACCATAGCATGAATTACCCATCCATGCCACCCATGTCAAGTTTTAATTTAAAGGTTGTAGTCTAGTTCTTGGGGGGGCGTATCCGAGCGTGTCCATAACGTAGGATGAGGCTATTCGAATAGTTTTAACCCTGCAGGGGTGTACCAATGTACCCACACTTCAGACCGCCTTTAAGCCAAAGCACACTTCCGAAGGTATGCTGGCCCGGCTAAGTCTTACGAGACGCTTTCCAATATTGTGTATTAACTACGAGCCGCCCGTATGGATAGAAATCCATACGCTGACATGGTAAAGCCGAAAAGACAACTACCCACACAGGATAAAGCTTTTCGGACAACTACCATGCTCCCAACACCATCCCTCCTACGACCTCCTGCGACCCGGAGCCAATACACGCCAAAGTACTAAGTCAAGAGAGGTCCCATACCATCTAGTGTGGTTAGCATGCAAAATGCTCAGAACGGTGGCGCAAGTAACTCGGTCCTTAAATGACTTGGGCACCTTTCCAGTCACACCCAAAAACACACCAATCTTACCATTGTGCCCAAGTCCAAATCATTTTGTTTTCATTTTTAGTTTTCACAAGTAACATAGCAAAATGCTGAATCATAAAGTTTTAGTAATTTTTGTGTGATCAAGGCTACTGACTAAAGTCGATAACCGCCCAATTCTACTGATAGCTAAGCATGTCTAAGCAAATTGACCCGAATCTACTAAGTGCAAGAGATCATCCAGCGATCTCTAATCACAGCAAATAACCTAGGCTCACGTAGTAGAGGATTATCATTTGTCTACAGATTATGCAACTAAAAGGCTCACTACCCATATTTTAACAACAAAATAGCAATGCATACATATAAGTTGCAAACAAAATATTAGTTTGAACATAAAGGAATTAACATGATCAAAGCGCTTGCCTGGTTGCTTGCTCAATATGTTACCGAGGCTCACTCGATAATACGGACTGCCGCAATCTATCGATTGAACAAAAACGACAAATAAGAACAAGTAACACCGACAACAACCAAAATTCAATTTAATCCAATGAGCACAAAGTTCACACAGCAGCTAGAGCAAGACTAAACAAAATTTTAGAAACAGAGAACATTTTATTTGGAGCTATGAAGAATTTTCTAGGAATTTTCTAAGCTAGAAATGCATAAAAACATCATTTAATTATTTATCAAACTTTATGAACAGAACCATACTTAAAACCTAATCTGATAAATAGTACATTAAAAATGAAAATTAACAAAATTGGTTTCATTCGATTTGGACAAAAATTGAATTAGTTATGAATTTTCTAAGTTTAAAAGGATTAATAGTGCAACAGAAATACATTTCGGAATATCAAAATGCTTAAAATACTTTTTCTACCGTCGCGCAGAGACCCACGACCATCGACAAGCGGGACGGACGAGAAACGTTGACCAGGTCAAACTCGATCCGGCGCTGAAGGTGACGTCGAGGCGTATTCTATGAATACGTCTTCGACTTATCAACGCGTAATCCTAACTTAAACATACAGAGAAATACACCTGCTACCGCAAGAAAATGTATTTCACTATTTTACGCAACACCTTAACCGGCCGAGAGGGCCCACATGTCATGGACTCAGAGGGTTAAAACGGCCGGAATTAAAATTTCTAAACGCGCTTAAACCAAGGGGGCCCACAAGCCAGAGATACAGCTAGAAAGGAAATTAGAACTAATGAGAATGGTTAGACCTTAACCACCGGTGGCTCGACGGAGTTCCCGCGCGCGGCCACGATGGCGTGGTGGAGGATCTGGAGCTGGAGTGGTTCCCTGGGCTCGCGAGTGGCTCCACCAAGTGCACAGCAGCCCCGCGAACACAATGACGGCGACACGGGCCCTCGAGGATGCCGGTGGCGAGCTGACGGCGAACGGAGGCAGAGACGAAGAAGGGCTCTCGAGGTGGAGGCGCTACGGGCAACGAGAAGCTTCAGGAAAGTGCGCCAAGGGATCGCCTCGGCTCCAGGAGCAATAAGCACAAGATGATGACGACGAAGGAGGTCCGAGGCGGCGGGAATCACCGCGGCGGCGAAACACCGAGCTCGGAGAAGAACCGGTCGTACGCCCTCGGTGATGCACCAAAGAACAAAGTAAAGCCACCGTAAGATTCAGTGAAGCAATGCGATCCTAAGGGACCAAATGCCGAAGCATGATACTCACTAGAACGCCAGGAAGCTTGCGGGACCGAGATCACCGGAGGCGGAGACGACGACACCACCCCTGGCGATTCACTGGACGCCAAAGACCCGGACTGGGCAAAATGGAGGCGGCAACGAGCGTGGATCACGGTGGTGCGATCGCGGGCTAGAGGGCGGCACCAACACGGCGGCGCTGCTCTCGGCTTCTTCTCCGGCCGAAACCAAGAACTGGTCGGAGAGGGTGATAGAGTGAAGGAAACAAGGAATGGGTGGGTGCGGTGAGATGATGAAGACCCGGCGACATGCCACGACCGGACACGCGTCCACAAGGTGGCAGCGACGAGTGCGTGCACGCGCATGCGCGATCGCCCGAACTCGGTGAGACGCAGAGAAGACGAGGACGATACTGACAAGGGGGACCCACTCGTCAGCGACGGTGACAAAGCGGCGCGAGTCGGGGTCTGGTGCGGTTCAAAGATTTGGTTCGACTCGATCAAGTAGATGTCGATCGTTAGATCTAGAATGGACGGTTGAGATGAAAGGATGCAATCGGACTGGTTGATTGTTTCATACGATACGAACCACACGATCAGCATCCGACGGTGGAGAATGATCGGGCTCGGGCGGTGCAGCTAGGCGGTGCAGCTGAGCCAAGCGACGCGGTCGGACTCGAGCCAGAGGTCAGGTCCGAGCCCGAGGAATAGTGATTTCAGATTCTGATTTCAAAAAGGCTAAGAAGATTGGGGAATTTTTAGAGGTAGCTCCAAAGCTCCCAAAATTCCGAAATTTTTATGGTAACTCCTTTGGACAGAGAACAACCTTGCATAAATTTTCCAGGAATTTTTATACACTGAATTATTCCCAAGAAATTCACAAGCTGTTGTCCCAATGAGTTGACCAGAATTTCAAACTGGTTTGACTTGCTCATTTGAAATAGCAAACAAAATCTACAAATTATGAGATTTTGCAGAGAGGTGACTAGGAAGGTTAGGAAGGTAGGAAAAATATTTCCAGAGGATGATCATGAATTTTTGGCTTCTTTTTCTCTTTGTGTTTATAATTTGGGTTGTGTGTTCTCAATTGTTTTCAAAATTTCAAAGACAACTTTTCAAACAAAAATTTCAGGAAATTAATACATGCTCAAAAGTTTTAAATTATACTCATTTTCACACATTTGTAGTACAGGGTTAAATTACAGATGTTATAACGTGTGCAGTCCATTCCTTTCAATCAATCCATTCATTTCATTCATTCATATATTCACCGTTCGTGGTAACAGAATAGAGTAGTATCTACCCCAAATACCATAGTTGACTGTTGAGGGTGAGTTTCTTTAGAAAATATTATTCTCTTCCTTGATTCTGAATGTGGTCAGTTCTAGTGTTAGTTGCGGTTGATGAAGTTTTCTAGAGTTAGTGTTTTACATTTCTTCTGATGAGTTTCCATTGATCTTTCTTGATTCATTATATCGACTACTTATTATCCTGACTGCTGGTCTAATGTTGTTTATTGAGAATGTTGGTTATCGGTAAGATTTATCTTTTTGTTAGGAGTTCTAATGTGATTCATTTATTTGCTTGGTATTCTGGATACCGAAAGTTTTCTGTTGCAAGCTCTTTAACATGTAAAAGCTTTGGCTTTATGTATTTGTTTTGGATTATTTCGAGTGTTGAAATTTAATACCTCTTTTTTTTTTGAAAGATTGTGTTAAAATCTTTAAAGGATGTCGTGTCATGCTTAAGTAAAAGTTGTTAATTAAATGAACTAATCGATATGATATGAGTTATCAGATTTGGGTTAATTTGAGAGCTGAAATTTTATGTCTATCTTATGAGAAAGAGTATGTCAAACCCTTTAGTGATATATTATCATACTTTCCTAAGAAGTTTTAATTAAAGGAATTATTCAGTATGGTAGGAGTTATCTTTGCCTTAGTAAATATTCACCTTGAATATGTTTTCTATTTAGATACCTGAAGAATTTGTACAAATGCTAGATTCACCTGTTTTTGTCTTGCTAAATTGTTGTTTTAGGTATGAAGAAAAGGATAAGGGTCGTTGTATTGACTTACAAAACCTTGTCCTATAATTATTTCATTGCTAAAGATTAAAGCTATTTCATTCCAATCTCCGAGCAAAGGTAGGATTATGAATGCTTCCATGGTTAGATAATCATCGGTTGTTAGTATTAATGGTTAGAGTGCAATTAGTGTGTGCTATACTAACGTTGAGCGTCAACAAGGGGTAAATGAGCTTGTTAACAAGAGGTTTGTTTCAACTTTGCGGCATTCGCACTAGGTTTATTTTTCAAAATAAGTTGTTATTACAATCCCATTTGACGCTGGAGATTTCTATGACACGATTTGTCATGTTTCATCTAGAAGATTTATTGATGTGATAGTAAGGTAAATTGATGGTTGCCAGGGATGTATGTTATTGATTTTAACAAAATGTTCAGTAATGTGAGGATAAGGTTGATTCTGTTAAAGAAAAAGAAATTGGATCGCATTTCATGATATTTCTCAAATGATCAAATTTCAAGTTTTGTATTCTTGATCTTTGAGGGGTTCAAACTTTATGTGGTAAGCAAGGTTTGTCGAGTAAAGCGATATGTTGCAAAGTTATAATGGTTCTTTAGTGATACAAGTGCTTTGATCCTGAATGCTTGATTGTTCCTGTGAGGTCGATGCTTGCAACTATGGACTCCACTTATGTTCTATGAGTTCATTGCTTCATTGGTTTTCCCCTTGGTCCTATGTTCATTGTGAGTGGTAAATGTTTTTCCAGTTGGTGAAAATTATTTCCATTTGCCTCTTCTTTTGAGAAAGAATCAACCTAATCTTTTCACGTAGGTCTTTCGAAGTGTTTTCTAATTGTTGTTGTGAAATTGATGTTAATACTTGTAGTAATTTGATCGCCTTTGGTGATATCGTTTAGATGAGAACATTTCAAGTCTGGTTTTCGTGATATTTTAGAGCTCATGAATCATCTGTTAGCTGAAATTATTTTAAATAAATTGAGGTATTGGATTGTCCTGTTGCTTCTTAAGAGATTCGTGTAATTTAATCTTAAAAGCTCTTTGGTCTGAATTGGCAACGTAAGGTTGCAATCAAAGAAATTATGTTGGTTCCCTTAAGAGGAGAATAATCTGCTTGCTTTTCGCGAAATCCCGTAATTGAAAATGTTTCGAGTTTGGTGGGTAAGGTCATTTGGATCTCATGTTTCTTGTGTAGTTGACCTGTTTCGAGCAAATATGACGTGTTGAGGAATTGTATTTGGTTCTTAATTAATTCTTGTGGTTTGGATTAAAAGACCTTATCTTGTTCGTTGTGGCAAAGTATAAGTTTGCCAACGGTTGGTGGTGGATAAGAAATTGTAATGGTGAGATTTTGCTACCAAGCCATTGGAGGAGTAGTAGAAGATGAATTGGTTTTGATCTGTACCTCTTGGAGGAAATTTGATTCACATGGAATGTTTGGCTTCGAAGTAAATCTGAATAGTGTTACGACTAAGTAAAACATATGGTATAATGAAATTCCAGAACTTCAGTTCATGTTGAAAGGTTGGGGGTTATCGAAGGTATGGAAACCTTGATTAATTTTATAGAGTAACACAATTGGATAGTATTGCAAGATTGTGCGGGTTAAATCTGGGATTTGCATTTTTATGCTAGACCCTTGGTCACACAATGATTGTGTGTAGGGAAAGGGGAATCATGGCATTTCCTGAGCAGTGGAATGATCCTTGATAGAACTCTTCCGATGTGGTACATGAGTGTATGTACTTAGGATTTTGAGTTGTTGTTCTTGAAAATTGGAGGTAAGGTGATTACGTGGACCTATTTTTGTGGTGCTTTGGGTGCTTTTTATCAAATTAATTTCGTCAGTAGAGTGAGTTGCCTAGAGTATTTGATGGATTTAATAGAGCCTCTCCACAATGGTGTGGATGATGTATTTCAGTTTGAGCATAATTTGAGGATATTGATTTAAGAGGTTTAAACTGGTGTGCTATGCAATGAATTTGCATTCCAAGGTTCGAGAGAAGTTTTATTTCTAAAAGAGAAACTGAGAAAAAGGATGTTTTCTCGGGTATTGAAGCGTTTTTCTTGATTCTCCTTTGAGGTTTGTGTTGTTGACTCATGTCTTCCGAACTTTGAGCTGACGTTGTGTTGGCATGTGTGATTCTTTCCAGTTTAGACTAAATAAAAGAAGTATTTTGATTTCGGCGTTTGAGTGGTTTCTCCTTTGGCTTTCGTGGTGTTCATTCGTAAACTACCTATTTAGAAAGTGGAATTGTTTTCGTGATGAACTGTCAAATTTGGGATTTTACACTTTTGCTGAAGAGCTAGTATTGCGTGGTTGCGATGAGGACTCTATTTCCAGTTGGCTTGTTTTTGAGAATCGGTGGTTTAAGAACTAGTTCTGTTGTACACTCTTGTTTAAC
Source organism: Ampelocalamus luodianensis (assembly GCA_036346255.1). NCBI lineage: Eukaryota > Viridiplantae > Streptophyta > Magnoliopsida > Poales > Poaceae > Ampelocalamus > Ampelocalamus luodianensis. Next base: position 35,006,997 of record CM070628.1, on the reverse strand, counting down.
GGAGTTGTCCTTTGTTAGATGAAGAGTTCGATTTTGAGCCCGTTGTGTATTTTCGTACCAATGGGGAGTTTGTCCCAAGTACATTTGTTCGTTTCAACCAATGGCAGAAATTAGAAAGTTGGCGTATCGCTTTGACCGTCTCAGGTCCATATGCGAAGAACGCAACATCTGGTGTGTTCTGGTGCTGAGTGAGTAGCTGGGCCATTCAAAGTTTGAGATTTCATTAAAAACGTTGACCATCGAGTAAGGTCTTACATTCGATCCTCTTCTGATGAGTATACTTGGAAAGTTCGGGTTGAGTGTTAGGACAGATGTCGTTTTACATCTTTGTGTTGTGGCCTCCTCAGTTCGGGAGAGGCCATTTGGGAGTTGGAGTTTCGTATGCGTGAGCGTTATCCGGTTTGATCACTGTGCACGTGGTTACCGTTAATAGTTCTCGATTGTGGTTGTCCTTCGCAAGAAGATTGTGAGGATTCTGGTCGAATCTGTTTAAGGGGGTAGAATGTAATATCCCGTATATCGATAAGAGAGAAACTTGTTTGGAAGAGAAAAATTAAATTAAATTTAAGGATTCTATTAGAATTGGGAACTTGGGCCTCCAGCCCAAGCTAAGGGCTATCTTTGGCCGGCCATGAAGTGGGCCATTAAGGGGGGAGGCGCCCCTAAGGCCCATGGCCCAAGCTGCCCCCTTTTTCCCCTAAAACCCTAGACAACCACCCATGTTACTGTAGCACGGTACTGTAGTGCTGCCCTAGGTACTGTAGCGCCACCTGGTACTGTGGCACACCCCCCATACACCCCTGCATCTCCTTCCTTGCTGCTGCCATTGGCCAAAAGGAAGAGGGAGAAAGGGATTTCGGCAAGAGAAGAAAGGAGAAAGGGAAGAAGGAGAAGAGGAGAGGTTGTCCTCACCGGGTTTGATCAGTGTAACACGCATCTCCAAGGGTATCAATTCGTTTCCCCGCTATTTGATGTTTAGATGTGAAATTGGATTAGTTTGATTGGATTGAGTTCGTCCTGATGTAGATTCAATTATGTCCAGTGGATTGCGTGGTCAGTTTCAGGTTCTTAGAAGCTGAATCAGAAGTTTTGATCTCCTAGAGTTATTTAGATAATGTTCTTAGCTTTCGGTGGCCGCCAAGAATACCTAATTCCGATGTACGGATCAAAAGTTATGATCGTTTTAGTTTCTGCTGTCCAGAATTCTGACGAGAATTAGCAGTCATTGTAATTGTTAAAATATGACCTAGTTAGAGGATGATTCAAAAGTCTTACCCATAACGACTTTTGTACATGATCTCATTAGCTTTTAGAATTGATAAAGAACACCCCATTTGGATTTATAGAATAAAAGTTATATACGTTTTAAGTTGACTGTCCAGAACCCTGAAGAGACTGAATTGTCAAATTGCCTTTTTATATATAACCAAGTTAATGGCAAATTCAGGGATTTCACCCAACTAGGTTATTGTAGGCCTGGGTCTTAGCTTTCGATATTGATAAAGAACGCTAAGATTGGTTTGGCCAATTAGAAGTTATGGCCATTTTCGTGCTGCTGCCCGAAGTGTCGGGCAGTTCTGACAGAGGGTGTTCATCGGTCTTTTGGAGCTTAGTACATTCGGAATTTGGGATTTCCATCAACTAGGTAGTTGTAGATAATCTTGTTACCTTTAAAACAAGCCTGAGTTTACATTTTTTATGAATTTCAAAGTAAAAGTTATGTCACTTTTACTGTTGCTGTCCGTTACGGCTTCTAGCTAGAATGTAGTTCAATTCGCGTAAACTATGCAATGAAACATTAGGGTGTTGGGTATGTGTTGCGAGTAGTGTCTTGACATCATGGTTCTTATTGAATAATCTAATGCTGTAGGAGGTGAGGCTCCGGAGTTAGCAGCATCGTTATTGCCTCCTAACGCATCGCAACGCTAAAGACAAGTACATTGACTTTTGTGTGATTTGTAAATACTGGATGCTCGATGATTAGTATTGTGTTTTGTTTGATATGAGAGAAGCTTCAATATTCATGTTCCATCCACGGGAGTGGAATATCCACGGGAGTGGAGATTAAATAATACAAGAGATTCCAAGGATTTTGTTCCTTGCGTATGTTCTTTCATATGTGTGCAGATGATGTTAGTCATAATACTTACGTTCATTAATGCATCCATGTTCATGTTTTGTCCACGGGAGTGGAGCTCCACGGGAGTAGAGTCTAAAGTCCCATCAATTCCAGTATGGGCATGTGAAGTCCCACCATTCCAATGTGGGCAGTTTTGGACACCCGTATGAAACGTTCTTCATACGGTATTTTGGATCCCCTTATTTTGATAAATACGGGCTTAAGTGAACACCGACGGGTGTGTCACTAGCTATGCCGGTATAAGCACGTGTGCAGTCCATTCCTTTCAATCAATCCATTCATTTCATTCATTCATATATTCATTCGATGTTATGTTCTTATTCTTAAAAGATGTTGCCTTGTTCATAATTATTGTAGGTTCAATTATTCACTGTACTTGCTGAGTCTCGGACTCATTCTTGCTTTGTTTGTTTATTTTAGGTGATCGTTGATGATGGCTCTATTGGGAGGGAATAGACATACACTATTCTTTCACTTCACCATATCTCAATTCAATAATAGGACTTGGTTCTAGCCTTCATTCGTTAATTGATGAACTGTAATAATTAAATTTAGATGTGGTTAATAACCTCTTTATGTTATGATTGATTATGTATTGCTTGAGATCTTCGATCACCCTTCGTTATACTTGCTTGAATTCAGACTATTGTCATGCCTTGGTTTTATTAAATAGTGATCTCTTTAAGTCATGAGTTGATATTATTCAAATTCTTCCGCATTATGGTTGTATGTTAGATGATTTAGGTGACATATTGGCTTTCGAATAGCCAGGGTGTTACAGGATGGGGAAGCTACGGTCCAATTTATAGGAGCGAAGGAGAAATGGTATAGCCATAATTGACCGTCAAACTTATAACTGGAGTTAAGCCGGTGGGTGGCTTTCAGAAGTGGAGCAGGTGGAAACGGCCAGTGGCGGTTGACAGGTGGGACCGACCGAAAACACATCGGATCCGGTAACAGAGGTGTAATACCCGATTATTCGATATCGAATGCTGTAAGATTAGAGAGGAAATAAGTTAAAATTCAGAATTTTAGGAGAAGTATGGGCCGCCAACCCATATTCGAGAAGAGGGGAGCTACCATAGTGGCCCAAGGCCCATGAGTGGGCCGGCAGCCCATTAGAAGGCAAGGGAGGAGGGGACCAAACCCTAGCCCCATTTGCTACAGTAGCCGCCGTGCTACAGTAGCCCCGTGCTACAGTAGCGGCGTGCTGTTGCCTCGCCGCTTGCTGCTCCTCCTCTCCCGGCGCCATCTTTCCTGCTGCTGCCAGGCCGACCGTGGGAAGAAGAAGAAGAGGAAGGAAGAGAGGATTGAAGGAGAATTTCTTCGTGGATTTGATCAGCGATCTCCGATGGTTCTACAAGGGTAATGATCGATTTCCTCGCTGTTTAGGTTGTTTCAGATGCGATCGATTAGTTTGATTGGATTGAATTGCTGCCGTTAGAATTTCAGTTCTGTCCTGAATGTTGCGTGGCCTGTTTTGTGATCTTAGAGGCCGAATTTGGGTTGTCCATCTCCTAGAGTTTTGTAGATATTGATCTTAGCTTTCGGTGGCCGCCAAGAACACTGAATTCCGACTTTCGAGTCAAAAGTTATGATAGATTTACTATCTGCTGTCCAGAATCCTGACGAGAATTAGCAGTCTCTGTATAGGTTGATTTATGGCCTAGTTAGAGGGTGATTCAGAGGTCTTGCCCATAACAAATTTTGAAGGTGATATCACTAGCTTTCAGGATTGATAAAGAACACTTCATTTGGAGTTATAGATCAAAAGTTATGCACTTTGCTTTGTGACTGTCCAGATTGTATGTCAGTCTGTCCAGATTGTATGTCAGTTTCTATCTTTAGTTTTGACCCGTGTGCCACTTTTTGTTAAAGGCAAAATTTGAATGTTGTGCCAACTAGTTTATTGTAGGTAATTTCATAACCTTTTCAGATTGTTAAAGAACGCTCAATTCGGAGTTGTAGATTAAAAGTTATGGTTGTTTTAGTATTGCTGTCCTGTTTGTTCAGACAGAAGCTGTGCTGCTGTTTTGTTTTCTTTATTAGAGAAGTTTATTGGCCGAATTGGGAAATCTCATCAACTTGAATGTTATAGATATGTTCGTTAAGATGAGGTAGGATCTAGACTCATCTCATTTCGAGTCCCACGTCATTAACTACTGTCATTTTCGTGCTGCTGTCCCGACACGTTTTTGGGTTGCAGCCTGTTTTTCAGATTAGGTTTTATGGTGATTCCTTGGGAGTTCAAGGGGGGTATTGTAGACTATTAATTCGGGTTGGATTCTATGTTGTTCTTATTTCGGTTATTTAATTGTTTAGGCCACGAGGCTACCGGTTTGGGAGCGCCATCGTTGTTCGCTAACGCGCCGCAACGCCGAAGGCAAGTACTTTGTTGCTTTTGAGTGTTATGATTGTGAATGTTTTCATGAATATAGTGTGACATATTGTGTTACCCGAGATGCTGAATTGGTTATGTTCTTTCATTATGTGGAGTATATATTGAGAGATGGTATTATCACTGCTCATGTTCATATCATGCATCCTTTTATTCATGTTATGTCCACGGGAGTGGATTGTAAGTCCCACCATTCCAATGTGGGCAATTTTGGACATTGTCATGTCCCGCCCACGGAGTGGATTGAAAGACCCATCAATTCCAGATGGGCACGTAAGACCCATCAATTCCAAAGATGGGCAGCTTTGGACACCTATATGAAACGCGTTCTTCATATAGGACATGGATCCCGCACTTTTGTTAAGGTGCGGGCTTAAGTGAACACCGACGGTGTTTCACTCACTATACCGTATATGCATGTGTGCAGTCCATCCTTGATTACATTCATTCATTTCATGTTTTCGTAAGTGTTCACTCGATGCAAGGTTCGCATTCTTAAATGGTGATGTCCTGTTTGTATATGTGTTTTTCTCTTTCATCTGCACTTGCCGAGTCATGGACTCACTCTTGCGTTGTTTGTTTATTTTAGGTAACCCCGATGTTGGCTCACTTGGGAGGAGTAGACACGCACTACTCGCTCACATCATCCTATTCATGTTCAAGATTAAATTTAGTTTTATCTTACATTCGTTGATGATGAACTGTAATAATTAAATTATAATTGGTGAAGGAAGGATACCTTCTCCACATGGATGTTGATTTATTACGTGTGTGAACCTTCTTTATTGATGATCGGAATTAAATAACTTAAAAGGTGAAGGAAGGATACCTTCATCATATCCTGCTTAACTTAATGTCGTTTTTAGTTGATATACTTGTTTCAAATTCTTCCGCATTATGGATGTATGTTAGATGTTTTAGGTGACATCTTGGCTTCCGGATAGCCAGGGTGTTACAAGAGGTAACTAATAAAACCATAAAATAGTTATTTTTCTTTTGAAAATTCCAAGAAAGAATCAATTAACTCACGAAAAACAACATATAACCTCCAAAAAATCCAAGAAAAAACTTAGAAACTAAATACAATGTTTTGAGTTCAAATAAAATAATAACAACCAAAATAATTGTTTTATTTTTACATAGTAATTATTTTTCTAATGCTAAAAAATCTTTTTAAACTTAAAAATAGCGAGATAGCTCTACATATTCTATAACATTTCAGAGTAGTTAAACAGGGTATTTTGAGCTTAAATAAAAATATTTTAAACACAAATTAATTTTTATTTGTGAAAAATAATTAATTTTAATTTCTATAAATTTAGGAAAAGCTTTAATAAATGAAGGAAACTCCAGTAAAAGGGCCAATTTTTTTGGAAAATAAATAAATACAATTAAATTATTTAATTTTCATTATTGTTTCTAAAAATAAAATTTTTGGGATGTTACAATGTGAGCGACTCCCTCCTATATGAGATGTCGTCAATGTACACCTATTCACAATAATAGAGCAAGAGTGAATTCACGACTTAGTAAGTACAAGATACAATGGTAAATAAACAAGTTCATTAAACATATAAAACATTGTCATTATTCTCACTTTCCTCATTCTCAAATATTATCAATATCTTTTTTATGAATGAAAATGTCATGATGTAACTCTTTCAGCTGATACCGATGTAGCAAAGTGTTCACCCATTGGTGACACACTTTTCTCTCCCACCTTCGTTATGATGGGGTCCCTACCACTATAGGATTTTAACTTGGGGCACACCACGTAACATCCCAAGTAAGGGTTTATGTTTCAAATGTATAAAAACATGAACTTCTAAGAACTTTTGATGCATCTTGTTGTCATTTGAATTTTTTGGATTTTCATTCATTGGTTTTGTGCATTTTAAAAACCTAAAGTATTAATGCATGAAAGCATAACCCTAAAAGACATACAAAACAAATCATATAAATAGTTCATTGAAATATTTTTCCTAGGATCCGGAACACCTTAGAAACTCTCCTAGAAATTTTAATTATTTATGGAATTTATTTGCTATTTTTAAGCAACCAGTCAAACTAGAAAAAGCAATAGTCAAACACCAAAACAAAAGCCTTAAAGATTTTCTAGAGAAAATTTTTTTCATTAAAAACTCTAGAAAAATTATACAATGATAGATACAATGTTAGAAACATCCTTAAAAATTTCATGATTTTTGGAGTTGATATTCTAGGTCTAAAAAAATTCTTAAACCTTCTCAGCCTTTTGAGTTTAACTCAATCAACTCACTATGTTGACTCGGTCCGACTCGATCGAGCCAAACCGACTGCGCCCACTTACCTCCGCTGTGGATGGGTGGGCCCTGTGAGGACCCCGGAATATTGGAAATGTACTTAATTAAAATTATACTGTAGCACAATTCTTAATTAAGAAACAGTACTGCCCCTTTATTAAAGATCATGCTAGAAGTATAAATTTAACAAGTAACAAATCCAATATTCAGGATTCCCGGATATATGTCTTACAATGGTTCCCAGGATCAGTGACCATTGCACATATATCCTTAAACAACATTGCATCATACACATACAAGTCATGCATTTACATAATTAAACATAAGTTTACAATTTTCGGTTTAGTACTACAATATCAAGTGACTCAGGGTCACTAACAAAATCTGACAGCGGAAGCAAAAGAGTAAACGACTAAAACCACCAATGGCCCCATCACCCGCAGGCTATTGCGTGGAGGAAAGAAATAGCTTCACTCGTTAGCGCCCCCGATCGACGCTCTTGGGTACCTCATATAAATAACCATCTTCACCGCAACAACAAGTTATAGCACCTTGAGTACGGAAGGTACTCAGCAAGACTTACACAAACTAATAAAAGAAAGTGTGTAAAAGAACCTATACAATGGAATAGAATTTGTACATGCATAAGGTTACAGCAGGAAGGCATAATGGTTCAATTTTGCATAAAGCAATACATCTTAACCTACAATTGCTAAGCTTTGATAAAGCAATTTAATAAATCAAGTTGGACTAAAACAGTAAATAAATGAAAGTAAATATAAATAGTACATTGCATAAATTCCTCATGTGAACCGTAACCCAAAACAAAAGTTTAAATCAAAGTTCTACACACAGTGACATCAACTCAAGTTATCGTCCATGACCGTGGACACGGCTATTCGAATAGTTTTAATACCCTGCAGGGGTGTACATCTTTACCCACACGACTTAGTTAGCCCGTAAGCCTCCGGAATAATAGCACACAACCTTTGGTATGCCGGCCGGGTAAACTAAGATTTGGTATTTTTCAACAAGTTGACGCTATTGAGTTGAATAACCCATGTGTGAACTGATCTCGCTTAAACAACGACTGATAGCATCTGCTTAACCGGGGCACACATGTTGCGCCGGGAATGCCGACCCAATCAAAAGAAATACAGGTTGTGTTCGCTACACATACTAGATTGCAATCGGCACCTTTAAGGTACGTACATGCGATAGAACACATATACGCCCTCACCCTCCTAAGAACATCTGATACTGATATAAAACTCACATGGCATAAGACACAACCCGAAGACCTAAGCATCTATGCCATACAAGATCAATACACATGTCCTTACTCCCCTATTTCCAACTCAATAGCATTAACCCTTTACTTAACCAAACAGCGCCCATACACCACGTGTGGAAGTACGTTGGGGCTTGAATTGAATAATCAGAGTTCAGTCCTTAACTAGTCCAGACAAGTCCACCACATTTCCCAATCTCGTGCACGAAGGCACCACCACTAGCATCCTCTTGTCCAGATCAATTGAAATTTAAAATTCAGTTCTGATTTAAACAAACTGGAAAAGAGTTAAAATGACTGAAATTCATTTGTTGCTCCCATGTTTGACAAGATAATCTTGCCAAACTCTAACGTTCTATGGACTGCATGGCTAAGCAAATTTTGAAATTATATGCTGTAGTATACAGCACTACTCTAAGTTTGAGTGTATGGTTAGATTTAAGGTAAGCCACAGTGTTAGGTCATAACTACCTACTAACATATCACAATTGTATTTTCAGAAAATTAGCATGCAACAGTTATCACTGTATTTTGAAAATCTATAGTATAAAACTTTGGGATCAACATGATGCAGAGAGGATACTTGCCTTGATAGTAATACACTTCTTGTGCATGCTGTGGTTGCAGTAGAAGGATCAGATTCTAAAAAGAAACAATAAGATCCAATGAATACAAAAACTGACAGCAAGTAAAAATGAAAAGAAAATGTATGATCAAGATGGTAATGCATAATTAACAATATGCTTAAGTTATATCTACCCAATAAAGATAATAACCCATATTAACCTTTACAGCTACTAATTATCGAAATTAGGGTTGGAGTTCAAATTATAGTTTCAGATTTTTAGAAAATCAAAGCAGTATGTAGACAAATAGGTGTTTTGGTGATCTAAACATGGATGAAGTAATTTATTTGGTTTGGACTAAGAGTATTCTTAATCAATATAGTAACCTAACTTATCAATTACTCACTAACTGACAAAGTAAAGATTCAAAATTCATACTGTACATTGAGTAGGTTCAGCTGACAGCAAAAGCAAAAACAGGGGTTGAGGATTTTTGTTTAAACACTAATACATTTGAACCTAAAGTTCTTGCTGGAGCTAAACCTAATCTTTTAAGAAAGTTAACACCCTAGATCAATATCTTGCTAACCATAATCATCAAGATTAACCAATAAATGACATGTTACCACTTTTGTCGGCCACCCGACAAAACAAAAGAAAAAGGGTTTAGGTTCCTTTTTTGATTTAGAAGTAAAATGATCAAAGGTAACTTTTGATTATGTCGCTAGGGACAAAGCTTAGACCTAGTTGTTTAAAAGATGACAAAAGGAACCCTAGAGCTTGAAAATGACATGAAAGACTGAAAAGTTATCGAAGGTAACTTTTCAGTATTAAAGAAGATCCGAATATTACATGCACAAGAGAATGGCTCCATTAAACTACTGAGGTCCTTAAAGTGCTTAAGATGACAAGGATTAGAGTCTAAACTCACCAGAACAAGAAAAACAACAGAGGGCTCCTTAACCCGCTCTGATCAACAGATAATAAACCCCCGGTTTCAACCTACAAAAGATGCTAAACTCACATTACAAGGTGAATCAAGCATCTAGGTTGGATAAGCAAGGTGTAAGAGCAAGAAACTCCACTGGAACAGAAAAGGAGGATGAAGAGCTTCTTTGGTCAACAATGGCACTAGCAAAAAGCTAGGGTATAAATATAGAGGTTGGGCTACAGGAGTAAAGGAGAAGTGTCTAGAGCTGATGAGGTGTCCAATTGATGCTAAATATCCGAAAAATAGTTGCACGATCACAGGATAACGCCTCCACTCCGGCCACGAAGCCGGCGGCGGTGAACAGACGCGAGGAGGAAGAGAGGCGTGTGACTGACGGGTGGGCTCCACTGTCAGCCGCAGCCTCACCCACACCCGCAAGATCAAAAGAACGACAGCCGTCCGATTTGAAAGGAACGGTGACGATAAGATGAACAAAAAGCATTCAACCGGTATCAATCAACATGGGCCGTGCGATCTTAATCCGACGGCCACAGCGAGATCCAACACATTTTTAAGTGAAAAGAAGAGGCACCGTAGGATTTAAATCCAACGGTCAGAAGGATCTTGGCACTATGCGCAAGTGAATTAAAAAGATACCGCACATCTTAAATCCAACGGTCAGCCTTAACTGCGCACCGTTGAGTTCAAATCCAAAAAGAAAGGCGCGGTTGGATCTAAGATCAACGGTGGAGGTCAAATGGGAACCCGGGGGGTCCGAACGACCCTTCCATCGTGATCCATCAGATCAGAATTCCACTGTGAAGATTGAACGGGCCTTCGGGGAACCCGAATGTCACCACTCCTCTTGATCGCCCGATCTCGATCCTACGGCCAGGATGGAACAGCTCTTCGGGGCAACCCGAATGCTTTAACTAATCTGGCCCGCTTAAAGAGGATCTAACGGCTCGTGTGTATTTTAGTGTTTACCTTTTAGGGGGGGTTTTATCCCAAAAATAGTGCACCGCACGATTTAAATCTAACGGCCAAGATTGGGGCGCGTTAGTATTTTGAACTAAAATCGGAGGCTATTGGATGAAGATCTAACGGTGGAAATTGCGTCGCGTACGTGGATAGTCCACGCGGCTTTGCAAATCACGCCCGTTCGCTTGGAGATCGACGGCTCACGTTACGTGTAGTGTTGGGCTCGCGCCCGAATGTGACCGAGCCGGACCAAATGCACCGGATTGGACCCAACCTTATTGGGTTCGAGTCGCTACAGTGCCAGGGGTTGGGTTTAGACCAGAAGAGTTGACCAACCTTAATTCAAATGTTTAAAAGTTTGATCGGGGCTTTAGAAATAGTAAATAAATTTGTAAAATCATGAAATTTTGCAAGAATGCTACTGGGATCATATATTTCCCAAATTTTTTTTGAAAACCACTGTTTCACTTTGTAAACTACATAAATAATTACCTTAACCCGAATAAGTTTATTCAAAGTCAAATATTTTTCTCCAAGTCAAAATAATTTCTAAAAATTCAACAAAATTATTTTTGGGCAAGATAATTTATCTAGGCTTTGATAAAAAAATACTTCTCAGTCATAATACAAGCACTGACTTGTATTTCCTTTGAAACTTCAAATAGGTTTTTTGGATTTTGGCTAGAAAAAGAAGGTTTTTAATTTGTAACATAATGTCCAATTTGTAAAAATGAACAGTGATGCTATGAACAGCATCTCATTACTGTTATGAAAAGTACATTATTACTGTTCATAAGGCATTTTTTTACTGTTCATAAAATTGGGGCTGTTATAGGCCCTATCGACAATCCTTCGTCTCCACGCTACCAACGCACCTCACCAGCGCCCGAGCGCATCGTCGTGGCTCTGCTCATGCCCGTGTCAGCGCCAACGGCTCCACCCCGGTCTTTGACACACGCAAATCATTTCACTCCATAGTTCACGCTTTTACCTGCCCAGTCATCTCATCATCACCTCGGCTCGTCCACACCCGTGCACCATGCACCGAGCTCATCTCCGACCGCCCCTCTCACGGCCCGCCCTGCCTATTTAAGCCATTAGGGCTCCTCCTTCCTCTCTTTTCACCACCTGAGCACCCCCTACCTCCCCTGTCCATTTTCTTCCTCACAGCCGAGAGCAAGAGAGCTACTCCGAGTGTCGGCTGAGACGTCGTTGAGACACCACCGATGTGCCAGTGGATCTCGTACTCTCCTACCTACGTCACATTGTGTTCTAGGATGCGAGGACCATATCCCCTGACCAAATTTGGTTTTGGTCCAAAGGAACCCGCGTAAGACCTCTTTGTCTCCATCTCCGGCCGAAAGGTGCATTTCCATCGCCGCATCACTCCAGTGAGATATTTTCAAATTGCTTCCTATCTAAGCATCCCGGACCTTCCATTGTCTCCCTTTTCTCTCAAGCTACCTCCTCCACGTTGGAGCACCGCCGCCGCATCGGTTCAGCGTCACTAGCCCAGCTACAACTACCTCAGTAACCCCGTGTCCTTCTGGTACATTCCTTGACCTCTCCTGTCGCTTACGCGTGCACTCATTCGCGCGAAGAGTTGCCGGGTTGTTTTGCTGCTTTGGCCGAGCTTCCACTCCACCTCGCCGTGTCGCGTTGCCGCTTCGCACCATTTTGAACGTCGCCGTCGGAACCTTTGAGTGTGCAACAGTGAGAGGATTCTGTTTTTGTCCTTGGCCGGCGCCGCCATGGCCTCCTTCACCGGTGATTAGCCAGAGAAGCTCACGGACGAGAGCACGCTCTATTGTCGGATGCCGACACATACTATAGCTCGATTGTAACACCCCAGCCCAACATAGAGCCTAGGATGCTACTAAACTACTCTACTGAACCATTTTATTCCAACTTCTTAATAACTTTCAGCAAAACATTCAACCGAAAGACACATTTCTAAATATCATGATTTAGCACCAAGAACAAATAACCAATATAAAGAATGACATCTATCAAAGATAATTAATCTAAGCATAGATCTTTCCCATTATCATCCAAATCTAACTCAATAGTCTAAGCTACACAATGGGAGGAAATATTTAGCAACTAAATCTAAAGCATTATGCATTCAATGTTTAGATAAATGATCTATTTTATTTGTCATGGTGTGTGTATTCGTGATGTGCAGCAAATCTACCCCTTCCGATGCATGTCGCTGCATCGAGAGGTACCTAGAAAGCACAACATAGCAAGAGTAAGTCCACGACTCAACAAAGTACAATGGTAATAAAAACATAACCTCAAATCCAAGCAATAAGGATAATAAAACTCTTTATGAACATTAGCAATGAATCACAAATCCATGTCTTATGCATGTATGCAATGCATATGTCAAGAATACTCTTTCTTCATCTTCATTGCAATTACCAGTAATGCCGAGTAATGTATCTGTCGATACATCAAGCATGTGCCCTTTAGGCGCAGGGACCTCATGCCCACACTCCACGAGTGTGGGGACCCAATGCTTGTCCAGTGTATGACGGGGATCTCAAGAAACAATCCTTGGCTACCATGTAGTCCAAGGTTCAGAAATGAATGTCATGATACAAATTGAACTCACATACTCAATTCATCATGAATAGTTAATGCTCAGTGATATTATCAAACATAAAACTTCATACTTAAATCATGGCAATTAACATGAATGAAATATCGCAATATTATTATCACTGCTTGCACTTGCCTCAACTGTGAGACGGAAGACAATGATGGAAAGCTCTAGCCCTGTGGTTCACCACCGCCTGGCCACTGCAAATAATACTCGGCATTAATCAAACATACATAACAAGACATTACTCGCAACATTCTATCTCATCTTCCCAAACCCAAGATTACCAACTTGATCTAATCAAACTAGAAAACATGCTAACAGGAAGCTATACTGGACAGCAGTATTAAAAACTTCATAACTTGCTCTTTGAAACTCGAAAAGGCATGATATCAGATCCTCTAGAAATATAATGAAATCCTCTACAATAACCTAGTTGTCAAGACTTTCTAAATCGGTAAACTTCTGAGTCTAAAAAATAGATGAAACTCTAGAACTATAATCTGTTAGACAGAAAATACAGCAGCACAAGAAATGTTATAACTTTAATTGGCTGAACCAAATATTGATTTTCTATCAATTTGAAAAGCTAAGAATATGAACTTCAAAAGTCTAGTTGGACCGATCCTCATATTATGCCTTTAACAAATTTTAGCCCACAGCTCAAAACTACCGTCAGAATCTGACATACGTTGTGGATAGTAAAATTGAAACGTACATAATTTTTGTTCTACAGATCCAAAAAGGGTGTTCTTTATTAATGATGAAAGCTAATGGAATTACCTACAAAAATTGTTTTGGGCAACATCCCTGAATCGGCCTTTAACAACATCTTAATTAATAACCAAGACGTCTACTGATTCTCGTCAGGATTTTTGGACAGCAGCAGTAAAATCAACGTAAATTTTAAGCCACAACTCCGATTTGGATGATCTTTAAATCTATTGAAATCTGAGAACGAGTCCCACAAATCTTTAGGAGACAAAATCCTTCAATTCGGACTCTAACTAGGCCAAAACTGACGCACAAGTAATAGACAGAATTCTGAATCTAATCTCAGCAGGGTAAACGACTCTAAATACGACATTGATCCATAGGGATTGATTGAATTAAACCACAATGAGTCAAGATTACCCTTCAAGACATGCCTTTCCACTGAATTCCTCTGCAAGAATGCTCCTCTCTTCTTCTTCTCCTCTCTTCCTTCCTTCTCCTTCCCAATGGCCGGCAGCTGTGTCTATGACGCATGGGACCCATCTGTCAATAGCATTTTTCCTTTAGGAATTTAAATAAAATGTAAAGAAAAGGCATAGGATCCACTATCAGTGACCGTGGCTAGCTCAGCCCGCATAGAAAAAGTATTTAATGCTTTTATAAATTCCGAAATGATTTGTTATGTACTGGAAATAGGTTTAAACTTCACAAATTCATAACTAATTCATTTTAACTCCAATTTTGGTGAAATCAATTTTGTTGTTTTCCATTTTTTATTGTACTTTAACTTAAAAATGGGTTTCGAACATGTTACTGTCCCATAAAATTTCAAAGTTCAAATTAATTGCTAGAATGAGTTATTTTTACACTGAAAATTCATTTAACTTCAAAAATCCATAAGTATTTCGTTATAACTCCAAAATGAGTGAAATAAATCTTGTTAGTTTCCATTCTTATTGTACTTTAATTTGGAATAGGTTTCAAACATGTTACTATCACTAAAAATCTTATTATTCAAATTAATTTTACACTAATTGCATGACTTTAAAAATGCATAGAAAATTCATTTGAACTCCAAATGGGGTGATTCATTTTTTTGTTCATAACTTGTTGCACTATGTCTGACATAAAAATTTCATCTTCACCGCCTTTCTGGAAATTTTCGCAAAAGAGATAATTTTGGGTGAATAGTGACAGAACATTATTTTTAGGATTTTCTTCCCTTTTTATTTTCCAAAGGCTATAACTTTCACATGCAAACTCCAAATCAAATTATTTTTGTTTCTAAATTCATATAAAATCATAATATACCTGCTATGTAATTTTCATGCATTTTGGATGATTTTGATTTTTTGGTTATTTTCGACGTTATTTGTTCTTGTTCGCTTTTCGTGTTCGATTGTTAGGTTTCAAAGATTCGAATATAAACGAGAGTGATCCTCAGTAGTACCTAGATGATCTCCAGCAATGCAAACAATCTCTCCTTTGATCATGTTGATCCTATTATGTTCAAATGCTATTATCTTGGTTGCAAATGTATGTGTGCATGCGTCATTTTGATGTTTAAATTTCGCTCGAGGTCGTAATCCTAAGTAGATGTATGAGCTATAGGTAAATGTTCATCCTTTATCACCGAGCCTAAGTTACTATATCTGCTATGATTTAGAGCTCGATGGATGGGCTCTAGTCATGTTAAATACCGTATAGTATGGGGATCATTGCCTCGGCGATGGTCAAGATATCATCACTTTAAATACTTGGGTTAGGGTACTCATGTATGTACGGTATGTGGAAAACTAAAACTGAAAATGAAAAGATTTAGACTTGGGAACATGGTTGAATGGTGTGTTTGTCGGTGCGTAGATGGTGCCTAAGTCAACAAGGACCGAACATCTTGTGTCACACTGATCCAAGCATTATGCGTGCATCCACATGAGGGTATTGGGAACCCCTCATGACTTAGTGCTTTGGGAGGGTGTTAGCCCTCAGTCGCAGGTGGTAGTTGTTAGGAGAAAAATGTTATGTTGTTTTATTGTTGTTGGGAATGTGCAGGGTGGATTCCAGGAAGGTTCCCTCGCCTGAGGAGCATCGGTAGTTGCTGAGGCTTTGCCGATGTGTAATACCCCAAAAGTATTAGAAAGAATTAACGGGAGAGAGTTATTTGAATTTCAACCATTTTTTCAGGATTTTAAATGGGATTTTAGAATTTCTCTTGAAGGGGATTAAATCTTGGGCTAAAGGCCCATAGTATTGGCCCATTAGGGGTAGTCAAAACCCCTAGGGTTACTGTAGCATATGACCTGCTACAGTACCGCCGCCACTACAGTATCACCCCTCCTCTCCCAAGCAGCCCCATCCTCCATTGGTGCCTCCGTTCCTCTCCGTCGGTGCTCTTTGCTGCCGATCAAGTGAAGAAAGGAGATGAGATCATCTTCGCGGGGCCAAATCTTCACCTTTCTGCGATTCTACAAAGGTA
Organism: Ampelocalamus luodianensis; assembly: GCA_036346255.1. Lineage (NCBI taxonomy): Eukaryota > Viridiplantae > Streptophyta > Magnoliopsida > Poales > Poaceae > Ampelocalamus > Ampelocalamus luodianensis. The sequence goes on along the minus strand of CM070628.1, from coordinate 34,990,613 downwards.
ACGTCGTATGTTCTTCGTTGGTTGTTGCGTAGTAGTTGCGGTTGATGTCGTATGGTAGATTGAATTTCGTCGGTTTAATACATTGCGTTCTGTCCAGTAGTTTGGACGACAGTTTTCATGTTTTTAGAGGTAGAATCTGGAGATCCACCCTCCTAGAGATAGTTGGATTATGTTCTTAGCTTTCAGTGACCGCCAAGAACGCCCAAATCCGATTAACGGTCTGGGAGTTATGAATTTTTAAGTATCGCTGTCCTGCTGATCTGCCAGCTTTCGGGCAGATTGTAGGAAACTGGATAAAACTGTTATTTAAAGTGGAAATCAGAGGATGTCGTTATAATGAAAAATGTAGGTAATTTCCATACCTTTTCAGAGAGATAAAGAACGCAAGATTTGGACTTTCGTAGCAAAAGTTATGATAGTTTTAGTGATCTGTCCAGAAAACCTAACGTGAATTTGTTGTTATGATAATTAGCTCGATAGGGTTATTAGATGACTGAATCAGGAGGACTCACCAACTAGGTTTACATGGAGATTTTGTTAAGCTTTAATTAGAGTCCAAGAACACCTCATTTGAACCTCTGTACTAAAAGTTATGAATTTTAGAATGTGACTGTCCACAGAGGGGACAGAATAACACTTAGAAGTTGGGGTTGGGTTCGCGCTAAAGGAACTATTACGAGTTCGTGTTTACTCTTATAGTTGTTTGGCCTATTACTGTTATCTTAGCGTGCATTATAAATATGTTCAGGTGGAGGTTTGATCCCGGAGGCAGCCCTTCGCACGTCCCTCGACTCTCGCGGTTAAGGCAAGTATAGTGATGGATATGATAGAAAACATTGCATGCCATTGTTTGATAAATACTAGGAGTGTTTGTGTTATCCATGATTGTTATGGTGGTATGTTTGGTATTGTTCATGGTTTCTAGTGATATGAGTTATGTGTTATTCATGGATGTTTGAAAGTTATAAAGTCTATGATACATGCTAGTATTGATATATTAGCCGTATTTTATTGATAGTATGATATGCTGGTTAAAGATGAGGAATGCTTATGATACGAGTGACTGTTAATCATGTATGGTATTGATGTTGTTCATGCTTATTGCAAAACGGTAATTGTTCATATGCACCATGAGAGCATTCATAATACCTGGTCACGTGGTGACCAGGAATGCATATTTGAGGTCCCCGTCATGTAGATGACGGGTTGAGGTCCCACATTCGTGGAATGTGGGCATTGAGAAGAGGTCCCCATCATGTAAACGATGGCTTATGGTCCCCACACTTGTGGAGTGTGGGCTTGAGGTCCCCTATACTATGGAGTATTGGGCAATTGGTCCCTGTGCTATGAGAGCAGCATGGGCATGTGCACATGACGGTTGCATACCTCGCATTACTAGTGTAATGCGCAAAAGAGAAAGAGAAAGATAAGGAGCATTTGAGCATTTGCATAGCATGAGCATGTGATACTATTGGTGTGTGGCTGGATGGATAATAATTGATGATTTACCATTATGTATGTTGTTGATGCCATGAATTGTACTTTATTGAGTCGGTGGACTCACTCTTGCTTTTATTGTTGTTTTAGGTACCCAATCCAAGAACGACATGCATGGGAGGGAGTAGCTCTATGTTCACACGCACACTACCATGAACCTTCTAAAGTTGATTAAATTTCAAATCATGCCTTAATAAATGAGCAAATTGCTTAATTGATTCAATATGATGATGTTTTCGTGTTGGATTATTTGTAATAACGAAGACTAGCATATTTGGATATTGGTGATTATGCTCTAGTCACTTAGTATGTCATGAATGCCTCACGATTATGCTGAATGTTCGATTGTTTAATTGGGATAAATGTAATTGTTGGAACCCTTGGTAAAGTTAGCTAAAGAGAAGGTTCTACCGAATTTAGTAAAGTGTCTTGGTTTTAATCGCTTTGTTGTTAGTTTAGTAGCATTCGTGGTCGTGTTGGATCGGGTGTTACACGATGACTCCGACATTAACGTATGAGTCCTCCGTGGAAGCCTGTGATGGGCGGTTCATGAGGGTTAACCCCATATGGGTGGCTCTTAGTTAATGCATAACCATTGGAAAGCGCCTCAGATGACTTAGCTCCACCGCATGCCTACTAAGTGTGCTTGATAGTTTGGCAAAGCAGCGGTCTGATGTGTGGGTAAATTTGTACACCCCTGTAGGGTTTAATCTATTCGAATAGCCACATCCTTGGTTATGGACACGCTGAATTTGGTTTTGCTGGAGTTGGACCCAATGTTTTTTATAAAACTTGAAATCAGGTGGTACGAATGGGTAATTCGTGCTATGTTATGGTGGCTGTTGGGAAGCCACCTCTAGGATGTTAATTATGTTTATAAATGTTGTCTCACTGTTATTTGAACAATAAAAAACATATTTGCTAAATTGTCTTTCAATCTATTACTCTATTGCAAAAAATGTCTTTATGCTGAAAGTTACCTAGTGTAGAAGCTTTCCTTTTGATACTTGAATGAATGTAGCTATGTATTGGTTTGTTATTTGTAAGTCTTATGAGTGCAATTTTGTACTCAACCGAATATCCACTTGCTACAGAGGAGGTTGATCTCGAAGGGTCAACTATTGTGAAAATGACTTCGACTTGACGACTAGTTCGACGGGTTTCCGTTGGTTGCCTTGTGGGTAAGGGCAGCCGATTAGCTTTATGTTCACCGCCATCTTATGGCTTTTGCTTCATTGTGGACTTAATGTTCTATTATGCTATTTGGCCGTTGGCCCTTTTGATGCACTACAACATGAACACCCCTTTAGCAATGCATATATACGTTGGTAGAAGTCCAAATAAATGTTGTTAGGGTCTATACCAACGCATTAGTATGCGTTGCCATTGTGGTCGTTAAGGTCCGTGACAACACATATACAAGTGTTGGTAACATGTAAATAAAAGCGTTGTAAGGTTGAAACGCATATTTTGATATAATGGCAACATATATATATATATATATATATATATATATATATATATATATATGCGTTGACACTAGACACTAGCAAATCGCTTCCAGGATTGTTTACAATGCATCTAATCATTGCAAAAGGTGTCCTTTTCATGTCCAGACTGGGCTTATCAATTAGGGCCCACGAGGTTAAACAAAGCACACATATCAAAATATATAACAAAAAAATTTCATTGACGTCAACAAAAAATTGTTTCATTACAAAGAATTTTCAACTGGCTCCACAAGTCCAGACTCGAGGCTTGCACAGTTGGTACCATCATGATCTAATAACATAATACGCCCTAAAACATAAATGTAAGTACATGTCTATACTTTTAGTAAAAAGTCTTTGTTCTCTATGCCCCCGTGGTTCTATAAAAAATTCTTCTTTCCCCTGCATTCTCCATTATACACACAAGTTTGCTAAACAATCCCAACCATCAACATATCTTCTCAATCTGAAAAGAGAAATAAAGTTCTTTTAGTGCATTATTAAAGTAAAATGTAACATTCCAACTCTTCCAAATAATTTGGAGGTACATACATAGAGTAGAAATTCCCAATCATTAATCGCAAGCTTATAGGACCTTGCACTATGACCCCCAGAGTTAGCAAGTTGTTCCTAACAAGCCAAAGCATATTCCACAAAGTCAGAAGGCTTCACAACCGTAAGATGAAAATCCTGGAGTCAGAAAAGCTGTTGTCAATAACAATGCATTTACTACTTAACCATTTCAAGAAAAAAGCAGTCCCAAAAATTAAAGATATTGTATCATGATCAATATTCCTACTCTTCATCTAAATATAAGTACAAAAAACTAAAAGAGTGTTACTCCAACTTCCAGTAACAAAGCAAGTATACACAGGAACTCGAAAGTGACGACTTTCTAATTTAATAAGTGACATCCTGCCATTCCGCAGTTTCAGATATTTTCGAGTAATGTTCCCTAAAAATGGTTAATAAGTTTTACAAGATTCGATGTTAATTGACAGAAAGAAATCAGATAGAATAGAACCAATTCGATTCATATGAATTGAACCAACTTCAAAGAAGTTCAAATGGTAATGTAAAAGCTACAACAGCTTCAGATGGATCATCAAAATCATTCATGTATTTGATTCAGTTGTGAGAACTAAATATTCAAATTTTCCTCAGCATAGCAAACCCTTGGATTCCAGTGGCTGACTCATTCAAAGTAAAGATTGATATCTAGTATACTTCTTGTATATTCTCATAATAAACAAGATTCATGAATTAATTTATTATGTCATCTTTGCTGGCTAAGACTAAAGACTAAGCAATGTTTGATGTACAATCATGTTAACAGATAAATTGCTCAAAAGCTGTTACCTTGAACATTATTACACCAGCCAAAATGGTCAAGGATGTAAACATCGTATAATATATGGGCGAAACAACTGCAGTATTGAATGTGTCAAGGGCCTGCAAAAGTAAACTGTCAAGTTGAAAGTAATGTAGAACAGAAGACAGATCACAGATGTATATGATACCCACATAGCAACCATTTTTATTCAGTCTATGCTACATGTGAAAATGTAACACCCTGGCTATTCGGAAGCCAAAATGCTACCTAAAGACCTAACATGATATCATACAATGGAATAACTTCGTCAATAATTCATCAACTAAGTTAAACAGATCAACATGAGTTGGAACATAAACATGAATGTAATACTGGATCCGCTACGATATCTTATCAACGAATGATCAATGAACATAACAGTTATTTAAACAAACTCAATGATAAGTAAGGTATCCTTCAAGTCTAAGTTTATTTATTACAATCCAACAAATTAACGAATGAAAGGCAGTAACAATTCTTATATCGAAACAAGGGTAAAGTAAACTGAGTGGGTTGTGCGTGTATACTCCCTTCCAAGAATTTCATCACCAATGTTCACCTAAAATAAATAAACAAAGCAAGAGTGAGTCGAAGACTCAGCAAGTACATTGAATAAATTAACACACAACCAATATGGACAAGACAACCTCTTCACAGTTTCTGAACATACCACGAATGAACATTTAAGAATGCATGATATGAATGAAATTAATCAAAGGATGGACTGCACACGTGCTTATACCGGTATAGCTAGTGACACACCCGTCGGTGTTCACTTAAGCCCGCACCTTAACAAAAGTGCGGGGATCCAAGCCCCGTATGAAGAACGTTTCATACAGGTGTCCAAACTGCCCACATTTGAATGGTGGGACTCACATGCCAATACTGGAATTGATGGGACTTTATACTCCACTCCCGTGGACGGAACATGAACATGTATGCAACTTTAGACTCCACTCCCGTGGACGGAACTTGAACATGGATGCATGAATGTACTTATGAACAACGACTAGCATAATCTTTGAACATATGGATTTCACATACGGAAGAAACATAGTCATCAGAACTTATCACGTATCAAATGAAAACACAGTACAACCATTAAGCATCCAACATACACAATTCATACAAACGTCAGTGTACTTACCTTTAGCGTTGCGATGCGTTAGGAGGCAACGACGATGCCGCTAACCCCGGAGCCTCACCTCCTACACCATTAATTTACTCAATAAGAACCACGATGTCAAGACACTACTCGCAACACAAACCCCAACACCCCAACGTTTAACTACACAATTTTACTCCAATTGAACTACATTCCATCATAAAACCATAATAAGCAGCAATACTAAAATTGACATAACTTTTGCTATGAAATTCATAAAAATGTAAACTCATACTTGTTTCAAAGGTAACAAGATTATCTACAACAACTTAGTTGGTGGAAAACCCAAATTCTGAATATACCAAGCCCCAAAAGACCGATGAACAACTTGTGTTAGAACTACCGACAACATCTGGGCAGCAGCACGATAAATGCCATAACTTCTATTTGGCTAAACCAAACTTAGAGTTATTTATCAATATTAAAATCTAAGACCCAGGCCTACAATAACCTAGTTGGGTGAAAGCCCTGAATTTGCCATTAACTTGACCATATATTAAAAGACATTATGACAGTTCATTCCCGTCAGGGTTCTGGACAGTCAACTTAAAACGTTCATAACTTTTGTTATACAAATCCAAATGGGGTGTTCTTTATCAATCCTGAAAGCTAATGAGAACACGTACAAAAGTCGTTATGGGCAAGACTTCTCAATCATCTTCTATCTAAGTCATAATTTAACAATTACAGTGACTGCTAATTCTCGTCAGAATTCTAGACAGCAGAAACTAGAACGACCATAACTTTTGATCCGTATGTCGGAATTCAGTGTTCTTGACGGCCACCGAAAGCTAAGAACAATACCTACATAAATCTAGGAGATGGACATCTCAATTTCGGCCTCTAAGATCATGAAACAGGCCACGCAACATTCTTGACAGAACTGACTTTCTAATCGCAGCAATTCAATCTAATCAATTATGATCCAATTCACATCTACCACTAATAAAACGATGAAGATAAGCATTCGTTACCCTTGCAGCACCCAGGAAGACGACGATCTAGCCTCAAAGATGATCCGCTCTTTGTCCCTTCCCTCCCTTTCCTTCTTGAACAGCAGCCCCGCGAAGAGCCTCGCCTTTCTCCACCAACAGCAAGCAGCAGGGGCGCCTACCACCAGGAAGGGCAGCAGGATGGAGGCTGCTTGGGGAGGATTGGGGGCGCAAGGGGGAGGGGGCAGCTGTGTAATACTCCGGAAGTGTGAGAAGTCAAGAATCGGATTAATAAAAATTAATCGGTAGAGAATTATTATTCGGGAAGAGAAATTTATTGAATTTTCAAGTGCAATATAGTTTAGAGAGGATTTCTCTTAACAGAAAGTATCCATCAGTGATTATGTAATATCCTGCTTAACATTAGAGAATTAATTGAAATGAGAAAGGTATTTAACATGAATTAAACAGAGAAATCAGTTTTTAAGAGGAGATTTAATCTTGGGCTTTGCCCACGTTGTTTGGCCCAAGTGGGAAGTTGGTTTAAGAAGGCCAACCAAACCCTAGGTCTTTTTACTGTAGCACGCAGCTACAGACTCCGCCGCCCTGTAGCAACCCTCCTCCCTTTGCTGCCACGCTCCATGTCACCCCTTTGCTGCTCCTTGCTATTGGTCTTGGGAGGAAGAAGAAGGAGAGAAAGGAGGAGAAGAAGGGATCTTCTTCATGGATTCAACCAGCGTTTCCCCAAGGTTCTACAAGGGTAACGAGGCGTTCTTTGCTGTCTAAGTTGTATTAGATGCGAATTCGATTGGTTTGATTGGATTGAATTGCTGCCGCTACAAATTCAATTCTGTCCAGTTTCTTGCGCGGTTTGTTTCGTGTGTTTAGAGGCAGAATTAGGGATTTTGATCTCCTAGAGTTATTTAGATAATGTTCTTAGCTTTCGGTGGCCGCGAAGATCACTCGATTCCGAGGTCTGAGTCAAAAGTTATGATCATTTTATTATCTGCTGCCAGAAATCTGACGAGAATAATCTGTCTGGTTATTTCTTAAATTATGAAAGGGAATTTGGTAGAATCTGAAAGTTCACCCAACTAGGTTATTGTAGGTAATTCGATAACCTTTTCAGATTGATAAAGAACGATCAATTTGGAGTTACCTATTAAAAGTTATGGTCATTTTAGTTTTGCTGTTCGATTGTGTAGGCAGTTTCTGTACTGAAAGTTCAGACAATAGTTAGCCTAATATTATGGCCGAATTGGTTTATCGTGTCAACTAGAGTATTGTAGATTATTCAGTTAAGAATCTACAGAAATTGGGTTTACCTCATTTTGACTTCCAGTTCATGAGTTATGTTATTTACCGTGCTGCTGTCCAGAATCAGTATATGGCAGGAAACGTTGTTTTTCGGTTTCAGCTTTGTAAACTCGTTTTGAGTCGTCAAGTAAGCGTTGTAGATTGCCGATTAGTAGCGCTGAGTATATTATGTCTTAATTGAAATTATTTTACCTGTTTAGAGGTGAAGCCTCAGGTTTAGGAGTATCAGCTTTGCCGCTAACGCGCCGCATCGTGGAAGGCAAGTAAATGTAGCGGTTGTGCTACGGTTTAACCCGCTTTTTCTTACTATTTGCACTATGCATGATTGACGAATGTTAAATGATATGCCATGGTTACATGTTTTCAAGTAAAAATGTGGTAGCAAGATATTAATCAATTGCTATGTTTGGATGAGTTTGGGTAGTATCGTGGTAATTCGCTAATGAGCCAATGCGAATATGAAAATAAACTCAAGGTGGACATGTTGTTAATTCCTTGTGGTTATTTTCATGATGATCATGTGGTGGTCTATGTGATAGAGTTCCATCTATATCGATTGATTTTGATCTTGGTGAATCGGTGTGGGTTATGTGGTAATGGTCTTATGACACGATGGTATTGTGCTTAATGAGACACATGTGGATTATGAGAAAATATTCATGATGAGTATGTTGTTGACCTTCGTGGTTAAATTCTTGTGGTTTATGATTATCATATCATTCATGACATATCATGACATTTGCATTGTGGATGTCGCCGCTTATAGCCGCGATCAGATTCAGTACAACATCGCATTGCCAGAAAGACGATGCATACCTTTACCTTGTTGGGTAAAGGTGCAGTGGAGCATAGCATACATATGCATTACATTGTGGAAAGATCATTTGCATACTTGTGCAAGATATTGAGGTGAAGTTATTTTTTTGCAAACAAACGCAACTTCACAGTTGTAATGTGGAAATTGACTCATGAGAGTCTCTTGTGGTATGAGTAATGTTGTTGTGGTTGTGGAATGGGGTTCACCCTTGTGGTATGGTAGAGGTTGTGGTTGTGGCATGAGATTCTTCTCTTGTGGTAATTGTGGATAGCATTGTGGATGCGAGAAATAGTAAAGTTATGAGGTAAAACACGCTAATACTTTATTGTCATTGGTAGTGGTAGTGGTGATTAACATGGAGCAGTTGATCAAGATTCAATTGTTAATATTTTACTATCATTGGTAGTAAATATGGTTGAGGCTATAATTGTGATCATTATGGGGATTGGATATTGATGCTTAATATCTTTGTAGTTTAATTGGCTGGTAAATGAATGTGGATTCACATTATGGGTGTGGACATTTGGATACTTTAATGATGTTGTATGTTTGTTTGTAGTCCGAATAGCCTGTTAAACAGCTTTGCTTGCTGAGATTTTTATCTCACCCTTGTTTTCTTTCCCCTACTGGTGATTGTTGAGCATTCATGGATGGGTAGAGCGGCACCACAATAATGCACATGGTTCATCAACTCATGTTGTAATAAAGTCGATTAAATTCTAGCCAAATGCTTAACTATTTGTGGAGGATTATGTTATTTAATAAGGATGGACTTGTGAACCATTCTTTGATTAATCTGCTAGAGGTTGTTTAATTATTGAACTTGTTACCGTTATCTTTATTCCCTTAGATGTTTATGCTTCCGCTTAATGCTTTTTGTCTAGAGATGTTGCCGAATTAATTTATCTTGAAATTATTGGCTAGTCAGAGTGGTTTGGTAGCATTCCGTGGTAATGTGGGTCTTGGGGTGTTAAGTCGGGTGGAGGCGGCCGGGAGGAGAGGGCGCAAGGGGAGAGGTGGGAGGAGGGAAGTGGCGCTAGTGTTCGGGAGGTGGCGCCCCCTCAAACCCCTTGGCCGGCCCCTTGGGCTAACCGGCTGCGCCCATGGCCCGAGTTGGCGAATAATTCTCAAAAACCCTTAATAGTAACCCTATTCGCTGGTTGAAAACTTTCTGTTGGGAGAAACTCGGAATTGAAATAAGTTCTCTATCTAGCTTTCGGATATCACATTCTACCCCCTAACAGATTCGACCAATTCTACTTGTCGCTCTATTCGCAAGAAGACCACAACTATAATTAATCACAATTAATACGCACTGACGTGAACAACTCCGCTATCGCCGCGCATGCGGACTCCGCCAAATCGTTTCCCTCGGAGTTATGGGACCACCGCACTGGACGAATCGACGTGTTACGCCACTACTCGTCCCAACCTGCCACGTGTCACTCCACGGACATGACTCGAAGGCACGGCCTTACTCGTGGGTCAACAGCCCAAACGAAACTTCACACTCCATATGTCTCCCTCGACACTAGGTCACACAAAAATATCTCAGGCTCCCACGCCAGACTCAAGATGGTCCTAGTGATACGTTATCTCTCAAATCTCTGCAACTTTTGGGAATAACCAACGTACATTGGGCCAACATTCCCTTTGGTACCAAACCACACAACCTGTACATAACATACAAAATTCTTGTTCCTTATATCAATCGATCTCTTAACTTTAACAATGAGCACCTCCTTTAACCCGGGACGCACAACATAACTCAACTGAGAATAAATGATTCTCATTGCAAACACGCATTACCAACTCCCCACCAAAGAGAGTTAAATCCAAAACCAAAATATTCATCATGAAACTCCCCCACTTTCCAAGTAAGTAGTTCGCCAACAAACACCACATAAGCTCAAAACGAAATCACTCAAATGCCCAAAATAACCATTCCCTTTCTTTTTCTTAACAAAAAGAATCACGCATACCAAGAAGAATCAACTCAATTTATAATTGGCATATGTATTAGGGACAAAGCTCAAATAAAATCAAGAGAATACATCATTATCCGAGAACACAACCTTTTCTCAAACTTTCTTTTTAGAATTCAACTTCCTCTTAAACCATGAGATTCCAAATCATCGCATAACACACTAATTCATTTCTTTTACTTTGGCACCCTCAAAGCTATGCTCAAACTGAACACCAAAATCCACACCTATGTAAAGAGACTTTTTCAATCCACAATAGCATACTCTAGTCAACTTCTCTACCAAAGGAAATTATTTTGATAAATAATTGCCGGCACAACTCGATGTAGATTTCAGCAACAATCACATCACCTCAATCTTTTAAGGATAAACAACTTGAAATTCACCGCATTCACACTCTTTTACTACATCTAAAGGATTCTATCAAAGATCACTATAACTCTTGGAACTAATCATAGGAAACCAAGATGCTAGCATAAAAATGCAAATCCCAAATTCAACCTTTGAGAATCCTACAAAGAATGATCTGGTATACCTGATAGATAATCCTCGGATCTGATGGCTAAAATTTCACAAAGCTCAACAATAACCTCAATCATTATTGTTAACATCCCTCACTAACCAAGTGACCGCCCAAGGCGATTCGATTCACCAATCATAGGCCTTCTCCAACCCACACCAATCAAATGTAGCTACTCGACCACAAAATACCCATTCAAAATATCCTAACTGATTAATCAGGGTTCAAACATACTCAATCACTAACGTCAATAAATAAATATATTCTTGATCAAGTTATCCTTACAGATAATCTTACTCCCATAGTGTTACTCACTGAGGCCGAGTCATACTTGACAATAACTCAACAATTCCTGCTATCCCATTAAATAACACGACTACTAGATTTATCTACACTGCTACTATCATTGAACTACATTATCATAATTCTTCTACACAATCTTACCGAGTACCCAGTTGCGACTACGAAATCTGCTAGCTCCAAAGTCAAACACTCTATTTAAATCAAATCCTCTCCAAGAGTTATTCTAATAAATCGTTTTATTACTCAATGCCTCTCAAACAACCTGACACTCAAGGGCTCACAAAGTCATCTACTAGACCACCACTAACTAGTTGCCAAAACACAACTGGAAAGTCTCTGCAACACAATTAGGTTAACCCTTTTCTTAAAAGAAGAGGCGAATAGAAATAAATTTCAGCGCATAGGAAAACGTTACTCCTCAGAAGATACAAGACCAATGGAAATAGTCAAATAGCAATGATCTCGAAATCAAAAGATGAGATCATGGTTGAGGCACACGCCTCACAAGCAGAGAATATCAAACCTCAAATGAGAATAAAACATTGCTTTTGAAATTCTAAAACTCTTACGAGCAAAACAGAAAATTTAGACAAACTTCAATAAACTGCAAGTTACAAAACTTGACTTCAATCTCAAATACTCCTACTTCACTCTTTCCTTTAACAAAGAATGTAACTTTCTTTGATTACAACATCACCATGCCAACTCTAACAAGAAAAGATTTGGAGACCACAACACAATGAATCACTTGGGAACTAATGAAACCTTTCAACACGTCACTTTGCTCGAAACAATTTTAGCTACCCTATCCCCATGAGGTCCAATTATTCACAAACACACATTTAGAAGTATTTTCATTTAATCAATGTCACGCAAGCAATCAAATTCTTTTATACCAAACATTCAACATTATCATCATAATCCTCATCACAATCATGCTAACAATGAGATAATACCCTTAACGAATCATAATAGCCTCCTATCCCATCATAATCCTCTCCAAAAGAACGCAAGCCACAAGGTTGTAACATACCTCCTTTAACAAGATCACTATCAAATAACAATTTCACAAGGCACGCTATCGAGACCACTCATTCATTCATCCGCTCAACCACTAGTGTTGTTTAACACCCACCTCAACTATCATTATTAGTTGGCAAATGCATCTATCACGTATGCAAATAGGATCCTACTTCTATTTGCAGTCACATAACCCTTTTTAAATACAGAGTCAACATTCCACTTTATGCTAAGAGTTTAGGGCAAAAAATGATTAAAGAATTAATAACATCATCTCTTGTAAAACATGTTTTCACAAGGTTCTTCCTCAACATTCATCTAATCCGATATACATGTTCAATCCAGCAATTATGTATGATCAATGTAGCCGATTATGAAAAAAAAAATTTCGAATTAATATCCTCTAAGGCAACGCTCAAACACATCCTTCACATACTCATCACTAATGATAGATTAATCCATTGGGACCCATTACTCCATATTATCCAATAATTTTGTCAAATTCCACAGTCTTAATGATCAGACCGGATCATTAACATCTTACACTTCTTAACAAATCTTAGATTCTTAGTATGTATAGTCATACCCTAGAACATGTTCATCATGCAATTATTCTTATAACAACAACAATTTACTCACATTTGCTTCCAAGGATCTTGATTAAGATCGATTATGCACCCGCCATGCACTCCAACTTGATGACTCATACATTGTCCACTATCTTTCATCCTTGCAACTTCTCACTTAACACAACAAATGTTGCAAAAGAGTTTTGACACTTTCTTTCTCAAAGAAGAAGTACCAAACTTCAAAACTCCAACTACTACAAAAGGAATGTGTAGAGTCAAGGCTTTCACATGTTAAATAACTCGCAAAAGATAGGTCACATTAACCAAAATACCAAGCGAATAAGCAGATCATCTTTTTCCAAACAAGAAAGGCACACCTTCACAATAAAATATTAACCTTGCAAACGAACAATGTTAACAAGTAGCAACTCTCGTCAGTCAAAAGAACAAATCAATACTTTTTGGAACCAATAAAACCAAGGGAAAACGTCAAACTGCATTGTAACCACGAACTCAAGGAAAAAATTAATCAACCACCAGCAATTGATCAGAAAATCCCTATACCACCCAAGAAAGACAATAACCTTCCCGAAGAAATCAGTTCTCAACACGTGGAATTAGTTTACCCAAGGTAAGTACTCCACTATTCTCATTCCCCAACTGGCGGTACAACCTGGCCATACCCGTGGCCACAACCAAACTCTACCTCTTGACATCGATTATCCCCACACATAACAATCATAAAATCAATTAATAAGCTATCATACTCAGTTCACATCAGCAATTAACAATACGATATAACAAAAATGTAATTGCAATGCTTTGCCCATTCCCAGCCTACTATGCACCAGTGTGTCAAGTTTTAAGTTGATAGGCAATTAGCAGAATTCAATTAATCTATTCACCACGGACCTGAAGCCTGCTCTGATACCAACTGTAACACCCTGGCTATTCGGAAGCCAAAATACTACCTAAAGACCTAACTTGATATCATACAATGGAATAACTTCGTCAATAATTCATCAACTAAGTTAAACAGATCAACATGAGTTGGAACATAAACATGAATGTAATACTGGATCCGCTACGATATCTTATCAACGAATGATCAATGAACATAACAGTTAATTAAACAAACTCAATGATAAGTAAGGTATCCTTCAAGTCTAAGTTTATTTATTACAATCCAACAAATTAACGAATGAAAGGCAAGAATAATTCTTATATCGAAACAAGGATAAAGTGAATCGAGTGGGTTGTGCGTGTCTACTCCCTCCCAAGAATATCATCACCAATCTTCACCTAAAATAAATAAACAAAGCAAGAGTGAGTCCAAGACTCATCAAGTACATTGAATAAATTAACAGACAACCAATATGGACAAGACAACCTCTTCACAGTTTCTGAACATACCACGAATGAACATTTAAGAATGCATGATATGAATGAAATTAATCAAAGGATGGACTGTACACGTGCTTATACCGGTATAGCTAATGACACACCCGTCGGTGTTCACTTAAGCCCGCACCTTAACAAAAGTGCGGGGATCCAAGTCCCGTATGAAGAACGTTTCATATAGGTGTCCAAACTGCCCACATTGGAATGGTGGGACTCACATGCCCATACTAGAATTGATGGGACTTTAGACTCCACTCCCGTGGAGCTCCACTCCCGTGGACAGAATATGAACATGGATGCAACTTTAGACTCCACTCCCGTGGACGGAACTTGAACATGGATGCATGAATGTACTTATGAACAACGACTAGCATAATCTTTGAACATATGAATTTCACATACGGAAGAAACATAGTCATCAGAACTTCCCACGTATCAAATGAAAACACAGTACAACCATTAAGCATCCAACATACACAATTCATACAAACCTCAGTGTACTTGCCTTTAGCGTTGCGATGCGTTAGGAGGCAACGACGATGCCGCTAACCCCGGAGCCTCACCTCCTACACCATTAATTTACTCAATAAGAACCACGATGTCAAGACACTACTCGCAACACAAACCCCAATACCCCAACGTTTAACTACACAATTTTACTCCAATTGAACTACATTCCATCAGAAAACCATAATAGGCAGCAATACTAAAATTCACATAACTTTTTCTCTGAAATTCATAAAAATGTAAGCTCATGCTTGTTTGAAAGGTAACAAGATTATCTACAACAACTTAGTTGGTGGAAAACCCAAATTCTGAATATACCAAGCCCCAAAAGACCAATGAACAACTTCTGTCAGAACTACCGACAACATCTGGGCAGCAGCACGATAAATGCCATAACTTCTATTAGAGTTATTCATCAATATTAAAAGCTAAGACCAAGGCCTACAATAACCTAGTTGGGTGAAAGCCCTGAATTTGCCATTAACTTGACCATATGTTAAAAGACATTATGACAGTTCATTCCCGTCAGGGTTCTGGACAGTCAACTTAAAACGTTCATAACTTTTGTTCTACAAATCCAAATGGGGTGTTCTTTATCAATACTGAAAGGTAATGCGATCACGTACAAAAGTCGTTACGGGAAAGACTTCTGAATCATCTTCTATCTAAGTCATAATTTAACAATTACAGTTACTGCTAATTCTCATCAGAATTCTGGACAACAGAAACTAAAACGACCATAACTTTTGATCCGTACGTCGGAATTCAGTGTTCTTGGCGGCCACCGAAAGCTAAGAACAATACCTACATAACTATAGGAGATGGACATCTCAATTTCGGCTTCTAAAATCACGAAACAGGCCACGCAACATTCTGGACAGAACTGACTTTCTGATCGCAGCAATTCAATCTAATCAATTATGATCCAATTCACATCTACCACTAATAAAATGATGAAGATCGGCATTCGTTACCCTTGCAGCACCCAGGAAGACGACGATCTAGCCTCGAAGATGATCCGCTCTTTGTCCCTTCCCTCCCTCTCCTTCTTGAACAGCAGCCCCGCGAAGAGCCTCGCCTTTCTCCACCAACAGCAAGCAGCAGTGGCGCCTACCACCAGGAAGGGCAGCAGGATGGAGGCGGCCTGGGGAGGATTGGGGGCGCAAGGGGGGGGGGGCAGCAGGGTGGAGGCAGCCTGGGGAGGAGAGGGGCGCAAGGGGGAGAGGTGGGGAGGAGAGAAGTGGCGGCTAGGGTTAGGGGGAGGGGTGGCGCCTCCCCCCTCAAACCCCCCCTTGGCCAGCCCTCCCTTGGGCTAAACTGGGCTGCGGCCCATTGCCCGAGTTGGCGAATAATTCTCAAAAACCCCTTAATAGTAACCCTATTCGCTGGTTGAAAACTTTTCGGTTGGGAGAAACTCGGAATTGAAATAAGTTCTCTCTATCTAGCTTTCGGGATATCACAGAAAATCATTCTCATATAGTGCCAATAACTATCCGTGAACATAAACATTGATCATACCTTGTTCAGATAGTTCATCTGTGTTGCTATGCACACAATTACAAGTGTGAACACCCATGTTTGTGGATAGACTAGCTGGTTCATTCTTGAAAATGTCGGTTCAAGGCTATTCTAAGAGCCTTGACACTCATGACCTGCCAAATCAAGCAGATTACAAAAGGAAAACATGTATATCAATCAAGCAGATTACAAAAGGAAAACATGTATATCATAAGTTCATAACGAAGAAGGGTTATGTGAATACACATCAAAAGGACCATTCATGAGTGAAATGCATACCGATAAAGACCCGACAAGAGAACAGACACCAATATACACCATGATATGTTTCTGACCATACTGTGGGACAAAACGAAATATGGGCACAAAAGCTGTATAAAGTAGAAATGCTGCAACATAAAGTTTAAACCTTAATACTTGACACAAATAAAATATGTTAACATGAACTCACTAATGATTTACATTACTATGCCCAACATAGGGAATGCATAAAGAAAGAAGAACACCTGGTTCAATAGCAAGATCCCATAGCAAACCCTTGGACATAATAGCACTCCATGCACGCATCCTCTGTATTCGTTATCCAACACAAATCATAAATTTGTCGTGCGGGATCTCTCCTCTGCACGCATGGCCCTCAACCTGCTACAAGAATTCGATCAAATCCGATTTAATTCGACGGAGAGTTCTTTATAATACACTTGCTCGGTCTCCGCTTGCATCGAGGCTAGTGCAGGTAGCCGCGTGTCTTTGGGGTGAGGTTGATGCCGAGACCACCTTAGTGCCGCCGCCACCGTGTACTACAATTCTCGCGGCGCGCCATGCATCGCTCCATCCGCTCACCCAATCCATCGCACCACCACTGCTTTTTCCTCGCTCCCAAACACACAACCATTCGATCTCCCATGAAACGGAATCGAGATCGAGCATCTGCTCCATACCTTCTTAAGGGTCTCCTTGACGAGGCCAGGTTGAGCGTGGCGGTGGCGGCGAGGGAGAGGGTTAGGGGAGAGAGGCAAGGGATACGGTGGATCTAGCCTCTACCATCCGAAGTCGGAGTAGCGGTACTTGAGGACACCACCGAAAGCCGGGAATGGAGGAGGCGAAGTAGGAGATGTGGCGTGGAGGAGGATAGTGCAGCGTAGATGGGAGGGAGGGAAAGGAGCGAAGGCGAGGGACGAGTGAGGTGGGTGAGGGGAAAGGGGGTCACGGCGACGGGCGAGGGTGGCGCGGAGGTAGGTCAGTGGGCGATGGAGGCGGAGAATGCGGGCAAGGGGCGTAGCACGGAGTTTCAAGGGCGGCTCAGGGCGAGGGGCGAGGGATGCGGGTGAGGAAGAGGGCGGGTCGGCGGCGGGCAAGGGCATTGTGGCGGTGGGCGAGGGCGGCGCGGTGGCTGTAATACCCCAAAAGTATTAAGAAGAGTTATCGAGAGAGTTATTTGAATTAAGAAAAGGACCAAATAGAAAATAGTTAATTCAGAGTTAGAGAGGGGAAATCAACTATTTTACGGCAACTTAGGCTGGCTTTGGCCCATGTGGCCTGAAGGGTGGCCGACCAAGGGGGGGCGCCACTCCCAAAAAAACCCTAGCCCCCTTCCTCCTCCCCTGACCGCACTCCCCACCCCTTCTCCCCTTGGTCGCCCCATCTCCTCTCCTCCCTGTGCCACCCCTGGTCTCCCATGCCACCTCCCTGCTGGTCCTCCCCTACTGCTAGCCAAGAAGGTGTTCCCCTGATGCCGGTATCGAGGAGGAAGAAAGAGGGTTGCCCGCGAGATTGATCGGCCAAGAAGAAGAAGAAGAAGAAGAGAGAGGGGAAGGGAGGGATCGTGGCCTAGGGTGGGTGTTCATCACGTTCGGTGGTGGTTCTTCAAGGGTAAGACCGCATCCCCTTGCGATTAGTGGATTAATTGATCTTTAGCAATGTCGGTCTTTAGGTCTGTTTAGAACATATAGAGTTGGACAACGTTTTTGAGATATTTAACAACAGCATCTGTGTAACACCCTGGCTATTCGGAAGCCAAAATGCTACCTAAAGACCTAACATAATATCATACAATGGAATAACTTCGTCAATAAATTCATCAACTAAGCTAAACAGGTCAACATCAGTTGGAACATAAACAGGAATGTAATAATGGATCCACTAAGGTAAACCTATTAACGAATGATCAATGAACATAAACAACTATTTAATCAAACTCAGCAAAAGTGACTGCACACATATGGAATGAATGAATGTAATCAAAGGATGGACTGCACACATGCTTATACCGGTATAGCTAGTGACACACCCGTCGGTGTTCACTTAAGCCCGTATTTATCGAAATACGGTGATCCAAAATACCGTATGAAGAACGTTTCATACGGGTGTCCAAAACTGCCCACGTTGGAATGGTGGGACTTCACTTGCCCATACTGGAATTGATGGGACTTTAGACTCCACTCCCGTGGAGCTCTACTCTCGTGGACGGAACATGAACATGGATGCATAAATAAATTTATGATTAATGACTAATATCATCTCCACACATATGAAAGAGCATACGCAAAGAACATAATCATTGAAACCTCTTGACTACCATAATCTCCACTCCCGTGGACGGAACATGAACATTGAAGCTTCTCACACATCAACAAAAACACAATACTACTCAATGGGCATCCAGTGTTTACAAATCACACAAAAGTCATTGTACTTGCCTTTAGCGTTGCGACGCGTTAGGAGGTAACGACGATGCCGCTAATCTCGGAGCCTCACCTCCTACACCATTAGATTACCCAATAAGAACCACGAAGTCAAGACACTACTTGCGACACTTACCCCCCAACACCCCAACGTTTAAGTACACAATTTTTACTCCAATTGAACTACAATCCATCAGAAAACTATAATGGGAAGCAATATTAAAATTGACATAACTTTAGCTCTGAAATTCATAAAAATGTAAACTCAGGCTTGTTTGAAACGTAACAAGATTATCTACAACAACCTAGTTGATGGAAAACCCAAATTCTGAATATACCAAGCCCCAAAAGACCGATCAGCATCTTTTGTCAGAACTACCCGACGCTTCTGGGCAGCGGCACGAAAATGGCCATAACTTCTAATTGGCTAAACCAAACTTAGAGTTCTTTATCAATATCAAAAGCTAAGACCCAGGCATACAATAACATAGTTGGGTGAAAGCCCTAAATTTTCCATTAACATGATCATATATTAAAAGACAATTCGACAATTCATTCTCGTCAGGGTTCTGGACAGTCAATTTAAAATGTGCATAACTTTTGTTCTACAAATCCAAATGGGGTGTTCTTTATCAATCCTGAAAGCTAATGAGATCACGTACAACAGTCGTTATGGGAAAGACTTCTGAATCATCTTCTAACTAGGTGAAATTGTAACAATTACAGTGTTTGCTAACTCTCGTCAGAAATCTTGACAGCAGAAACTAAAACGATCATAACGTTTGATCCCTACGTCAGAATCAGGTGTTCTTGGCGACTACCGAAAGCTAAGAACATTATCTAAATATCTCTAGGAGATCAAAACGACTGGTTCGGCTTCTAAGGGCCCGAAATCGCCCACACAACATTCTAGACTGATTGATAACTACTGCAGACAGACTTTGGTCCAATCAAAACTAATCGGTTTCCCTTCTACAACTAATCGAACAACAACAATTGACGTTCGTTACCCTTGGAGCACCTAGAAAGATGAAGGCTGATCCACGAAGAGGTTCACCTCCTTCTTGGTCAGAATGCCCTTGGAGATCCAATCGATCCTTCGCGAGATGCCGGCAAAAGGGGAGATCGGCACCACGGGCAGCTTCAGGAGATGGGGCGCAGCACCAGGGCCTTGGGGCGGCAGCAAGGGAGGTGGAGGACGGGCGTCACCCTGCTGGAGGCGCAAGATGGAGGGGGAGGGGAGAGGAAGGGGCGGCAGCCACTAGAGGGAGGAGGTGGGAGATGTGGGGGGTTAAGGTTTGCCCCTCCTTGTTGGCTGGCCACTAAATGGGCCCCTTGGGCCCCACGGCTGCTTCCCCCCCTTGGGCTCAAGGATGCCCCCCTTGGCTCACAGGCCCCTCTGGGCCTCTGGCCAAAGGCCCAGGCCCAAAACTGAAAGAACAGACGAAACGCCGAGAATTTTCTCTGCTAAATTTCGAATTCGAACATAATTCTTTCTAAACAAAAACAGGGTATTACAATCTGTCAAGAGTGTCTCCCATAGAATTGTAGGTGATGTTGATACCTTTCTGTAGAGTACAAGATCATGTTCTTTGGATGAGCGATTCAAAAGTTATGAATTTTGTAGCGGTGTTGTTCCATAAATCTGCTACAATTTTGATAGTTTTTAGTAATCAGATTTAAGCGGATAACTAAAGGAATTTCTAGGAGTTTTCACTATAACTAAAGATGTAGATAAATGTCTTAGCTTTCAAGGAAGCTAAAGAACAGTAAATTTGGATCATTATTCTGAAAGTTATAATAGTTTTAATATGTCTGTCCAGAAACCCGACATGAAATAGATGTTCTGTTCATCAGCTTGGTAGGGGTAGTAAATGGCCGAATATGGAAGGCTCACCAGCTAGGTTTAGATGGGAGATTTGATAAGCTTTCTATAGAGTTCAAGAACGCCCCATTTGGATCTCTATACTAAAAGATATGAATTTCTTATTATGACTTTCTGTCAAGGGGACAGACTGTTGCTTAGGATTTTGGAGTTGGGGTTGTGCGAGAGAGTATAGTTTTTTCGTAAGTGCTTCCAGCTTTGTTTTGGTCCCGTATTATTATCTTGGAGTGCTTGTTGACTTACCTCAGGTGGGGGATTGGTTCCGGGGCAGCGCCCTCTTCGCGTCTTCGTTCTCGCACGGTTGAGGCAACTACATTGTTTGATACATTAGCTGTGAATGCTTGATCATGATTGTGTGTATTTGATACATAACAGTGGTGCATGGTTGCTGGAATGATATGTGTACTAAGAATGGTGAATGCTCAAAGTATGATTAAGTTCTATTCATGTATGATTTCATTGCTATTGCATGTTGATGATGAATAGAGTAACTGTGCATGTGCATAATGAGATCATGATGAGGCTTGGTCACGTGGTGACCAAGCATGCATATATTTGAGGTCTCTATCATGTATATGATGGGCTTGATGTCCCCACATTTGTGGAGTGTGGGCTTGAGGTCCCTTTACTTGCGGAGTATTGGACAATTGGTCCTCGCGCTATGAAAGCACAGTGCATGGGTATGCATGACGGTTGCATACCTTGCATTACCGGTAAAATGCAAAAAGAGTTAAAGAGAAAGGATCCTTGAGCATTGCATATGCATGTGGTATGATTTAATGAAATGCTTCTAGAAGTGAATGCTGATGTTATTATTTTGCGTTGTAATGTCTTTTATATGTTCTGCCGAGTCCGTGGACTCACCTTCTTGTTGTTGTTGTTTTTAGGTACCCATCACAGGAATGACATGCAGGGGAGGGAGTAGCCATATGTTGCATGCACATTGCCATGAACCTGTCATAATTGATTAAACTCAGATCATGCCTTAATAATTGAGCAAACCGCTAAGGAATTTTCTTATGGTTTTGCCTTACGCGTTGGATTATTTGTAATAATGATGAGTAGCATATTTTTGGGTGCCCATGATTATGCTTTAGCCATTTAGAATACCTTGAATGCCTATTGAATATGTTGAATGTTAGTTGTTTAATTTTGATATTTGTACCTATTGGAACCCCTAGTATAGTTAGATATACAAAGGAGGTTCTGCCAAAAATTAGTAAGGTGATTTGGTTTTAGCTTGTTATCATGTTAGTTGAGTAGCATTTCAGGCTCATGTTGGGTTGGGGTGTTATAGTTAGTATCAGAGCGGGTTGTAGGTCCGTGGTATTGGAACTACTAAACCTGACACACTATGCACAGTAGACGGGGTTGGGTCATTGCATTGCATATACGTTTCCGTTGAGTATATGATTAATCTTGTGCTATAGTTACTAGTTGATCTTGTGCTAATTGTTTGATTGTTCTTGTTGTGATGTTTACCGATGGCAAGGGGTAGAGGTCGTGGTCGTGGACGGCAGGGTGCCAGTTAGGGCCAGGCAATGCCCACTCCTGACGTTAAGAACTCTATAGGGCCAAGGGAAGTTAGTCCTGCAGGGTCAGAAGAAGAGGTTGCTTGAGCGATACAGGGGAACTAGGCTCCACCAGCTGTGCCTGTTGCTGCTCCTATGGCGGTCCCTGCGGTGGTACCTGTGGTGGTTGCTAGGGACTGCATCAATGGAATGCGTTGAGGTTGGATACCTTTGACGGCCTGAGCATGCCAGTTGATGCTGCTAACTGGCTGCGACACATGGAGAGGCACTTTGGAGCGCTGGGGATGACTTCAGAGATGTGGGCACAGTTTGTGGCCTTCCAACTAAAAGGGCAAGCTGATATCTCGTGAGAAGGAGTCATGTCGCCTAGGACCGCGCCCATGGACCAGCACTACAGGAACTATTTGTTGAGCATTCAGAGGAGGTTTTATCCAACTTCATTTGTGGAGAGGATGGAGGTTTCTTTGAACAGATTACAAGCACGGCAAGATGTCGGTGTCGAATATGAAGCGGTTTTAACAACCTAATCCGTTTCGTCCCAGCTGTGGCCATGAATGATGAAGAGAAGGCTGTAACATCCCAATTTTGGGCTTGTGTTTCAAATGTAATAAAATGAGTAGAAATTAAAACTTTTTCTTACATCATGTATTTCCTGTATGTACTAAACAATTATTGTACAAGAGTTATGGAAGTACATAGTCACAAGTCTTTGATCCAAATCTTGATCCTTCAAAAACATTCTTGTTTCATCTTGTGATAATCTCCTGAAATATTTTTCCTAAATTCTTGGGTTGGTATGTGACCCTCTGAAAAATTTCACAATTTTAGAAATTGTTTGCATCCTTTTGGAGGTCAGTCAAACCTACTCAAATTCTGGTCAACCGGGGACCATCACCTTGTGGAATTTTGGAGGAAAATGTATAGCACAAAACCTCTGGAAATTTTATACAAGGTCAATAACTCAGCTAGCAAGCTCCTGTAAAATTTCATAATTTTTGGAGTGAGTTTGCTATCCCAAATAAATCCCCAATCTTCAGATCAGTTCAAAACTCAAAATTTGTCCGAGTCGACTGACTCGAGTCGACTCACCATTGACTCGGTCGGCCAGCCGCCTAGACCTCCTCGGCTCGATCTCATGCGCGGGTGTTGGGCCCTTGATTGCAATCCGCGGTCAGGACCTTCCCCAGACCTCCTCATCCGCTTAAGACCTCCCCACCTCGTGATCTCGGGACATCCAGACCACCCCATGCCAATCGGGATCGCCCAGACCTCCTCAGCCTCGTTCTTCTCCCTCACGACCTCCTCGAGGTCTGGTCGTCATGATTTTCACGCGCTCGTGCGTGTGTCAGGGTCAGAGCAGTTGGTGCAGTGGCCTGTCACCTTTTTGACCTTTCCAACGTCTCTTTCTACCATGCATTAAATGCGGCAGAAGCTTTGCCCTAAAAGGAGTCACCCTTTCTGCCTTGTCAAATCTGTCAGGTCCTTGGGCATGGACTTTGTTCACAGTAGGCTTTTGCCCACACCATTACCAAGCTCCCAGGCTATGTATAGCCTGAGACCTCCTTTCTCCTTTCTTCTCCGTTCTTTGTTGTGCTTGAGCTCCCTTAGGGTGAGTTGGTCCTCAAAGTCAAGCACCCCAGAACCCCACCCTCTCTGCCACCATTGCTAGGCTTTGGAGCTCCCTACCGAAGCTCGAGCTCCAGTGGTCCCAGCAACTTCCTGGCCTTGTTCACTGTCATCTTGATCTCCTCAACTCGAGCTTGCTCTAACTTGGCTTGGTTCACATTGCAGAGGTGAACGAGTTGGGAGGTAGCTTTTGGTCAAGGCCATCTTCTTCTTCCTCTCCGGCAAGCTCTTCATCGCCGGACTTCGTCGCCCTTCTCCAAGCTCCTCCGACCTCCCTGGTTCCCTCTCTGCCCTCAGGTGCCCTTTTCTTAGCTTGGTCTTTGCATTTGTCTAGTAGTCGTAGAGCTCGGTTGGTTTTCGTAGTTTTGCCGTATTGCACTCCTAGCCTATCTCCGGCTCGCCGGCGCTCAAGTCGTCGCCGCCGTCGAGAGCACGCCTTTAGGTTCTTGACGTTATTTGGAACTCGCCGTGTCCTTGGTTCTCGCCGCGAGCTCCCATCGCCGGTGGTGAGCTCTGCTAGACGCCGGGCTTTTGTCGCGTAAGATTCGGACACCAAGAGCCAATGATTGGCTATCGGAATCTTTGAGGAGCCTCTCGCCGCGAGTGGGCCTCCTCCTCCCGTTGTCGCACGGCAAAACCCCACCTGCACCTCCCGCCGACCTCCCAGTGATGATCCGCCGTTAAAGACCTATCGTGGTAAATCTTAGCCGCAGGACCACTTCTCGCACGTCCGCCAAGACCTCCCTCCTCAGGACCTCCCCCTAGTATTATCTCAGTCGTTTAGATCACCTCCAAGCCAAATCTGCACCGTAGAGGGTGTTCCGTGTAAATTCTTAGTGCCAGGACCTCCCTAGAGTTGATCCTAACCGTCTAAGACCACCCTGGTTAAATCCTAGCCGTTTAGATCTTTTCCCGTGCGCAAAAGACCTCCCTGGGTCATTTTGCAAAGACCACCCGCTCAGGACCTCTTAGGCTCGATCCTAGCCGTTCACAACCTCCCTGGATTTAGATCTGAGCATTAGATCTCCTTTGTAAAACCCTTAGACTCAGGACCTCCCTCCGCGTTGATCTGGACCGTTCAGGACCTCCCTAGGCCTAATCTGAGCTGTCCAGATCTCCTCCAATTAAAACCCTATCCCTTAGGACCTCCCCGAGTAGATCTTGGCCATCCAAGACCTCCTCGTGTTAATCCCAGCCGATCAAGACCTCCCTCTGGTGATCTTGACCGTCTAGGACCTTATCCTTTAGATCCGTAGCTTTAGGACCTCCTCCTCTGGTCTAAACCGTTAGATTTAGATCTAACGGGCTAGACCTCCTTCCTCAGATTTAAAGCTTTAGGACCTCCCCTAGTGCTCGGGACCGCCAGATCTCGATCTGACGGTCACGACCTCCGTAGGCGCGAGGACCTCCTTTGCGTGCGCTGTGCATGCTCTTTTCGTGGCCGTTGGATCAGATCTCAACGGTCCAGACCTCCCCAGTGCGGGAGGAGGTCTTTTGTGCGCTGTGCTTCGAGGTCCGCGGCCATGCGATGAAGGATCGACGGCCCACGACCTCTCCTTTGTCTTTCAGATCATTTGGACCCACGACCTCTCCTTTGTCTTTCAGTTCATTTGGACCTCCCGAGAGCTCGAGTTTTCTAAGTCTTTTATTGTTTCAAATTTCAAAAGTGCATAACTTTGTCATTTTAGCTCCTTTTTGAATGATTCCAGTTGCTGTAGCTTTGTTATAGTATGAACTTTAATCTGAGAATGAATTTAGGCACTGTTATGCAGCAGAAAATGGTTTTAACTGCATGATCTTATTTAGTGAATAATGATGTCTAGAAATTCATTGAAAATTTGTTAAATGCATAACTTATTCTCTGTTATTCCAAACTGAGCAAACTAAGTTTTGTTAAAACCCACTAGGAATGTACTGTAATATAGAATAGGTCTTCAAATGGTCCTTGCCACTGAAATTAATGATCCACTAGTTTTAGAACTTAGAAAAATCATAAGTAATTCGTTATAACTCCAAATTGTGCAATCTTAGTTTTGCTGTTGTTAGGATGACCTTAGCTACCTACCATAAAAATTTCAAGTTCCAGATCATTCTAGAAATTTTCACCATGAACATTAACCATAATTAATTTAATTAGGAATTTTTCAGGCTGAGAGAACTTAGTTTAGCCATAACTTTTTCATGCTAAGTCCAAATGAACTAATTCTTGTTTCTAAAATTGTCTAAAATCAATCTCTAGATGCTGTAGA
This sequence comes from Ampelocalamus luodianensis, assembly GCA_036346255.1. Lineage (NCBI taxonomy): Eukaryota > Viridiplantae > Streptophyta > Magnoliopsida > Poales > Poaceae > Ampelocalamus > Ampelocalamus luodianensis. The sequence continues at coordinate 34,964,224 of CM070628.1, read as the reverse complement.
AATTTCATGGGATTTGGATGTTCTTTGTTGTTGAGTTCCTTTTGGTGTTCTTCGTTCTTATTGGTTTTTATCGCCTTTTCGCGTTAGGTTCCGAAGAATTTATTGAACCTGAGCACTCCCCTCTGCAGCAAGACCAATCCCAGCAAGGCAAGCAGTTTGATCATGTTAATCCCAGTATTTTAAGTATTTATGTTTATTACAACTTCTATGTATGCATTGCTACTTTGTGTTAAACTATTGTCGTTAGTTGGCCTAGTAGATGCATTTCCTTAGCAAATGATTATCCTCTACTACCATGAGCCTAGGATTACTTGTTGTGATTTAGAGTTCGTGGATGAGCTCTTGTCACTTAGTAGTTTGCGAATTAATTGCTTAGCCATGCTTAGCTTCGGTAGAAATGGGCGGTTATCGACTTGTCGATAACCTTGATCACATAAAAACTTATTATGATTTATGATTTCAGCCTTGTGCCATGTCTAATTATGAAAACTAAAACTGAAAACAAAATGATTTGGACTTGGGCACAATGGTATGTTGGTGTGCTTCGGGTGTGATCGAATGGTGCCCGGTCATTATGACCGAGTTACTTGCGCCACCAGATCGAGCATTTTGCGTGCTAACCACACTAGAGGGTATGGGACCTCTCTTGACTTAGTACTTTGGCGTGTATTGGCTTCGGTCGCAAGGAGTCGCATGAGGATGGTGTTGGGAGCACAGAGTCCGAAGGCTTCCCCGTAACGGGTGGTTCTCTTTCTTTGGCAATGTAAGTGACGAGGATTAAAACCTCTATGTATTATCTTTAATATATAAAAGACCATACGCCTTCATGGTCGAACTCTCGAGGTGCACGACCTCACCGGGTCGTAGGAATTCCGCAGGTTACATAATGGGTACTGCCTGACGAAGGCCAAGCCAAGCTTCCACCAAGAGAACCGCTCAGAAGGTAAGAACCGATTCCAAGGTATATTCTCTCACCGTATGATGAATGGAACACGTGCATATTCCATACGACGATCTTATCCAAGACACACGAGTGAACAACCTCCGTGCGGTTATATGTTTCATAGACATATAACCACCAAAACGGTTAATTCTCAGATCAACCGTTACTTGACTCGACTGCACGCAACGCCGCATCAGCGCCTTCTCCGAAGTAATCGCCACTCTTCGAGGGCTATAAAAGATGGAACTTGGGCGGATCGTGGAAGGAGATGATCGTAAGATAGAAAGAAAGAAGCATTGTCTTGTACTCTAGAAAGCGATCAGTCATTCCGTCAGATACACCCTTGTAAAATCTCGTTCATACTAATAAAGAGCGGTCCCATTGCAATCCCAAGATTTCCACGCCATTCTCTCTTTTTCCATTTATTGTAAGATCGGCGACTTGATCGCCGACAACCGCGCCGTCCGTGGGGAGCGGCGTGGAATCTTGAAGACTGGTGTTGCTCATCGATTCTTTGTCCATTTCCCACTCGTAATCGCCATGCGGTTATGTCGGGAAGTTGGGACGAAGAAAATTGGTTCGACCTAGCGGACCACGCCAACCTTGACATGGACGCATGCATGCGCGCCATGGAGGAAAATGGAGCTCCTCATCATCATCCTCTTCCATCGGTCGCTGTTGCGAAAAATGTTTAATCGACGGATGGATGAGGATACACCCCGCGATCGCTGGTGTTTCCAGAGGAGACGCCCCGACGGTTCAAGAAGCCTTGACTCGCGACCGGCAAGAAAGGCGAAGAAAACCCAACTCATCAACTCAAGCCCAATATACTTTTGATGCGATCATGGTTGATAGATACTCACCGACGGCTTCTAGCAATTCAGAGCCAACCGACACTTGGTGACAAGATGTCGATGAAACCCACCGTGATAAACGGATGGGGATAATAAGGCTCAAAGATACGATCGGCGTCACGCGATCAGCCGAGACCATTACAAGGACCTCGTGAGGTACCGATCACCGATTATTCTCCATCGTGGAACTCTTGGTGAAAACTCAAAGGCTCTCCATTGATTACGATGGAAGCTCATCGAGGATAATCGTTGGAAACACGAGGTCAATGCGATCGGAGATTCAAATCAAGATGCCGTGTACGGTCCTCCACATTGCCTCGCCACCACATAATGATGGAGATGATACGAGCGTCGTGCACCAAATGCCGAGGTCACGAATCGTGGACGCCCATCAGCACTCGCTCGATCCCGCCCTAGCCAATGCAGAGATCGTGCAAGACCGATCGAGAACAGAGAATTCGTGCCATCAAACACCTCTTTCTCGTAGAAACTCGTAAGACCTTCTGTAACAATACGTAACTCGCAGCCGAGTTAGAAATATGTTAAATACTTGACCTGTTTTGGCGTAAACTCTGTGTTTTGCACGACTTGTAGGTCAAGTATCGAGATTATCCAATGCACCATGCAGCGCATGGAAGCATATCGGGAACGGCGACCACGCAGTCGCACCATGACTTCATCTCAAAGCATTCTTCCCCGAAAGCAGGCTGTGGTCGTGTTGAGGGTCAACTAACACAAGGACCACTTCGACGCTCCGACCAGAAAGGTCATGAGGGAAGAAGATTGCTTCAGAATCTTCACTCGCCAACAAGAGCAAACGCTGACCTCGATGATCTTGGTATCATCTTAACCAGCAAGCGGTCAAAGGCATTCTCAAACGCATACGACGGACGGATACCGTAAAATCAGCGATCTGTCTCGTGAATCGGTCCCGACCGATTATAATCCAAAGACCTTTTCAAAGAAGGCGCGTGGAGACGATCACAGTTGTCGAGCTTTCTGCAGGCTCCAAGCCGTGCGTTGGCCAAACAGTTCCGACCTACCAACTCGGATAAATTCAATGGGACCCAAAATCCTTTAGAATTTCTTGATTTATACCACCGCTTATCGTAGATTACCAAGCGATGAAAATGTAATGGCTAATTATCTTCCCACAAGACTAGAAGGATCAGCCCGATCATGGTTGTTAAATTTACCTATCGGATCTCGTATACTTGGGAGCAAACTTTGCGATCTTCTAATTGCAAACTTCGTGGCACGCACGATCGCCTCGAAAGGAGGATGATCTCCACAGATACGGCAAAAACCTAATGAAACTCTTCGACAATACATCAAGAGATTTAGCCAAGTTCGCAACTCGATTCCAGAGGTTGCAGAGTCTTCCGTTATCCAGGCTTTTAAAGCGGGATTAAGAAATTGAAGGTTTACGGAGGATCTAGCAATTCATCCCCCACGAACAACCATCGAGCTCTTCGACATGGCTGACAAGTACGCAACGGCTAGCGAAGCGGTCGAGTGGAACGAAGCTATTGATCGAAAAGACAAGATCCCCCAGCCTGGTCTGGATAAGTCGGAAAAGAAGCAGAAGAAAGCTCTCAAGAAGAAGAAACACGCAGAACCAACAATAAGGAGGTTACGGTGTTTCGAGAAATTTCTAAAGGAAGAAAAGATTACTCGGTCATAGCAAAGCAAAAGCTCACCAATGAGTATAAGAAAAGCAAAAATGGTGTCCTCTCCATAAACAAGCAGGACACGATTTACGCAACTGTCGCGCTTGGCAGAAGAAATTGAATGATTATTATGCAGGTAAAGGTCCACTTCCTTCAATTCAAGAAATTGGGGAAACAAGCTCCAGAAAGGACAAGGATGGTGACGAGGAGATGGAGTATCAAGAACCTCAAAGATACTTTGTCGATGTAATTTTCGGGGATCTTCTTCATACGAATCCAGACGCCACCAAGGCCATGGAGCGAGAAGTGAACCTTCTGAAACTCCGATCATTACCAAACCTTCAAGGTGGTTTGAGACAATAATCTCCTTTAGCAAAGAAGATTGCCCAATTCCTTCAACTCGACTGTAGGTTTCCAATTGTCGTTGAGCCTACTATTAATAATCGCAAGGTTAATCGGTTTTGATAGATGGGGTAGTTCTTTAAATATTCTCTTTGCAAGCGCATTGGAAGATATGATTCCAAATTCTAAGGTAAAGCTTGTGAAATATGCCTTCCATGGTATAGTTCCTGGATCTACGCCAAGCCAATAGGCAATTATCCCTATTGGTTACGTCGAAAACCCGACAATTTCCGAACGTAAAAGTTTCTTTCGATGTAGTGAATTTTGAAACAAAGATATAATGCAATCCTTGGTCGTCGACCTTAGCAAAATTTCCGTAGCTACGCATTACGGTTACGAGTTTGAAAATGCGGGACCAAAGGGTGTCATCACGGTCCGAGGTGATCGAAAATCGCCACGCATGTGATCGGAAATGTTTAGAACTAGTCGACGAGCTCACCGTGAGGAACTAACACCGCTACCATGCGGGTCAAACACTCAAGACCAAAGATAGCACCAAAGCCTTCCGACGGATGAAAGAGGTACCACTGACGAAAGCGCCAGAGAGTGCCAAGATTCTGCCTGGGAAGGACTCAACCCCAAATAGGAAGAGTCGCTCGTCTCCTTCCTCCGAGCAAACCAGATGTATTCGCTCGCGGGCATCCGACATGCCCGAGTCCCTGTGGAGGTGATCGAGCATAGGCTAGCATTGCGGCTGATAAAAGACCGATCAAGCGAAGCTAAGACGTTTTGCACTGATCGAAAATAGCAATCCGATCGAGATTGACAAGCTACCCAAGCCGGATTCATTCGTGAGGTCGACCACCCCGATCGCTTGCCAATCTGTAATGGTTAAAAAGGCCAATGGAAAATGGCTTATGTGTATCGACTTTCTGATTTAAATAAAGCTTGTCCAAAGGATGATTTTCCCTTCCTCGCATTGATCAACTTGTAGACTCTACCTCGGGTGTGAGTTATTAAGTTTTTAGATGCATATTCGGATACCACCAGATTAATATGAGTAAAGAAGATGAAGAGAAAACTTCCTTCATTACTCCATTTGGTACCCACTCATTACGTAAAAATGCCATTTGGTCTTAAAATGCCAAAGCGACGCTCCAAAGGTTGATGCAGAAAACCTTTAGTACACGATAGGTCGGAATCTTGAAGCCTATGTTGATGACTTGGTCGTAAAAGTATCAACATTGGTGACCACATTCCGCACCTACAAGAGACTTTCAATAATTTAAGACGCGTCATAACCTTAAATTAAATCCGGAAAGTGTGTGCTCGAGTTTCATCCGAAAACGCTCGTTTCTAGTTTCGCTAGAGGCATTGAAGCGAATCTAGTGAAAATAACCGTTATCGATCGGATCGTTCCCGACCACTAAAAAGGAAGTCCGAGCTAACCGGCTGTATGGCAGCGTTAAGTCGTTTCATAGCACGGTTAGGTGAAAAAGGACTCCCATTCTTCAAGCTTCTCCGGAAACATGGAAGTTTCGAATGGACTAAAGAGGCAAACGACGCTTTTGAGGAGCTTAAACGGTATCTTACGAATCCTCCAGTCTTAGTCTCTCCAAGATTGGAAGAGACATTGCTAATTTACGTCGCTGCAACGCCACAGACAGTTAGCGGTGTATTGGTCGTAGAACGTGATCGTATCCAACGACCAATATATTACGTAAGCGAAGTCTTGCATGGACCAAAAGAACGATATCCACAGATACAGAAATTGCTCTATGGTCTCCTTATGACTTCAAGGAAACTTAGACATTATTTTCGTGCCCATAAAGTGGTCGATCTACCGGATATCCGCTGGTCAAGTCCTAGGTAACAGGAGTCATCAGACGAATAGCGAAATGGGCGGTTGAGCTTGGGGCGTTTGACTCCATTTTGTCCCTAGAACAGCGATTAAGTCTCGTGCAATAGCAGAATTCATTGCGAATGGACAAACCCCGAACCTCCCAAGAACCCGAGTACGAGTTTCACGACGAGTGGACAATGTACTTTGATGGTTCCTAGATGCTTCAAGGCTCTGGGGTGGGGTCGTTTTGATTTCCCTCTTGGCGAACAATTTAAATACGCTATTCGGCTTAAACTTTCTGCTACAAATAATGCAGAGAATCGAAGGTTTGTCGGCGCAGACTTCGAGGCTCGCTCGCTCGGATTCGCATTGCTAGTGAAAGGTGATTCTCAACTAGTAGCGAATCAAGTAGGGAAAGAGTATCAATGCTCTAGTACCAAGATGTCATCATATCCGCGAATGCGGAAACTTGAAAAGCATTTCTTCGGTTTTCGGATCCAACACATTCCTAGAAAGGAAATATTTCGCGCACAGCTTGGCGGATGGCTTCCACACGGACATCCGTCTCGCCGGAGTTTTCTCGAAACTCGATTCACCCTGTAGTCGAGCCTTCCGAGGACATAGATGTTAGCAAGGAGGTTGCACACCTTGATTCGCAAACATGGATGCTCCATGTGTCGATGATGGTTGGCGCCATCACGATCACGGTAGAGATTGGATGACATCGATCTACAATTATCTTCAAGATGACATAATTCCGAAGATGATGTAGAGGCTGATCGTATTGCACTAAAAGCCAAATCATACACTCTCATTGAACGTACCTTATATAGCGAGGATCTCACGGAGTGTTGATGAGATGCATATCTCAATCGGATGGCATTAAATTGCTAACCGAAATTCATGGAGGAGTTCGTGGAGCTCATCATTCCTGCTGCAATCTGGTCGGTAAAGCCTTTAGGCAAGGATACATCGCCAACCGCCTTCATGATGCAAAAGAGCTCGTGACGGCGCATACAATGTCGGTTTCATAGCCGACAAGTACATCGGCCGTCTCAAGCTTTGCAAACAATCCTCTTTCTTGGCCTTTTGCAACTTGGGATTTGGACATTCGGGACCATTCCCAAAGGCACCCGGGCTTTGAGTTCTGTCGTCATGATTGACACGCTCACTAAGTGGATCGGCCGAGCCGGTTGTAAAACTACAATCAAGCCGCCAAGAGGTTCCTAACAAAAAGCGTGATTACACGTTTGGTGTACCCGATCGATAATCATCGATAACGGTGCTCGGTTCTCAAAGCAATTTTCAGAATTCGTGAAGAACTAGGTGTCAAGATACATTTCGCTTCGTTGCTCATCCACGAGCAATGGAGCGATTGAGCGAGCCAATGGTATCATAATGCAAGGAATCAAACGACGAGTATTCGACCAGTTACTTCAACGGTCAGGAGCTTGGGTTCGAGAACTTCCCTCTGTATTATGGGATGTTCGTACCACAACTAGTCGTGCGACCGGGGAAACACCATTCTTTTTAGTTTACGGGGCTGAGGCTATGCTTCCTCCGTAACTAAAATTGGTTACGCCGAGGTGATTACTTTTACGAAAGTGATCAGTCTGAACGACGACTTGACGACATCAATTTCCTTGAAGAAAGACGAAATCAAGCCTTGATACGATCAGCAATCTACCAACAAGCCATGCGTCGGTATCACAGTCGTAAGGTACAACCTCGCACTTAGTCAGAGGTGATCCGTTCTCTAAAAATCCGAACCGTGCAAATCGCAATAAACTTTCACCTAAATGGGAAGGTCCATACATCGTGGTGAAGTAACCCACCGTGATCGATGCATTTGTTAGCTATGTCGATGGGCGGTGTTTTATCTAATTCTTGGAATATTGATCAATTGCGTAAGTTCTATGTTTAATTTCATGTATTTCATTTTTTTATTCATTTTTCTTCAATAAAGATGTTTTTCCTTAAAAATGATAAGTATGGTTGTTTATACTTATTATTTGTTGCATCCGTCGTATGCAATTCCGTTATCGTTGGTGGAGACGACTCTCATTCTCTCCGATATTCCTTCTTTGGGATCTCCACTACTCATGGTTGTTGACTTAAATGTCACCAATCACATTGGTTTTAGCCGTGATCATTGCTTCAATGATATACATTCACGACGGACATTCTTTTCTTAAAGAGTTATACGAGTATAAGGAGTACCAACTCGCACGATTTACTTGGCTTTCGCTTTCTTGAAATTGAAGATTGTTATTTTATTTCAACATTCATTTCTAATCAAGTTTGGCTCTTGGTCGGGACACGTAAAGCCTCTGTCGAAGTCTCTCCTCTCTGCACGTGGTCCCGCCATCGGAAGGAGCTTCCTAGTGACGGTCCTTTTCCTACGATCCTCATTGCCGATCGGATTTGAGAATGAGCACGTTTGCGAAATATTTTACAAATCTTGATTCTTAAGATTCGATACGACCAGATCCGAATATTTCCTAAACAACGGTACTTATCTCTTCATTTCATTTCTTGCATACATGCTTAATGCATATCTTCTTATAAGCAAGATCTAGTCTTTGTTTTGTCTTCTGACTACAAGTGGTGTTCCATAGTACTTGATAATGGGCAAAATCTAGACTAGCGTAAGTCGTCGATTGGTTCCACCACATGATTTCCTAGTATTTCCTAGATCATTGTCATACACATTATCAAGACTCTTACCATGGTCATCGTTATTACTCAATTAGTCTCTCATCGCTTTTAGTAACGCTCATCTACTAACATAAGCGATCGGGGCTAGAGATATATGAGTATTTAACAACATTAATAAGACAAAGAGGATCTTCTTTGATAAAAGGTAAGTTTTCATTTTACATAGTCTAAAGTTACATCTGCTTACATATTAGGACCTCCGGTGGTCGCTATGAGATGGAGATCCGACTTCCATTTCCTCGCAACTTTCTCTCGGGATGTTTTACTTCCTCGAGAAGTTTTGTTGCTTCACTTTTGAGCGATCAGAAGTCCTCTTCCACACTTTAAGGTTAACAGAGGATCGGAAGCCTTTAGTTTTGCTAAAGCAACACTAACTCCGCCATACAATAGCTTCCTTCATTGTGCAGGTATGGTTTTCCTCATAGTTTTGAGCGGACCTTTGGATCTTCCAGTTGACCAAAGTAGGTCATCTTTTCCGTTGGATCTCCTAATGAAGGCAAGCTTGATCCTGATCCCATATCAAAGATCATTTTGTTAAGGGTCGTGATCTTCTCATCAAGGCCAAATACAAGGGCTGCCTTTTGGCCACGCTCAAAATCGAGGGTCTTCTCCGCTCGTTCAAGTGCTTCAGTTTTTTCTACACGAGTAGATAAACAAAATTAATGTACTCTTTATAATTGGAGTTATGGAATACTGGTTAGGTCTACGACAAGTTACCTTTGATTTTTCTTCTCAAAAGAGTCGAAAACCTCTTTTTGCTTGGTCATCGCATGCTCGATCGACCGGTCTTTACTATGATTTTCTTCTCTCAGCTTTATTATTAGGGCTTCCTTGGCCTTGATCTCTTCTTTAATTTTCTCTAAATCTATCAAATATGGTAGAAGGAGAAGGAGAATCTATAAGGAGAATCAAGATAATAAACCGTAGGAGATCAAAAAGAGAAATGTACTTACTTCTCAGATCGGAGTGTTTTTGCTCCAAAGTTTTTATTCGCTGGGTCAGTCCTCCGATCACAGCATAGTTTTCGACCAAATGCTATAAAAACAAAAATTCCATTCTTTAGCAAGCTTTCAAAGAAACTGCAAAAGAAAGAATTGTAAGGATGGTCGTAGAATACTTACCCGAATTGCCATATCATTATATTCGGAGAAGATTGTATCTGGACCAATCTTGGCTTGATGGTCCGAGATCTTTCCCCAGGCTTCATCAAGTTCCTTATCCTCGATAAATCGGGGAGAAAAAGGGAATTTATTAACCTGAGAAGTATTTCCTGGGGGAGGTGGAACCTGTTGAGGATCTCTGGGGATGACTACCTCTGGAGAAGGAGTAAGAATTACTAAAGGATCCTGAGCAGATGCTGAAACCTGCTCGGGGGCTTCTTTTGCTACTTCATCCTCAGTAGTTTTTGCTTTAGGAGTATCCTGGTCAGGAGCCTCCACGACCACCTCTACCTCAGGAACTTTTTCCCGAGAGGTGCTCTGCCTGACACGACCGAACACCGTAAGATCTAAAACGAGAGAGAAAGAAGGTAAGGAAGATCCAAGGTATGTATAAATACGACCTCTTTATTTTATATATATACCTTGTTGTTTTCTGAATTTACCCTTGTAGCGCATCAAGTAAAGTTCGTTGCTGGCCTTCCTCTTCTTGTCAACCGATTTCACCGATTCTAAACCGGTAGGGTTGACTAGATCTTGCACATCCACCGATCGGAAATCGGCGATATCCGCGACCATTTGGTCGAGGTCCCCGATCGCCGGTCGATAGATGTAGATTCGTCTACCTCCATAACAATGGCCTCGTGAGGCACCGGAGGGTTCTCGTGACCTTCTGCCGAAGGTACGACGACCGCCTAAATTCATCATCAAAGATAGTTAGGTGATAAACATAATTTATCCAAAATATTATTTGTGTTCTGCTACCTACCGAAGGCTTACATCCTGTGTGGTCGAAGGAGATCGTATCATCAATTGGCTCACATCTTTCGGTGACATTGTTGATTCTCAACCCAACCGACTACACATCAAAGAGGGTTTATGGTATACCGATCAAAAATAATACGCACGATAACAAGACAAAGATTGATGTTTTTACCTTAAGTGTCTCAATCCTCTCTTCAATGAAACGACCGCTAAGATCTCGTGAGGACCCCAATTTATTTGGCTTGTAATGCTTAACCAACCACCGGTCCTAGCATCACAAATCAAATAAATCGATCTCTAGATATGTATACTTCCCGAGCAGTTATACACACCTCGATACAAAATTAGACATCAACTCCATTCCAAACATAGAGTCCAAACACTCCACTACCAAGCGGAAGATAAACAAATAGCAAAGTTATTATGCATACAGCCGACAGCCCAAAAGATACACAAATAACAAGAACGACAATGAAGCAAAAGTGCCATAAGATGGCTATAAACAAAGCCAATCGGTGTGCCTCCAACCCACAAGGCATCCGACAGGACCGCCAAGTCTAGTCGCCCACGAAACGGCAACACAACTCACAGTGAGGCCCTTGGGGCTCACCTTCTTCCTCTCGCAACAAAACATTAAGCAAAGCACCGAGTACAAAGATTATCTTTGTACCCGCAAGACCGACGTGTGAACTAGCGCACTGCTCATATGCTACATGCGAGCTTGTTTGGTGGAGGCCATATGTTTTATTTGCATAAAGCCAATTTTCATTTGCAATAATATAATACGGTTGGAAGGCAAGTTTGCAATTCATTTTTAATGTTGAAATACAAGAAAGGATAATAATAGCAAAAGAGTAAAGATAAAACAACCTAGAAGTGACTATCCCAATAGTCACCACAACAATAGCACTAATCCCGCATTCGCACCACCCAAACAAGTTTTAATTTAAATGTTGTAGTCTAACTCTTGGAAGACCTTGCCAAGCGTGTCCATAACCTAGACGAGGCTATTCGAATAGTTTTAACCTCGCAGGTGTACCACTGCACCCACACTTGCATCGCTTTAAGCCAAAGCACACTTCCGAAGGTATGCTACCTGACTAAGTCCTACGAGACTTTTTCCAATATTGTGTATTAACTACGAGCCGCTCGTATGGATAGAAATCCATACGCTTACATGGTAAAGCCGAAAAGACAACTACCCACTCGTGATAAAGCTTTTGACAACTACCATGCTCCCACCTCCATCCCTCCTGCGACCTCCTGCGACCCGAGCCAATACACGCCAAAGTACTAGGTCAAGAGAGGTCCCATATACTCTAGTGTGGTTAGCACGCAAAATGCTTGGTTGATGTAACAAGATGTTCGGTCCTTGTTGACTCGGGCACCATTCCAGCCACACCCAACAGATCACACCAATCATACCACAGCCCAAGTCTAAATCATTTTTGTTTTCATTTTAGTTTTGCAATTAAACTTAGCAAAAATGTCAAACATAAAGTTATAGTAGATTTTGTGTGATCAAGGTTACCGACTAAAGTCGATAACCGCCTTGATTCTACCGATAGCTAAGCATGTCTAAGCAAGTTGACCGGATCTACTAAGTGACAAGAGATCATCCAATGACCTCTAATCACAGCAAATAACCTAGGCTCGGTAGTAGAGATCAATATTTTGTCTACGAGGATATGCAAACACGGATTTAACTAATCAATTTAACACAAATTAAGCAATGCATACATACAATTTGAAACAAAATATTAGACTTTAAAATACTGGGATAAACATGATCAAACCGCTTGTTCGGATGTCGTTGCTCAATTTGTTGCGGAGGGTCGTTCTCGTGGTTGCGCAAATATCGAATCCTAACGATTGAACAAAACAAATAATAAGAACGAATAACACCGACCAAACTCAAACATACAACAATAACAAAACACACTAAGCTTTTCACAAAGAGCCTAAGCATGACATAACAAAATTTTAGAAATGAGAACAATTCATTTTAAGTTATTAAGAACTTTCTATGAATTTTCTAAGCTAAAAACACAACAAGACACTAGTTAATTACTTAACCAATTTTCATGAACAGAAACAGTATCTAAAACCTATCCTAATAATTAGTATACTGAAAATGGAATTTACTGAATTGGGTTCATTGAATTTGGACAATTATTGAAAGAGATATGCATTTTCTAATTTGGAGATTACATTCGCAACATTAAATCAATTAATGATTCTTGATACAGGACAGGTTGACACTAATTTTAGTAAATAGAACATTTAAAATGAAAATTAATAAAGACTGGTTTCATGCAATTTGGATAAAAATTGAATTAGTTATGCGCTTTCTAAATTTAATTGAATTAACGATTAGCAACGTAAAAGCATTACATTTACTAAAGCGCTTAATCCTTTTTCTACCCACAGCTATCTAGCCCCAGACATCGACGAGCGGGCCCGCGAAAGTGTTGACTGAAACAGACTCACGAAAGTGACGTCGAAGGCGTATTCTAATAATACGCCTTCGGCTTACCAAAGTGTACTTCTAACATATACTCACAGAGAAATACGCTTCCTGACAGAGAAAACGTATCACCGAGTTACACAACCACTAATCGACAAAGACGACCCACATGGCAGCGACTCAGAGATCAAATAACGGGCTGGATTAAAGATTCTCTAAACGTGATTAGCCAACAGGGCCCACAAGTCAGAGACTCAAACTAGACATGATTAGAGTTAAACTAACTCCACCGGCTCACCGGCGCAAGACGGGACGGCGCGCGCGCGCGATGGATCTCGCAAACCGCTGAGTTTCAAAACGAGTGAGTGATACCTTCGGGTTCACAGAGACTTCGCGAACCTGCAGGTGGCGACGCGGTCCGATGGTCACCGAGTTGAGCTCACGACGACCGAGGCGAGAAGAAAGCACGCCCACGCGGAAAAGCGTCACGGACTTCTAAAAGACTCGGAAGGTGTGCTTAAGCCGCCTCAACACCAGGAGCAAGAAGCACACGATAACGCCGACGAAGAAGGCTCGAAACGGCGGAATTCCCACGCGCGAAACCGAGCTTGAGAAGATTTGGTCGCACGCCCGCAACGATGCACCAAAGATGAAAACGAAGACACCGTTAGACTCGGTGCATCAATGCGATCCTAAGGGACTAGGTGGCGGAGCTAGAAACTCACCAGATCGCAAACGAGCTCACGGACCGAGATCGCGGAGGCGAGACGACGATACGCCTGGTGATCCATCGACGCCAAGTACGGGTTGGGCAAAATAGAGGCGGCGCCGAGCGTGGATCACGTGGCGTGGTTGAGGAATCAAGCGCGCGCTAACACGTGGCGCTACCTTCGTCCTCTTCGCCGACCAAACAGAAGCAAAGGAGAAAGTGAGAGAGCGAAGGAAACGGCGAATGAACGAGTGCGGTGAGGTTATCAAGCTCGCGATGCTCCACTGACGGACACGAGGGCAAATAGGTGGCAATGGCGAGGTACGTGGCACCCATGCGCGAACACCGCGAGCTCCGTGAGAGGCGGAGAAGACGAGGCGACCGGCAGTAGGGTCCACCGCCGATCGACGGGCGTGCGAACCGGCGGTTTGACTTGATCAGTATCGCACCGACCGTTGGATCTGAAATGGACGGCTGAGATTGGTGTATGCATTCGGACAGGTCGGTTGCGCACGCGACGTGGATCGTTCGATTTGCATCGGACGGCTGACACCATCGGGCTCGCGCATGGCGCAGCAGCGCGGTGCGGCCGAGTCAAGTGGTGCGGGTCGGACTCGAGCCGAGTTGAGTTCGGGCCCGAGGAACAGTGTTTTCAGATTTGAATTAGAAAGACAGAGAGGATTTTGGGAATTTTTAGAGATAGCTCCAGGGCTCCAAAAATTTTGAAATTTTTATGGTAGCTACTAGGGACAGAGGACAACCTTGTGAAATTTTTCCAGGAGTTTTTAGGCACTAGATTTCTCCCAAAAAAATTCACAAGCTGCTGTCCAGAGGTTTGACCAGATTTCTAAACTGGTTTGACTTGGGCATTTGAAATAGCAAACAAAATCTAAAAATTGTGAAATAATTCAGGGAGGTAGATAGGATGGTCAGGATGATAGGAAAAATAATTTTAGAGGATGATCACAAGTTTGAAGGCTAAGAATGTGCTGACAACAATTTCCATTCACAAGAATTTAATTCTAGAAAATGGAAATTGCTAGGGAAAAATGTAGAAACTTTCAAATGATTTGAAGAGACAACAAAAGTTTTTATTCCTCCTCAAAATTTTACATTGGGAATACAAACCCTAAGTTAGGGCTGTTACAAATCTCCCCCTTACAGAATCTACCCGAGATTCTCGACATCGGGAGAAGAAGGATGGGTAATCTGCCGAGACGATCTTCCCGCTCCCAAGTGGCTTCATCCTCGAGTGGTTTGACCATCGAACTTTGAGGAACTTGATCACACGGTTCCTTGTTCTGTGTTCAGCTTCATCGAGGATACGAACGGACGCCACGATAAGACAGATCTTCCCGCACATCGATATTTTCCAATGGCGCTTCTCAACCGGAATACTGAGGCACTTCTTCAATTGTGACACATGGAAAACATCATGCACCCCTTCAAGTGTAGCCGCAACTCCAACTTGTATGCAACAGCTCCCACTCTTGACGATGCGATATGGCCCGACATATCGAGGAGGCGCTTTGTCTTGACACCTGACAAACGACGATGTCCTTCAGAGGCGAGACTTTGAGATACACAAAGTCATTGGGCTGAAACTCAGCTCACGGCGACGACGATCCGCATAGCTCTTTCGCTCGATCGAGCTACGCGCAAGTGCTCACGAATCAATCGCACTTGACTTTCCGCCTCATTGATCGAATCCGCCAAAGAACCGCTTTCACCGCCGACCCGTTTAGAGGTGTTTCGTGACGCCTCCCATACAAAGCCTCAAATGGTGCCATATCGAGACTAGCCCGAAGTCGTTGTTATAAGAGAATTTCGCAAGTGGTAGGCACTTCTCCCAATTCTTTCCATAGGAAAGAATACAAGCACTGAGCATATCTTCAAGCACCGATTGACGCGCTCGTCGACCATTACCGGCCCGAGGATGATAGGCCGTGGCTTTGAAAGTAAGATGAGTTCCCATGGCCTCCTCGCAGACTATGCCAAAACCGAGAGGTAAACAATACCACGGGCCGACACAATCGCCTTGGGTACACCATGCAAGCTCACAATCCTTGATACATAGAGCTCGGCCAGAGGTTCCACCCGAGTCGACTCTTGACGGAAGGAAATGCGCCACTTTAGTTAGCCCACAATGACAACCCAAATGGCGCTATTTCCCTTAGATGAGCGGGCGATCCATTGATGAAATCCATGCCTGCGTAATCCCACTTCCACTCGGTATGGGCAAGGGTGAAGAAGACTCGCTGACGCCGATGCTCGGCCTTCACGCGACAACATACGCCGATCCGCAACGAACACCGCAATCTCGCGCTTCATGCGAGTCCACCGAATCTCGACGCAGATCTTGGTACATTTTAGTGGCCCCGGATGGATGGACAAAGGTGAATCATGGGCCTCTGAAGAATCAAATCCCGCAACTCGGGACCTTTGGGACCACAAGCCGCTGCCCAAACCATACGACACCGTACTCATCTTCTCGTGAAACACTTGGTCGATCCATTCTTGATGTTCGCTTGATTTTACCCACACCATCATCGATTTGTCTTTCGCTTGATTTGATCCACCAAGGTTGGTTGCACAACCAAGGCAGCAAGGGAACCATGCTCAACCAAACCCAAGTTGAGCCGCTGAAATTCTGCAAGAAGTGCCGGTTGCTGCTCTTGGATCATCAAAGTATTGCAATACACCTTTCGCTAAGTGCATCGGCAACTACATTGGCCTTGCCGGATGATATCAATACCCATGTCATAATCTTTGATCAATTCCAACCATCTCCTCTCGCTCGAGGTTCAGATCCGTCGGGTGAACAAGTATTTCAAGCTCTTGTGATCGGAATACACCTCACAACGGTTTCCGATCAAATAATGCCGCCAAATCTTGAGTGCATGCACCACAAAGCAGCCCAACTCTAAATCATGGGTGGGATAATTGAGCTCGTGAGGTCTCAATCGCTCGATGCATAGGCAACCGCTTTGCCTTCCTGCATAAGAACACATCCAAGTCCCCGACGAGAGGCATCGCAATAGATATCGAAGCTCTTGTGGACATCGGAAGAGTAAGGACTGAGTGAAGTCAAACGCTGCTTGAGCTCCCAAAGCTCTCATCACAAGCGAGAGGACCACACAAACTTCTTATCCTTCTTGAGCAATTCACCATCGGCTGCGATTTTGGAGAAGTTCTCGATAAAGCGGTAGTAGTAGCTGCTAAACCAAGAAAACTCCGCACCTCGTTGGATCGACTTGGGCTGCCCCAAGATAGAACATCACGACCTTCTGGGATCCACAACTATGCCTCCACTGAAAGAACATGGCCCAAGAATACCACTTCCTTCAACCGTAACTCACATTTGTCGAACTTCGTGATATAGCCGATGCTCCCAATTTGCCCAAAACAATCTTCGATGCTCAAGATGCTCGCTTGACCTTGGAATAAATAAGAATATCATCAATGAAGACCACTCACAAATTTGTCCAAAACTCCATGAATACCGAATTCATTAAGTTCATGAACAAAGCCGAACATTGGTTAAGCCAAAGGACATGACGGTGTACTCGCATGACCCATAACGAGTAGTGAAAGCCGTCTTCGAATATCCTCGATCTCGATCCTCGACTGATGATACCCCATTCTCAAATCAATCTTTGAGAACACACTGGCTCAGCCAAGCGATCAAACAGATCATCAATGCGGCAGAGGATATTTGTTCTTCACCGCCACCTCATTGAGAGGACGGTAATCAACACACATGCGCAAAGTTTTGTCCTTCTTCTTCACAAAGATCACCGACAACCCCAAGGAGATGAACGGGACGGATGAAACCCTTTGCTTGGAGCTCACCAAGCCGCTTCTTCAATTCTTCTAGTTCGTTGGGAGGCATCCGACACGCGCCCAAATCGGAGCGATGCACGGCAAAGAACTCGATAACAAACCTGTGTCTCGAACCGGAGGCATCCTGTAAATCATCGGAAAAACATCCTCAAAATCACAAACAGAGGAACCTCCCGAATCCTCAAAGTCGGCTTGGCGACAAGTGCACAAAGTGCGACCTTGCAGTGCGAGGAAAAACGACCTGCTCGCTCAAGGGCCGGGTGAGATAGACAATCTTCTGGCACAATCGATTTGCCCCAAGTGTTGGGACAACCAATCCATGCTAAGAACCACATCCGGACTCGCCGAACCGAGCGGTAATAAGGTTTGCCAAAACCCCCTCTCGACTATGATAGGAACATCCCGACATCAAGATCGCTCTCATTTCCACCCGAGAGCGGATGAGCAAAGGAACTCCCAAAGGAACACAAAGAAGACCACTAGCAGCAGCAAATGATCTTGAAATAAAAGAATGCGATGCTCCGTAATCAAATAATACCGCAGCAGGACGAGAATTAACAAGAAGTGTACCAATCACGACATCCGCGCCCGAGCCTCCTCGGTGAAAGGTGGTTGACTCGACACGCCGCACTCGGTCTTCGGATAATCTTCTCGTCGGTGGGTGACCACTCCCGCCGCGTCCTCCATTAGGACGAGGGGCCGCTGCAACACTCGAGGCGTGCATTCGCATAATGGCCCTTGTTGTGGCAATAAAACAAGTAACATCGCCGCCGGATTGCGAGGCCGCTCTGTCTGCTGGATCGCAGCGCACGTGGCTCAAACACGCTCGCGGTGGGCGAGGAGCTGGTGCAGATGGCCTCGCGCCGGTGGAGCAAAAGAACGGGCCTCAGTGCCGCCCACCGAGGACGAGTGAGGCTGGTGTGAGTAGATCGATGTGCCTCCCATTTGCGCTATGGACTCGCCAACGCTTTGCCTTATGCTCAAAGAACAATGACCTTATCTACCAAGGCCCGAAAGTCGAGAAGTTCACAATAGATAGCTTGTCCTGCAGCTCCTCGCACAAGCCATCCATAAACTTCTCCGCTTAGCCTCATCGAGGCCACCTCCCCGAGCATAACGAGCCGGTGATTAAACTCGCATAAGTACTGTCACAGATTTGCGCCCTTGCTTGAGCGCGAGGAATTCTTTCTTCTTGCCTTCATCAGGCCATCCGGGATGTGGGCCCGACGTAAAGGTCGACTGAACTCCTCCCACGCGACCACATGGCCGCGCGGGTGCATGGCGAGATAGTTCTCCCACCATGAGAGTCCGCGCCCTCGTGGTGGGACGCGAAGAGTGCCTTATCTGCGCTCGCATCGAGCTATGTTGAGCTTCCGCCAACCATCCGCAGCCAATCATCCGCACGAGGGTCCTCGAGAGCGGAGAAAGTCGGTGGCTGCGACGGAGGAACTCCGCAAGTCCCCGCGAGTCCGTGGCCGCCACCACCGGCAGGAGTGGAGGTATTCCTAGCAATAACCTCCAAGATGCGCTCTCGTCCATGCGGTTCGCCGATCCGAGCGAACCTCACCCATGGTCGGAGGAGGGGAAGCTCTCATCATGACCAACTGCTGATCGCCACGTGTTCTCCGCCATCCTGTTTCACTAAGACAAGTTAACAATAGCCGGAAAACACGAAGTCGATAACCCATTACTAACAGCACAAAACAAACACAAGACTTTTAAGTTACAAAACCAATTGACAAAAGTCAGATACTTAGCAACTCATACATATCTTACCCTTATGCTCCCACAAATTTTAATTAGACTAATTCTCTATGGTTCTCCCAAAGACTGATTCTACCGGTAGCAACTATCTGTTGAAAGGGAAAAGAGAAACCAAGTTTTCAAACTCAAATTAGAGTAAGGTGAGAGTAGAAAGCTAAGATAGGTAAGGAGTAAAATCTGAGGATCTGCCTAGGTTTTCATAAACCATTTTTATACTTTGAAAATAAGCTTTTCTAAAATATCCTAAGGACGACTATGCTTGGGTTACTACGGTCAGAATGGCTCTGATACCAATTTTGTGAGGACCCCAATTTATTTGGCTTGTAATGCTTAACCAACCACCGGTCCTAGCATCACAAATCAAATAAATCGATCTCTAGATATGTATACTTCCTGCAGCAAGATACACACCTCGATACAAAATTAGACATCAACTCCATTCCAAACATAGAGTCCAAACACTCCACTACCAAGCGGAAGATAAACAAATAGCAAAGTTATTATGCATACAAAGCCGATCGCCCAAAATATACACAAATAACAAGAACGACAATGAAGCAAAAGTGCCATAAGATGGCTATAAACAAAGCCAATCGGTGTGCCTCCAACCCACAAGGCATCCGACCGACCGCCAAGTCTAGTCGCCCACGAAACGGCAACACAACTCACGAAGTGAGGCCCTTGGGGCTCACCTTCTTCCTCCGCAACAAAACATTAAGCAAAGCACTGAGTACAAAGATTGTCTTTGTACCCGCAAGACCGACGTGTGAACTAGCAGACCTGTTCATATGCTACATGCAGGCTTGTTTGGTGGAGGCCATATGTTTTATTTGCATAAAGCCAATTTTCATTTGCAATAATATAATACAGTTGGAAGGCAAGTTTGCAATTCATTTTTAATGTTGAAATCTGAAGAAAGGATAATAATAGCAAAGAGTAAAGATAAAACAACCTAGAAGTGACTATCCCAATAGTCACCATTAACAATAGCACGAATCCCATTCGTACCACCCAAACAAGTTTTAATTTAAATGTTGTAGTCTAACTCTTGAAGACCTTGCCAAGCGTGTCCATAACCTAGGATGAGGCTATTCGAATAGTTTTAACCTGCAGGTGTACCACTGCACTCCACACTTTGCACCGCCTTTAAGCCAAAGCACACTTCCAAGGTATGCTGACTGACTAAGTCCTATGAGACTTTTTCCAATATTGTGTATTAACTACGAGCCGCTCGATGGATAGAAATCCATACGCTTACATGGTAAAGCCGAAAAGACAACTACCCACTCGTGATAAAGCTTTTAGGACAACTACCATGCTCCCACCTCCATCCCTCCCGCGACCTCCTGCGACTCCGAGCCAATACACGCCAAAGTACTAGGTCAAGAGAGGTCCCATATACTCTAGTGTGGTTAGCACGCAAAATGCTTGGTTCAGTGTAACAAGATGTTCGGTCCTTGTTGACTCGGGCACCATTCCAGTCACACCCAACAGATCACACCAATCATACCGTTGTGCCCAAGTCTAAATCATTTTTGTTTTCAGTTTTAGTTTTGCAATTAAACTTAGCAAAAATGCTGAAACATAAAGTTATAGTAGATTTTGTGTGATCAAGGTTACCGACTAAAGTCGATAACCGCCCAGTTCTACCGATAGCTAAGCATGTCTAAGCAAGTTGACCCGGATCTACTAAGTGACAAGAGATCATCCAGCGACCTCTAATCACAGCAAATAACCTAGGCTCAGGTAGTAGAGATCAATATTTTGTCTACAGGATATGCAGCTACGGATTTAACTAATCAATTTAACACAAATTAAGCAATGCATACATACAGCTGAAACAAAATATTAGACTTTAAAATACTGGGATAAACATGATCAAACTGCTTGCCTGGATGTTGTTGCTCAATTTGTTGCGGAGGGTCGTTCTCAGGGTTGCCGCAAATATCGAATCCTAACGATTGAACAAAACAGCGAATAAGAACGAATAACACCGACCAAACTCAAACATACAACAATAACAAAACACACTAAGCTTTTCACAGCAGCCTAAGCATGACATAACAAAATTTTAGAAACAGAGAACAATTCATTTTAAGTTATTAAGAACTTTCTATGAATTTTCTAAGCTAAAAACACAACAAGACACTAGTTAATTACTTAACCAATTTTCATGAATGAAACATTATCTAAAACCTATCCTAATAATTAGTATATTGAAAATGGAATTTTACTGCACTGGGTTCATTGAATTTGGACAATTATTGAAAGAGATATGCATTTTCTAATTTGGAGATTACATTCGCAACATTAAATCAATTAACAGATTCTTGATACAGGGACAGGTTGACACTAATTTTAGTAAATAGAACATTTAAAATGAAAATTAACAAAGATGGTTTCATGCAATTTGGATAAAAATTGAATTAGTTATGCGGTTTCTAAATTTAATTGAATTAATAGTGCAAAGAAAAGCATTACTGATTTACTAAAGCGTTTAATCCTTTTTCTACCCACGCTATCTAGCCCCAGACATCGTGGCGGGCCCGCGAAAGTGTTGACGAACAACCATCGCGAAAGTGACGTCGGCGTATTCTAATACGTCTTCGCTTACCAAAGTGTACTTCTAACATATACTCACAGAAATACGCTTCCGACAGAGAAAACGTATCACCGAGTTACACAACCACTAAGCGACAAAGACGGACCCACATGGCAATGACTCGGAGAACAAATAACGGGTGGATTAAAGATTCTCTAAACGTGATTAGCCAACAGGCCCACAAGTCGAGACTCAAACTAGACATGATTAGAGTTAAACTAACTCCACCGGCGCTCACCGGCCAAGACGGGACGGCGCGCGCGCGCGATGGATCTCGCAAACCGGTGAGTTTCAAACGAGTGAGTGATACCTTCGGGTTCACAGAGACTTCGCGAACCCGCAGGTGGCGACGCGGTCCGATGGTCACCGGAGTTGAGCTCACGACGGCCGGAGGCGAGAAGAAAGCACGCCCACGCGAGAAGGCGATACGGACTTCTAAAAGACTCGGAAGGTGTGCTTAAGCCGCCTCAACACCGTGAGCAAGAAGCACACGATAACGCCGACGAAGAAGGCTCAAACGGCGGAATTCTACGCGGCGCGAAACCGAGCTTGAGAAGATTTGGTCGCACGCCCGCAACGATGCACCAAAGATGAAAACGAAGACACCGTTAGACTCGGTGCATCAATGCGATCCTAAGGGACTAGGTGGCGGAGCTAGAAACTCACCGATCGCAAACGAGCTCACGGGACCGAGATCGCGGAGGCGAGACGACGATATCGCCGGTGATCCATCGACGCCAAGTACCGTTGGGCAAAATAGAGGCGCGTCGGCGTGGATCACGGTGGCGTGGTTGCGGAATCAAGGGCGGCGCTAACAATGGCGCTACCTTTCGTCCTCTTCGCCGACCAAAGCAGAGAAGCAAAGCGGAGAAAGTGAGAGAGCGAAGAAACGATGAATGAACGAGTGCGGTGAGGTTATCAAGCTCGCGATGCTCCACTGACGGACACGAGGGCAAATAGGTGGCGGCTGGCGAGGTACGTGGCACCCATGCGCGATCACCGCGAGCTCGGTGAGTGCGGAGAAGACGAGGCGAACCGACAGTAGGGTCCACCATCGATCGACGGCGGTGCGAACCGGCGGTTTGACTTGATCGGATCGCACCGACCGCTGGATCCGAAATGGACTACCGAGATTGGTGTATGCATTGGACAGTCGGTTCGCGACGCGACGTGGATCGCTCGATTTGCATCGGACGGCCGCGACCATCGGGTTCGCGCGGTGCGATTGAAGCGGTGCGGCCGAGTCAAGTGGTGCGGGTCGGACTCGAGCCCGAGTTGGGTTCGGGCCCGAGGAACAAGTGTTTTGATTTGAATTAGAAAGACAGAGAGGATTTTGGGAATTTTTAGAGATAGCTCCAGGGCTCCAAAATTTCTGAAATTTTTATGGTAGCTACTAGGGACAGAGGACATCCTTGTGAAATTTTTCCAGGAGTTTTTAGGCACTAGATTTCTCCCAAAAATTCACAAGCTGCTGTTCAGAGGTTTGACCAGATTTCTAAACTGGTTTGACTTGGGCATTTGAAATAGCAAACAAAATCTAAAATTGTGAAATAATTCAGGGAGGTAGATAGGATGGTCAGGATGATAGGAAAAATAATTTTAGAGGATGATCACAAGTTTGAAGGCTAAGAATGTGCTGACAACAATTTCCATTCACAAGAATTTAATTCTAGAAAATGGAAATTGCTAGGGAAAAATGTAGAAACTTTCAAATGATTTGAAGAGACAACAAAAGTTTTTATTCCTCCTCAAAATTTTACATTGGGAATACAAACCCTAAGTTAGGGCTGTTACAGATCCGAGGGAAACTAGCCTTATCGCAAGGCTCTCCGGCGCAGATCATCTTGATCCGGCTTCTAATCTCATCAGAAGATAGAGCTGTAAAGGTAAGATGAAAGATTTAAGGATACAGAAATAATCAACTGAGATAGGAAAACTGGTCGGAATCGTTAATGGCTTACCATTTTTGGAATCTCTGGTCGTATCATCACGACCAATGTACCAGAGCATCTTATGTGCTCGGGCCTTCAAAGGGCTAACCCGGCGCGTGGAAAAATCCTTCACCACATGCCAAGATGTTAGACCTTTGACACTAAGAAGCTTGATTGCTTCAGCCCATTTCCCTACATTTCCCTCTTTCTCTGTAGAGGAGCGCCATCTCGGATTCTCGACCGCCTTCTTACCAGAATAATAAAGGTTGTCTTTCTTCGTGATCTTCATATAGAACCAACTCTTCTTCCACGACGACCACGAAGATTTTGAGTACATAAAAATGTACTCATCGACTTTTCCATCATGGAGACGCAAGGTGCACTCTCCGGCGCCCCAATCGCCTTCAGGACTTTGTCATCCTATAGTAGTACTGAATAGATCCAGATCTGCTGGAATCCCCAAATGCGCTCGCAGAGATAGATAAAAATACCGAGATTGGCGATGGCATTGGGAGCCGATTCACCAATTCAACTCCATAATACTCCAAAACTTGAGGAAGGAAGGAGTGAGTTGGTAGAAAACCGCATTCGATATATGCAAGAAAAACAAGAATTTCTCCATCTTCACCGCTCGGGAATGTTCTCATTGCGGATCTCAAGAAATCACATCCTTGCTGGGAGCATCCCAATCTTCTCCAGCATTCTCCAACTTCTTCTCACTCAGTGGAAACCGACCGGTTGGTGATTTGGTCCGACATGGTTAGTTTCTTTTTGGGTGTGGAAAGCAAAGGAGATCGGAAGAAGTTTTCACTCAAGATGAAGAAGGAAAGGAGGAAGTGAAAAAACCCAAAGTTTCCAAAGGGGTTTTATAAACTTGAATTTCTAAGCGTAATAAGGAGTTACCCAAAAAGTCCAACAGACACGTAAACTCTTCAAATCCTAAGGCAAAGTTCTCAACTTTAAAGTGAATACAAACCGCTTCAAATGCCTTTGTATTTAATAAGCGTCATCCCGATACGATTTCATCGGAAGAAAGGTGTTCACGACCTATTCATTTAAAGTTCGGGGCTAGTCGACGAGGATTAAAACCTCTATGTATTATCTTTAATACATAAAAGACCATACGTCTTCATGGTCGTAACTCTCGAGGTGCACGACCTCACCGGTCGAGGAATTCCGAGGTTACATAATGGGTACCCTGGTGGACGAAGGCCCAAGCCAAGCTCCGACGAGGAGAAGCGCTCGTAGAAGGTAAGAACGATTCCAAGGTATATTCTCTCTCGTATGATGAATGGAACACGTGCATATTCCATACGACGTATCTTATCCAAGACACACCAGTGAACAACCTCCGTGCGGTTATATGTTTCATAGACATATAACCACCAAAACGGTTAATTCTGTATCAACCGTCACTTGACTCCGACCAGACGCAACGCTTCGCATCAGGCGCCTTCTCCGGAAGTAACTGCCACCTCTTCGAGGGCTATAAAAAGATGGAACCTGGGCGGATCAGGGAAGGAGATGATCAGAAGATAGAAAGAAAGAAGCATTGTCTTGTACTCTAGAAAGCGATCGCCATTCGCCGTGATGCACCCTTGTAAAATCTCGGTTCATACTAATAAAGAGGTCCCATTGCAATCCCAAGATTTCCACGCCATTCTCTCTTTTTCCATTTATTGTAAGATCGGCGACTTGATCGTCGACGAAGAAGCATATGGGTTTCTATCCATACGAGCGGCTCGTGGTTAATACACAATATTGGAAAACGTCTCGTAGGACTTAGCCGTGGGCATACCTTCGGAAGTGTGCTTTGTGGCTTAAAGGCGGTCTGAAGTGTGGGTACATTGGTACACCCCTGCAGGGTTAAAACTATTCGAATAGCCTCGTCCTAGGTTATGGACACGCTCGGATACGCCCCGTGAGAACTAGACTACAACCTTTTAATTAAAACTTGATGGGTGGTACGAATCGGGGATTCGTGCTATGTTGTGGTGACTATTGGGATAGTCACTTCCAGGTGGTTACTTGTATGTATCTTTATTTCGCTGTTATTTTGGACAACAAAATAGATTTGCAAACTTGCTTTCAAAGGTATTACATTATTGCAAATAAAGTTGGCTTTGTGCAAAATGAGACATACAACCTCCACCTAAATAAGCTTGCATGTAGTTATGAACAGGTCTGCTATTCCACACGTCAGTCTTGCGAGTACCTTTGTGTACTCAGTTATCTTGCTTAAATGTATTTGTTGCAGAGGAAGAAGGTGAGCTCGAGGGGCCTCACTTTTGTGAGCTTTGTTGTGGTAGCTTGAGGGGCGACTAGCTTGGCGGCCCAGTCGGTTGCCTTGTGGGTTATGTTGGCTAACCGGTCGACTTTTGTTCTAGCCATCTTATGGCACCTTTGCTTCATTGTCATTCTTGTATATTGTTCTATTTGGCCGGTCGGCTCTTTTGTAATAACTTTACTTTATGTTTGTCGTTGATGAGCTTAGTGATGTATGTTGTATGGAAATGATGTGTAATTTTGTGATGATGTGCATATGCTGCAATTCTGGGAAGCATATGTCCATCGAGGCTTAGAATGTTTAATTAGTAACGCTAGAACCATTTGGAGGTTAAGTATTACTAGTTAAATATTCCGGGTCCTCACAAAGGCCAAGAGATTTTACAAAGGGCTCAGGTAGGAGTTCCATCAGGTGTTGGGGGCATTAGAGTTGCGCGATTTTAGCTCCCTGGTAGAGCAAGCCAGGGGCATGGAGCTGGAGATGCAGCTCGGTGAGGAGCTGCTAGGTATGGAAGGTACCGTGGTTCCCGATGGTGTGGGTGGTGGTCAAAAGAGGAGTTTTGGTGGAGGGGGTGGGTCTTTCCAGGAGCCCGCTTCCAAGAAGTTCAAAGGGTTGTAGAAATAATTCAAGTCCAAGTTCACAAAGTCACAGTCTTCCACCACCTAGCGATCGTCTGCAGGTGCTCCTATGCTACGTCCGGTCCCAGGGCAAGGCATGAAGTGCTTCAAGTGTGGCAATGAGCATCGCGCTTTAGAGTGTACCTGGTTTCGTTCTTGTCGCTATTGTGGTCAGGAGGGCCACAAGGTGATGGTTTGTCGGTGGAATCCTGCAAGTATCATCAAGTGGGAGCCTTTTCCAGTGTCACCACCAGCGCTAGCTGCTTCTTCTCGGGGGCGGTGCAGATGTTAGCAGCTACTCCTACTCAGACTTGGGCGCCGCCACAACCTTACTTCCCTGTTCCTGGAGGGATCCCACCACTAGGTTACTTTTGGCCGCCCACTCCCATGGCACCATTTCCAGTTGCGGTGCCTTCAGCACCTCCAGCAGTTGCCGCACCACCATACTAGGTTGTCAGAGCTCCTACCGTCCCAACAGCAGTTTCTTATGCCATGCCGACGGCTGAGTCGGTGGGTCATCCCGATGTGGTGATAGGTACACTCTTAGTGGATTCAGTGGAGGCATTTGTTCTGTTTGATTCAGGAGCTACTTTCTCTTTTGCATCATTAGGTTTCGCTAGTAGAGCAAATTTGAGTATGCAGCATATAGCTCAGTCAGTTCTAGTTAATTCTCTTGGGGGAATTCTTTCTAGTTCCACAGTTTGTCCTGGTTATGTGATTTCTCTAGATGGGGAAGAATTTATTGCTAATCTAATGGTTATGAAGATGGAGCCATTTGATGTTATCTTGGGTATGGACTAGTTGCATAGTTATCGTCTTTGTCATCTCTTGTTTTGGAAGACAAGAACCTTGCAAGCTCCATCCGCAGAGATAGTCTTTCTGGTAGCGCCCATCTCACTCCCTCTTTATGATGGCTAGTCTGTTTCCTGGTAGCCGTGCAGAGAAGAGTAGGTTTCTTTTGTCTCTAGTGGGAAAGCCGAGTTCGTCCCTAATAGCAGAAGATATTTCGTGGTTCGGGAATTTCTGGATGTATTTCCAGCGGAGTTGCCAAGGATGCCTCCACCTCGCCCAGTGGAGTTCAGAATTGACTTAGTACCGGTGCTCGGCCGGTTTCCATGACTCCATATCGTTTGGCTCGCCCTTTCCATGAGGAACTAAAGAAGCAGTTGGATGATCTCAAAGCTAAGGATCTCATTCGTCCCAGTGTGTCTCCATGGGGAGCACCTATTCTTTTTACAAAGAAGAAGGATGGTAGTTGGCGCATGTGTATCGACATCGTGTCCTTAACTGGGCTAACCATCAAGAATAAGTATCCGCTGCCCCACATTGGAGATTTATTTGATCAGTTGAGAGGAGCTAAGATATTTTCGAAGATTGATCTCCAGTCGGGATACAATCAGATTCCTATCCGAAAGGAGGATATTGAGAAGATTTTGTTCTCCACAAGGTATGGGCATTTTGAATTCAAGGTTATGTCTTTTGGACTAACGAATGCACTGTTGTTTTTATGGAGACAATGAATAGGATCTTTGCAAGAGTATCCGAATGATTTTGTAGTGGTCTTTATTGATGATATTTTGATCTATTCAAAGACGGAGATGACCATGTGCGTCACGGCGTCACCTGAGGCTTGTGTTGGAGACACTAAGAGAGAACAAGTTCTATGCTAAATTGAAGAAGTGTGAGTTTTGGATGTCCAAGTGAGATTCTTGGGGCACATCATAAATGATAAGGGGTATCAGTTGACCCAGAAAGATTTCCTGATGGTTGAATGGGGAAGACCAACTAATGTCAAAGAGGTGAGGAGTTTTCTTAGTATGGCAGTGATACTATCGCGATTTGTGCAGGATTTTTTCATAATTGCTAAGCCTCTATCCTCGCTCACGCAGAAGGATGTGAAGTTTAGGTGGGACGATGATCATGAGTGTAGTTTACAAACCCTTAAAGAAAAGTGGTGACTACTCTTGTTCTTACTCTTCTTGAGCCTAGGAAGTGATTCATGTGATACTCATGCATCTCGGATTGGTTTGGGTTGTGTTCTTATGCGGAGGGTAAATTAATAGCTTATGCATCGAGGCAATCAAGAAGCATGAGCGCACTACCCAACCCATGATTTAGAGTTGGTCGTGAGTGTTTTCCTTGAAACTCTAGAGACACTATCTCAGATGGTGAGGGTTGTGATGTTTTCACAGATCACAAAAGTCTTAAGTACATTTTCACACAAAAGGAACTGAATTTAAGGCAGCGCAGGTGGCTGGAGCTGATTAAGGATTATGACCTCTCCATTCAGTACCATCCTGGCAAGGCAAACGTGGTTGCTGATGCTCTTAGTCGCAAGGTGACACCTGTTACCCTTGATAGCCTTGTTGCTGATTTTGACCGCATGAGGATAACTTATTGCTATGCAGGCAAGGCACATGTCGAGACACAGTTGATCCTTGAGTCAGCCATCCCAGACCGTGTGTGGGAAGCACAGCAGAATGACCGGTTATTATAGAGTGTCAGGAGACTGTTGGATATGGGTAAAGAAAGAGATTTCAGTTTGGATAGTTCAGGTGCTTTTCGGTTTAAAGGTTGTCTTTGTGTGCCACAAAAGGTGGAGGTAAAAAATGATATCCTAAGGGAGGCACATCGCACTCCGTATACTCTTCATCCGGGAGAGACGATGATGTACCGTGATTTGGAGCAGAACGTCTGGCGGAAAAGGATGAAAGTAGACATTGCTAATTATGTAGCCGCTTGTGGTGTTTGTTAGCAAGTGAAGGCGGAACATAAACATCCTTGAGGTTATTGCAGCCATTGGAGGTCCCTTTAGTGGCCTTGGGATGATATCTCCATGGACTTTGTGGTTGCGTTACCTCGGTCGCCGTGAGGAAAGGATGCGATTTGGGTGATAGTGGATCGACTCGAAGAATCGCACATTTTATTCCTATCCGCACAACCAACTCAGCGAGTGATTTGGCTCCTATTTATGTGCGTGGGGTTGTGAGGTTGCATGGTGTGCCAAAGACCATCATTTTCGATAGAGATGCCAAGTTTATCTCCAAGTTTTGAGAGAGTTTGTAGAGTGCACTGGGCACACAGCTCCGTCTCAGAACAACATTTCACCCACAGACAGATGGGCAGTCAGAACGCACCATTCAGACCTTGGAGGACATGTTGCGGTCTTGTGTTTTGCCTTGGAAGGGTAGTTGGGAAGATCAGTTGCTATTAGCAGAATTTGCTTATAACAACAGCTACCATTCTAGTATTAAGGCCGCACCGTTCGAGGTTCTGTATGGGCGTAAGTGCAGGTCACCACTTTGTTGGGAGGCAGTGGGTGAAAAGGCAGTCTTGGGCCCAGATTAGATACAGAAGACCATTGAGCGAATGGCCCTAGTGAGGCAGAATCTGCTAGCAGCTCAGAGTAGGCAGAAAAGTTATGCTAATGTGAGGAGACGTGACCTAGAATTTGAAGTGGGGGATCAGGTACTCTTGAGGAGAGTGTCTCCCACTAAAGGTGTGGTGAGGTTTGGTACAAAAGGGAAGCTTAGCCCGAGGTACATTGGGCCTTTCTCGATCTTGGCACGGATTGGGAAATTGGCATACCGTTTGGACCTTCCAGAGTCAATGCGCGGCGTACATAATGTATTTCACGTCTCCATGTTGAGGAAGTACTTGCGTGATCCAGAGCACCTTATTTCACTGGAACCCTTAACTATTGAGCAAGATTTATCCTTTGAATCTAAACCGGTACAAATCCTAGAGAAGTCAGAAAGGGTCTTAAGGAATAAGACATTGAGGTATGTCATGGTGCTATGGTTGCAGTAGACTGAAAGAGAGGCTACCTGAGAACTAAAGTCTCGCATGCGCGAGCAATATTCGAAGCTATTCACAGAAGGTATGTGGTAGAGCTAGTAAGTTTTCTTTTAACTATGGTTTTTCTTTGGCGTTAGGCGTGGTACGAATTTGGGGTCGAATTCTGTTTAAGGGGGGTAGAGTGTAACACCCCAAAAGTATTAGGAAGAGTTATCGAGAGAGAGTTATTTGAATTAAGAAAGGGACCAAATAGAAAATAGTTAATTCAGCAGTTAGAGAGGGGGAAATCAGCTATTTTACAGCAACATGGGCCTAGGCTTTGGCCCATGTGGCCTCAAGGGTGGTGACCAAGGGGGGAGGTGCCACTCCCCCCCCAACCATAGCTGACCCTTCCCCTCCCCCTTCGCGCATCCCCACCCCTTCTCCCTTGGCTTCCCATCTCCTCTCTTCCCGCGCTACCCTCGGTCTCCCATGCCACCTCCTGCAGTCCTCCCCGCCGCTGGCAAGAAGGTGTTCCTTCGCCGCGGTGTCGATGAGGAAGAAGGAGGGTCGCCTGAGATTGATCGCCAAGAAGAAGAAGAAGAAGAAGAGAGGGGAAGGGAGGGATCGTGGCCTGGGGTGGGTGTTCATCACGTTCGGTGGTGGTTCTTCAAGGGTAAGACCCCATCCCCTTCCGATTAGTGGATTAATTGATCTTTAGCAATGTCGGTCTTTAGGTCTATTTAGAGTAGATAGGGTGGACAATATTTTTGAGATGTTTAACTGCAGAATCTGTCTAGGACGCCTCTTAGATAATTTTAGGTGACGTCGTTATCTTTCTCAGAGTACAAGATCGCATCGCTTGGATAAGCGAAAAAAGTTATAAATTTCGTAGCGCTATTGTTCTCAGAATCGCTACAATTCGATAGTTTTTAGTAATCAGGCTTCAGTGGATAGTTAAAGGAATTTCTGGAAGGTCTCACTATAACGAAAGATGTAGATAATTGTCTTAGCTTTCGAGGAAGCTAAAGAAAATGAAATTTGGATCATTATTCTGAAAGTTATGATGGTTTTAATATCTCTGCCCAGAAACCTGACGTGAATTAGCTGTTCTGTTTATCAGCTTGGTAGGGGTAGTAAATTGTCGAATCTGTAAGGCTCACCAACTAGGTTTAGATGGGGGATTTGATAAGAATTCTATAGAGTCCAAGAACACCCCATTTGGATCTCTGTACTAAAATATATGAATTTTTTATTATGACTGTCTGTCGAGGGGACAGACTGTTGCTTAGGATTTTGGAGTTGGGGTTGCGCGAGAGAGTATAGTTTTTCGTAAGTGCTTCCAGCTTTGTTTTGGTCCCGTATTGTTATCTTAGAGTGCTTGTTGACTTACCTCGTGGGGATTGGTTTCGATGGCGTGCCTCTTCGCGCCCTTCGTTCTCGCACTGGTTGAGGCAAGTACATTGTTTGATACATTAGTTTGTGAATGCTTGATCATGATTGTGTGTATTTGATACATGATAATGGTGCATGGTTGCTTGTGTGATATGTGTACTAAGAATGATGAATGCTCAAAGTATGATTAAGTTCTATTTATGTATGATTTTATTGCTATTGCATGTTGATGATGAATAGAGTAACTGTGCATGTGCATAATGAGATCATGATGAGGCATGTGAATAGATAATTTTGTGAGGTTTCTAGAAAATATATATTTTGCTATGTTTGGAGTCCATACGATGGAGATAGGGTCATTTTACTCTGGGACAACGGGTAGTGCTGTAATATCCCGTTTCAGTTTAGAACGAAAAACAATGTGGTTTTAAATCGAATTCAACTGAATAGAGTAACTGAACGATCTTCCTAAGGTCAGAACTTTTATCTCACAACTCCAAACATCGTAATCTAGACCTTGAAAAGTTAGAGAAATTCCCCATAACTTTTCTAACTAGCCAAAACCTTGAATCGGAACGTAAATACGCTTATTTCCCCTCGCAAAGTTCTGCATCACAGTTTGACAAACTAGGGTTTCCCAAAAGTTGTACTTCCCATGACCAAAATGATCTATTATCTGAATAAATGCTATGCTAAGATCAAACTAAAGACTACCATATCATTACCCATGAAATTATCATCGACTATAGCGAATTCGCGCTCTTTCCTCCTCTTCTTTCCTTCTCTTCTCTTCCCTTCCCTTCCCTTCCTTCCTCCCCTCTCCATGCTTCTTCCCTCTTGCTAGCCTTCCTTTCCCTCCTCGGCAATAGCCCACCAAGGCACGGCTGGGCAGCATGGCTCCAAGGGACGACAAGGGCAGCGCGACAACAGGAGGGTAGTAGGTGGTGGCGCAGAGGGAGGCAGGGGCACAACATAGGGAGCTGGGGGCGGATAGGGTTTGGGGCTGCCGCCCCTGCCCTTCTTAAGGCCAGTTGGCCACCTTTGGGCTATGGGCCGGCGGCCCATTACCTCTCCCAAAGTCCTCCCCACAACTGAATGTCTATTTATTTTCCCTAATTCTTTTAGTTGCTCAAACAATGAAATCGGATATACAGACATATTCTTGAACTTCTCATGCAGACGGAAAATATATTTCCACCAAAAAGAGCCTTCTTCTTTTGATGGTAATCTGTGCTGATGGTATGTTGAGCAGATTAAATGAACCCAAGGCACCTCATTTTTATTGAAAAAAATCATGCAAGTGTTTCATAAGAAGCGCCTCATTCTGAATTTTGAAGTTAATGACTCCCAAGCCTCCTTTGTTTTTGGGTTTACAGATATTTGTCCAAGCCGCCAAAGATTGTTTCTTTGAATTCATATCTGATCCCCCTCCAAAGAAAATGCCTTCTAGCATGATCAATACACTCGATGACAGCGTCAAGGAGCTTCAGAATGCACATATAATAGGTTGGCAGAAGAGAAAGAACTGCATGATCATAGTCTATCTACCCCCACATGAAAGAAAAGCCGCACATGCCAGCAAATGTTTATCAATTCTAGCAATTAGAGGAGCAAAGTCATGCACTTTTGACTTTGTTGTACCCACAGGTAAACCCAAATAATTGAATGGTAATGTTCCAATTTGACATCCAAACACTGCTACAAGATGATTGATTCTATCTTCAAAGAGATTTTATAGATATCATGCAAGACTTCTGATAATTTAATTTAAGCCTAGAAGATTGAGCAAAAGCTTCTAAAAGTCCCTTGAGACAAATAAGTTGTCCTGAATCAGCTTGCATGATTAAGAGAGTATCATACGCATATTGAATAATTGGAAAATTGATTGATCATCCTTTGGAATTGGCAGATGGAGCAAATTCCTTCTGAAAGCCTCATTTACAATAGTTTGCAAAACATTTGCCACCAAAACAAAAGGTAGTGGTGACAGAGGATCTCCTTGTCTGACTCCTCTTTACATTGAATTTTTCACTAGAACTCCATTAAGTAACACTGAGGAAGAGCTAGAGCTTAAAATTTCTTTAACCCAACGAAGCTAGATATCACTAAAACCTTTATGCTCAAGCATCTGAAGAATGACACTATGTTCCAATGTGTCAAAAGCTTTTTCAAAATCAAGCTTTAGAATAATTATTTCCTTTTTTGAGTGGTGACATTGATGTAAGTATTCAAAACCCCAATCCAAACAATCTTGAATGGTTCTAGTCTTGATGAAACCATACTGATTCTCATGTACAAACCAATTATCACTTTCTGCAGTCCGTCCTCCAGTATTTTAGTTAGAATTTCCAGAATCAAGTTTAGCAAAGAGATTGGCCTGAAATCATTTATTGTTTCTAGAGAATGCTTCTTAGGCACTAGTGTGACATACCAAGAGTTCAGACTTTGCAAGCTGACGATACCCTGTTAAAATCATCACATAACTGAATGACATCCTTTGAAATGATGTGCCAACACATCTTAATAAATAGTCCACTAAAACCATCCTATCCCGAAGATTTGTCAGAAGGAATTGTTTTAATGATGTCCTCAATTTCTATGGTCAAGAAAGGCTCCACAAGGACATCTAGATTACATGTTCTCTGAATCCGTTCTAGATTAAAGTGCATAGTTGGATTTGAGGTAACACCCATATGATCCTTGAAAGTGTTCCAGATAACAGCTACCTTTCATTGTGATCGTCCAAAATTCGGCCATCTAGAGTAGTTTCAGTTGCAATAAAACTCCTTCTATATTGCTCCATTGCCACAACACGAAAGAACTTTGTATTCTCATCTCCGAACTTCACCCATCAGATGGTACATCTTTTTTCCAATAAAGTTGTTTTGTAACGTAGTAAACGCAGAATATGTCATTTAATGATAGTCCTGAAATTCCATTCTGGTCTTCTTAAGGGTCTTTGTTCTTCAAGCCCATCCATTAGATTAATCACAAGGTTACAATTGCTGAGTAATGTCGTTAGGTGCGAGTCTCCTACTCCAAATTTTAAGAGCTTTCCTGAGTCGTTTCAACTTAGCAGTTAATTTAATTGCACTGTTTGTAGCTTTACAAAGAGCTTCCCAAGAGTTAGTGACCACCGACAAAAACCTGGGTACTCCACCCAATAATTCTCAAACCGGAAAATATTTGTCTTAGGATTTTTGTCTCTATTAAACCGCACAAGGAATATGATCTGATGTATACCTTGCCAGAGGTAGCATCAATGTATTCTGGTAAGATATGGTCCAATTGGTAGAGGTAAAAAACCAATCAAGTTGTTGAAGAAGAGGATCTTGTTGCATATTACTCCATGTATAACTTCATCCTTTTATAGGCAATTCTACTAATCCTAGCTGTCTCATGATGAAGTTGAATAGCAAGATGTCATTCTTATTACCACCCGATCGATTTCTGTTCTCAAGAGATCTATAGAAATTGAAGTCTCCTAGAAGTAACAAGTTTTCATGTTGAGAAATGTGAGAGCATTAAGCCAAGTTACAAAGTCATTCTAGCCGGCCGATCACACGGCCTATAAATAGTAATTTGGGTCCAAGTTTCTGCTGATTGCTTGATGCAAAGGAAATTCTGATAGCGTAGAAGACTTCCTGTTATCTTCTCAAAAAATCTCCTCGCCGCTGCACAGCACGGGCACAACTGAGCTACCAGATCTGACCAGCCCCCCTACCCCCACTGCTCAGGCGACCTCGTCGCCAGTGAGAGGAGAGGGGGACCCACCCCGCTGTTCTTTTTCTTAATGTTTTCTTTTCAGTCTTTCTTCTTCCTTTTTCTTTGGTTCTTAGATCTAGGGGGAGATTCACTGTAGGTTCGCGTTGACCGCCGGTCGCCGGTGGTCTTCGGTCCCGTTGTCTGCCCCTTGATCCTTTTCTTCTAGCTGTACAGCTCAAGAACTTGCTTGCCGGCCATGGCGTCGTCCGTCGCCCTGCTTCTCAGCTTGGTGGTGGCCTTCTTCCCCGACGCCGGGGTTGACTAGGGTGTTCTTCTAGTATCTAGGTTGTCGCCGCTGACCTCTCCTATGGCGGCATCCCCCGACGTCGTTCCTCAGCTTCGGTGGCTGAATAAGTTCTTCTGCCTGTGTCTTCTCCGACACGGCATCCTCATCACTGGTGTCGCCGACGAAGTAGGTAAAGATCTATGGTCTATGGATCTAGTTTGGATCCGACGTGTTTGCATTGCCTCTTCTGAGGATTTGGCTGTTCCCCTTTTGGGACGATGTTGTCTGGGCTGCTGCCTCTTTCTCTAGGGCAATAGCGCCGGTGGTTGCTCCTAGCGTGCCAGTAGAGGTTCTCCAGCCGACGTGCGTTCAAAGACCTACCGGCTCCATCCTAGCTGTGGAGTTGTTCATGCGGCTTCAAACTCGGTGTTCGCCCTCGTAGCATGCGCAAGTGACGTTGTTGTTGTGCCGTTGGCTCCTTACGCTAGGTGGCGATGACGAAGGTCGCGGGCAATGCTACTGGCGCCAAGATGAAGACAAAGCTCCTAGGATTATCCGGTGTAATTTTTGTTCTTGTAAGGGCCTTTGTGCAAATTATAGGTACAGCTTGTCCTTGCCTCGACAAATAAGCTTTCAATCTATGACTGCTCCTCCAAAAACAAGTGTTCCAAATCACAACGATACCACCAGATTAACCAATTGAGGGAATGAAAGCAAACTTATCAAAGTGTTTAGGCAAAGCCCTTTATGTACGAATGATCAAATTGGTTGCGTTTAGTTTCAAGGCGATGACCAGAACAAGCACTTTCTCATTTTTCTCATAAAGCAAACCATTTGTCTTATGAATTTATACCCTTATATTCCATCACAAAGACATTCCAGTTCTTATTTGTGTTTTCCATGAAATCTCAAAAGGCTGTAAAGGAGGTCTAGTATGCAAAGCAAAGACTAGTATGAACTAGGCTGCAGCACAAGCAAAATCTAGTGAAGAATAGAAGATTAATATGAAGCAACAAACAAGTTTAAAAACCTCGATAAATTCAACCAAGAGCACCAAAGACACATGCCTCAAGTTTACAAATGAGTCAAAACATATGAAGTACCCATTCAACCAACTAAATGAGATCATTGTTTCAGCAACAAAAGAAAACTATAACCTCCCATGGACTAAAAACAAAATCTAGCGATGCGTCAACCCCTGTAGTACTAGAAGTTATTCATCATCCGGCTTGTTCGCGTTTTAGGATTTTGTAGGAGCTTCTCAGAGTAGTGTCCTCCAAGGGCACCTCACATCCTTGTCCCATTGAGTGCATCATCGGGATTGTCAATTCGACACGCTTATAAGACATCGGTTGAGGAGGAAGCAACACCCGCGTAATCTCACTATTGGGCAAAGAGGTTGACATCGTGGGGTGTGATGCATTAGCCCAGATAGGAACAGATGCCGAAGGTGATTTGCTTCGTCTAGAACTAGAAAGTTGGGCATGCTGATAACCATCCTTCAATACATTGAGTTGTGGAGATAACTAGTTTATTTGATCCAAACATTCATAAATTGTTCATATTTTGAGTAACCACACATAATTTGTTGGATATCCAGAGTGCAGAGGAGGCAAGGTCGACGGGTGTAGCCAAAGTGTGGCCCTAGTGGGGTGGCAAGGCCACAGCTAGATGAGGGGCGACGTCGGTGAGCAGGGCGTGGGGATCAACTTGAGTGCCTGATGCCCTGAATGGGGAATTAGGGATGGGCCTAAGGAAAGGAAACCC
The DNA here is from genome assembly GCA_036346255.1 of Ampelocalamus luodianensis. Classification (NCBI taxonomy): domain Eukaryota; kingdom Viridiplantae; phylum Streptophyta; class Magnoliopsida; order Poales; family Poaceae; genus Ampelocalamus; species Ampelocalamus luodianensis. The sequence continues at coordinate 34,926,782 of CM070628.1, read as the reverse complement.
AACTACTACTATGTTGATGTGTTTTGTGATGATGGACTAGATGTGTTGATGATGTTAGGCTAGGTTGGGCTGAACCGTTGAAGCCTTGAAGGGGTTATGAACTCGGGATATATGGCCTTCTTAATTTCTAGATAATCTGTATTCGTATTCATTTCCAACAAAAAACCGTATTTGTTTTCGATCTGACAACTATTTGAGAAAAATCCTTGTCGACACAATCTATATTTGTTTTCGTCCAAATCGGTCGAAAACTACCCGGTTTGTTTTTAGCCCTATCGCACGTCGCCATCCCAACCCCCAACTACTGTCATCATCTGTGCTTTCAGTAGTAACAAGCTACTAGTTGCTCTAAAGCAATTTCCTAGTAAGAAAATAGAAATAAAATTATTTGTTCCTCATGGATTTGACAACACTTACTCATCGAAAATCCATGACGATTTGAAGCCAAGAGGCCATCCAAACACAAATTGTTGGACCCAAACCGAGTCCTGTGTGAACACACCGTGCTACTCCCTAGATCAGTAGATAGTGCTCACATAATACATCACTGGATCAATTCATACACGATGAATACCGAACCAAACATTATATTACGAACATCCGAGTGACATAGACCGCATCGGATCGAGTTTTACAATAAGAGCCGAACATGCCAAATTAATTACAATACAAAAACAACGAAAACTATAGCGAATAAGAAGGGTGGAGCTCATCTCTCCACAAAAAGCGATCGGGAAACATGTGTACGCCCAATATTAACCAAAGACTTGAAAATATTGGAGGCACGCAAGCACCGCGCTGCCAGGTGTCCTTTTTGAGCGGTCTTGATCCGCTCTTCTAGAGTTAGATGCCCTTTCACGGTGCTAAGGTGCCTTGCTCTCTTAACTCGAGGTTAAGTGCTTCAACTCCTCGAGAGCTCAGTTGGTGTTCTCAAGCATGACATTACTCTGATGGGACTTATGGCTTAATGCATCTGCGACTACATTAGCCTTTTCAGGATGATAATGAATATCCAAATTGTAATCCTTAATCAACTCTAACCATCTTCTTTGTTCGAGGTTGAGATCTGATTGGGTGAAGATATACTTGAGATTCTTGTGGTCTGTATAGATATCACAATGGTTTCTAATCAAGTAATGCCGCCAAATCTTTAAGGCATGCATACTATCGCTAACTCTGCATCATGAGTTGGTTAGTTGTCTTCGTGAGGACGGAGTTGTTTGGACACATAAGCTACAACTTGTCCACTTTGCATGAGCACACAGCCAAGACCTTGGCATGAAGCATCACAATAGACTTCAAAGTCCTGGTGTATATCCAGTAGGATCAACACTAGTGCAGAGGTCAACTTCTTCTTCAACTCCTGGAAACTCTTTTCATAGGCTTCTGTCCATTCATACGTCTTCTCCTTTTTGAGCAGATGGATCATCGGCTTAGAATGATTAGAGAATCCTTTTATGAAGCGTCTGTAGTATCCAGCCAATCCAAGAAAACTACGCACTTTAGTTACTAACGTAGGCAGCTTCCATTCCAAAACAGCTTCTACTTTGGATGCATCAACTGCTACTCCTTCAACAGATACAATATGTCCGAGGAAACTGATCACTTGAAGCTAAAATTCACATTTGTTGTACTTGGCATAAAGTTGGTGCTCTCTGAGCTTTTCTAGACCAAATACGATGTCCTGCGTGCTCTTCTTTGGTCTTCGAGTAGACTGTAATGTCGTCTATGAATACGATTATAAACTTGTCCAAGTATTCCATAAATACTTTGTTCATGAGATTCATGAAGTAGGTTGGCGCATTAGTCAAGCCAAACGACATAACCGTGAACTCAAACGGACCATACCGAGTGGTAAAAGCTATTTTAGGAATGTCCTCATTCCTGATCTTGAGTGATGGTAACTTGGCCTTAGGTCTATTTTGGAGAAGATCTGTTTCGGCAAACCGGTCGAACAAAGTTGTCAATGCGGGGTAAGGGATACTTGTTCTTGATGGTCATGTCATTGAGTGCTCTATAATCAACATACAATCTGGCGGTGCCATCTTTCTTCCTTACAAAGAGTACCGACGAACTCCAGGGAGAGGAGCTAGGTCGGATGAAGCCTTTTTCTTGCAAGTCTTCAATCTGAGTCTTAAGCTCTTTGAGTTCATCAACTTCCATCCGATATGGTCTCTTGGCAATTAGGGTTGTCCTTGGTTTTAAGTTGATCACAAACTCAACATCTCTGTCTGGTGGCATGCCCGATAATTTTTCTAGGAAGACTTTAGGGTAAGCTTGGACTACAGGTGTTGTCTCTAGGGGCAACTATTCAAGGTGGTGGATTGCTCGATCCAAGGGAGACGAACAATCCACACCAACCCTTATTGTGGTTTTTGGATCTTTGGTGAGCACGACCACTCAATTGGCACAGTCTATCATTCCTTGGTAGTTGGCCAACCAATCCATCCCTAGGATGATGTCTAGAGTTTGGGATTCCAGCACTAGAAGATTTGTTGTGAATCTGGAATTCCCTAAAGCAATCTCTACTCTAGGACATATTGAGGTAGCACATAGGGGTCCCCCGGTTAAACTAAACACCACGGGTTTCTTTAGCTTATAGGTTGGCAATTTAAGCCTTTCAACAAACATTCTTGAAACAAAAGAGTGTGAAGCTCCAGAATCAAACAAAACTTGTGTGGGTACTGAATTGACAGAGAACATACCCATTAACACCCCTAGGGCTTCTGGGCCTCCTCGACAGACATGGTTCACGCACCACTGTTGGTGTCGGGCAGCCTCGTGGCTTGGCGGCCTGATGGCTCTTGCTTTGATCTGATGCTTGGCCTTGAGTTGGTGTGGCTCCTTGGTTGAACTTCATGACAAAGTTCTGGCGTTGAGGGCACTTGTTGGCAAAGTGTCATTTTTCTCCACAGTTGAAGCAGTGGAGGTGGGTAGCTAGGTTGACTGCTATAGATTGCCAGGTAGGGCGAAGGGTACGAAAACCATTCCCATTGGGACACAGGGCTGGAGCTGGAGTTCTCTGAGACAAGGCTGCTGGTGGTCGGAAAGACAAGCTGCCATGGAATGCTGACTTCTGCTGATAGCTACCCTGGGGCCTTTGAAATGCCATCTTTCTCTTGCGGCTAACTTCTGTGGTCTTCTTCTCATTTTCTAGCACTAAGGCTTTGTTGACCAGGTGATGAACACTAGGGAAGTTGTGGAGGATAAGCCGGACTGTCATGTCTTTGCGCATTCCTTACAAAGCGGTCGATCTTCTCCTCTTCATCAGCTATGTTATTTGGGGCGTAGCGAGCAGGCTAGTTGAATTTTATCGGGTACTCGTTGACTAACATGTGACCCTGCTTGAGAGCTTGGAACTCGTTCTTCTTCAATCTCATCGTACCGGTAGGTACAAAGTTGGTCCTGAAAGCAGGCTTGAATTCATCCCAGGGAATCGACTACCATGCAGGTTCAATCTCATCTAGCCACACTTCAATAGTTGCTTCTACGGCGGTGGGGTCTTGTTGATACTTAGCCTCTAGTGTTGCTACTTCGGCTTCTTCTGCCTCTTCTTCTTCTACTATAGGACTCTCACCGCCTCGGGCAGCGAGGTAGTTCTCCCACCATGCAGCGGCGGCTCCTTTTAGTTGATGGGTGGCAAAGTCCACCTTATTTTCTGCTGAGCATCGGGCGAGATGAAGCTTCTTCTCGGTGTCTTTGAGCCAGTCTTCAGCTTCTAGGGGTTCAGTTGCTGTAGTGAAGGTAAGGGGTCTTGTCCTGAGGAAGTCTGCTAGTTTGGAGTTATGACCAGCTGCTCTAGTCTACTGACTGGTTAGTAAGGCTTGGAGAATCTGTGTCTGCTGGAACATAACTTGCGCCATTGTCGGGTTTGCTGGCGGCGGGGGAGGGAGATCTTGACCACGACCACGGCCACGACCACAGTCTACTACAAAGGCACCATGGCTTGGGGCGGTGACTCTCCTAGGCGGCATCTGAGAAACGCTGAGGCTTAGAACTAGAGGGAAGTATATGAGGGTTTACTAGCCCTCTAAAGCACACACAGAAGAACTCGAAACCAATCAACGAGAACAAAACAAGAACAATACAAAGCCTAGAGTGGCTGCATTATAATAAGGGGGATTAAGTGTTACATGGCTACCGAAACATAGCATATAGGCCATGTTAAGCTATGACACAAGATACAGACACAACGTCTACAGAATGGTACACTTAGCAGAAGATCTTCATGCATCTGGTCTTCGGCCTCTGAAGATAGACTTGCGGCGGCAGCCCAGGTGCTACATTAGCTGGTGGAGGATGTCCATAAACTCGCCATCAGACGACGGTACACTACTACAGAAAAGGTCTTCACAGACGGTTCAAAAACGTCATCACAAACGGTTTTGTGAGCCGTTTGAGTCTATGGGTGAGTGATGATGAGGTCATCACAGACGGTTTTCAAACCGTCTGTGATGCATACTGTCATAGACGTTATTAACTCGGAATCATCTGTGATAGTTAACTATCACAAACGGCTTGTAGATGAAACCGTCTGTGATTATGGACATATCACAGATGGTTTGTAGATGAAACCGTCTGTGACGATGGATATATCACAGACGGGTCTTAGATAAAATCGTCTGAAATAGTTACTTAACACAGACGGTTTGTAGATGAAACTGTCTGTGATGACTTTTCTCTATAAAGTCTCCAAGCAATGGCTGCTTGTGCCTTTAAAACCGGCATCATATATATATTATATATATATTGTCCGTAGTCCCTAAGCCACTTTCGGGTGATCGTCCATGCAGCATGAGGAGGATGAGACAATAGCCACAGACAACTTCATCAAGCGCATGCAAGTTTAAGAAGCATGGTTGCCAAGAGAGGGTCAAGACTCCAATTACCTGGATATCGATGACATCCAGCTAATTGGATGTCCTGACGCTCTCCTGGCAGCCATGTTTCTTAAACTTGCATGGGCTTGATGAAGTTGCCCATGGCTGCTATCTCATCCTTCTCATGCTGCGTGGACGACCCCCGAAAGTGGTTGAGGGACTACGAACAATATAATATATATATATATATATATAATTCTGATTTTAAAAGCACAACCAGCCACTGCTTAGAGACTTTATAGAGAAGAGATCAGGAATGAAATGGTAGGACGTACCTAGCAAAGGTGGACCGCACAAGATTAACCCTACTCATGACCTTTCCTCCATTTTTTTTCTTGTTCAAAAGGGACCGCCCACATGAACTAGATATTTCATAGAGAGCTCAGCTCATCCCATAACCCACAGCCATATCATCATCCCCCAAAATCACAAAACATTAGCCCTCAGGGCACATCACAGAAGCATAGTCGATAGCTCTCAAGATTTATCACTGAGCAAGGGGAAGGGAAAGGGCTCATCTATATCGTCGAGGGAGTATATTCAATATTCAGTATTCAGCAATACTTCAATATTCGGTATTCAGCAAGCAATATATTCAGTTCAGTTCAATATTCACTTATTCAGTATTCAGTTCATCAACAAGTATTCAATTCATCAACAAATGTAGGCATTAGGCACAACAGATCAACAAGCAAATCAGTTCAGTTTATCAGTTGATCACAAATCACAAAGCACAAAGAAGATCAACAAGCCTCCACAGTATTTAGTTCATCAGTTTAAAAATCACAAATTAGTTAGAGGAGGGGGAACTACGGTGCGGAAGGGGAAGCAGAGAGGGGAGGGCGACCGCACGGGAGGGGAGCAGAGAGGGGAGGGCGGCGGTGTAACATCCCAATTTTGGGCTTGTGTTTCAAATGTAAGAAAATCAGTAGAAATTAAAACTTTTTCTTACATCATGTATTTCCTGTGGTGCCAAGAAATTCTTGTACAAGGAAGTGTGGAAATACATTGTCACAAGTCTTGTTGATCCAAATCTTGCTATTCCAAAAACAATCTTGTCAAATCTTATGATCACCCTCTGAAAATATTTTTCCTAAGTCTCTGTGATGGTAAGTGACCCCTCTGAAAAATTTCACAATTTTTAGAAATTGTTTGAATATTTTTAGAGGCGAACAAACCTGTTTGACTCTCACCAAATATTAAAACAGAGCCTTGTAGAATTTTTGAAATTTATTCACAGCATAAAACCTCTGAAAATTTTACACAAGGTTAATATCCGAGTTAGCAAACTTCGTAAAATTTTCATAATTTCTGGAGTTATTTTGCTACCTCAAATAAATCTTTCAAAGTCTCTGTTCTTTTTCAAAGTCAAACTTGGTTTTTTGTTGCTTGGGTTCGAGTCGGACTCGCTCGAGTCAATCGATTTGATCGAATCAACTAATCGCACCGAGCCTCCTTTAAAACGCGCGCGCATTCTCAACCGTTAGATCTAAATCGCACGGCCGCGCAGCCAGATCGTTTCGGACCTTCGGTTGCAAGATTGATTGTCAACCGTTAGATCGCAATCCAACGGCGAGATTTCCGAACCTTCGGACCCTCGGTTGCTGATTTTGAATCGAGCCGTTGGATTAAAATCCAACGCCGCGCACTCTTCGTTGTAATTTGAGTTTGCAACGTGGGGCTATCTCGAGCCATCCATTTCTAACTGAAGGCTCGCAATCTTCCCGCTGTGTTATAAACCCGGTAGGCGTGGCACTATCTCACCGTTCGCGTTTCATCCAACGGCCGTGAATCGCCTGAGCTTTTGCGCTGGTCATCTTCAACCTCCCGCCGTGCGAAACAAAGGCAAGGCATGGTGAGGTCATTTCTTGCTCCTAAAGCCACCCTAGCCGACGTGTAGGAGTATGGGAGGTACACCGAGCTAGGCCATGCCCTAATGCACGTCTTCACCTCTTTTCCTTGTCGGTGTGCGTGGTGCTTTGTGTTTTGCCGCCGAGAGAGGAGGGTGCAAACCCTAACACTTTCGTGGCTTTATAAGCACCCTCATTGCTTCCTAGTATCTCTTTAGACCACCACCAAGCCTCACTCACAGATTGGAGCTTAATACCTCAAAATAGCAAATCGCCATTGTTGACCCGTGAGCTCCATTGATGTTCTTGGTGTTCCAGTGGTCCTCCTTCATGTTTCTTTGCCCTAACCTCATCTATTTATCACCTTGAACATTTCCTCACTTAATTTTGGAATTGATTCTCGTGAATTGTCCAATTTGGGGTTTGTTCAAATTCTACTAAATTGGTCATCTTCTTCCTCATTTCGGTGAGTGCTCCATTTTCCAATTCTTTGCTCTTATAGCTTCGTGGATCATAATGAAGCTATTTTGATACTTTGGTATCACTCATTTGGCTCAGGTGTCAATTTGAACCTTCTTCTTCAAGTCCGTGAAGCCACCTTGATCAAGCATCTCCGGCCATCTTGAAGCTTCTAGTCGCTAAGGTAGCTTCTTATTAGTCCTTAGAAGCTCGCACCGCTTCCTTGACCGCAGCGGAGCTTTCGCTATTTTCATGTTTAGCAAGAAAGCTCCGTTTTCATTTCGGCTAGCCGGCGTGCCGATCCTCACGCATGGCGAGAATGCTACCATTAGACTCGTTGTGCTATTGCGATTCCATTTTAGTACTTGGTGAGCGCGCGCGCAGCTGTCGCGGCGATTCGCCGTTGAAGCCACTCGGGTTTTGCGGACAGCGCTCCCGCGTGCACTCATTAGGGCGCATTAATTACCAATCATTAGTTATTAATTGTGTCTTAGTCATTATTATTGAGCCACCGACCGGTGGGCCCAATATCCTTAAATCAATCTACGTTCACTCCGCATTGTTCCGACATCATTAATGTCAATCATTGCTTAATTAAATGAGTCGGCATTTAATCGCCATTAAATAACCTGCGGTCGATCGTGGGCCCGAGGGTTAGAATCAAATCTCGGCAGATCATTAGAGTCTAATTAATGTCAATCATTAGAATCATTAATTTGGTCTTAACCGCTCGCAGTCGCGACTTGTGGGCCCGATGCACCGTGCACGTGGGTTAAATCGCGCGGTGCGTGACTGGAGTCACCGACATGCGGTCCCACCGTCGGTACCTCTTTTGAACTTCAATCAATAGCCACCGCCGATCCCTTGATCAACGGCCTAGATCTTGTATGCGTTCGACCTCGGTTCCCCTCATCATCTCGGACCGCCCATCTTGCGATCCGCGGTCGAGATCATGTGTGCAATCGGACCTTCCAGGTTAGATGTGGGTTCTAAGCCGCTCATCTTTAGATGCTGCGGCCGTGGTTCCACCGAGGCAACCGCATCGTCCGGTTGCATGCACTCGTTTGGGCCGTTGGATCTTGATCCAACGGTGGACCCCGATTAGGTTTGGCGCGGCGCTATTTCCAGCGGCGTGGGTATTGGATTTTAAATCTACGCCCACGGGCGTCCACGTCGTTTTCTTTGTTTTGGGTTGTTCGGTATTTGGTAAGTATTTATTTAACGATGAAAATGATGTAAAACTTTAGAAACTCATAACTAATTCATTTTAGCTACTTTTAGTTAATTCCAACTGTAATAAATTATGTTATCACTTTAGCTTATTATAAAAATGGATTTAAGCATGTTCAAAGAGCGAGAAAATTGTATAACTAGGAATGACTTGATTTACGTCATTTTGAATATTCGAAAATGAATAAAACTTTAGAAAATGCATATCTTGCTCTGTATGTCCAAAATGAATGATTCCAACCTTGATAAGTTTGTTATTAACCCAATGTTAATATAAAAATGATGGTAGGTCCAAGATTGTATGAAACCTTGGTTAATGATTTAGTACCTATTTTCAAACATTTAGAAAATTCTAGAGACTTATAAAATGCACCAGTAATTCTCTGTAAATGCAAAATATATATGATAAATTCTAGAGAACCCTCTGTTGGTATACTTCATCTGTAAATTAGCTTTGAACATATTTATGCTCTGGAAAGTGCATTATGCCAATTTTGCATCTTAGAAAATCATAACTAAATCACTTTAACTCCAAATGACCTGAAATTTTATATGGGTTATTTCAATACCAGTAGGTAGCTACCATAAAATTTCAGCTTCAAAATCTTTCTAGAAAATATTTTGCTACAGTGTTAATTATGGTAGAAATTGTATGTTTAGGCAAAATCTTTGCACCACAAATCCAAATTAGGTTTTTCCAGTTTCTATGTCTAGGTATATTCGTATTCTACCTATGTGTAAATTTCATCGCATTTGGTTAAGTTTTGCTTGCTCTTTTGTTTATTTGTGGTTCGTCTTATTGGTTGTTCTTGGTTCTTTTTGACTTTCGCTTAGGATTAGACATTTGCGGTAATCCGAGAACGATCCTCCGCAACCAATTGAGCAGACAAGAAGGCAAGCAGTTTGATCATGTTAATCCCATATTTTAAGTATTTATGTTGATTACAAATTCTATGTATGCATTGCTACTTTGTTTTAATAGTTGGCCTAGTAGATGCATTTCCTTAGCAAATGATTATCCTCTACTACCATGAGCCTAGGTTACTTCTTTGTGATTTAGAGTTCGTGGATGGGCTCTTGTCACTTAGTAGTTGCGAATTAATTGCTTAGCCATGCTTAGCTTCGGTAGAAATGGGCGGTTATCGACTTGTCGATAACCTTGATCACACAAAACTTATTATGATTTATGATTTCCACCTTGTGCCATGTCTACTTGTGAAAACTAAAACTAAAGGCAAAATGATTTAGACTTGGGCACAATGGTATGTTGGTGTGATTCTCGGGTGTGGTCGGATTGGTGCCTAAGTCACCAAGGACCGAACATCTTGTTACACTAAACCAAGCATTTTAGCGTGCTAACCACACTAGAGGGTATGGGACCTCTCTTGACTTAGTACTTTGGCGTGTATTGGCTCCGGTCGCAGGAGGTCGCGGGGAGGGATGGTGTTGGGAGCATTGTAGTGTCCGAAAGACTTCACCCGGGATGGGATTTGTTGTCTTTCGGCTTGCAATGTAGCGTATGGTGTTTCTACCCATACGAGCGGCTCGTAGTTCATACACAATATTGAAAGCGTCTCGTAGGACTTAGCGTGCCTTGGCATACCTACTAAGTGTGCTTTGGCTTAAAGGCGATGCAGGTGTGGGTACATTGGTACACCCTGCGGGGTTAAAACTATTCGAATAGCCTCGCCCTAGGTTATGGACACGCTTGGGGAGGTCTTTCAAGAGTTAGACTACAACCTTTTAAATTAAAACTTGATGGGTGGTACGAATCGGGGATTAGTGCTATGTTGTGGTGGCTATTGGGATAGTCACTTCCGGTGGTTACTTGTATGTATCTTTATTATCGTTATTTCAACATTAAAAACAGATTTGCAAACTTGCTTTTAAATGTATTACATTATTGCAAATAAAGTTGGCTTCATGCAAAATGAGACATACAACCTCCACCTAAACAAGCTTGCATGTAGTTATGAATAGGTCCGCTATTCCACACGTCGATCTTGCGGGTACAAAGACAATCTTTGTGCTCGGATGCTATGCTTAATTGTTTTGATGCAGAGGAAGGAGGTGAGCTGAAGGGCCTCACTTTTGTGAGTGTGTTGTGGTAGCTTGCGGAGCGACTAGCTTAGCGGCGGTCGGTTGCCTTGTGGGTGTATGGCTAACTGGTCGACTTTTGTTCTAGCCATCTTATGGCACTTTTGCTTCATTGTCATTCTTGTATATTGTTATATTTGGCAGTCGGCTCTCTTTTGTAATAACTTTACTTTATGTATGTCGTTGTTGACTTAGCGTTGTATGTTGTATGGAAGTGATGTGTAATTTTGTGATGATGTGCATATGTTGCAATTCTGGGAAACATATGCCCATCGAGGCTTAGAATGTTTAATTAGTAATGCTAGAACCATTTGGAGGTTAAGTGTTACTAGTTAAATATTCCGGGTCCTCACAAAGTTGGTATCGAGCCATCTCGACCGTAGAAACCCTAGCTTGGTCGCCTCTAGGATACTTTGAAAACTTACTTTCAAATAGTTTACGAAAACTTAAGTAAGTTCTCAGATTTTACTCCTTACCTATCTTAGCTTGCTCATCTCACCTTACTCTCACTTAAGTTTTGAAAAAGTTGTTCCTCTCTTCCTTTCAAAAATCAGCCTTTATCGATTAACTTGGCTTTGGGAGAAACATGAGAGCTTGGAGGAAGGAATTTGGACAGCTAGCTAGTGGTGAGTAAATAAGGTAGGAAATGAGAGGATAATTCGACTAAAACTTGTGGGAATAAAAGGGTAAGAAGTGATATGAGATTAGCTAATGCCTATACTATATTAGGTGGTTATACCTTGATTTCTGGACTGTTTTGAGTTAGAATTTGGTGCTGAAATTTTGGGTCTTCTCAAATGATTACTCGTTTTCCATACGAGTTAGTCATAACAGAAGGTGGTTGTTATCTTTATGACCTGCTGCGATTTTATGTTGATACTTGAGCCTTTAAAGAGTGTTTTGTTAAGAGGTTAGTAGTTTTCTTTGTCTCTGTTCGGAGTTGTGTTTTAACTTTGTTTTTGTGGAGCAGGATGACAAGAACCACCATAGCGATCGGTGGTGGTTCGATGAGAGCTTCCCCCTCCTCCGACCATGGCTGAGGTTACGCTCAGACGAGCGGAATCGCATGGACCGGACCGTATCTTGGAGGTCATTGCAGGAACACCTCGCTCCCGCCGCCGCCGGAGATGCGGAGGTGGTGGCCACCGTCTCGTGGTGGGCTTGCGGAGTTTCTCCGCATACGACCCACCCACTTTCTCTCGATCGGAGGATCCACTCGACGCGGATGATTGGCTGCGTCTTGTTGAGCGAAGCTCAATATCGCCAAATGCCGAGGAGCGAGGCGGGCACTCTTTGCATCCCATCGGCGAGGTGCGGCACTATCTTGGTGGGAGAACTTTCTGCCATGCAGCCCGCAGCCACGTTGTCTCGTGGGATGAGTTTCGATCCGCCTTTCGTCGGGCCCACATACACGATGGCTGATGAAGCTCAAGAAGAAGGAGTTTCTTGCGCTTAGCAGGCGCAAGTGCGTCTCGGAGTATCTTTACGAGTTCAACCACTTGGCTCGTTATGCTCGGGAGAGGTGGCCTCGATGAGGCTAAGCGGAGAAGTTCATGGATGGGTTGTCAGGAGGCTGCAGGACAAGCTATCTATAGTGGACTTTCTCGACTTCGTGCCTTGGTTGACAAGGCCATCGTCGCCGAGCACAAAGCGGCGTGGTGAGTCCATAGCGCAAGTGGGAGGCACATCGGTGCCGCAGTGGCCTCACTCGTCCCGTGTTGGGCCCCCACGAGGGCTCGTGCTTTGGCTTCACCACCGCCAAGGCCGTCGGCACCGATTGCTCGTCCCCCGGCGTGTTTGACCCGTGCACTGCGACCCAGAAGCGAGTTGCGCTCGCAACCAGTTGCTGATGTTACGCTGCCGCTGCAACAAGAAGGGCCATTATGCTAGCGATTGCCCTCGGAGTGCAGGCGGCCTCGTCCTAATGGAGGACGCGGGAATGGTCACACACGACTGAAGGTGATCGAGAAGACCTGTGGTGTCGGGGTGGTCGAGTCAACCACATCTCGGTGAGGAGGCACAGAGGCGCCCGACGTTGTGTTGGGTACGCTCCTTGTTAATTTACATCCTGCTACGCTTTATTTGACTCTGGAGCTTCGCATTCTTTTATTTCGAGGTCGTTTCTTTGTTGATTGTGGGCTTCTTTGTGTTCCTCTGGGATTCCACTGCTTGATTCGCTCTCGGGTTGGAATTGAGAGCGACCAAGTATCTTGGGATGTTCCTATCCACATCGAAGGAGTGGGATTCTTGGCGAATCTTATCCTACTCGACTCGGCGCGCTTGGATGTGATTCTTGGCATGGATTGGTTGTCCCAACACTTGGGGCAAATCGATTGTGCCGTGAAGATTGTCTACCTCACGATCCTTGGTGAACAGGTTGGGTTTCGCCACGATTGCGAGAACCCCATCTTTATGTCCTTGAAGCGAAGCGGCATTGGAGATTCGCGGCGCCCCACGGTGTGTGACCGCGGATGTCTTTCCGAAGATTTGCCGAGGATGCCTCTGTTCGCGATCCGAGTTTGTGATCGAGTTGCTGCCGTGCACCGCCCTATTTCTAAGAGGCCGTGACGCATGCCTCCTAATGAGTTGGAGGAGTCGAAGAAGCGGTGGGTGAGTTGCAAGGAAGGGTTTTATCCGTCTAGCTCATCTCCTTGGGGTTGTCGATTATCTTTGTGAAGAAGAAGGACAAGACCTTGCGCATGTGTGTTGATTACCGTCAAGCTTAATGAGGTGACGGTAAAGAACAAGTATCCTTTGCCCGTATTGATGATCTTTTCGATCAATTGGCCGAGCACGAGTCTTCTCAAGATTGACTTGAGGCGGGCTATCATCAAGTCGGGATCGTGGCCGAGGATATCCCTAAGGCGGCCTTTGCTACTCGTTATGGCCTTTACGAGTACAGTCATGTCTTTTGGTTTGACTAATGCTCTGCTTTATTCATGAATCTTATGAACTCGGTATTCATGGAGTATTTGGATAGGTTTGTGGTGGTATTCATCGATGACATCCTTATCTACTCCAAGAGTGAAGAAGAGCATCTTTGAGCATCTTAAGCTTGTGTTGGGCAAGCTGCGTGAGCACCGTTGTATGCCAAATTCGGCAAGTGCGAGTTCGGTTGAAGGAAGTGGCATTCCTAGGCCATGTTCTTTCAGCGGGAGGTGTGGTGTGGATCCTAGTAAGGTCGGTGATGTGCTATCTTGGGTCGGCCAAGTCGGTCACGGATGTGCGGAGTTTTCTTGGTTTGGTGGCTACTATCGCGCTTCATCGAGAATTTCTCCAAGATTGCAAAGCCTATGGTGAATCGCTCAAGAAAGACAAGAAGTTTGAGTGGTCATTGCTTGTGATGTGAGTTTCAGAACTCAAGAAGCGGTTGACCTCGGCCCAGTGCTTGTTCTCCCTGATATTCACAAGAGTTTTGATATCTTTTGTGATGCTTCTCGTCGTGGTCTTGGTTGTGTTCTTATGCGGGAGGCAAGGTTGTGGCCTATGCATCGCGGCGATTGAGGCCTCATGAACTCAACTATCCTACTCATGACTTGGAGTTAGGCTGCTGTGGTCCATGCACTCAAGATTTGGCGGCATTATCGATTGGTAACCGTTGAGGTGTATTCCGACCACAAGAGCTTGAAGTACTTGTTCACCCACGGATCTGAACCTCGGGCAAAGAAGATGGTTGGAATTGATCAGGACTATGACATAGGCATTCGGTACCATCAGGGCAAGGCCAATGTCGTTGCGGATGCACTCGATCGGAAGGTGTATTGCAACATGTTGATGCTCCAAGAGCGCAGCACCGCTCTCATTTCGTAATTTCAGCGCCTTAATTTGGGTTTGACCGAGCACGGTTCTCTTGCTACATTGGTTGTGCAACCAACCTTGGTGGACCAAATCAAGGCGACACGTGAGCAGAGATGTTGGTGTGAGCGGATCAGCGTAACATCAAGGATGGGATAGCCAAGTGCTTTTCGGAGGATGAGCATGGCGTTGTGTGGTTTGGGCAGCGTCTTGTGGTCCCTAAGGTCATGGAATTGCGGGATTTGATTCTCCATGAAGCCCATGATTCTCCTTTGTCTATTCATCCGGGGCTACCAAGATGTATCAGGACCTTCGTCGAGAGATCAGTGGACTCGCATGAAGCGCGAGATTGCGGGTTCGTTGTTAGAGTCGCGGCGTGTCTTTGTCGTGTGAAGGCCGAGCATCGGCGTCAGCGGTCTTCTTGGCCTTTGCGGTGCGGAATGGAAGTGGGATTCCGTTGGCATGGACTTCATCACCGGTTGCCCGCTTCGTCAAAGGAATGATGCTATTTGGGTCGTGATCGACGGGTTGACTAAAGTGGCACATTTCCTTCTGTCAAGACTTCGACCGTGTGGGGCCTTTGGCGAACTTTATGTCTCGAGATTGTGAGTCTTCACGGTATCAAGAGCGATTATTTACGATCGTGGTGCACTTTTCACCTCGCGGTTTTGGCATAGTGCACCAGCAGCTATGGGGACCGCCTTCATTTGATCTGACCTTTCATCCTCGGGCCCGATGGTCGACGGAGCGAGTCAACCAAGTGTTGGAAGATATGCCGTGCTTGTGTTCTCTCCTATGGGAAGAAGTGGGAGAAATGCCTACCATTTCTTTGAGTTCTCCTACAACAATAGCTTCGAGGCCGGTCTTGGCATGGCACCATTTGAGGCTTTGTATGGGAGGAGATCAGAACCCCATTGAACTGGTCGAGATCGGTGGCGGCGATTTCGGCTGATTCGATCAATGAGGCCGAAAGTCAAGTTCGATTGATCGCGAGCATCTGCGCACGCCCATCGGATAAAAGAGCTATGCGGATCGTCGTCGCCGTGAGTGAGCTTTGAGCCCAATGACTTTGTGTATCTCAAAGTCTCACCCTTGAAGGGCCATCGCGTTTTGGCATCAAGGGCAAGTTGGCTCCTCGATATGTTGGGCCTTACCGTATCATCGAGAAAGTTGGAGCGATGCGCATCTGATTGGAGCTACGGTGCACTTGAGGGTGCATGATGTGTTCCATGTTTCACACGAAGAAGTGCCTCGCGTCCCGACCGAGAAGCTCCATTGGAGGTTCTCGATGTGCGGAGAATTTGACCTACCACGAGCATCCTGTTCGTATTCTTGAGAATCGAGCGGAGGGCGAGGAACCGTGTCATCAAGTTCCTTAAGGTTGGTGGTCAAACCATTACAAGAAGAAGCAACTTGGGAGCGCGAAGATCGCCTTCGTGCAGATTTTCCTTCTTTCTTCTCAGAGTAAGAGAATCTCGGCCGAGATTCTTGTAAGGGGGAGAGTTGTAACATCCCAATTTTGGGCTTGTGTTTCAAATGTAAGAAAATCAGTAGAAATTAAAACTTTTCTTACATCATGTATTTCTGTGGTGCCAAGAAATTCTTGTACAAGGAAGTGTGGAAATACATTGTCACAAGTCTTGTTGATCCAAATCTTGCTATTCCAAAACAATCTTGTCAAATCTTATGATCACCCTCTGAAAATATTTTTCCTAAGTCTCTGTGATGGTAAGTGACCCCTCTGAAAAATTTCACAATTTTTAGAAATTGTTTGAATATTTTTAGAGGCGATCAAACTGTTTGACTCTCGGTCAAATATTAAAACAGAGCCTTGTAGAATTTTGGAAATTTATTCACAGCATAAAAACCTCTGAAAATTTTACACAAGGTTAATATCCGAGTTAGCAAACTTCGTAAAATTTTCATAATTTCTGGAGTTATTTTGCTACCTCAAATAAATCTTTCAAAGTCTCTGTTCTTTTTCAAAGTCAAACTTGGTTTCTTGTTACTTGGGTTAGTCGGACTGGGCTCGAGTCAATCGATTTGATCGAATCAACTAATCGCACCGAGCCTCCCTTTTAAAGCGCGCGCATTCTCAACCGTTAGATCTAAATCGCACGGCCGCGTGTGTGTCGTTCGGACCTTCCGGTTGCAAGATTGATTGTCAACCGTTAGATCGCAATCCAACATTGAGATTTCCGAACCCTTCGGACCCTCGGTTCTGATTTTGAATCGAGCCGTTGGATTAAAATCCAACGCTCGCGTACTTCGTTGTAATTTGAGTTTGCAGCGTGGGGCTATCTGAGCCATCCATTTCTAATCTGAAGGCTGCAATCTTCCCGTTGTGTTATAAACACGGTAGGCGTGGCACTATCTCGGCTGTTCGCGTTTCATCCAACGGTGTGAATCGCCCGAGCTTTGCGCTGGTCATCTTCAACCTCCGTGCCGTAAAGCGGTGCAAGGCATGGTGAGGTCATTTCTTGCTCCCTAAAGCCACCTAGCCGACGTGTAGGAGTATGGGAGGTACACTTGAGCTAGGCCATGCCTAATGCACGTCTTCACCTCTTTTCCTTGTCTGCGTGCGTGGTGCTTTGTGTTTTGCCGCTTGAGAGAGGAGGGTGCAAACCCTAACACTTTCGTGGCTTTATAAGCACCCTCATTGCTTCCTAGTATCTCTTTAGACCACCACCAAGCCTCACTCACAGCATTGGAGCTTAATACCTCAAAAATAGCAAATCGCCATTGTTGACCCGTGGAGCTCCATTGATGTTCTTGGTGTTCAGTGGTCCTCCTTCATGTTTCTTTGCCCTAACCTCATCTATTTATCACCTTGAACATTTCCTCACTTAATTTTGGAATTGATTCTCGGAATTGTCAATTTGGGGTTTGTTCAAATTCGTAAATTGGTCATCTTCTTCCTCATTTCGGTGAGTGCTCCATTTTCAATTCTTTGCTCTTATAGCTTACGTGGATCATAATGAAGCTATTTTGATACTTTGGTATCACTCATTTGGCTCAGTGTCAATTTGAACCTTCTTCTTCAAGTCCGTGAGCTTTCACCTTGATCAAGCATCTCAGGCCATCTTGAAGCTTCTAGTCGCTAAGGTAGCTTCTTATTAGTCCTTAGAAGCTCGGCACCGCTTCCTTGGACCTTGGTGGAGCTTTCGCTATTTTCATGTTTAGCAAGAAAGCTCCGTTTTCATTTCGGCTAGCCGGCGTTCGATCCTCACCACGGCGAGAATGCTACCATTAGACTCGTTGTGCTATTGCGATTCCATTTTAGTACTTGGTGGCGCCGCGCATGATTGTCGCGGCGATTCGCCGTTGAAGCCACTCGGGTTTTGCGGACTGACGCTCCGTTTCGTCGACTCATTAGGACGCATTAATTACCAATCATTAGTTATTAATTGTGTCTTAGTCATTATTATTGAGCCAGCGACCCGTGGGCCCAATATCCTTAAATCAATCTACTGGTTCCTCCGCATGCGTTCCGACATCATTAATGTCAATCATTGCTTAATTAAATGAGTCGGCATTTAATCGTCGAAATAACCTCGGGTCATTGTTGGTGGGCGAGGTTAGAATCAAATCTCGCAGATCATTAGAGTCTAATTAATGTCAATCATTAGAATCATTAATTTGGTCTTAACCATGCCGCTTAGTCGCCGACTTGTGGGCGGTGCGCGTGCGCGTGGGTTAAATCGTTGCGATGCGTGACTGGAGTCAGCGACATGCGGTCCCACGTCGATTACCTCTTTTTGAACTTCAATCAATAGCCACCGTCGATCCCTTGATCAACGGCCTAGATCTTGTATGCGTTCGGACCCTCGGTTCCCCTCATCATCTGGACCGTCCATCTTGCGATCTGCGGTGAGATCATGTGTGCAATCGGACCTTCCGGTTAGATGTGGGTTCTAAGCCGTTCATCTTTAGATCTGCGGTGCGTGGTTCACAGAGGCAACCGCGATCGTCGGTTGCATGCACTCGTTTGGGCCGTTGGATCTTGATCCAACGGTGGACCGATTAGGTTTGGCGGCGTGCGCTATTTCCAGCGTCTGCGTGGGGCATTGGATTTTAAATCTACGGCCACGGGCGCCCGTCGTTTTCTTTGTTTTGGGTTGTTGGTATTTGGTAAGTATTTATTTAACGATGAAAATGATGTAAAACTTTAGAAACTCATAACTAATTCATTTTAGCTACTTTTAGTTAATTCCATCGTAATAAATTATGTTATCACTTTAGCTTATTATAAAAATGGATTTAAGCATGTTCGATGTGAAAAATTGTATAACTAGGAATGACTTGATTTACGTCATTTTGAATATTCAGAGAAAATGAATAAAACTTTAGAAAATGCATATCTTGCTCTGTATGTCCAAAATGAATGATTCCAACCTTGATAAGTTTGTTATTAACCCAATGTTAATATAAAAATGATGGTAGGTCCAAGATTATATAGAAACCTTGGTTAATGATTTAGTACCTATTTTGACATTTAGAAAATTCTAGGAGACTTATAAAATGCACAGTAATTCTCTGTAAATGCAAAATATATATGATAAATTCTAGAGAACCCTCTGTTGGTATACTTCACTGTAAAATTAGCTTTGAACATATTTATGCTCTGAAAGTGCATTATGCCAATTTTGCATCTTAGAAAAATCATAACTAAATCACTTTAACTCCAAATGACCTGAAATTTTATATGGGTTATTTCAATACCAGTAGGTAGCTACCATAAAATTTCAGCTTCAAAATCTTTCTAGAAAATATTTTTGCTACTGTGTTAATTATGGCGAAATTGTATGTTTAGGCAAAATCTTTTGCACCACAAATCCAAATTAGGTTTTCAGTTTCTATGTCTAGGTATATTCGTATTCTACCTTATGTGTAAATTTAGTCGCATTTGGTTAAGTTTTGCTTGCTCTTTTGTTTATTTGTGGTTCGTCTTATTGGTTGTTCTTGGTTCTTTTGACTTTTGCTTAGGATTCGACATTTGCGGTAATCCCGAAACGATCCTCATAACCAATTGAGCAGCACAAGAAGGCAAGCGGTTTGATCATGTTAATCCCAGTATTTTAAGTATTTATGTTGATTACAAATTCTATGTATGCATTGCTACTTTGTTTTAATAGTTGGCCTAGTAGATGCATTTCCTTAGCAAATGATTATCCTCTACTACCATGAGCCTAGGTTACTTGCTGTGATTTAGAGTTCGTGGATGGGCTCTTGTCACTTAGTAGTTCTTGAATTAATTGCTTAGCCATGCTTAGCCGGTAGAAATGGGCGGTTATCGACTTGTCGATAACCTTGATCACTACAAAACTTATTATGATTTATGATTTCCACCTTGTGCCATGTCTACTTGTGAAAACTAAAACTAAAGGCAAAATGATTTAGACTTGGGCACAATGGTATGTTGGTGTGATTCTCGGGTGTGGTGGATTGGTGCCTAAGTCACCAAGGACCGAACATCTTGTTACACTAAACCAAGCATTTTAGCGTGCTAACCACACTAGAGGGTATGGGACCTCTCTTGACTTAGTACTTTGGCGTGTATTGGCTCGGTCGCAGGAGGTCGCGGGAGGGATGGTGTTGGGAGCATTGTAGTGTCAGAAAGACTTCACGGGATGGGATTTGTTGTCTTTCGACTTGCAATGTAGCGTATGGTGTTTCTACCCATACGAGCGGCTCGTAGTTCATACACAATATTGGGCGTCTCGTAGGACTTAGCCGTGTGGCATACCTACGAAGTGTGCTTTTGGCTTAAAGCGATGCAGGTGTGGGTACATTGGTACACCCTGCGCAGGTTAAAACTATTCGAATAGCCTCGTCTAGGTTATGGACACGCTTGGGAGGTCTTTCAAGAGTTAGACTACAACCTTTTAAATTAAAACTTGATGGGTGAGTGCGAATCGGGATTAGTGCTATGTTGTGGTGGCTATTGGGATAGTCACTTCCGGTGGTTACTTGTATGTATCTTTATTCTTGTTATTTCAACATTAAAAACAGATTTGCAAACTTGCTTTTAAATGTATTACATTATTGCAAATAAAGTTGGCTTCATGCAAAATGAGACATACAACCTCCACCTAAACAAGCTTGCATGTAGTTATGAATAGGTCCGCTATTCCACACGTCGATCTTAAGGGTACAAAGACAATCTTTGTGCTCGGATGCTATGCTTAATTGTTTTGATGCAGAGGAAGGAGGTGAGCACGAAGGGCCTCACTTTTGTGAGTGTGTTGTGGTAGCTTGGAGCGACTAGCAGCGGCCGATCGGTTGCCTTGTGGGTGTATGGCTAACGGTCGACTTTTGTTCTAGCCATCTTATGGCACTTTTGCTTCATTGTCATTCTTGTATATTGTTATATTTGGCAGTCGGCTCTCTTTTGTAATAACTTTACTTTATGTATGTCGTTGTTGACTTAGCGTTGTATGTTGTATGGAAGTGATGTGTAATTTTGTGATGATGTGCATATGTTGCAATGCAGGAAACATATGCCCATCGAGGCTTAGAATGTTTAATTAGTAATGCTAGAACCATTTGGAGGTTAAGTGTTACTAGTTAAATATCCCGAGTCCTCACGCGGCGTGGGAGGAGCGAGAGGGAGCGGCGTACCTAGATTTGGCGTAGATGATGGGGCGAGCTCGATTCGGTGGGGGAGATGGCGGGGCGAGCTCGATTCGATGGTGTAGATGGCGGAGCGAGCTCGATTCAGCGGCGTAGATGGAGGGGCGAGCTCGATTCGGCTGCGGTGAGGTCGAATCGGCCGGGAGGCGTGATGCGAGGCCCAAAGTCCGAACCCTAGCGCGATGGAGAGAGCGGCGCGAGTAAGGGCACAAACCTAGCGCACGATCTATTATTAATAAAGAAATATCATAGATGGTTCTATTATGGAACCGTCAGTGATACTTGTCACAGACGGTTCCATAAAAGAACCATCTGTGATATGTACAATATCACAGACGGTTCTATTATGGGCAAATGCATTTTTTTGTATTTTTCTTATAATACTTTTGTCTATTTTAGAATATTGATCTAACAGTGAGAAAATGTGAATGATGGATAAAGAAATTTCAGTCACCTGAAGGACAAAGAAATTTTATGGCAAGTAGTTTAACATATCTGCAAAGAAATTGGCATACTCATGCCTAATCTTGCAGTCATCGCTGCAGAAGACAGCGTAGTCGTCCCACCCATCCACGCCGCAGCCGGTGCTTAGGCACCGGTGACCGTCCTCCGATAGTGCCCACACCCGGCCCAGCGGCCCGGCCATCTTCCCCCACGCCGTCACCTGGATCATGTTCGTGGTGAGCCTCTAGCACCGCTTGCACTCCCAGTTGGTCCTCTTGGCCATCTCGCACCCACCGCCAGCCAGTTCACCCTCGACCTGCCTGATGTAGTGCTTCCCAACGTCACGCGTCTCGCCGACCGTGTAGAGGAGGAGCGCGCGTCTTGTGGCCGGCAACGGTCGCCCGTTCAAGGAACATGAGGCCACGCTACATGTCTTGGGGCGCGAAGACAAGTGCGAGGCCGACGATGAAGCGAGCCTCGGGTTGCGACGCAGGCAGTGGTTGACAGCGGTGAGTAGCACTTGTTGTCTGCCACTTCGCCGCCTCCTCCGCTCCAACGCCACGCACCTCCCCACGGTGCGCTTCTTGGATGCCTTGTGCATGGCCTTGCAACTAAAATTCAAGATGCATGACAAAATCTTATTAAAATAATTAATTACCCTATAAGAGAAAATTAAAAGGCTAAATAAAGGTCGTTGTTGCTAGTCAAATTCATTTCAAATCGTACGTGGCTCGTAGGTTACAGAGGTCAGCCATGGGCAGAGGAGAGCTCGCGGCCACGAAGGCGACGATGTGGACGACGACGTCGTCGAGAAAAACTAGGACGGCGATCGCCGACCTCCTTGCCAGCTTGGTCCTAGCAATCATGCTCCGCGTGCTCACCATCATGTACGTATGTACGTATAATATATTCAATGCGTACCACATGCGTGCGGATCACCATGACACACGATGATCATTCTTATAAAACGTCGAAGAGACACATCGTATGTAACGTCGGCGCGCGAGACGAAGAGACGCATCATATCGCCCGTCGGCGCAGGAGACGAAGAGACGCATCGCGTGGGAGCCGAAACGTTTAATTATCATAGACGATTGTTTGTTGAAAACCGTCTGTGATAGTTCTAAACATCATAGATGATTCGTGTTCAGAACCGTCTGTGATATTACCTCTTCACATACGGTTTTTATCGCAGCTAGTAACACAGATGGTCTCTAAACTAAAACTGTCTATGATTGCATGTAATACAAATGGTTTTGCTCACAAACCCTAGTGCGCGGGCTGTTATTAATAAAGGAATATCATAGACGGTTCAACATATAATATAGTAATTCGATCACCTCCAAACTAGATTTTTTTCATTTTTGGAATTTACATATATATCGCCAAACAGTGTGGCCAGTCGCTTCTTACAAAGATTTTAAAAAATAGAAATCTAAATAAACAATGTTTTTCTAGTGGCAGAGGTAGGCTGCTATCTCTGTCTTCAAAACTTCGTATGCGGCGGTGTCAACATCGGACGGTTCATGACCATCAGCCCGAAATGCGTCCACCCGCTGACGCGCTCGTTCGAGTGTCTCCCGAAGATCCTCGGACTGTTAAATCAAGAAGAATAGAGCTCATAGGCTCTCTTCCCTTACTTGAGGGGTCTCGGCATGGTCGACTCGGTCATCTGCCACCTCGATTAAGCAGTCCAAGTGATGGTGAGCCTCCTGGAGATGTGCAACGTCGTTGTGGAGGACCACGTCGATGACGTGATAAACTTCGCCGGAAGTGGGAGATCACTCGGAAGACACGGCAGAGGAGGATGTCAAGGCGGCGGAAGGTGGCCGCCACCTACTCTAGCAAATCCTCGGACGGAGGAGGGAGGACACTGTTGGAATGGTATCCTTTCGCCACATCCACCAATGTACGACCGGAGAGGTGCTTGTACAGTATGGCCAGGTAGACCATCAATGCCGGCGACAAGGAAAAAGAAGAGGGAGCCATATATTTCTACTTTAGAAGTATATACAACAGAGTTTTATGTGGGGATGATGATTATATTTGATGGTGGATGATGATTTTTATAAAACAAGGAATAAATTCGGCGCGTGAGACGAAAAGACGCATCGGGGAGCCTAAGCGGCATTGAAGCAACGAAGAAACTCATCGGGCGACGAACAAATATCACAAACGGTTTTTAATATGAACCGTTTATGAAGTCTACAATTATCACAGACGGTTCGTGTTAAGAACCGTCTGTGGTACTTCACAGACGGTTTTCAATATAAACCGTCTGTGATATTACCTCTTCACAGACGGTTTTTAGCGCAGCTAGTAACACAGACGATATCTAAACCAAAACCGTCTGTAAGTTTTTAATATGAACCGTCTGTGAAATCTACAATTATCACAGACGGTTCGTGTTAAGAACCGTCTGTGATACTTCACAGACGGTTTTCAATATGAACCGTCTATGATATTACCTCTTCACAGACAGTTTTTAGCACAGCTAGTAACACAGACAGTCTCTAAACCAAAACCGTCTATGATTGCATGTAATACAGACGGTTTTGGTCAACCGTCTGTGATGAGGTGTCCAGTATTAGCCTTTTTGTAGTAGTGGTACGACCATCTACAATTTTGAACAAGAGAGAGTCAGAAAACTCAACGAAGGTAGAGATGAGTTTAGAACTAAGAGTGATGAGAAGGAGTAATAAGTACGCTATATTTTGACCAAAACTTTTCTTACTTTTAAAAATAATGCCCAAGCCCTACGGCCACGACCAGTCTAACTAAGGCTCCTGCAGCCATATGCTCTGATACTAGTTCTGTTAGACCCAAATCCGAGTCCTCTGTGAACACACTTTGCTATTCCCTAGATTAGTAGATAATACTCACAGAATACATCACTAAATCAATTCATACATGGTGAAGACCGAATCAAACATTATATTACAAACATCAGAGTGACATAGACTGCATCGAGTCGAGTTTTACAATAAGGATCGAACAGGCCAAATTGATTACAATACAAAAATAACTGAAACTACATTGGAAGCAAGGGGTGTCTGACTCATCTCTCCACAGGCAAGCGACTGGGGAAACCTATGTGCGTCCGATATCAACCAAAGACTTAAAAAATATTGGATGCACGCAAGCACCGACTGCCCAGCTAGACTAAGGCGAGACTAAGACTACTAGAGACTACGACCACTAGAGATTATGACCATTATTAACTATGACCACTAGAGACTAGACTAGTCTTCATCATCGCCTTGACCATCGACGCCTTGGTCCTCGTAGAATGCATAATCTCCAAGATCCGTAGGGTATGAAGGGTTGGGGGAAAGAGCAAGAATGAGCACAACTTCTGTGCTCGTGAGCCAACACACAACATGCAATAATATACATGCAAGGCTTAACAAAGGTGGCTCGGGTTCTTTTATTTGCTAAAGCAATGTTTTCAAATATCATAATTAGAAATTCCTAACACTTAGCATTTTAACCAAATTGCATTTTAGTAAAGAGAATAATTGTGCAATAATAAGTACAGCGAAGGTTACCTCCACCTATGCTTATTTGAAATGTGGCTACAACAACTGTTAACAACCACAGGTATGACCACAGGAGCGACCACGGGGAACAAATCAACATCGTGGTTACATCCACCGATAAGTTTTATCCCGCCCACAAAGGTTTTGAAATAGAACTAACTCTAATAAAGTTTCCATGTCCGCCTTTGACCGTAGGCACGCTGTTTAAACAGCTTATACTCTATAGAGGGTGTATACTGTACCCACAAGAGATAATCAACTCGTTGCCCCACATGAATCCTTGGTCATGTGGTTGACAGACCATCACAGTAACTTTTTAAATTATCTCGCCCCTTCCGTCATCTCACCCATATGGGTCGTGCCCATAAGTTGTGCGGGATGTTCACCATAACGACTAGCGCGGCTAGTCCCAACCACAACGACTAGCGCAGCTGGCAACTTCACATTACCACGGTGTCCCATTCAAGCCGGAATGCATCCAACTGCTTGCACTACCTCGTCCCATCCAGCGAGATGACTTCCAGGGTTCAATAACTCTACTAAGCCAAGTTGCACTTTGCAGACTTGTGGTTGCACATGTATTACGATGGGAGGTCATCATCGTATTAAGTCCTTAAAGTCATCTGGGCGGTTCATACCGCATTCTACACATCCTCGTGCTACATCCGCACCCACCATCATACCATCCACCCAGATGTGGTGAAAGAGTTTGGGGTTTTTAAGGGGTAAAACTAGATTTATCTCAAAATACTTCAGTCATGTACCTCCCACGACTACCCCAAAACAATATCATGTTTTAAGAGATGATAATTGGGACATTTCAATGCCCCGATACTTAAGAAAGACTAGTATGTCGCTTACATACAACCTATAGCTAGTAAATTACCACATAGTTACTAGGGTGACATGGCATAATGGATTCAATTGTCAAATGATGGTATAATCAATAATTAATCATCAAATGGGTATTTAACTACCTTAAGATTTAACATACATTTGCTTAAAGAATTAAAGCATGCAAATTTTGGTAATTTAAATGAATATAATTTGCATAAAATATAGGCTCAAAATGATCAAAATATTGACTCACCTGGGTTAAAGGTAAGAGAGTCTTGGTAGTCTTGTGCCCGATCAAACTGGGGATCGCCTGCTTCTTCGAATTCTACTCGGACGAACGAACCGAAAAAAGGAACAAACAGGCAAGGAGAACAAATAAATACTAAAGAAATAATAAATGAACTCGAAAATAAATATGACCGAAGCCAAAAGCAAGATCTTGAATCTAGACAAATTTAGAAATAAGAACACTGAAATCAGAGTTATAACGGGGGAGAACAGAGTCTCCGAAGCATTGATTTTCGAGTACTGCTCAACTGAATTCACAGTCGGAAGGAGGTTCGACTACTCAACGTGATCGAAAGAAGGAAGGATTTGACAACTGAACGTGGTCAAAAGAATAAAGAATTCGACTACTCATCGTGGTCAAAAGAACAAAGAAGGATTCGACTACTCAACACGGTCGAAAGAAGGAAGGATTCGACTACACAAAATGGTCGAAAGAAGGAAGGATTCAACTACTCAACGTGGCCGAAAGAACAAAGAAGGATTAGAATACTCAACGTGGTTGAAAGAACAAAGAAGGATTCGACTGCTCGACACGGTCGAAAGAAGGGCTCGACTGCTCGACGCGGTCGAAAGAAGGACTCGACTGCTCGGCGCAGTCAAAAGAAGGACAGTTGCAACTATGAATTATTCTCTTTCATTTTGTAGTTCTCTTTTCAACTATGAATGTGTGGTCGATTTGTTTTTAGATTCATATACACTTTCTTAACATTGTCCCTTTAAATGTGCTTATATGAGCCATACACACAATTGTCGTCCAAGGTAGACATGTAGGGATTTATGCTTTCATGTATGCTTTTGTGCAATTGCTTCGTAACTAGTGTTTGGTATTCTAGTGGCTTCAACACTAGGATCTATAAGGACCCCGTGATATCATATAGGTTGAACTTGCTCCATGCAGGTTGTGACACGGAAGATGACATGCCTAACGGTTGACAGGCACGTACGATGTCCTCTTTGGAAGCAATTAATCTAAGGAATCATGATGCAATCAGGGCATGTACAATATCTATTGTATTCCTGACGAGGATCTAGTAATCTTCAATTAATTAAATTGTTTATCTGTAATTGTTATTATAGACAGCAATAACTTCATATTATTCGTAATAATACCCCTTATCATTAATAAGGAAGAAGCCTAGCTGAGTGATCGTAAACCATTTTACGACCACCCTATATGGTTGTAAGTACTTCTACGACTACCTAGTGGTCGTAAGATTTCTTACGACCACCTCATGATCGTAAGTCTTACTACAATCACTTGATAGTCGTAAGCTTTACTATGACAAGATCAACTACGACCATCCTATAGTCAACAAAACCTACAGATATGTGGGCCCAATTGACTAGGGACACTTATGCACTGTGTTTAATACACACGGTAGTTAATATGTGTTGTTATTCTCTAGGATAACCGTACGTATTAAGCCTCTATCTCTGACACAACTACAAGGCGACGTGGAAGGATCAGTCTATGGCAATAATCGTCACTAAACATGTATATTTCATCAAACGTTGAGACGTCTCTTGATATAGGACAACCACTACCCCTTCACATGCTATATAAGGATTAAAGCCGGTGGACAGATGACAAGGACAAGAGGAACAACGACAACGAAGACAAGATCAAAATACAGAAGTCATTAAGCCCTAGTTCTAGTGATTTCTTCCCTGTTGTAAAGCATAGTTAACACAACAACACATGGGTAGGGTTATTATTATCTCAAGAGAAGGTCCGAACGTGTATAAAATCCATGTGTCCTTTTCTGTATGGTTTAACTCAAGGAGAGTCCACGACATTAATTCATAAGATCGGTACTAAACCATCGACAATTCCTTTATGTCATCTATAGATAGCACTAAACACAGATTATGCAATGGATTATCTTTTTACATGTCTCTATAGATAGGTACTCCATGTACAATGTGTCGTGTTTCTCGTGTTACAGTCGACCACTGCATGAGAGACGGCCCAATTCTCCATACTCCCCTTCTCTCCTCCACACCATCACGTGTCCTACATGTCAAGAGTTACAGACAACTGACGTCGCACCATTGTACATGCTCTAAGGCATTGGTCCGATATTATACCTTAAATGCCAAGTGCATGTACTTCAGTCGGGGACATGCGAAGCACACAATAGACCCCGCTTACGAGTGATTGTTGTAGGGGATGTCACTAGGGGTGTGTCGCCTGCATGAATATGAATGTTCTGTAAATAGTACTAATTTTCAGATTACATATTTCTTACAGTTTGGCTAAATAACATTTGATTGTTTTCTTTTGTCAAAATAGTCAAATTTTCATCCGTTTGATATGCTTTGAGATTTGAACCTCTTCTCATCTGATGAATTGGGTCTGAATTTATTATGATTTTTACTTCGAAACATAGCACATTCACCACATTATCATATTTTGTTGGTATAAAATTTTATTTTTTATCTTTGTTTTTTCTCAACCTCTCAAAGTATATGTTAGATTTTGAATCATATGATGGAAATATGAGTTGTTAAGACTTTCGAGAATAATTACAGTAACTAAGAACAAAAACTACATAAATAATTTACTGTAATTTATGTATAGTGAAGTTGTAAATGAACTAAAATTTGACTGTTTTAGACCGAGAAAACAATCGAATCTTGTATAGATGAACCCTATTTCTTATCCCTTCACATTGTCTATCTTTGCAGATGATCTGAAAAGCCCTAGCCCTACTTTATTTTATTGCATACAACTGTAAGGTACTTGCTAGTTTAATTTTGGTCTCTAATATTTAAATTGATGTTATTTAGTTGCTCCATTCCTCGTTCGAAAAGTATTGCCACGATACTATCCACTAGTAGGGTAACGATCAGAAGGTGTTTGCCCGTGCCTTGACTACACTACTACAGAATAGGCTATACTAGACGCCTCATCACAGACGGTTCTGCGTCCTCATCACAGACAGTTCCCCATAATCGTCTATATTTGATGCGGATCAACCTCAAGGCGAGATTAAATCCGTGGGTTGCCCGATCTTTCACGGTGGAACTCGAAGATCAGTAGTGCGTCGTCTCCTTCTTTTAGCGTCGGATGAACAGTAACATGCATGTGAACAGTAGCATGTACGTGAACAGTAATTCGAAACAACAATCCGTACTTGGATAAATAAATCTCACGTCCGCGCACACCACAGTACACGAACAAGAAATAGGGATCAAAGATCCAATGAGCAACTCCTAGCACCACAGCTAGAAACCACCACGCCACGATGAAATCCGAGATTGGAATTCACAAGAACACACCAAGAACAGGGATGAACCCTAACGGCCGAAGGCTAACACGCACACGTGTTTTATTTCATAACTCAAAACTTAACTCCCTTATACATGACACACACCTTGGCTTATATAGCCAGCAAACACCTTGGCATAAGGCCCACACGCACGCACATATCTTTAAAATAAATACTGACTCAAACTACTCGGAACGTTTACATAGAATTAACCGAACCAATTTTCTAGCTTAATTTGGAAACTAACTCGGGACATCTCATGCCGTCGGTCACCAGGTGGACCCCATCCTAATGCACGCAGAGATAGGAAATCAAACGAAATATCCTTCCACGCGCTAGAAATCTTCCTGATTTCCTGCCTTACAATTCGGATGATTATCCTTTTATCTCCAAACCAATCTTCTCTCTCTCTCTTGCCATTGCTTGTAATCGTATAGATGTAGAACTTCTCACACGCAAGTTTCATGGACTCCCGTACACACACATGCATTGCATGGCCAATTAGTTGCATCTGCATGCATGCATCCCGTGACCCTCCAGGCTCCCATGCAAATTGATGCACACCATGCATCATTATTTCTTCCTTCTGTATCTCATGCATGCACAGCTACGTACAAATACGTACATGTTGTGCATGCACTTGTGCCTCCATGTTGGACTTGGATTCTTTGTTTGGTACGTGAACAAGCCCAAGTCTGCTAGGAATAGCACAAACCGATTTGTTTCCTTGTTGCTGCCGAACTCCATCTAGGAAATGAACCGACTTTATTTCCTAGCCAGAGGCATGCATGAGCGCCGCTTTCTCCATTATCGGCTCCATGAATACGACAGGCGCCCCGCCTTGATGGAACACACACATGGACTCCTCTTCGCACGCCGCATGCACTGCAGTAGGAGATTCTTTGTTGTGTTCTCGGATTTGTGCACAAGAACTAAAGGAAACACTTGTAAAATTAGTAGATGGTATATGCGCCGCATTAGTGTTGTAATTATCACATATGGTTTTACAAGCATGACTGTCTATGTTACAAGCGATGGCTACACCGTCTGTGATATATAATTATCACCAACGGTTTTTAATAAGAACCATTTATGATAATTCTCAGATGATTCTTGTTAAGAACCGTCTGTGATAATTGCAGATGTAACAGACGGTTCTTATTCAAAACAATCGGTGATAATTAGTATCACAGACGGTTTGTGGTTGGAAGTGTTTGTGATATGTCTCTTCGTCTCCCCGATGCCGCTCCGGCTCTCCGATGTAGCTTCGGTTCTCTGATGCATCTCTTCATCTCACGCGTCGAATTTATTCCTCGTTTTATAAAAATGGTCATCCTCCATTGAAATTGAATCCCCACATCACTCTACTCTCAAGCACAAACGAGATGGCTCCCTACTCATCCTTGTCGCTGGCATTGATGGTCTACCTGGCCATCCTGTACGAGCACCTCGCCGACCGTATGCTAGCGGATGCTGTAGAAGGACACTGTGACAACAGTGTCCTCCCTCCTCTGCCCGAGGTTATGTCGGAGCATGTGATGGCCACCTTCTACCGTCTTGACATCTTCCTCTGCCACGTCTTCCGGGTGGTCTCCCTCTTCCAGCGAGCTAACCTTGTCATCGACGTGGTCCTCCAAAATGATGTTGCGCATCTCCAGGAGGATAGCCATCACTTCGAAGGCTACATCGAGATGGCGACCAATCGGGTCTACCATGCCGAGACACCTCAAGTGAGGGAAGGGAGACTATGGGTGCATTTCGACTTGATCCTTGAGTCGGAGTGTCTTTGGGCTACTCTCAAACGAGCGTGTCAACAGGTGGACGTGTTTTCGAGAACCTACGCTGACCTCGAACCCTTTGAAGCTGATGGCGTCGCCTACCTGCAGGGTCGCTAGAAAAAAGTTGATCTTTTTTATCTCTACTTTTTTAAGAAAATCTTTTGTAAGAAGCGACTGGCCACGTTGTTTGGCCATATATATATACAAAAATTAAAAAAATCCAATTTAGAGTTGAAGTTATTGTCTATGTTGAACATGTTTACTGAATATTTTTTAGCTATAAATAGAACTATCACAAACGGTTTAGTGGAACAAACCGTTTGTGATATGTATCATAGACGATTCTAAAATACCGGTACCCATGATAGTGATAATGCGCAGACGGTTCTTGTTAATAACTGTCTGTGATATGTGACCATATCACATACTGTTTTTAAAATAGAACCGTCTTTGATATGGTCACATATCACGGACGGTTATATTATGGAACCGTCTGTGATACTTATAACAGACGGTTCTGGAATATAACCGTCCGTGATATGCGACCATATGACAGAGGTTCTATTTTAGAACCGTCTGTGATATCCCTTTATTAGTAAGGCCCCTCTAGGGTTTGCGTCCTTACTTCTCACCCGCATGTCCGCCTCCCTAGCGCCCTTACTCCCCACCCAAGCGCTCCTGACCTCGATGCTGCCGCCCCCAACCTCGACTACGCCGCCCGAATCCCCCTCGCTGACACCTGCCCCTAGGTCGCGCTATCGTCGCCTAAAGCCTCCTCCCCGACGGCCACCCCCAAGTCGCGCCAGCGTCGCCTGAATCCCCCTCCTCGACGCCTCCTACCTCGAGCCGTGCCACTCGGCCTTCTCCTCCCCCTTGTCGCTCCTCCTCCCCCACCGCCACCCGAAGCCCTCTCCCAAGGTTCATCTCCCCTCCATTGCTTCTGCAATGCTGCCTACTTGGAGGAAGGCCATGGCTGGTTTAGGGAGATGCTGGTGCTTTCTTTCTTATTGTTGTTGCTGATAAATCCTGCAATTTGACTATGGCAAAATTTGATTAAGGTCTTTGCTATGTTCTATTTTTATCAATTCTTCAATATGTTGTGCTTTGAGTGGCACAATAACCTTTCATAGTAGCTCCTATTCTTTATTTATGTTACTCAATATTTATGATTAATTTGTTAAGTCATTAGTGCGAGAGGATGTGTTATCGAAAGTAGTAACATTTAGTATCTATTTGTTTCTGCTCAAGCATTAGACATTATACCCTTTTTGTTTGCTTATTTGATTTTTGCGATGTCGGTTATGCTTGATATGGGTCTCTAGTTGGATAATAGTATGCTAATATTAGTTTGGAAAGAGCTAATATGTGCTTCTTAGGACTAGAGCTAAAGCTAAAATTTGTTCGCTAAGCAATACAAGGGATTGCTATACTGCACAATGAAGAAAATGAATTCCCCAAGTTATTGAACTTAGATAAGCCGATATGATGTCCCACTAACATATATGTGATCACATGTACCACACAATCATGATATTGATAATGTTTCTCCATGTACCAGAAAATGTTCTGCTCCAAAACAATGTAAATGACAAACTCAAGAGATATAATTAAAGGAACTTTACCAATGACAAACTCAAGTGATATAATTGAAGGAACTTTAACAAAGACATAGATAGTCATTTATACCTGAGTATAATTAAAGGAACTTTAGCAAAGGAACTAACAATGTATTTCCAAAGAAAACGATGAGAACTACTTAAGCCAATGCTAAACTTGTTGATATTTTGTCTAACTTCAAATCTATGCACAATCACACATTCTTTTATGACATATGATTTGCTACTTGATCAACTTGTCGACGGTGTTATCTTTGACAAATAATCTCTTTTTAAAAGTAATAGAATTGCCCGCATGAAAACAAGAAACTTTCCTTTGGAATCGTCTGTGATATGGCCGCATAAAACAGACAGTTCTATTATGGATACGTCTATTCTTCTTATTTTAATTTTGGACATACGAATAATTTAATTTCAATGATGAAATATCACTTTTCTTGCTTCTTAATTTTCTTACTATATCTCTCATTAGATTCACTACAACTAAACTAACACTAACTATTATGCTTATTTTAATAAGACTATGGATAAATAATTTATGTTTTGTCCATTGTATGTGCTTTCATTATCAGACTATTTACAGAAAGAATGTTGTCAAAAAAATTTCCTTTCCTCAAGAATGGGTTGGGAAAATAATGTTGACACTTTTGCCTTTCTTGAAAAAGTTTTCAAATTTCCCTGCATTTAGTCGCTCAAGAGAGTTCTCATTTCAGAATGATGTCAAAGGTTTTCTATTTTCGTATTTTATGGAAAAACATGTAGTAGCTCAAACGTAATTAGACAGGGAGAAATATGGGGGCTTTGGGACGGATATGGATTTGATCCTATTTTGTTTCCAGATATTGGCCAAGTTTCCAAAGATAGCAAGTGAGGTAGCATTCGCATAGTCTTCACCGCCATCATCGACGCCGCCGAATGCGTCTAGCACTCCGAAGAAAAGGGTGTCTAATCGAGATGGTAGAGAAATATCGAAAAGGCTTGAGGGCTGAATGACGATCATGGAGGCCAGTCCCATTGGGGTTCCTCTACATCCCAAGAAAGCAGCGGTAGCATTTCAAACCACATGCGGGATAGTTGGAAGGGAACGGGTCCCCATCACCACACCAAGCTGGAAGTCTCTGATGGTAGAAGAGAAAGAACAGCTGTGGGATGAAATTTCAAGTTCGTTCGAGATCCCAGCAGAAGCCCAGGGACTCGTGCCACGGCAGGCATTCCTCGCAATGGAAAAACGTGGAAGACCTTCAAAAGCATGCTTGTCATGGAGTTTGTAAACAAGGATTATATGCCCTTCATGAAGTATCATTTCGTGTCATCGGATACATGTGACGCCTTTGTGTGGATGAAGACGGCGGCTAAATTTTAGCAACAATGTGCGGCGCACAAGGCTCTCTAGTGACAAAACACTCACCCCCACAGACTCGGCACCGCTAGGTACACGAGTAAAATCCCGCATTAGACGAGGGAGGACGAGGAGGCAATCTGGTGAGAGGCCTCCCCGCTATTTGTTGGGACCACAGACAGCGCGCTTGAGGCGGTTAAGAGTGAGGTCATCAACCAAATCTTCGGTGCCATCTCTTTCACAAACTCGACAAGCGAGGAGTGTCCCAACGTCAGTAAGATATGTCAAACTACCAAGTTGTTAATAAGTTTATAACTTCGTAGGGTCTAAAATAACATGATGGCCTCTTGCAACAAACGTTGAGTATTGAATCTTCCCAAGGCTCCTTTGAAGCAGTCAGGGAGAGGGATATGCTATCCACGGCCCTAGGAAACAAGGAGCACCCGGGTCGCACACGAGGCCATGGGGTTTACATACCTTTGAGGCATGGATTCCCACATGACTCCGAGGCGTATAGGAGTAGGAAGAGATCCAAAGCCGAGCGCGAGGAACTGTTGAAAGAGGAGATTCGTGCAGAATTTCAAGGACAGATAACATCATTGTGGGAACAAATGAATCAAGTCCTCAACGATGCATAAGCCACTGCCGGGACCCGCATTACGATTCGAAACCCTCGTGTATCTTGCACTAGTCGAGGATCACGCTAGTGCACACAGTGTCAACATAGGTAAATATCGATCCACACAAACGATAAATAAAGTAAACGATTAGTTTGAATAACAAATAAGGGTTTCGACCTTATGGTCGAGTTTCCCTAACAGATTCGGAGACGACGATGACGTGGCGGGGTGGGTCCCACCGTCGACTGGGGCTCAGCGCGGCGCGTCGCGGCTTAACGGCAACGCGGCGTGAAACCAACTCAGAGATCTGACCGTCCATGCAAGATCGAACGGTCCACAACCAAAGGGACGATCGGAACCTCCGGTTATATCGTGTGCATCCAGCCGTTCATCCTTGATCAAACGGCGGAGGGTGAGCGAGGCATCAGAAGAGAGAGAGAAGGTAGAGAGCCGGCGGTGGGGTCCACTGTCAGCGAGAAGCTGAGCGCGCGCAGGCAGCCAATTTGCGCATGGAGTTGGCCATGGCGAGCAGGATCTGGGCGAGGTTAGGGAATTCGGCCCGATTGATTTCTGAGATTTTAAATAGCTTTTCCTTTTTAGAAAATACCAAAAATTCAAATAAGCAATAGAAAATAGCAAATGAACTCAGAAAAATTCTAGAAAAATCTAGAAAATATAACTGAGCACATAGAACCCAAATAACATAGTTTTGGCTAGTGTTCATGTTGGGATTATTCACATTAAAGGTTTTTAATTGTAAAGTCCAATATTAAGCTTTTGAATTTAAATTCAAATAAATCTAAATGGTGACTTTTTCCCTACTAACTATTTAAAGGATTTTTAAACTCAGAAAATTGGGATGTTACAAACCTCCCTCCCTTAAAGGAATCTCGACCCCGAGATTCAGGCTAGCTAGAGAAAAGGCTAGGAAACTCGGCTTTCAGCTCTTTTTCACGTTCCCACGTTGCTTCTCCTTCTGAGTGGTTGCTCCACTGAACCTTGCAAAAATGAACAGTCTTGCTTCTGGTGTGGCGCTCTGCGACATCCAAAATCTTGACTGGCTGCTCCTTGTGGGTAAGATCTTCTTTTAAATCAATCGATTCCAATGGGGCTTGCTCTTCTGGCACACGAAGACACTTCTTCAATTGCGAGACATGAAAGACATCATGCACTCCTGCTAACGACTGCGGTAGCTCCAACTGATAAGCAACTTCTCCACGGCGTTCCAAAATCTTGAACGGGCCAACATACCTAGGGGCAAGCTTCCCTTTGGCATGAAACCTTTTGACACCTCTGAGCGGGGTAACTCGAAGATAGACAAAATCCTCAGGTTCAAAACTGAGATCACGGCGATGATTATCGGCATAGCTCTTACGCACGGGTGAGCTATCTTCAATCTTTCTCTTATCATGGCCACTTGCTCTTACGCTTCTTGGATGATGTCGGACGAATGCGATCGTTCAATTGTTTCGACCAATTCAACGGGTTCGGCAGTACGACCATACAAAGCTTCAAATGGTGACATTTACAAACTAGCTTGATAATCGTTGTTGTGCGAGAATTCGCATATGGTAAACTTTTATCCCATCGGCAAAGATTAGCTAGAGCACAAGCTCTCGGCATATCTTCCAATATCGATTAACTCTTTGATCGTCCATGCATGCGTGGATGATACGATGATCGAAATTCGATGGGTACCAATGCGTCATGCAAACTCGCCAAGCGACGAGGTGGCGAGATCCTCGATCGATACTATCTTCTTGGGCACACCGCAACCGACAATTCGGCCATGTACAACTCCGCAAGACAATCTCCGAGTGCGTGGTTTTGGTGGCGGGAAGTGGGCGACCTTGGTCAAGCGATCGACTATTACCGGATCGAATCGTAACCGATTGGGTCTTGGGTAAACCAGTGATGAAATCCATTCCGATCTCTTCCCACTTCCACTCTGGAATCTTCATCGGTTGCAACAAACCTGCTGGTCCCTGGTGTTCTGCCTTTACTTTCTGACAGACGTCGCACAAGGCAACGAACTCTGCGAGTTCTCGCTTCAAATTGGGCCACCAAAATTTAGTCTTAATATCCTGGTACATTTTGGTACTTCTGGGGTGAATCGAATACTTTGAGTCATGGGCTTCTTTTAAGATTAGCTGTCTTAGACCATCGATATCTGGTACACAGATGCGACCATTAATCCAGAGTATGTCTTGATCATCCTTGGTAAAATATTTGAATTTCCCTTCCACCATTTTGACCTTGATGTCTGCCAACACGGAATCCTTTGGTTGCGCTTCACGAATCTGCTTCTCCAGGGTAGACTGTACCTCCAAATTGGCTACGAATCCTTCAGACACACTTCTAGACTTAGCTTCTGAAATTCTTCATAAAGTTCTGGGCAACTTTCCTTTACTTCCAAAGCATTGCAGTAACTCTTACGACTTAGAGCGTCGGCAACTACATTGGCTTTTCCGGGATGGTAGTGGATTCCAAGATTATAATCCTTGATCAACTCTAACCATCTCCTCTGTCTCATGTTCAAATCTGACTGAGTGAAGATGTACTTCAGGCTCTTAAGGTCTGTATAGACTTCGCAGCGATTACCAATGAGGTAGTGACGCCAAATCTTTAAAGCATGCACCATGGCAGCTAATTCCGGATCATGAGCGGGGTAATTTTCCTCGTGAGGTCTTAATTGCCTTGAAGCATAAGCGACGGCCCTTCCTTCTTGCATCGGGCGCATCCTAGTCCTTTGCGGCGTCACAATAGATATCGAAATCCTTGCGAATATCTAGCAAAATCGACTGGGGTGAAGTCAAACGCTTCTTCAACTCTTGAAAACTTTCTTCACGGTAGGGTCCAAGTGAACTTTTCTCCTTTTTCAACAATTGCGTAAGAGGCTTAGCAATCGATGAGAATCCTTCGATGAAATGGCGGTAATAACCCGCCATTCCCAAGCTCGCGAATCGAAGTTACGGTCTTGGGCTGCTCCCAATTTAACTTGCTTTGACCTTCACAGGGTCAACCGCTACTCCTCATTTGTCATCACATGACCAAGGAAATCAACTTCCTTCTTCCGTAAATCACACTTACCGAACTTGGCATACAATCGATGCTCTCGAGTTTTTCCAAAACTATCCTTAAATGTTCGCGTGTTCTTCCTCCGTCTTAGAGTAAACCAAAATATCATCAATGAACACAACTACGAACTTGTCGGGTATTCCATGAACACTTTATTCATTATGTTCATGAAGTATGCGAGGGCATTAGTCGATAGAAAGACATGACTAAGAACTCATAATGTCCATACCGCGTTGAGAAAGCGGTCTTGGTATATCCTTAGGACAAATCTTTAGTGGTGGTAACTCGATTGCGTGTCGATCTTTGAGAACACTTCGGCTCCTTTCATCTGATCAAACAGATCATCTATCCGGGGTAGTGGGTACTTGTTCTTGATAGTAACCTCGTTGAGCGAACGGTAATCAATACACATCCTCATACTTCCATCTTTCTTCTTGACAAACAACACTAGCGCTCCCCATGGCGACGAACTAGGTCTCACGAAACCTTTCTCAAGAAGCTCTTCTATCTGCTTCTTCATCTCTACCAATTCATCGGCTGGCATCCGATAAGGCCTCTTTGAAATTGGTGCTGTCCCAGGCACTAGGTCGATGACAAACTCAATGTCACGATCTGGTGGTATTCCTGGTAATTCTTCTAGAAACACATCCGGATATTCACTGACCACTGGTACTTCTTCCAAGGACAGGGTCTTTAGACTGTTCACTATCAGATGTCCATCACGAACTGAGGTGGCTAGAAATTCTACCTTGTTTCCCTTGGTATCCTCGACTGTTACGGCTCTTCGGCCACAATCTAGCACGGCTTTGTGCTTGGATAACCAATCCATGCCAAGAATGACATCTAGGGTTTGGGTATCTAGAACAATTAGGTTGGCTAGAAACTCAACTCCAGTTATGAGTAACTTAGCTCCTAAACATCCCACCCTAGTGCTTAGCTCTGCTCCAGGTGACTGGACTAACAGAGTATGCTTAAGATGCATAACTTCCAAATTATTCTTGGTTGCAAACATTCCAGAAACAAAAGAATGCGAAGCTCCAAAATCAAACAAAGCGATCACAATCGAGTTAACGAAACTTACCCGATCGACATCCGGTGATTCATGGGCTCCTTCCAGAGTGATGTGATTGACACAGCCTCTGATCACGGACTGTAGTGCTCCTCCGGCTTGACCGGCAACTTGTGAAGCTCCTTGGTTGCTGCCCGGCGTTGGCGTCTTGGATGGAGTAGCTCCAAGGTTAAAACGTACTGGAGTGATTGTTCCCCTTTGCGGACACTGGTTGGCAAAATGTCCCGGTTGACGACAGGCATAACAGACTTTTGGTCCGCTTTGCTGATTGCTCCCCAGGTTGGGGTTGACAGGTGTAGGGTTGCGGAAGTTCTGGGCAGCTGGACGGGGTGTTGAAGTTGGTGCAGGTGCTCTGAACGAAGTCTGGGGTGGGAACCTGTTGAACTGTGATGGCACTATTCTTGCCCTCTGCTGTGATTGATGGTTCCCCTGTTGAGCCATCCGGCGTTTGCAGTTATCTTCCAGTTCCTTGCGTTTGTCCTCTAAAACAAAGGCTTTATTGACCAGCTCCTGGAAGTCGGGGAAAGTATGGGCGATTAGACTGACTTGCGACCAAAGATTTAGCCTTGTAAAGCAACTCTCGCGAGCCTTGTCGTGGCTACATCTTCTGGCACGCATAGCGAGCTAGTGAGAGAACTTGTTGAGATAGTCGACAACGACATAGCTCCTTGAGAGCGCGAACTCATCCTTCTTGGATCGATAATGCCTTCGGTACATGATATCGCGAAATCTTTGCAGAAAATTCCTCCCATGTGATATCCTGTGGCGTCTCATGCGTGGCACAGAAGTTCTCCCACCATTCAGCGGCTATGCCCTCCATCTCGTGAGTGGCATACAGGACCTTCTTACGGTCACTACACTGGGTGATCAGTAGCTTCCTTTCGATGACCCGAAGCCAATCATCTGCCTCTACTAGGGGTACGTGTCCTGAGAATGTTGGTGGACGGGTTCTCATAAACTCTGTAAGTTTAGATGGTCCATGGTGACCATGAGCAGCTAGGGCTCTATGCTGTTGATTGTTGTTATTGTTGACTTGGTTGTTCATAGCTTGCATCTGATTCATCATGGTGTTCATCAGTTGGGTCTGCACTGCCATAAAAGCTCTAAAGTTTTGCAAGTCAATCGGGGGTGCTTGTGGCGGAACTGCTCCTGCGGCTGGTTGCTCATTGCTTCTTGGTGCTGGGTACCGGAACCACTAGCAGCAGTCTGACGAGTTTGAACCATCTGGCGAAGCTCCATGGGTTACCAACTGTAACACCCCAGCCCCACATGAGCACTGGAATGCTACTAAACCAACACAATAACATTTTTAACATTGAAACAAATCTCTAAAATCGATGAACCTTCTTTGCTTAGTTACTAAACGAAAGGTCCCAACATTTAAATATAACATAATTAATTCATCCAACCTCCGGCATAGACAAGAGATAACCAAAACTATGCTAATCGTCACTACAACTTCCACAAACATGCTAAACAACTAAAACATAAGCAGAATGACAATCATAATCCTCTAATCAACTCTATTACAAATTATAGCATGCATAGTGAGTAATCATAAGAAATCCTTTATGCAATTAATCAACTACTAATCTATCAATCTATTAGTCCAAATGTGAGTAGTTAGTGCCATTGTGCAACCACTTCTATTCCCTCCCATGCATGCCGTTCTTGTAAAGGGGTACCTAAAAAACACAACAACAAAGAAGAGTGAGTCCAAAGACCCAGCAAGTACATTAAGCGGCAATAATAACATAGACTCTGTAATCATCAACATCCATATACCATTTCAAATAAAAACATGTCTTATGCTCATGCGATGCAAGATGCTCAGTGCACTTTCTCTTTCTCTTTAACTTTTGCATTTTACGTGAATGCGAAGTATGCAACTGTCATTGCATACCCATGCTTGTGCCTTCAGCACAGGGACCAAAAGCCTATACACCACATGTATAGGGACCTTGGCCCATCACTTTAATGATGGGGACCTCTTATATTCATAGCCCACATTCCACGAATGTAGGGACCTCAAGCCCGTCATCTACATGACGGAACCTCAATCAGATGTGCTTGGTCACCACGTGACTGTGGCACCTTTATCGCTCAACATGCATATGCACCATGATAACATATGCATAAGCGGGAATACATCATATTCTCATTATCATGTAAGCAATAACAACATGCGGTAGAACCATTTAACCATAACTAATATCATCAAGATAAAGCAGTAATTCATCTCATTAACGGGCAAGCAAGGCTATCTTGTCAAGATACATCACAATCCCATCTTGCAAGCTTACATATATAATAGCCGAATATACGCAACCGGATCATTCCTCATAATCATTTCATCAAATAAATTCTTCAAAGTTGTGCATACTTGGTCCTCACAAGACCAGGTCTCCACATGATATCAATATGCACATGTACCAATACTATTCATCATCAAAGTACCAAAACCGATGAACGACTTTTATGGGTAATGCAAAGCCATACTTTGAACATTCACCATTCTTGTTATGCACGCTTGTTCACAGCCATACGATGCTAACATGTATCAACACGCATTCATATCCAAGCAAATCACAACCAAAATACAAACGATGCACTTGCCTCAACCGTGCGAGAATGGTGGACCGGTTAAGAGGGTGCTGCACGGAACCGCGCTCCCACCGAACATAAAGGTATCCCAATCTAAGACCAACACGCTGGACCAAGAGCATAAATAATAACACAACAAAACTCGCTAACTCTCAAGTGTTAACAAAATCCCCAATTTCTAGCGATCGTTTTGGTGCTTCTCGAAACAACCAAATTCTAAAATACATAACTTCCTGCTCAGAGTCCAATTGAGATGCTCTTAGACTTTCTGAAAAGGTAATTGAACTACCTAAATAAACCTAGTTGGAGAGCCCTCTTTATTCTGCCTCAACTTCCCTATCAAACCAAACATCGACGACATGAATTCTCGTCGGGTTCTCAGACAAGACGCTTAAACCACCATAACTTTTGCTACAAAAGTCCAAATCCTGCGTTCTTTATCTCTATCAAAAGGTATGGAAATTACCTACATTTTTCGTTAGATTGAGGTCCTCTGATTTCGACCTTAACTAGCAGATTCATCCCATTTTCTACAGACTGTTCTAAACTGACACATTAACAGAGCAGCGATACTAAAAAAATTCATAACTTCCTGACCGTTAATCGGATTTGGGTGATCGTGGTGGCCACTCAAAGCTAAGAACAAAATCTACATTTCTCTAGGAGATGATATCCTCTGATTCGGCCTCTAAGGTCGCAAAAACAGCCACGCAACCTACTGGACAGAACGCGATCTAATCGCAGCAGGGTTTCGATCCAATAAACGTAATCAATTTCGCATCTATTCTTAACCAAACCTCAAGAAACAGCGGGTGTTACCCTCGTAGAACCCCGGAAGACGCTGAGCACAACCCCACGAAGTGGATCTCCTTCTTCGTGGATCTCCTTCTTCTCTTCTCCTTTTCTTCTCCCCTCTTCTTTCCCTTCTTCTTCCTCCTTGGCCGGCTACATTGAAGCTTCCCCTTTTCTTTGGCCAGCAGCAAAGGGGTGGAGGAGGTGAGGAGGTGCGCAAGGGGTGGAGGGGAGGGGTGAGGAGGTGGCGGCCAAAGGGTGGAGGAGGTGAGTAGGGGCGGCTAGGGTTTGGGGAGGGTGGCGCCTCTTCCCCTTGCTGGCCGGCCAGCCCACATGGGCCAAGGCCCGGGCCCGAGTTGCCAAACAAACGCGGAAAACCCTCTTATTTTCTCGATTTGGTGATTCATTGAAAGAAACACTCTCCGATTCAATTTATTCTCTCCGACATTAAATCTCTCCCGACGATTCGCTTATCTCACTTTCGGGATATTACATTCTACCCTCTTAAAGCAATTCGACCCGAATTCTAACCATGCTTACGCCAAGAACTAAAATCACCGCTAAAATCTTACTAACATTGCTACGAACTGCACAAACACAAAAACTTCGATCTTTGTATCATCGATCTCTTCACTTTGACAATGAGCACATCTTAACCAGGACGCACAAAAATTCCCTAATAAACCATAAGATTCTTAATGCAACCAACTCAAAACCATCTTCCTTAGAAGGACTAATCCAAAGTCAATGGATTTAACAAGAAAACTTTTCCACTTTTCAAGTAGGCGGATAGAAATAAATGCCACAAAAGACAAAAGCGAAACACTCGAATAACCAAATTAACCATCCCTTTCTTTTCTTAACAGGAAAGATTCACACTTACCGACAAGAACCAACTCAAATTGAAATTGACATCATCATCAACACAAAGTTCAAGTAAGAACTAAGAAAACATCTCACTATCCAAGATCACACCCTTTACCACAATCTTTCTTTTAAGAAATCAACTTTCTCTTAAACCATAGGATCCCAAATCATCGATAACGCATTAACTCATTTCTCTTAAATTGGCAATCCCAAACCTATGCTCTACAGAACACAAAATCCACAATTATGCGGGTAGACTCTTCTAATCCACAATATCGTACTCTAGCCAACTTCCCACCGAATGAATTACTTGTCAAAATAATTTCCAACACAACTCAATAGGTTTCACCCACCATCACATCCCTTAATTCGTTAAGGATGAGCAATTTGAAATTCACATCACACACTCTCATATACTAGCCTCAAAGGATACTATCAATGATCATCCCACTACTGGAATCCACTCTTATTCTACCATCTCTACACATAATCATTGGCATCCAAGGTTCTAACATGAGAATGCAAATCCTAAAATCAACCTCGAAGTCTCCTACAATGAATTTCTGGTATGATTGATAGGAAATCTTCCAATTCATTTACTAAAATTTTACATAGCTCAACAATAACCTCAATCATTAACATTCACGCTCCTCACTAATCCAAGAACCGCTCAAGGCGTTTCATGTCACCAATCTTGGTCCTTCACTAAACCACACTAATCAAAATTCAACTACTTGTCCACAATATACCCACTCACAATATCCTAACTGATTGATCAGGATTCAAACATACTCAATCACTAACATCAATAAAAGAATATATAATTTCTTGACCAAGCTATCCTCGGTGATAATCTAACTCCCATAGAGTTACTCTCAGACCGAGACATACTTGACACTACTCACTATTCCTGCTATCCCATTGATTAGCACAACGCTTAGGTTTCTCCACACCGCTATTCTCATTAGACCTCACCATCAAAACTCTTTTACACAATCTTACTAGGTATCCAATTGCGATACTCTAATAAATTTATCAAGAGCCCATACTTTCGAAAATCCCCAAATTCCAACATGGACAAAGGTTAATGATCAAAACCAACTCACTTTCTACTGTTCTTCAAATAGCTTGGTTCCCAAAATCTCACCACTACCAAAAACTTGTCCACCATATTGCATTCTATAAGACTCGCAACACAAGATAGTTAATTCCTTTCTTAAAAGGAAGAAACAAACAAAACTAATCTCAACGCACAAGAACAACGTTGTCCTCTGAGTGAGCAAAAACAAGAGAGACAGTCAAATAATAACGAAATCGGAAAACAAAATACAAGTTCATCGATGAGGGCACATGTCCCACAAGAAGGAACTTTCAACCTCCAATACTTATGGTACACACTTTCTGTTAACAAAGGAAGCAATTTTCTTTGATTACAACATTACATGCCAACACAAACCAGAAATACCCTTTAAAACCAAATCACATAAATCACTTAAGATCCAATAGAACTTTCTAACACACCGCTTTGCTCCACAAATTTTCAGATACCACATAAATCGTGAACTCCAAAAGATCACGAATGCAAAGCTCAAAATATTTCATTTGGGGCGATACCAAAGACGATCAGTTACTC
Source organism: Ampelocalamus luodianensis (assembly GCA_036346255.1). Taxonomy (NCBI): domain Eukaryota; kingdom Viridiplantae; phylum Streptophyta; class Magnoliopsida; order Poales; family Poaceae; genus Ampelocalamus; species Ampelocalamus luodianensis. The sequence goes on along the minus strand of CM070628.1, from coordinate 34,882,062 downwards.
TCTTTCTATAAGAGTCAACAACACCCTCACAAGTCCCAATCCTTTGCAGGCAGTCTTACTAATTTCAAGAATAACACACTCTTAACAAGAATCACCATATTCTACTCTTCCACTATAAAGCTCTCCAGAAACTCACCAAATTGTTCCATACTATTTTATCATCCCATCCTCAATTGACTGTATACCAAAATCTTATATTCTACTACAACAACCGCGTTATATTAGAGAAAAACTAATGCACGAATTAAAAGGTTATTCCAACATCCTTTCATCAAAGACATACTTTTACCTGATAATTCTACCATCATGTAAACCTTGTTCATCCGTTAAATCCCATCAATTTATCTCTTGGTGATGCTCATCACCAAACATTATTAGACATTATTAGCACCTAGCAATTACTTATAATCACTAAGTATCCACAAAAAGGTTACTCCAAGATTAGTACCCACTAAGACAAAAATCTAACTCCTTTTGAACTTAACCATCCCAAAAGGTTAGATTAAACAGTTGAGACAAGTTAATCCAATTGACCAAACAAGTTTACCAAACGTATCACTCTTAGTCGTCGACTCAACTTCATGGACGTTCTACACCTCTTATTAACTCTATTGATTAGAACTAGGTATAACCATACTATTAATCACAGCTCCCGAGAACTACTACAAGACACGCTCAAATTAATCACCTTCCTTTCAAGGATATTCGTTAGGATCGATCATACACACATCGCAGATTTAACATGATAACCCGTATCATATCCATTAATTACTTTGGTTATAACCTCTCACTTAACCAAGACAAAACATCGCTAACGGGTTTAACATCTTCTTTTAAAAGAGAACCATCAATCTTCATCACCAAAATACCCAGAGAGATACATTGAGTGAAGCCCCACGTTCCAAAGGACTTGCAAAAGAAAACTTTCATTAGGCAAAACATCAACCTGATAAATGGGTCAAGCTCTCCAATGAGAAAGACAAAACTCGAGAATAAAGGTCAAACTTGACAAACAACCCAGTTCACCAACCGCAAGAATAACTCATCGGTTGGGAAAACAATGTTTGCTTTACGGGACAAATTAAGCCAATAGAAACATAATTCAAAGCAACCCATCAACGGAATGAACTAAAGCCCAAGGAAAACTCATCAATCACCACAAGATAGGAGTTGACCAAAACAAATTTCAAAAGAGAGAACAACTCTTCTATATAAACTCACTATCAACGCATGTACTACAAAGCGTTCAGGTGCAATCGCTCACCTCCTTTGGCTCTGATCTTCCTCCGCTCAACTGGCCTTCCTCTCGATATTCTTGGAATCCTCTTCGGTCTTCCTCTTCTTCGGGAACTTGGTCGTAGAGAATCTCTTGCAGAGTGGCGATCTTCTCTTCAGCTCTCTGCAAAGCCTCATAGACATGATCCAGCTCCGTGATAGTTCTCTCCAATGCTTCCTCCTGGGCAGCTGCAAACTGAGCGAGATGCACGACTGTAGCATTGCTCTCTTCTTGTGTAGACGGGTAGCGTGCTGGCAAGTCCACGGCTGCAGCTCTAGGGTGGTAACGGAAGACGGTGTCTTGAAGCTCCTGTGCGTAGATGTTGTAGATACGTAGCATGGCCAAGCACGACGACTCCGGGATGCCTTCCAGCCAAGTGATCTTCCTCACGGAGATGTGTGAAGGTTGGCTCGCCTTGTCGTTCCTCCTGGCGTAGATCGTCAGACGACAGATCACTCTACGATTTTGTCCATTCACCATCCAGTTGTTGCCGACGTACAACGGACGATCAAAGCCTCTAAGAACTTGCAACAGCTTCCAAAGCTCAGCGGCGTATCTGTAACATCCCATCTTTTGGACTTGTGTTTCAAATGTAAGAAAATGTGTAGAAATTAAAACTTTTTCTTACATCATGTATTTCATGTATGCTTTGAACATCTGTTGTAAGAAGTTATAGAAATACAAAGTCACAAGTCTTTTGATCCAAACTTTGAGCTTCCAAAATATAATCATGTCAAGTATTGTGATCATCCTCTGGAAATATTTTTCCTAAGTTCTAGGGATGATATGTGACCCCTCTGAATAATTTCACAATTTTTAGAAATTGTTTGAATATTTTTAGAGGGCAGCCAAACCTGTTTGACTTTCAGTCAAACCACAAATCAGAACCTTGCGAAATTTTTGGAGAAAAGTGCACTACATTAAAACCTCTGAAAATTTTACACAAGGTCCATATTTGAGTCAGCAAGCTCCTGTAAAATTTTCAGAATTTTTGGAGTTAGTTTGCTACATCAAATAAATCCTCCAAAGTCTCTGTTCTAATTTAAAAGTCAAAACCTGATTTCACTGTTACTCGGGTTCGAGTCAGACTCGGGCTCGAGTCAATCGATTTGATCAAACCGCCTAACTGCACCGCGCCCGATTGAAAAGCCCGCGATCAATCTCAACCGTTAGATCCTCATCGCGCAGCCCATATGCGTGTAAACATTCGGGTCACCCGAAGAGCACCTTAAATCGTGGCCGTCCATTCCTGATCCAGCGATCGCGAGCTTTGCTTTTGAATTTAAAAACCGAAGCGGCGTGGCGCGATCTCACCGTCGTGTCTCATCCAACGGTGAAAATCCAAGTGCTTTTCCCGGTCTTCTTCTACCTCCGTGCATGAATGAGCAGGTAGGGAGATGGTAGTGTCAAATCGTGCTTCCTACGCGCCTAGTCAATAGTGAGGGTCGTGGGAGACACATTCGCCGTGCCATACCCTAATGCACGCCTACCACCTTTTTCCTTGTCGGGCACACCTTGCGCCGTGCTTTGCCGCCGAGAAGCTTTTGGTCCAAACCCTAATGCTTCCAAGGCTTTATAAGCACTCTCAATACTTCTGGTGTCTCTTTAGACCACCACCAAGCTCCATTTGATGATTGGAGCTTAACTCCTCAAAACCTCCAAATCGCCATTGTTGACCCGAGGGCTCCATTGATGTTCTTGGTGTTCGAGTGGTTCTCCTTCACGTTTCTTTACCCTATCTTTATCTCCTTACTATCTTGAACATTTCCTCACTTAATTTTGGATTTGATTCTCGTGAATTGTCCAATTTGGGGTTTGTTCAAATTCTACCAAATCGGTCATCTTCTTCCTCATTTCGGTGAGTGCTCCATTTTCCGATTACTTGCTCATGTTGCTTGTGGACCATAATGAAGTTATATTGATGCTTTGAAATCACTCATTTGGCTGTGGTGCCATTTTCAACCTTTCTTCTCCAAGTCCGCGAGTCTCCTCCGTGGTCAAGCTTCTCCGCCATCTTTGGAGCTTCCTTCATCAAGGTAGCTTCTTATTAGTCCCTAGAGGCTCGCACCCGCTTCCTTGACAAGTCAACTTTCGCTATTTTCGCACTTAGCGAAAAGCTCCTTTTTCATTTTCCGGCTCACCGGCGTTTTGGTCCCTCACCGCCGGCGAGGATGCCACCATTAGGTTCTAGGCGCTATTGCGATTCCATTTTAGTTCTTGGTTGGCGTCGCCGCGGCCAGTGTCGCCGGCGGCAAGCCGTTGAAGTCGCTCGGGATTTTGCCGGTGCAAAACTCCCATTTTCGTCATTTGTTTAGGACATATTAATTGCACAGTGATTTCTAATCATTAGTTAATTAATGGTGTCCTAATCTTTATCGTTGAGCCACTGACATGTGGGCCCGAGGGGTTAGGATCAAAATCCAGAAGTCATTAGTGTCTCTTTTAGGTTTATTTAATGATAATCATTAGTAGCATTAAATTGGTCCTAAACCGCCACTCTTAGTCTCTGTCAGGTGGGTCCTTTGATTGTTTTAATCACTTCTGTAGAATTCATTAGGGCACATTAAAAAGCTAATCATCACTAATCATTAGCTCGGTCATTAATTAGTTGTCCTAAAAAATTCCCTGTTAGTCGCTGACATGTGGGCTCGCAGCCTTTGTGCACGTGGGTTAAAGCGTTCGCGGTTGTGACTCGAAGTCACTGACAAGCGGCCCCACGTGTCAGTACATCTTTTGAACTGCGATCAATAGCCGCCGTCCGATTCTTGATGCGTGGCCAAGGTCATTTGGGACGTTCGTAACCCGATCTCACCATCATTGTGGGTCGCCCATCCGAGATCGTGGTGAGATTCGTGAGACGTTCGCGAGGTCCGAAAGCTCACCGCCCTCGACCTTCCGATCGTAGATCGACGGTGGAGATCATCTAGGCTGTTCGGGTTGCCTCCGCTCCCTCGCGCGTACGCCGTTTGATTTCGAATCAATGGCTCTCGTGCGTCCACGTCTTTATCTTTTGATTAGATTATTGGGATTTCGATAAGTAATTATTTTACAACTAAAATTTGTGCAGAAACTTTATAAAATTGTAGTAAATTCATTTTAAACTCTTTTTAATTGTTTCCACCTATAATAAATTTGTTTGACACTAAAATTTTATTTAAAAATGCTTTAGGCCTTGTTTCTGTAATATAAATTCTTGTAGACCTTAAAAACTTGTTTTCTGTTATTCTGGCTTTTCCAGAAAACAATTAAAATCTTATAAAATGCATATCTTGCTCTGCGTATGTCCAAAATGGATGATTTCAACTTTGATAAATTTGTTATTAGTTATACTTCAATATAAAATTAACTTGAGCATATTTATGTTTCTGGAAATTGTAATATGCTAGATTTGCACCTTAGAAAAATCATAACTAAATCAATATAACTCCAAAATTGCCACACTCAACTTTGTTGTAATTGGAATAACATATACTACCTGTCATAAAAATTGTAGGGTCCAGATCTTTCTAGAAAATTTTGCCATGAACAGTACTAGCAATTAATTAGATTGATTTTAAGGCTGAGAAAGAGCATTTTGTCCATATCTTTTCTATGCTTGGTCCAAATTACATGATTCTTGTTCCTATCTCTGTCTAAAATCATTCCCTAGCTGTTGTGTAAATTTCATTAGATTTGGATGTCTTTTGCTGTTGGAGTTTATTTGGTGTTCTTCGTTCTTATTTGCTTATCGCCTTTTCGAGTTAGGTTCAAGATAATATTATTATCGATATTGAGCCACAAAGCGGCGGATCCCGCACTTCACCAAAAAAGCGGATGTAGCATTCATTTGATCATGTTGTTCCTATTAATTTCAAATTCTAATATGTTGTTTGCAAATTCTATGTATGCATTGCTATGTTGTTTTAAACTATTGTCAATAGTTGGCCCAAGAGTTGCATAATCGTGAGGAACCGCTTAATCCTCTACTATCGAGCCTAGGATTACTTGTCGTGATTTTGGGTTCATTGGATGAACCCTTGTCACTTAGTAGTTTACGTGTCATTGTGCTTAGCCATGCTTAGCTATCGGTAGAAATGGGCGGTTATCGACTTGTCGATAACCTTGATCATACAAACTGTTATAATCTGTATATTTTAGCATTGTGCTATGTCTAAATTGCAAAACTAAAACTGAAAATGAAAACAATTTAGACTTGGGCACAATGGTAAGATGGTGTGATCGTTTGGGTGTGATTTGAATGGTGCCCGGGTCAATTAAGGACCGAGCTACTTGTTACACCGAACCAGGCATTTGTGCGTGCTAACCACACTAGGGGGATATGGGACCTCTCTTAGCTAAGTACTTTGGGCTGTGTTAATTAACGAGTCACGTGGTGGGTTGCATATTTGATTATATGCAACATGGACACGTTTGTGGGGAGAGGAACACCCGCCGAGGCCGGTGTGTCCTGCTCCACGTATGGGTCCTTGTGATCCATATTTCGTCGGCAGATCACTAAGGATTAACCCCCCCATACGTGCGTCTCTTGATTAGCATATTCCATTGGAAAGGGTTCAGAGGACTTAGCCGTGCTTAAGCATACCAAAGGAAGTGTGCTTAATAGCTTGGCAAAAGGCAGATGAAGTGTGGGTACATTGGTTGTAATACTCGAATATCAAATAGAGAGAACATATTATTCGGAAGAGAAATTTATTCAAATTTGAATGCACTAAAGTTTAGAGGAAAATTGAAAGAAAATTCAGATTTGAGAGAGGATTGGACCTTCGCTTTAGCCCAAGGTGTCCTAGCCAAGTGGGCCGGCCTTGTAGTGGAGTCAAGAAGGGGTCTCCTTCCCAAAACCCTACCCTCTGCTACAGTACCACGCCGCACTGTAGCACGCTGCATCAGAGCAGCCCCCTCCGTGCTGCTCTACCAAGATGAGGAAGAAGCTCAGGTGCCGCCGCCATGGTGGAAGGAGAAGAAGGGAGAAGGAGAAAGGAGGAGGAAGATCATCTTCTCCAAGGTTCTCCCACCTACGCCCTGGTTGCTACAAGGGTAACGAAGTGCCGATCCTCATCGTTTGATTAGTGGTAGATGTGTTTTGGTTCAATTTTGATTAGATCGATTTGCTGCGGGTAGAAATTGATTCTGTCCAGATTGTTGCGTGGACTTTTTCGTGATGTTAGAGGCCGAATCTGAGTTTCCCATCTCCTAGAGATATGTAGGTCTTGTTCTTAGCTTTCGGTGGCCGCCAAGATCACCTAATTCCGACTTTCGAGTCAAAAGTTATGATAGATTTAATATCTGCTGTCCAGAATCCTGACGAGAATTAGCAGTCTCTGTTTAGGTTGATATATGGCCTAGTTAGAGGGTGATTCAGAGGTCTTGCCCATAACAAATTTTGAAGGTGATATCACTATCTTTCAGGATTGATAAAGAACACCTCATTTGGATTTATAGATCAAAAGTTATGCACTTTTTTTGTGACTGTCCAGATTGTAGATCAGTCTGTCCAGATTGTATGTCGCTTTCTATCTTTAGTTTTGACCCGTGTGCCACTTTTTGTTAAAGGCAAAATTTGAATGTCGTGCCAACTAGTTTATTGTAGGTAATTTCATAACCTTTTCAGATTGTTAAAGAACGCTCAATTCGGAGTTGTAGATTAAAAGTTATGGTTGTTTTAGTATTGCTGTCCTGTTTGTTCGCACAGAAGTTGTGCTGCTGTTTTGTTTTCTTTATTAGAGAAGTTTATTGGCCGAATTGGGAAATCTCATCAACTTGAATGTTATAGATATGTTTGTTAAGATGAGGTAGGATCTAGACTCATCTCATTTCGAGTCCCACATCATTAACTACTGTCATTTTCGTGCGCTGTCCCGACACGCTTTTGGGTTGCAAACTGTTTTTCGATTAGGTTTTATGGCGATTCCTTGGGAGTTCAAAGGGGTATTGTAGACTATTAATTCGGGTTGGATTCTATGTTGTTCTTATTTCGGTTATTTAATTGTTTAGGCCACGAGGCTACGGTTTGGGAGCGCCATCGTTGCATGCTAACGCTACGCAACGCGGAAGGCAAGTACTTTGTTGCTTTTGAGGCCGTGATTGTGAATGTTTTCATGATTATAGTGTGACATATTGTGTTACCCGAGATGCGGAATTGGTTATGTTCTTTCATTATGTGGAGTATATCTGAGAGATGGTATTATCACTGCTCATGTTCATATCATGCATCCTTTTATTCATGTTATGTCCACGGAGTGGATTGTAAGTCCCACCATTCCAATGTGGGCAAATTTGGACATTGTCATGTCCCGCCCACGGAGTGGATTGAAAGACCCATCAATTCCAAGATGGGCACGTAAGACCCATCAATTCCAAAGATGGCGCTTTGGACACCTATATGAAACGTTCTTCATATAGGACTTGGATCCCCGCACTTTTGTTAAGGTGCGGGCTTAAGTGAACACCGACAGGTGTGTCACTCACTATACCAGATATGCATGTGTGCAGTCCATCCTTGATTACATTCATTCATTTCATGTTTTCATTAGTGTTCACTCGATGCAAGGTTCGCATTCTTAAATGGTGATGTCCTATTTGTATATGTGTTCTTTTTCTTTCATCAGACTTGCCTGAGTCATGGACTCACTCTTGCGTTGTTTGTTTATTTTAGGTAACCCCGATGTTGGCTCACTTGGGAGGAGTAGACACGCACTACTGCTCACATCATCCTATTCATGTTCAAGATTAAATTTAGTTCTATCTTACATTCGTTAATGATGAACCGTAATAATTAAATTATAATTGGTGAAGGAAGGATACCTTCTCCACATAGATGTTTATTTATTATCGTGTGAACCTTCTTTATTGATGATCGGTATTAAATAACTTAGAAGGTGAAGGAATGATACATTCACCATGTCCCGCTTAATTTAATGTCGTCTTTAGTTGAAATACTTAGTTCAAATTCTTACGCATTATGGATGTATGTTAGATGTTTTAGGTGACATCTTGGCTTCCGAATAGCCGTGGTGTTACAGCTTGGTATCGAGCGGGCTTTAGGTCCGTGGTAATTGAATATTAAATTGACACACTATGCACAGAGGTGGGGTTGGGAAATCCATTGTTTCGTATTTCTATTGTTATGTTTCATTCGTTGAGCAATTGTTGAATTGCTTTTGTATTATCTTTCTTGTTGTTAATCTATGATATGTTATGATATTCCATATCTATGAATCTATTCTATGATTGTCATGATATGATCATGTATAATCATAATTGATTATATTGTTTAAACGTGTCGATGATGGAGGTTAAGAAGTGGATGCCGTGGTTGTGGCCCCGACTTTGTCGATTGCACCAGATTTGTGGTAGCGTAATAGAGTAGTATCTACCCGAATACCATAGTGGAGTGTTGAGGGTGAGATTCTTTAGAAAATATTATTCTCTTCCTTGGTTACGTATGTGGCGATTCCGTAATAGTTGCGTTTGATGAAGTTTTCTTGAGTTAGTGTTTTACATTTCTTCCGATGAGTTCTCATTGGACTTTCTTGGTTCCATAAGTCGACTACTTGTTCTCCGATCTTTGGTCTAAAGTTGTTCTTGGGATCGTTGGATATCGGCAAAAACTTATCTTTTCTTGGGAGTTCGCCTTCTTATTGGAGAATGTGAATCATTTATTCACGAGTATTCAGGTACCGAAAGTTTTCTCTGCAAATTCTTTAACATGTGAAAGCTTTGACTTTATGTATTTCTTTTGGATTAGTTCCAGTGTTGGAATGTAATGCCTCTTTTTCGAAAGATTAGGTTAAAATCTTTAAGTGATGTCTTGACATGCTTAAGTACGAGGTGTTAATTAAATGAATTAATTATTATGGTATGAGTTATCAGATTTGGGTTATTAGCTTTGTGCAAACAGTCTATTCTTAACTAGTATCCGTGGAAGTGAATTGCTTAAAGTGAAATGTCGTTGTATTTGGTACAGGATGAGTTTTAGATAAGAGGTTGTTCATATTTGTTCAAGAAGCTATTGTTGTTAAGAATTGTGGAAAAAAAATGTGGATGTATCGTGTTGATCTTTACGATCGGATAATCTGATAAATTTGTTAGATAAGTTGAAATCTAGGTCCTCTTTCGCTTATTCTAACCGCTAGTGATGGTTAAGTTAAGGATGTGTTCGAATGTTGTCTTGATAGATATTAATCTTGAATTTGTCTTCTATTTGGATCTTGATGATCTTATTTAAATGATAGCTTTACTTGATTCTTGCCATGCTAAAAATTATTGAAACATGTTTAAATGACTAGATGAACGATGATGTATCGCCTTCAGAAACCTTGACTTATGTGTCCTATATTATTGAAGTTAACGACATTTTATTCTAATTGCCGATCATAAGTTAGAATGCCGATTATATCCTCTTAATCTGTTGTTGAGGTTGCAAAAGAGGTAGGATCATGTTTGTGCCATGTGTGGCTAGAGAGCATTTAGTGTGTACTATCTTGGCATCGAGTGTCACTAAGAGTTAAATGGATGAAAGCTAATCGTAGATTTCTGTTGGTGTACATTGGTGAGATTGTCATGTTCTATTATCATCTTGTTGAAAGAGTTTGTTTCAATTATAAGGTTTTTGCACTAGGTTTTCCTAGATCAAGTATATGTAACCTTATTTAGATTTTAGAGACATGATGAAGTAGTTCATTGTGATTCTTTTCAAAAGTTCATGGAGTGTTAAGAGATTTGATGATTCTCGCCAATAGCATATTATTTCGTTGATTAGTGTGATTGTCGATCGTGGTTGTGATGATAATGTTCAACGAAAAAAATCATTTGCATGATCTTTGTTTTAGTGAAAGTGTTTGAGTTTTGCGCTTGTTATCTTTGGACCTCATGAGTTATGTGGTAACTTTGTCTGCTTTTGAGCAAAGAGACGGGTTGAAAGATTTTATTGGTTCTTAAGTGGTTCTTATGATTTGGTCTTAAGAGCTTATCTTGTTTAAGCCGGCAAAGTGATGTAGTAATCACGTAAAATAACTTTCCTAGTTAAAGGAAGGAGTGAAGTAAAGTATTTGAGATTTAAGTCGCGTTTGCGCCACTTGCGCTTATTTGGGTGTGCTTAAACCTTATGCATTTGTTCCATAAGAGTTTATCAAATTTTCAAAGGCATTACCTTCTTCTCATTTGTGGTTTGGTATTTGCTTTCAATAGGGCTTGAGCCCTCGACTATTGATTTTCCCTTATGTTTTCCGAGTACTTTGCCTAAGTGACTATTTTTTCTTGATCCTTTGTTCATCATGGGTGGCACATGTTTTCCTAGTTGAAGAAAATTGATTTCATTCGCTCTTTCTTTTGAGAAAGAATCAATCTATTCGCTTCAGAGGAGTCTTTGAGGTGTTTAATGATTGTAGTTGTGAAACTTTGGGTTGGAAATTATTCGATGAGCATTGGAGGATGAAATAATTTCGTAATATAGTTATTTAAGAGGAGTTTATCTCATTAGAAGGTTGCCTTTGGAGGTTAAACTGATTGCATGGTTACAACTAGTAGAATCTATAGCGAGACGTAGTCCAAGTTCTTTTGTTCATTTCAATGGAACATAGAATTATCCAAAGTATGAAAATCTTGATCAATGTATTAGAGTGTCGCGGTTGAGTACCTTGCGTGGTTGTGTAGATGAAATATGATGGTGTTGTAATGGGAGTAATATTAGCAAAGTGATCTGATCGTTAAAGAGATTAAAGAGATAGCCGAGATTGTTGGATTATTGCCATGAATGACTTGGACGTAGTAAGTAACTCTCTAAGAATTAGAATCTTGATAAAGATAATTGGATCAAGAAATGTTTTTGTGTTGATGTCAATGCGCGAGTATGTTTGGATTGTGAGAATTTTAGGGATTTAATTTGAGGCTTCCCTATCTTCTATATGAGAAGTTCATGGTAGGAGTCTTGAGTTTAATTTTGGGCTTCACATTCTTTTGCTAGGACCTTGAGTCTCCCAATTATTATGTGTAGAGAAAGTAGAATAAGGGTGGATTCAACAATGGGATGGTCATTGATAGAACCCTTTGAGGAAGTATATGAATGTGTGCTGGGAATTTCGAGTTGTTTATTCTTAAAACATTGAAGTGATGTGATTGCATGTGATATCTATTTTGAGATGCATTGAAGTCATCCACAAATTAATCTGCTTCAGAGAGGAGTTGTTGAGAGAAAGTTTCGGTGTAGTCGATAGAGCCTCTATACCGAGGTGTGGATGATGTATTTCGACTTGAGCATAGCGTTGAGAATGCCAAGTTAAGAGAGATGAGTTAGGTGTTATGCGATGAATTGGAATTCCAAAGTTTGAGAGAAGTTTTATTCTGAAAGAGAAACCGAGAAATTGATGCTTCCTAAAGTAGAGACACGTTTTCTTGATTCTTGTTTGAGCTATGTGTTTTGACAGATGTCTTTCGCAAGTTGAGCTCGACATTTATGTTGATATGTGTGATTCTTTCCAGCTGCATTTTAATAAATGAATTTTTTTGGGCATTCAAGTGATTTCTCCTTTGGATTTCGTGACGCTTATTCGCAAACCGCCACTTGGAACGTGGAAAGGTTTTTCATGATGAAATTCGATTCTGGTTTGACTCTTTAGCATCGAAATGGTAACGATAGATGCGATGTGAATCTTTCTTTTCGATGGGTTTTGTCGGTAAAAGAGTTTGCTTAAAGAGAGCTCGCTCGTGTTTCGTTAAAGGAGGTGATCCTTGTTTTAGTGAAGAGTTCAATTGAGAGGTGGAACAAGAGTTCGTGTTCTATGTGCATGTTGTGTGGTTCAAGATCAATTGGAAGGTTAGCCAAGGTACTTTGGGTTGTTTTCGTTAGCTACGGAATTGAAGTTGGCGATCGCAAGGACCGCCTCGGTCCATATGTGGTGTACTACATTTAGCATGTTTGGTGCCGAGTGAGTACCGTGAGAACTAGAGTTTGAATATTCGTTAACGCCATTGACCATCGAGTAGGATCTTACCTTTGAATCTCTTCCGATGAGTGTACTTGGCAATGTCTGATTGAGTGTTAGGTCGATGTAGTTTACGCCAATGTCTTGTGGTCTTGTCACCGAGAGATAGGTCATTTGGGACTGAGTCTCGCATGCGCGAGTATTATCCGCATATGTTTGCTCCGGGCATATGTTAATAGATGTTTCTTTTCTGGCAATTATTCTTTCATTTATTTCGACTGCTAGAATTCGAGGTCGAATTTCATTAAGGGGGTAGAATGTAATACCTCGAATATCAAATAGAGAGAACATATTATTCTAAGAGAAATTTATTCAAATTTGAATGCACTAAAGTTTAGAGGAAAATTGAAAGAAAATTCAGATTTGAGAGAGGATTGACCTTCGCTTTTAGCCCAAGGTGTCCCAGCCAAGTGGGCCGCCTTGTAGTGGAGTCAAGAAGGGGGTCTCCTTCCCAAAACCCTACCCTCTGCTACAAGTACACGCATCAGAGCACGCGCATCAGAGCAGCCCCCTCCGTGTCGCTTCTACCAAGATGAGGAAGAAGTCTCAGGTGCCGCCGCCATGGTGGAAGGAGAAGAAGGGAGAAGGAGAAAGGAGGAGGAAGATCATCTTCTCCAAGGTTCTCCCACCTACGCCCTGGTTGCTACAAGGGTAACGAGTGCCGATCCTCATCGCTTGATTAGTGGTAGATGTGTTTTGGTTCAATTTTGATTAGATCGATTTGCTGCGGTAGAAATTGATTCTGTCCAGATTGTTGCGTGGACTTTTTCGTGATGTTAGAGGCCGAATCTGAGTTTCCCATCTCCTAGAGATATGTAGGTCTTGTTCTTAGCTTTCGTGTACGCCAAGATCACCTAATTCCGACTTTCGAGTCAAAAGTTATGATAGATTTAATATCTGCTGTCCAGAATCCTGACGAGAATTAGCAGTCTCTGTTTAGGTTGATATATGGCCTAGTTAGAGGGTGATTCAGAGGTCTTGCCCATAACAAATTTTGAAGGTGATATCACTATCTTTCAGGATTGATAAAGAACACCTCATTTGGATTTATAGATCAAAAGTTATGCACTTTTCTTTGTGACTGTCCAGATTGTAGATCAGTCTGTCCAGATTGTATGTCGGTTTCTATCTTTAGTTTTGACCTGTGTGCCACTTTTGTTAAAGGCAAAATTTGAATGTCGTGCCAACTAGTTTATTGTAGGTAATTTCATAACCTTTTCAGATTGTTAAAGAACGCTCAATTGGAGTTGTAGATTAAAAGTTATGGTTGTTTTAGTATTGCTGTCCTGTTTGTTCGCATGTAGTTGTGCCGCTGTTTTGTTTTCTTTATTAGAGAAGTTTATTGGCCGAATTGGGAAATCTCATCAACTTGAATGTTATAGATATGTTTGTTAAGATGAGGTAGGATCTAGACTCATCTCATTTGAGTCCCACATCATTAACTATCTGTCATTTTCGTCGCTGTCCCGACACGCTTTTGGGTTGCACTGCTTTTTCGATTAGGTTTTATGGCGATTCCTTGGGAGTTCAAAGGGTATTGTAGACTATTAATTCGGGTTGGATTCTATGTTGTTCTTATTTCGGTTATTTAATTGTTTAGGCCACGAGGCTACGGGTTTGGGAGCGCCATCGTTGCATGCTAACGCGCCGCAACGCCGAAGGCAAGTACTTTGTTGCTTTTGAGTGCCGTGATTGTGAATGTTTTCATGATTATAGTGTGACATATTGTGTTACCCGAGATGCGGAATTGGTTATGTTCTTTCATTATGTGGAGTATATATCGAGAGATGGTATTATCACCGCTCATGTTCATATCATGCATCCTTTTATTCATGTTATGTCCACGGGAGTGGATTGTAAGTCCCACCATTCCAATGTGGGCAAATTTGGACATTGTCATGTCCCGCCCACGGAGTGGATTGAAAGACCCATCAATTCCAAGATGGGCACGTAAGACCCATCAATTCCAAGATATGGGGGCTTTGGACACCTATATGAAACGTTCTTCATATAGGACTTGGATCCCCGCACTTTTGTTAAGGTAAGGGCTTAAGTGAACACCGACTGTGTGTCACTCACTATACCAGATATGCATGTGTGCATCCATCCTTGATTACATTCATTCATTTCATGTTTTCATTAGTGTTCACTGATGCAAGGTTCGCATTCTTAAATGGTGATGTCCTATTTGTATATGTGTTCTTTTCTTTCATCGCACTTGCCGAGTCATGGACTCACTCTTGCGTTGTTTGTTTATTTTAGGTAACCCCGATGTTGGCTCACTTGGGAGGGAGTAGACACGCACTACTGCTCACATCATCCTATTCATGTTCAAGATTAAATTTAGTTCTATCTTACATTCGTTAATGATGAACTGTAATAATTAAATTATAATTGGTGAAGGAAGGATACCTTCTCCACATAGATGTTGATTTATTATCAGCGTGAACCTTCTTTATTGATGATCGTGATAAATAACTTAGAAGGTGAAGGAATGATACATTCACCATGTCCCGCTTAATTTAATGTCAGTTTTTAGTTGAAATACTTAGTTCAAATTCTTCGCATTATGGATGTATGTTAGATGTTTTAGGTGACATCTTGGCTTCGAATAGCTGTGGTGTTACATTGGTACACCCGCAGGATTAAAACTATTCGAATAGCCTCGCCCTAGGTTATGGACACGCTTGGGGAAGTCTTCCAAGAGTTAGACTCAACTTTTTAAATAAAATCGATGGGTGGTATGAATCGTGATTCATGCTATGTTGTGGTGGCTTTGGGGAAAGTCACTCCTAGGTGGATACTTGTTACTTATGTTTACTCGCTGTTATTTAAATGCTTAAAAACAAATTTTGCAAATCATTGCTCAACCTATTACAATATTGCAAATGAAACTTGCTTTGTGCGTCCAAAGAACCATATAACCACATTCCTTTGATATACTTTCATGTAGCTATGTATAGGCTTGTTATCAGAAGTCTTATGAGTACATTTTTGTACTCACCGCATTGCTTGTATTGTGCAGAGGAAGATAGTGAGTCCGATAGGCCTCACTTTTGTGAGTTGTGTTGTGGCGCTTAAGGGGCGATTAGCTTTATGCCCTGGCCGGTTGCCCTATGGTGTTATGTGGCTAACCTGGTCGTCTTTTGGTTTAAGCCATCTTATGGCAACTTTTGCTTCACTGTTATTTGATACTTATGTCATTTGGCGGTTTACTGCTCAGAATAACTTATATTATGTATGTCTTTTGGTAGACTTGTTATATTCTCGATGTATGGAATTGATGCATGCTTTGGTATGATGTATGTGTGCCGCATGTTCGGGAAGCACATATTCATCGAGACGCTGATTATTCTATTTGTGATACTAGAACCAGTGGAAGGTTAAGTATTACAAAGTTTAATAAACCGGGGTCTCACAAGATCCTCCTGCGCGCCACCATAGCTCGAGACGAGGCTTCACAAGATGCAGACGAAGAGGTAAGGGCAATTTTAAAACAGAGGAAAGAGAAGATCATAGCAAAAGTTGAGTCAAGAGATATATGAGGAGAGTTAAGCAATTATTTAGCCTTGTAAGTTAATTTTTCCTTTAGAAAATAGTTTGCACACTCTAAAGACGCCAATCTAACTAAGGTCAAGACCTACAACAAGATGGCTCGATACCACCTCTGCTTCTGACCTGCATTACGATTCACAAACGATAAATAAAGTAAACGATTAGTTTGAATAACAAATAAGGGTTTTGACCTTATGGTCGAAGTTTACACTTATTAAGCCACGCAGGCTAACAGAGAATAAAGCAAGCAGCAGAACGGAAATAACTCCAACAGATCCCACCAATTCACCACAGCAACCGATCGATCCGCACTTAACGACCAACAACCTTCTACAAATCCTCCTCAAAAGCAAAGTAGACTCCTCCTCTTCAGAGGTTTGGGCGCAAGTTTTACAACAAGCGTGAGTACACAACCGCACTGCAAATCATACCACGTAATGCAATTTATAGATGCAGCTTATTCCAAGAAAAAGACTTCGTGGTTCTTTTGCATAAAAGCAACATTTGCAATTTAATACGAATAATAGATTGAAAGCATAATTCAAAACAAATAGACAATATTAATTTAACACTTGTTTCCACAAAGACACACAGCTAGACAGATTATTTCACATAGCCATATGATTGAGGTCACACAGCTCACATCCCAATATTTTATGAAAACTACCCTCGTGTGAAATCCCGAGCATGTCCATGATCATGACGCGCTATTCGAATAGATTGATTTAACACTGCAGAGGTTGTACACTTTACCCACAAGATACAACTAGTGTAGCAAGCACTAATCGTAACAAAACAGTTCGAAACTTCATCTCAAACATTGACATTCCCGATGTGCTTTCGCTATACTAGCTCACATAGAATTAGTATAACACACACCGCCGATGTGGATGCGCGAACCGTCCCGCGATGTAACTACTAAGTAGTCACACCTCTACCCTAGCACACACCTAACCTATCCACCGAACATCAATGCCGAATCCATAACTTACTAAATTAGGCCCGCCCCATACCGCATATGTGGTCGCAAAGAAGGCTCGCTTTAATGGCGCACAAAGTTAAGTCCTTAATTGACCAAGGCAAGACTTCCATGTTCTAACTAAGTCACAAAGATTATCAAACCCATGCACACGCCTTCCACCATATCACACAACTTCCACCACTTGCCTCACTCTAAATCGCTTACCACCCAGCTTGGTTTTAGTGCAACACATGCCATCACGAAGTAATAACACATAGCACACGCTTTACACAAAGTTCCATAGTCACTTAGTCACATTAAATAATTACAACTTACATCGATGTGAGACTCAGAGCATGGCTAAGCAATTGTACTCGTGATCTAACCAACCCACGTTGGTGCTACAATAATACCAACTAATAAACCAATCTAGGGTGACAAGGAATTATGGCATACAAAGTCAACGGTGATAACAAATTGATAATAACTATGCCCAAAGCATTTAAATACATAGTTAACATAAAATGCAATACTTTAACACAAAGTAATTTGAAAACTGGGTTCAAGATGATCAAAGGTATGACTTGCCTTGAAAAAGGTCTATGTACTGATCTTGATCTTGGGGTGCTCCTTCTTCAACGAAATTCCCCGACGAATCGACGTCTCCTCGCAAACGAAACAAATAAACAAAACAAATAAATAACAGAGGCAAAACAAGCTCCAAAAATTAAATAAAAATCTCAGATAAATAGAGCTCGAATTTAGATAGATTTAGAAATTTGAATGGGCTCAATCGGAGTTAGGATACAAAAGTTATGGCCTTTGGAAGTTTTAAATCTAAAAGAAACCCTAATTTGGATTTTCCAAAATTTCAAATATTTCAAGAAAATCGGATTATTGCGCAATGCCGACGCTGAAGGAATTTCGGGAATTAAAAATAACGAAAATTCGACATGTGGGACCCACATGTCGAGAGATACACGCACTGTAGACTAGGTCTACCGAAATGGTTGGATCTAGAACCGGTGGATCATGCCACGCATGCGCCGACGAGGCACCATACGGATGACACGCAGCGCACCGCCGAGGTGGTCGCGACGTGGACGCCACGCCACTGGCGGCAATGAGGCTCGGAACCGGGTCCCGCGAACGACGCAATTCACCTACGGAGTGGTTCCAGAGGTAGAGGGTGCGACGGCGAATCCACCGAGGTGCTCACCGTGCACGAGGACGATCGTGGCGATTAGTAGCGAGGTTTAGGCGCGAGGCCCACAGCTCGACGAATCGGGCTACGGCGACGCCCAGCCGACACGGCGACCACGAGGTAGCCCCGCTCAGGCGATGTCGACGGGTAGACCACGACGCCAGCGACATCGACGCGCGCACGAGCTCGTCGGAGTTAGCGCGCGCAAATCGGTTTTCGAGCGCCGCGCGCTAGGGTTCAGCGCAGGCGGTGGCGCTAGGGTTGGGTGCGAACACCGAGGCTACCTCCTTTATATAGCGCGCGCCCGAGAGTCCAGGCACGAACGCCAAACGGATAGCGCGCGCGCGAATCCAATGATTCGAGATGACGATGATGTGGCGGGTGGGTCCCACCCGACAACGGCTAGGGCTCAGGCGCGGGCGCGTGCGAAACGGCAAGGCCGCGAAACCAACTCAGAGATCTGACCGTCCATGCAAGATCGAACGGTCCACAACCAAAGGGACGAGGAACCTCCTGTTATATCAGCGCATCCACCGCTCATCCTTGATCAAACGCGGAGGGTGAGCGAGGCATCCGGAGAGAGAGAGAGAAGGCAGAGAGGCCGACAGCGGGTCCACCTGCCGGCCGAGGTGGGTGCGCGGCGAGTTGTCACACACAGAGTTGGGCTTGGCACAACAGGATCGGCCGAGGTTAGGAATTCACCGATTGATTTCGAGATTTTAAATAGCTTTTCCTTTTAGAAAATACGTAAATTGAAATAAGCAATAGAAAATAGCAAATGAACTCTAAAAATTCTAGAAAATCTAGAAAATATAATCGAGCACATAGAACCCAAATAACATAGTTTTGGCTAATGTTCATGTTCTGATTATTCACATTAAAGGTTTTAATTGTAAAGTCCAATATTAAGCTTTTGAATTTAAATTCAAATAAATCCAAATGGTGACTTTTTCCTACTAACTATTTAAAGGATTTTTAAACTCGTAAAATTGGGATGTTACACCACCCTCGTTGTTTTGGGAGCCAACTCGTAAATGTCGAGTAGCTTTGCCTCCACGCCACTTTCGAACAAAGTGACGCCCAATTACCTATCGACAACACCTGTAATATACATCTCGAATACTCCAAAGATAGACCTGTAGGATGCCTTAGCCTAATTGTGTATTTTTTGTATGAGCCCACGCCTACAAGCTCCAAGTAAGGTCGGTTGGGTCCATTTCTATTGAAGTTGGGTGGGGATGGCGTTTCCATGCCAAGAAGGGATAGTGTCGACGGTGCCCACCGGGCGAGGGTTACGCCAAGGTCCAAGTGGATATGGTACATGACACTTTCATGGTTTCCCACCGAGAAGCACCAACAAAGACATCATAGCACTAGGGATACTACTACAAAACAATTTATATAAGAAGCTCATCACGCATTTGTTCTTTTGGAACCGCTTGTGATGAACTTATCACGATGGTTCTTTGGAACTGTCGTGATATGGAACTATCACTGCAGCGTTTTTAAATAAAACCATATGTGATACTTCATGACGCTCTTGTTAAGAACCGTCAGGAAGTATCGCGATGGTTCCATTTAAAACCATCTCGTGATAATGTCATCATCACGATTTGCCCATTTAAAAATCGTCATGATAGTTCTATATCATAGACGGTTCATAATAAAAACTGTCTATGATATATCGGCATTATAAATACCTGGTCCCAACAGACCCCATGCCCTTTCCCATTTGACGCACCACCCTGCTGCCTCATCCCCCACTGTGCCACCTTAGAGAGGAGAAGGGAGGGAAGGAAGGAGACAGGGAGGAGAAGGAAAGGAGGAAGCCAAAAGGAGGCGAAAGGGAGGAGAAGGATATTAGGAAGAAAGGGAGGAGAATCTCGCGCGATATTTGGGATTTTCGGCGTGAGCTCCGAGAGTAATGATTTGTAACCCTTTATATTTGCTCTAGGTTAATCACTAATCAATTTTAGTATGTTTGATCAATAGGAAGAGTACTTGTGGTTTATTAATCTAATTTAACACTAATTTGTTATGTGCGAAGCGTAGATGGACTAAAACTGGATGTACGATGCGAACCGTGAGTAAAGAGTACATTAATGGCATGCTTGCTTTCGTAAGAGCCACCGAAAGGTGATATGTTGAAGAAGTGGATAAAATTTATATACTGTCCCTGCATTGATTGCAGTAGTCTAAAGATATTTAACAACCCAGCGCAGATCGAGGCGCACTTGATTCAAGGGGTTTCAAAAAAGGGTATACATGTTGGACCAACCAAAGAGTAGATTATACAAGAAGTTAATAATGCCTGATGTGGATCGCGCTTTTAATGAGGATAGGTCGATTATGACAATCTAGATCAGATGCTACGCGATGCATAAGAGAACTATAGTGAGAGAGAGTTTTGTAAATTCGAGAGATTAATGGAGGACTCAGGGAAACATTTATTTCCTGGCTGCAAGCTGGAATACACAAGGTTGTCAACTATGCTTGAACCAATAAATTGAAGACAAGCAATGGTTGGTCCGACAAGAGTTTCACGGCATTATTAGGTCTCCTAGTGGACATCATTCGGGAGGGAAACATGTTACCCAAAGACCACCTACCAAGCAAAGAAGGTTCTTTGTCCATTGGAAATGGAAGTAGAAAGAATACATGCATATCCGAACGATTGTATACTCTATCGTAAAGAGTATGCAGACATGCATGTATGCCCCGTGTGCAAAGCATGTCGATACAAGCGTAAGAATACTGCTAAGGTGAAGAAAGCAACTCTTGCTAAGATGTTGTGGTATTTTCAAACCAAAAAGAGGCAAGATTGCTGCGTTGGCACTCGGAGGAGCGTAAGAAAGATGGAAAGCTAAGACACTCACGATTCTCGCCCAATGGAGAAACTTTGATCGGAGCTTCGAAGAGTTCAGTGCGGGACCAAGGAACATAAGGTTAGGGTTGAGTACAAAAGGAATGAATCCTTTTGGTAACATGAGCAACCGACATAGCACCTAGCCCGTGAATCTATGTATGTATAACCTTCCTCCTTGACTGTGTATGAAGCGAAAGTACATTTTGATGTCACTACTTATCCAAGGGCCGAAGCAACCTGGGAATGATATTGATGTGTACCTAGCACTATTGCTGGAAGATCTTGTGACACTGTGGAACGAATGGGTACAAGTATGGGATGCGTACAAACGAGAGAACTTCACTTTACACGTCGTATTGTTCTGCACTATCAATTATTTTTTGCCCTTAGTAACCTGTCAGGGTTCAGAACAAAAGGAGCCAAAGCCTGTCCGCATTGCTTAGATGATACAGAGAGTGTATGGTTGAACAGCTCGCGTAAAACTGTGTATATGCATCACCGTAGGTTCCTTCCCAGGATTCACCCACACCGCAAGATGAAGAAACAATTCGACAGAAATAAAGAGAACGGTTCAGCTCTAAGGGCTTTTAGAGGGAAAGAGGTCTATGATATGGTTAAGGATATCGATGTTGTGCTTGGGAAGGACGTAAATTAAGGACCCGCCAAGAACATCCGAAAAAGCGGTCAATTTTTGGGACTTGTTTTATTGGGAGCACTTAGAAGTTTGTCAATGCATCGATGTCATGCACATGGAGAAGAATGTATATGATAGCTTGATTTGTCTCTCATCAACATTAGTGGCAAAACAAATGATGGTGTTAACGCACGATGTGACTTGGTTGATATGAACATAAGGACCGAAGTTAGCACCGAAAGAGACCGATAAAGGATGAACGCACCTTCCCCGGCTTGCTACACTGGCCCAAGGCCGAGAAATGAATGCGTGTGAGCTTGCATGGTGTGAAAGTTCATCCTGCTATCTCCAAGATAAGAAACTTATTTCTATAGAAGATTTTAAATTAATTGGTATGAAGTCTCATGATTGTCATGTGTCGATGACACGAATTGATGCGATCAACCTCAAGGCGAGATTAAACTGGGTTGCCCGATTTTTCACGTGGAACTCAAGATCGTGAGTGCATCGCCTTCTTCTTTTAGCGCTTGATGAACAAAGACCATGCACGTGAATAGTAGCATGCACATGAATAGTAATCTAAAACAACAATCCGCACTGGATAAATAAATCTCACACCGCGCACACCACAAGACATGAACGAGAAATAGGGATCAAAGATCCAACGAGCAACTCCTAGCACCACAGCTAGAAACCACCACGCCAAGATGAAATCCGAGATTGGAATTCACAAGAACACTCATAGAATAGGGATGAACCCTAACTACCAAGGTGTAAGATCGAGGAGGCCGACTAGAGGGGGTGAATAGGCGCTTTAAAACTTCTTTGGGCTAAAACCTTTAATGCTAAGTCGATATCAACTGCTTTGCTCAAATAAAACCTAAATCAACTAGGCTCTTCTAGGTGCACAAACAATACAAGTCAATTGAAGAATATTGCACATTGCTTAAGGCTTGTAAGCTGTTCAATTTTAGCAAAGTAAACAACACAAAGTAAAGCAGCATCCATACACCACTAATGCAAATGCAATAGTAGAGCAATAGAGATCACACCACAAAGACACATTGATGTTTTACTGCAGGATCGGAGACTCTGCCTGCCTCCCTAGTCTATGTTGAGGTAAGCCCAAACCGCTTAGGACCGGCTTCATAAATTGAGCACCCGCCCGAGGTAACAAAACCTCGCCCACTAGGGTTGCTCTTACTCCACTCCGAGATGGCGAGCACCAAGCTACTCACAAACACCGGTCTTCTCACAAGCTTCACTTGAGAAGATCACTGCACCACGACGCTCCACGCCGCCCAGGTGTTGGCAAACACCAAGAGTAATAAGCCAAGCCCCTTGCTTGACTCTCACCACATGCAATGAATGCACAAGCTCAAGTGGATATAAATCCAACTCTAGATGCAACACATGCAACTAGAGACCTCTCTCTCGCTCACAAGGTGCAACACATGCACAATAGAGAGGAGAGACTCACACTAGCTCAAGAGAGTGAAATGAAGTGCCAAAGATTATCTCTCAACCGCCAATGGGGTATTTATAGCCCCACAACAAAAACTAGTCGTTTGGAGCCGCATACCTCAAAAACTAGTCACACAAAGATTAGTGCAAGACTACAGTAGTTATACTGGCAGACTACCTTTCTGCGGTACTACCATCGTTATAGGCGGTACTACCGCAGCCATTTTTTCATGCATTTACACTCGGTAAAATGTCATAACTTTTGACTCCGATGTCGGAATTGAGTGATCTTGGGATCTATTGAAAGCTTATTCAGAGGGCTACACAACACACCTATTTGATTTGATCTCAAACACATTTTATCAAATCAAAAAGCACAACTCCAAAGATCCACTACCATGGTCTAAGTTCAAAGTATTAGCAACAAGCAATCTTAGACCATGCCAAGGAAAAATACATGAATCCCAACAATTTGCAAAACACATTTACAAACTTAGATCATGCCACAAGGAGTAGGTATATGGACTTCAACCATTCTCAAAACACATTCGCAAAGTATAGTCACATGCTACAAGGATTAGACGCATGAGCCTCGACTATTTGCAAAACACATTCGCAAATAATAGCATCATGCCACGGTGAGCTAGACCAAGTGAGATTGAGCTATCAACACATGATGAGACTCAAGCTACTAGACAAGACCCCTTTAATAGTACATCAACCTATACTAGCAATCCGGTCTTCCAACCAAACACCAAAACCTGAAAAGACTAGAACACATCCTTAGCCCTAGCTAGTCATACCTTTGCCTTGAGCATCCACTTGAAGTTTGATGACGCACATCCTCGCTTCAACTTTGGTTCTTGACTTGAAAGCTCATCAATATATAATGACTTTCTTTGCTTTCGGATCTTGACTTGATGCCCATAAACACATGATGGCATCCTTCATCTCGAGTCTTGATATGCATCAACACATGATGCAATCTTGACCTCCATCAATACATGATAGATCTTCTTGACTTGATGATCAACTCATGATCATCTTTTCTTCGAGATCTTGACATGCATCAACACATGATGTATCCTTTACTCTAAGCTCTTTCTTCAATATCATCAGCACATGGTGATCTTCCTCTTCTTGAAAATCATCAACACATGATGATTTTCTTCATCCCGAATCTTGACTTGATGACCATCAACTAATGATGTCATCCAAAGTCTTCATCACCCTGGAACATAACCTATTCATCCAACTCATAGAAAATGTTAGTCCCACAATGTCATTGACATTAATTAACAGGATATACCGTATTAAAATGCTTCTAAACAAAATGCTTCTAAACAAGTCGATACTTTCAAAGCGGTACTACCACCAACTAATACGCCGTAGTTCCGATAATCAGTAGTTCGCGACAACACATTGCGGTACAACCGCAATATTGAGAGAGCAATACATGCTCAAAATCGCGCTAAGGACCAAAAGCATACGCCTGGATTTTACGCATCGCCACCATAAGAACAGAGTTCCGCGGAGCCGGCCATACACGCAGAAAGCGCTTGACTACCGCGCCACCTCAAAGCAAACCAAGTCCAAAAGCAATGCTATCGAATTTTCATACCGCACGTAAATCCAGACATCAAGGTGCGACTACCGCGCACACGCGTTTGGGATTACTGCGCTTCCACGAGAGCAACAAATGCCTCTCGAAAATACGCATCGCCACAAAGGCCGGTACAACCAAAGTACAGAGTTCCTCTCAAAGGAACACCGAGCGGTGGTTCCGCCACAAAGGCACCGGCACTACCAATATCGTTGAGAAAAGCGAACACCAAAACAAGCTCGAATAAACATACCGCCATGTAAAACCCAGATTATCGCACATCAGAGAACCGCTTACCAAATGCGGTCGCATCGATTTCCACCGGTTCTTCCGAAGCTGAAATGCAATGCATGACTCCTTTGTCTTGAGCCATGTTGATCTCTTATCACTTTTGCATTTTCTTTTCAGGTCATCATTTAAACTCTGCGACTAAGCCTTACAAACATCTTAGCACACGTGTTAGTCCCATAACACAATTGTAAATAATTGAATATAAAGCAATATGAGTATATATAAACTACATAAGTTGTATATACTCATATGAATATATTAACTACACAAGTTAAATATATTTAAGGATATGTTTCAAAGTAAAGATCCTTAATTTATGTAGAAAAGAGAATATGGATCAATACTAATGAAACCACAAAACATAGAATGGACTCCCCCTAAATGTGTGCATACATAAATGTGTAATTGAAACATATGCACATATCCAAGTTAACCTTTTTGGTGGAGTTTAACCTATATTTTGGATCCGAGGAATGCAACAAGATATAATAAGAAGAAATAGAATGCATACCTCTTGTATTATCATCTTTATATCCAAACGAGACTAAGCAATAGATAATCAATAGAATTGTTATTCTCACAAATAGATTTGTCATTAGTGAATACATACTTGTTTGGATTTTTGCTTTTATATCCAAGCTGAGACTAAACATGATATAACAATAAGAGTGTTAGTCTCACAAGTGCATTTGTCATTAATCACCAAAATACTCCACTAACACATAATGGCGGGTCTAGATCCTTCAATCTCCCCCTTTTTGGTGATTGATGACAAATTCATCATTAATAGCAACATTTGGATATAAGTCAACATATAATAAAAAAGAAAACTTATTTGACTATATGTATGCATAAACCTTAGAGAATTCTCCCTTTTTTGCACTAAGCAAGAAATAAGAATTCTCCCCCTTTTGGCATCACAAGAGAGAATATCAAATAAATCAATCATAAAAACATCCAAATGTAGCTCATACAAATTATCCCCCTTTTGGCATTAATCACCAAAAATCCAAAACAAATCTAAGCCAAAAGAGAGTCTCTGCAAGACTATGAGCCAGGCAAAAGAATTCATGATACAATAAGCATTGAGATATTTTCCCAAATATTCTCTCCCTTTTTAACTCTACAAAAGAGAAGGTGAGAACATTCAAATAGCTCACACAAATTCTTCCCCTTGTGGATAAGCAAAGGAGGAAACACCAAGTGAACTCCAAATCAATTTCCCCCTTATTGGCATAAAGCACCAAAGTGCAAAACGAAGCCAAAAAAGTGTTTGTGTAAATTAGTTTTCCCATATAATAGTTTACCCAACAATTTTTAAGTAAAACTCAAAATATTTTCATTAGTTTTTACAAAACATTTTAGAAAAACTTCCCCTTACACAAAGGTTCCACTCCTTTGACACACAAAAGATTTCTTCGTCTACTTATCTTTGCTTTTGACACACAAAAGCTTTCTTCGTCCATTTATCTCCCTCTTTGTCATCTTTTGAAATGTATCTATCCAAAACTTATGATGACTTTAAATATCTCTCTTTGACCATAATTTACAATTAACTTCTCTCCCAAAGACATTAAGCACCAAAGATGTCTTTATGTGGATTATACTTGAAAGATGGTAATTGATCGTCACTTGAATACCACTTGTAAAGACCATATGTCGACACGACTTGGATACCACTTGTAAGTAAGTCTTGTAGATAAGACTACCACTTGTAGATGCTACTTGTGGATACCACTTGTAAATCCATGTGTCGATAAGACTTGAATTCTCAAGGTACTTGAATTTCTCTCGCAAAGATCTTCAAAGAAAGCATCCAAAGAGAAGAGAGAAAAAGATAATCCACTTGAGAGAAAAGATTACATGCATGCAGGTGGGCCCCATCCAAGAGCACGTAGAGAAAGAAAATCAAACAAACAAATCTTTCATCCGCTAGCAATAGTAAACAAGAGCTTCCTGATTTCCTGGGATCGTTCTTCCAGGAGATAGCAATCAGAACTTCCAGGCGCTCCTTCCTTTTATCGGTTGATATTTTCCAAATCTTCTCATACAGTCGGTCACCAGGTGGGTCCCATCCAGCTCCTGGCTTGAACACTTCGGTCTCAAACTCTTTCTTTTCTGGCTCATGTGCTAATAGATGCATACGTACACATGCATGTCTCTTGACTACATGCAAAGATAATTCCTTTCCTGATTGGACACGTCCAAAAAAAAGTGATCTTGAGTTAGCTTCTTCTTTCCTTCCACACACAATCCTCCTCCAATCAATAAGGGATCAAGTGCACATGCTTTAGGTGATTCTAACTCCTCTCAGACAGTAACTGCTCGCATGCTCAAAAGCAACACACGAACTTGTTCCTAGTGCATGTTGTGTTCCTCGCGTGTCTCCTGGTCCGGCACATGCGCATCCACTGGCAAGGCCTAGCACACATGCATCCCTTGATCCATGTACGCACATATCTTCCTCCTTGTTGTTAACAAAAGATTGCACATAAGAAATATTAGGAATCAATATTGCATTAGTACAGGGTGCTTGGGCCGCATCACGAATGCTTCCTGTTGCAATTAGGAGTATCTTGCCGAACAAAGTCCGAGTGGCAATATTCAGGCTGTGTTATTTCTTTAACTCAATTTCTTAGAAGATCATCGATCCCGAAGGACTAGATGCTCTGTAGGCCGAGGTTGTGATGACTCTTTATCATCTTGAGATGTATTTCCCTCCGTCATTTTTTGATATCATGGTCCATCTCATTGTTCACCTTATGAAAGAGATAAAGATATGTGGCCCTGTGTTCCTATATCATATGTACCCGTTCGAGAGGTTCGTGGGAATTCTCAAGTCCTACGTACGAAATCGATCTCAACCAGAGGGCAGCATCATTGAAGGTTATGCAACCGAAGAGGTCATTGAGTTCTGCGTCGACTACATGGCTCAGGTGGAACCGCTAGGTGTGCCTCTATCTCGTCATGAGGGGAGACTAGAGGGTATCGGGACCATCGGAAGGAAATCAATCACTCCCGATCTGGATACGTACGCTCAAGCCTATTTCACAGTATTACAACACATGACCCAAGTGTCCCCGTACATCGACGAGTACAAAGACAAGGTACGCCAACAAAATCTAGACCAGTCGAAGGTTTGGATCACAAGAGAGCACAACTGTTGGTTCAACGAATGGTTAAAGGTATGATTCACTGGGAGGTCATCAAGTGATAATACACTACTATAGTTGGCAAAAGGGCCAAAATTTACAATTGTGACATGGCAAGGATACAACATAAATGGGTACACATTTTATACGGCTGCTCAGGATAGGAAGAGCACAGTCCAAAACAACGGTGTCAGCATAGATACGTTTCACGAGCAGTTCAATACCGCCGGGCACATGGGTTGAACTCCTACTATGGGTTCGTAGAGGAGATTTGGGAGCTCGACTACATACTTTTCAAGATCCCCCTATTTCGATGCCAACGGGTTAAACTTCCGTAGGGTGTGAAGGTCGATAAGTACGGCGTCACGACTATAGACCTCAAATGTGTCGGATATAAGAACGAACCGTTCGTACTCGCTAAGCAAGTTGTTCAAGTTTTTTATGTAACAGACCCGACAAATAAGAACAACCACATAGTTCTTTATGGAAAAAAGGATTGTGGGAGTTAAGAATATCGTGGATGAGGAAGAGTACAATTAATTTGACGAGTTGCCTCCTTTCGGAGACAGCACCAGGCTCGAGGAAGAACCCAGTGATGAAGCTAGCTATATGCGTGTCGATCATCATTAAGTGCTATATTTTAATTAAGAATTTATTCCATAACATGAGACATGTCAATGTGGACTTGCCATGTGTTATGGACTTGTAATCTCTTATTTTGATGTCAACGTGGAATTGTCGCGTGTTAATGTGTTATGGACTTGTCATCTCGATATTGACGTTAATGTGAACTTCATTGTAATGTGGAGTATCAAAATTGGTTTCACTTGATTTGGAGTTGAGTTGAATTAGATATGAATTTTTGAAGTCAAATGAATTTTTAGTCAAATGATTTGGAGTTGTGTTATGGACTTGTCACCTGGTTCATGTGAATAAATAGAATGAACCAAGGCATATCACAGACGGTTCTATTATGAAACCGTCTGTGATAAGTCATCACATATGGTTCTATTATGGAACCGTATGTGACATGAACATATCACAGACGGTTCTATTGTGCAACCATCTATGATATGAACTGTCTGTGATATGTTCATATCATAAACGGTTCTATTGTGCAACCGTCTGTGATATGTTCATATCACAGACGGTTCCATAATAGAATCGTCTGTAATATTCCTTTATAAAGAGGGAACCACTAAGGTTTATGCGCCCTTACTCGTCACTCTCCTTTACTCTCGCCCGTTCACCTCCCCAACGCCTTAGCCCCTTGCTCTCGCTCGTTCGCCTCCGACCTCGACGCCGCCGTTGCTGACGTCGACGCTGCCCAAAGCCTCCTCCCCGATGCCTCCGAAGCGACCTCGACGCCGCTCAGCCTCCTCCCCCTTCCTCCCCCACCACCATCTGAAGACACCTCCCAAGGTATGTCTTCGCTACTCCCACTACTCCTCCGGGTCCGAGCTCCGGTCCTCCCTTGCTCCCGCAGTCCCCTTAGTCCTGCTGCCCGCGACAGGAGGTGGCGGCGCCGTTTGGTCCTCGACTCCGTTGGCCATTCACTAATGCTTTCGTTGCTTGCCTTGCCTATGAAATGATTTCGTACTGAAGGAGTTGAAGATAGATATCTGTGTTCTTAGGATTTTTGCTAGCAACTTGACATAGGGAGGCCCTGAAGGATGAGGGGAGGTCCAAATGAACGGGGAGGAGGTCCTAGAGGACATAGGGAAGTCTTGAAGGGGCGGGGGAGGTCCTGAAGGACGGGAGGAGGTCCTAAAGGACATAGGGAGGTCCTGAAGGACGAGGGGAGGTCCAAATGAACGAAGAGGCCTTAAAAGAGCATAGAAGGGGCTCAAATAAATATGAGGGAGGTTCGGCCCTCAGGAGGTCTAAACTAGAGAAGAAACCAAATAGGGAGATCTGGACCAAGAAGGTCCGGACCAAAGAAGAACGAAACCAGCATAGAAAGGGAGAGATAAAAAAAGCTCGAGCAAACCCAAAAACCGAGAGTTTTAGTTGAAGTTTGAATTAGTCAATTGAAATCCACTCTGGAATTTCAAGTTAAGCTTGGAATTCTAATCAAAACCAAATGGTTCTTTTTACTTTGAAATTTTCGAAAAGGGCTCTAAACACCGAGGTGTTACCGAAGACTGGTAAAGAGTGCTCTACTTAGAAAGAAACTATCTAAAAACGCTAGAACAGTACTTGCTAGCAGAATTACAGCGAAAAGTACGGATGGGAGAATAAAACTGAGTATGAACCATCGTTGCAAAACTACGATAGATCATAAAAAACTGACCACAATTAGACATAGGAAAAATTCATGTAAAACGGGAATAATCATCAATGAAGATCACATAAGATTTATGCCCGCCTTTAGAGATAATAGGCGCAATACATCTGAACTAATTAAATCAAAAGGACGAGAAGACAAGGACTCACTAGAATGATAAGGAAGTTGTAGCTGCTTGCCCAGCTTACAACCCTGACAAAACATCGACATGTCAACAGAAACATGTCCAAGAACACCTTGACGAACTAATAAAGAAAGACGAGATCCACACAAGTGACCTAGATGATGATGCCACTGCGCAAAAGCTCTAGCGGTGGTGGCAGCAGTGACGGTGGATGTAGAGGTGATAGGAGCAATTGAAGTGGACGGAAGATGGAGGCGGTGAAGGATGTAGAGACCATAACGATCTCTACGGCGCCGGCCAGTCCCAAGTACCGTCTCTGTCTGTCTATTCTGGATGAAACAGTGTGAGGGTCAAAACCAACCCTATAACCAAGATCGGTGAGCTGACCCACCGAGAAAAGCTGCATGTAAGCTGGGGAATATGGAAAACAACTGGAACAGAAAAGTCCGTGGACAAAAGAGTGCTCGACAGCTGATGACAAAAGAGTACCGTCACTGTCTATGGATTTAGTTACTGTAGCACCAGCTGATTCCTAGGAACGAAGCAAAGAAAACACAGGAATAATTCCTTTGCATACGATTTCGAATGAAAACATAGGAAAATTAACATACACGAAAGCTCTTTTTTTTGTTCCTAAGCGTAGGATCGAGGCAAAACTTTTGTTGCATGCAATTGATTAAGCAAATGTTATTTGTAAGTGATTGAAATGGTGAAAAAATTAGTGCTCAGTTAGACTAAAAGCAAATGATATTACCCTTCACTCCAAAATTCATGCGTTCTTCCTCTTCCTGTGTTCCAAGCACACAATCCTACAAAATTCCTGCGTTTTTTACCATTCGATGTTTTGCATACGCATTCCTACCATATTCATGTGTTTTTAGAATCTGTGAATCAAAGAGACGCGGAGATTCTAGCCTAACTTGCCTACTGTTCTATAGTCAGCTCCGAGGGAATGGTTGTGAAATACTAGTAAAACAATTTCCCCTGGTCTTTAAAGAAACACTATCCTCCTAAAGTTCCGAACAGAAAGAACGCAAAGAAAAGAACAGCCTTGTCGGGGTCAAGGAAAGTCAGACCCAACCACCAAACCCGACCCGATTTTAACCCATTTTCCTCCCTCACCTCATCAACCGCCTCTCGCCGACCCGACCAGTCAGCCAGTCAGGTCAGGTCAGGTCAGAGTGTGTACCCAAAGCCCGAGTTTGACAAACGTCGCTGCGCCTCTTCGCGGCCTCGCCCTCCTCTCTCTCTTCCCCCACCCTCTACAGTACACACGCTCTCCCCCACCCTCTTCTGTCTAGTCTCGCTCTCTCGCTTCCTCCTCGCGCAGGGAGAGGAAACCGAAGCCCCTGGGCAGCGAAGCTAGGGTTCCGCCATCTCGACGGCGCCGGCGGCCTCCCGAGGTAACCAACCGTCCACCGCTCCGCTCCTCCCATTTCGTGCTCTGCTGTTCTAGGGTTTGCGTGCTCGGGCGGAATCGAGGCCGGTTTTGGTCGGGGCTTCCCGGATCTGGTGCGATTCGGGTGGAATTCGGGGCGTTCCTGGTCGGGTTTTTTTTTTGCGTTCGGCGTGTGGGGGCGCTGCATTGCCGGGGTCGGTGGGACTGGAGGGGAGCCTGCCTTCTCGCTCCGGGGCTGGTGTTTCGGGAGGGGTTGGTGGCGGCACCGGTGCTCGGCGGAGGCGCGATTGCCGCGGTTTTGTTTGGTGGGTGGGTCATCGTTCATGGGAGGGCGGGTGAGGGGTTGGAGGAATTTAAGCGCTCCTCATTTTTGGGAGCTGAGGAGAGTCTGCCCCCTCAGGCGGAGTTTGGCGCCGGTTTGGGCCTCTGGAGCTCGGTAACTGTGGGACTGGGGCAGCTGTTGTTGGTGGAGGTGAGGAGGTTGGAGAAAACCTGCTGTCTAGTGCTCTTGACGTGAGTTCTTGGGCTTGGAGTTTCGGTGACCTAGGGTTTTTCATAAAATTGGCAGGGTTGGGAGGCGCTGCTTTATACCAACAGGAGTGCTGTTGGGTTTCTGTGTGAAGGTTAGGTTTTAAGGTTGTTTTATGGATGGCGGTTCTTGTGTTTGACCTTGCTATCGGGGAGCTTCAGGAGGGTGCCACATTAGCGTTTCTGTAGTGACTTGAGTGAGTCTTTAGGAAAAACGATTGGTGCGATTGGTTTGGCATTGGGTTAAATATTTGGCGGGATTTGCGGAGTTGGTAACTTGGATTGTTTTCTTAAATACTGCTCGTCTGAAAAAAGCATGTATTTGTATGTGCTGAGCTGGACCAAACAAAGTTGCGAGCCACATGTCCTTGAGGGAAAACCGAAAACCTTAATTAGGAAAGAAAGGCTGGATAGCCTTTCGGTTGCCCACAGAATCATGCATATGAAACACACCCATATTTGAAGGAGAGTCCAGTGCGTCGTGTTATCTTAACATTGGAAAGGCATCCATAGGATTTCTTTACTGTTATGACATACTATGGGCACCACCCGTTTCTTGATGGCAGCAAATGACTTTCATTTCTACAAATCCAACTTGTGCTTCTAACTGCAAATGCAAATAAAGCATTAGACACTAGGCAGACCATTGTGGAAGGCATTATGTTTTGAATTTTTTGCTCAAAGAAGTAAGGTGTTACTTCTAAATTATACGTACCGACGCCATTCTCTTTGAACATCTACATGCTCCCTTTTGTTTTCACATAGAGGCAATTTTGATGATATCGCTTGCGCCCCTAGTTCCCTCTTGCTTGGTAGGTCTGCCACGGCAGATTTGTTTCATGATATTTGAATTTTGTAGTTTAATACTAAAAATCCTGTAGGAGAATCTAAGGTGCACGTGTTGGATGTGTGTATAATGCTTATTGTCCAACACATGGTAGTTTGTTTGCTCTTTTTTTTGGGACAATGGAGTGAGCCTAGTTGTATCATGTACCTTGATCTTTGTCGAGTTTCCTTCTTTTGTGGTTAACATTAGCCTGTCTACTTTAACGATCTTGATTTTATTTCATTTAACTATTTTTCACTGGTTTGATATTTGAGTGTTTATATATGAAAGTATGAAACTTTGTTTGGCAGGTTTTGTTGAACTCGGACCCATGATTTTAGCTTTTAGAAGGTGATTGCTGAGGGGAAGAATGGAAGCGGCGGAACACCGCAGTATCATTCTAGTCTGCAGCATATGCGGGTTCCTCTTTGCTGTCTTTGGTCTTCTTAGCTTTTGGGTCCTATGGGCTGTCAACTGGAGGCCATGGAGGTTATATAGGTACGCTGGAGGGGCGCATTACTTTTATTAGTTTGTAGCATTATCATTATGTATGTTTCTTGATTAGGCTTAACCAACATGCCACCATTTGCCACCATTTGTGGATTGTATTAGGTTGCCCAATGTTACTGATATTATGTTCTATTTTTAGTCTTCACTTAATATGATCCACTATAATTTTATGTCCCATCTGATTGTACTCATAGAATTCTTTATAAGTAAGAACAGGTCCTTTCTGGTTTTAGTGACGACTTTACCTTTCAATGTTTATTTGCCGTAATTATATCTTAGCTGTTCATGAGTTTGTCTGTCTGTATAGTTGCAGTCTATTGGATTATTGGTTGCTACGATGCTTGAAATTTCCATCACCAGAAGCAGCCTTATGCTGTACTTATAAACATCAGAAATAGATATGATTTATGCTGAATCTCTTATGGTCTTACAATATGCTATCATGTATCCTTAAGATGTACATCTTGGGGTGCAACCTTTTTCAATTTGTGAATATCATGCACTTGTATAATGTTATCTTGTAGTTACTGGGGTCATGGTACATGCACTAAATGACCAATGCATTGACCCAATTCTCATGATGACGTTTGATCGAATGAACCTCTTATGAGGTCACGAGGGCGGTTGGAGGCGAGTACATTTGGATCTTAAGCTAGAAGCTTTCTAGCCTAGCCTGGCCAGGTTTTGCGTTTGGATCCAGTTAAAAATCCTAGCTTTTAGGGGCAAGGTAGCCCGTGTTGGCTAGAAAAACCTGGCTGATGGAGGAGAGCCGAATCGGCTAGCTCTCATCGGCAAGAATCTCGCGAACCTCAGTTGTCAACTTCTCCCCAATATGAGTGGCACGCATTCATTGGCCAGGCAAAGAGATGATTGCTGCAAAAAGCCACCTATTTTCCTGCACCTCCACCTGAGCATCCACTGTTTGAGGCACCTATGGTTCATTGGTTCTATTAGATTGAGATTTGCTCTTAGCTGTTTAAAATGAACTGAAAACAACTTAAGAGACATATCTGAATACATGATATTTTAAATAGAAATAATATCCCCAGACAAAATAGCAGATTTTAGCATGTTGCCACGATATGGTAAAGCACAGCACAGAATAATTCAAAAATGATTGTGTTGCTTGTGCTGTAGGATGAATGAACTTTGCTTGGTTTGGTCTTTGCAGTTCTGACGTGCATAAAAATCTGGCAAAATCAAATAGAAGCTGAGCTACTGTAAACTATTCCATTCTGCTTTTAGAGGAAACTAACCCAAATTCTGAATTAACAAATTTGATTCAGATGTTCAGTTGGAAGTTAGTATTGGTAATGCTTGTTATTGTTGGAACGAACCCTTGCTCTATTCCAATGGGCCAAAGGCCAATATAAATAAGTTACAAATGTAGGTAAATATGCAAAGTCCACCCTATATAAGAGACATATCTAACCTCCTCTTAAAACTCATAGTGGATCAACAACACTGAGTTTAGCGAGGTAGAAGCTGTGTTGAGCTCTAGTATGTGTGTTGGTAAAGAAA
Source organism: Ampelocalamus luodianensis (assembly GCA_036346255.1). Lineage (NCBI taxonomy): Eukaryota > Viridiplantae > Streptophyta > Magnoliopsida > Poales > Poaceae > Ampelocalamus > Ampelocalamus luodianensis. The sequence goes on along the minus strand of CM070628.1, from coordinate 34,846,882 downwards.
TCTGCTAACTGAAGCTTCGAAGACACATACTGAAGAGCAATAACGTGGTCCTGCACCTACAATCTCATGTACAAAGCATCTACTCTAATGTGCTTAAGTAGCTCATACTTCATCAGATCTCGAGTAATGCTAATCGCACCATCATCGCTTGATAGGAGTTGGTACAAAAGCTGAAACACTGAAATCCTCAAGTAGTCACCGAAACCAAGTGATCTCAATTGTCAACACCGCCATGGCTCGCAACTCAGCCTTAGTACTCGAACGGAAATCGACAATCTATTTCTTGGTCTTCTAGGCAATCAGAGAAGAACCAAGGAAAGCACAATAGGCAGAAAGAGACCGGCGATCAGAAGGATCGCTAGCTCAGGTCGCATCACAGTACGTCTGAAGCTGCAGAGAGCTAGAGCGAGGAAAGAAAAGGCGACTACTGATGTCCCGTGAAGATATCACATAACACGAAGGTGACTGTAGTGGAGTTGACTGGGAGCAGAAACGAACTGACTCAAAATGTGAACTAGGTGAGAAATATTAGGTTGAGTGATCCGAAAGTAGATGAGGCTCCTAACAAGATGACGGTAGTGAGTGAGATCCTTAAGAGGCTCTCTATCAGTGGGTCGAAGGTGAACACTAGGCTCCATAGGAGTGTCCACTATGCACTGATTAATGAGACAAGCGCGCACAAGGATATTCTGAATGTACTTCTCCTAGGAGAGGTAGTAGTCCTCAGGCGTAGAAGTGACCTCTATACTTGAGACTAGGGTTTTGCTATTCGCAACTATGCAGCTTATTCATTAATTGAGAGGATATATATAGACATTGTTACATGAGCCTCATGGGCTACATGGGCCAAAAGAGAGAGAGAGAATGTAGAATATACAATACTCTCTTAACACCCTCCTTCAAACTCAAGGTGGATCAGGAGGATCTGATGCACTGAGTTTGAGTAAATGAAGCTGATGATGTTCTCGAGTATGAGCTTTAGTGAAGAAATCTGCAATTTTAAGTTCTAAGGGAACATACTTGAGGGCGATGGTCAACCGCTGACAATGAGATTGTGTGAAGGATGCATCAACACCAATGTGCTTTGTCAGCTCATGTTTGACTGGATCACTAGCAATCTGAATGACACTTGTATTGTCACAAAAGAGAGGTGTATGATTGTTACAATGGACATCTAGATCAATCAAGAGCCATCGAAGCCAATGATCTCTGAAATGGTAGCGGCAAGAGCTCGAAGCTTAGTCTCTGCACTACAGTGTGACACTGCATTATGCTTTTTGGACTTCCAGACAATGAATAAAGTACTAAGAGAGATACAGTAGCCAGTGATAGATCAGCGATCAGTAGGATCACTCGTCCAAGTGGAGTTAGAGTAAGTGTGGAGCTGAAGCTGACTCGAATTAGCATAGAACAAACGTCTGGACGCAGTCCCCCTCAAGTATTGCAGTACACGAAGAACACGACCATAGTGGACTGAGGTGGGAGCACTGACAAACTGGCTGAGCACATGTACAACATGTGCATTATCTGGCCTGGTGACAGTGAGATAAATAAGATTCCCAACGAGCCGATGATAGCGAGAAGGATCTGTCAGTGGTACACCATCTATAGGTCGAAGTTGTAGGTGGAGTTCTATGGGTGTGGCAGCATTGCGTGTATCAGTCATACCAGAGCGAGCAAGCAGTTTCTGAACATAGCGATGCTAAGAGAGGTAGTAGCCATCACTATCAAAATGAATCTCAATCCCTAGAAAATAGCTCAATGATCCCAAATCGGACATCATAAATTCACTCAATTACCTCTTCACAAAAGCCACATAATCCATATCTTCTGTGATCAGCATATCATCTAAATATAGTAGAAGCAAAGTATGACCCCGCTGAGAAGTGTGAATAAACAAGGCAGGGTTATGCTCACTTGGAGTGAAACCAATACTCGAACTACTGACTGAAACACTCAAATCAAGCATGAGGAGCCTGCTTGAGACCATATAGAGCACGTCTAAGGCGACAAATATAACTTGTGGGAGCCTCAACACCTAGGGGTGGCTGTATATAGATTTCATGTAGATCATCATGAAGAAAAGCATTCTTGACATTCATCTAAGATATAGTCCATGTGCGCATCATTGCAATTGCAATAAGAGTCTGATTGTGGTCATATGAGCAAGCTGGAGCAAAGTATCATCATAATCTCGACCATAAGCCTCTTGAAAACCTCTTGCGACAAGACAAGCCTCAGACGCTCTCACCGACTCATCCGACTTGTTTTTACTTTGTACACCCACTTGCAAGTGATAGGAACGACTCGGATGGTAGCGTAACAAGATCCCAAGCACTGCATTTCTAATCCGTGAGCTCTTTCACATAGCCAATCACTTAGATACACTAGCGACCGATAGGTACCTGTTCACCATCGACTGCACGAAAACCCCATCTCTTTGGTGCCTGAATAGAATAACGATCACTTAGGGCATACCGTAATGTAGTAGAACGATTGTCAGAGTCAGTGATACTGGCCGGAGGGTCAAGTGGAGGAGAGGACTGAGGATCAGAAGGAACTCTCTATCGGTGACTATAGTAAAATGGAAAAGTGGAAGTGTCAGAAACTGATGGAGCTGTGGAGGAGACACTAGAAGGTGAAACAGGCGGAGAAAGTGTATCTGGAGAAGACAAGTCTGGTGAAAGAATAGGAGGTAGACACAAAAAGAAGGTGGAATCTGTGAAAAGAGTGATGTGTAGAAAGATGATAAAAGAAAGGTCGACCCTCATCAAAGGTCACATCATGAGAGATGCGAATGCGACATGCTGAGGGATTATAACAACGATAACCCTTATGCTCAGGGCTATAACCTAGGAAGACACACTCAACCGATCGAATACTCAGCTTTGTGCGCTCACGAGGTGCTAGGACATAGCAGACACAACCAAAGACACGAAGATGAGCATAGTGAGAAGGTGCTCCATACAGGGTCTCACCAGAACACTTGCCTTGAAACTTGGAAGAGGGCTGATAGTTGATGAGATAAACTGCCGTAGAGATTGCTTCCCCCTAGAAGTGAGAGGGAACAAAGGAGGAAATGAGAAGATTACGAGTAGTGTCAATGATGTGACGGTGCTTGCGCTTAACAACACCATTCTGAGCATGAGCATTAGGACACGAGAGCTGAGGAAGAGTACACTCAGAAGAAAGGAACCCGACGAAATGCTGATGAAAGATACTCTCCCCCAGAGTCAGATCGAAAAACACGAATGGAAAAAGAAAACTATGTATGAACCATCTTAGCAAAAGACTGATAAATGGAAATCAACTGAGAGCGATGTTTCATAAAATAGATCCAAGTATATCGAGAGTGGTCATCAACAAATATGACATAATAACTATGACCATCCATCGAAGCAAAACGAGATGGACCCTATACATCTGAATGCACCAAATCAAAAGGGCAAGAAGTCTGAGAGGTACTACTGGAATATAGAAGTTGTAGCCTGCTTTCCCAGCCTTGCAACCAAGATAATAAAACTAGACTCAACAGTGACATGACCTAAGGTACCCTGGTGAACTAGAGTGGTGAGGCGAGCTCCACAAAGATGACCATGTCTATGATGCAATTTGTTGAAGGAAGAAGCAACAGGAGACTGAGATGATGACATAGCAGAAGACATTGAGGCCTTCGACGTACTGGTGGGAAGATGTAAGGTGCCCAAGACATAGACTAGGAGAGACCCTATAGCGATGGCCAGAACCAATCACTCTTCTGCTCTGACGATCCTGAATGAAACAAAAAGAATCATCAAATCCAATAAAACAGTTCATATCAGTGAGTTGATCAACAGAAAGAAGGTTCATAGATAGCTGAGGAACAAAAGACACATCAGGAACAGAGAAGCGAGTTGTATAGAGAATGCCTTGATGGGTAATAGAGTAAGGTGTACCATCAGCAGTGTGAACATATGCAACATCAGTCACGGGCCTATGAGCAACAAGCTGAGAGCTGTCAGATGTGACATGAAAAGAGGCACCTGAGTCTAGAACCTAAGGATGAGCAGCGCTAGGAGCAGAAGGTACAACTAAGGTCATAGCAGACACTGATCCAGAAGTCGCAGTAGGTGTGGGTGTGGCTGATGGATAAGTCTGTGTCGGCTTTTTGCTTTTGTAAAGGACAGCATCCTTGACTGGTTGTTAGCATCTCTAGGACATCATCTTGACCAGCATCTAGGACAGGTTGTTAGCATCTTAGAGGACAACATCTAGGACAGGTTGTTAGCATCTTAGACTAACATCTTGGCATATGCTTGGTTTGAGTAGCAACCTATAAATATGTATACCCAACCCTCAAAGTTGGCATGGCATTGTGTAAGAAATAAACCAAGAAAAATTTGCCCCATCTCCAAGTGTCATCCTCTCCATGAGAGTAAGGATCTTGCTATCACCAAGAGCAAGAGTCCGGCGTGTAACAAGTGGTATCGAGCTATACTATCCTCGTAGCCGAGCATCTCTCGCTCATCTCCTTCTCCGGCCTCAGCGGCCAAATGCAGTGCAAAGCAGCGAAGCAGCCCATGCCCACGCCACTCCTCTCCGAGACGGCAAAGGCTGTCGAAGCGCTCTCTCCACGCAACACTCCGAGAGCGTGCCATGTCCGCAGGTAGTCTCGGCCTTCGGCCGCCTCGAGCATGGCGTCGCAGACGGCCGAGCTCGCGCGCGCAGAGCAAAGACGAGCAGCGGCGGCAGAGATCGCAAGCCGGCGAAAGGTGTCGAGGTCGGTACGCAGCAGAGCGGGCAGCAGCCAGCATGAGGCGGAAGTGGCGGCGGCAGATGAATGCGGCGCGCGCCGCAGCAGAGGTCGAGGTTCTGCGCGCGGCAACGAGCTCCATTTCTGCGATGACAGCTACCGACGCGACTCGAGGCACGAGAGAGGCAAAGCGGCACGAAGCGGCGCGCGATGGCGGCGACGCCACGAAGCGCGGCGGCAGCCTCAGCATAGCGGCGCACGGCGTGGCGCTCTGGAGTGAGGCACGACGGCGGCGGGCAGACGGTCGACGGAGCGCGCCTTCAGTAACGCGCGCTTCTCCGGTTGCATCGTGGTCACCACGAGTACCTGCCGCCGCGAGGACGCCGGCCCGGCGGCGGGCGGCCTACCTCACCAAGTCCAACTACGCCGAGTGGGTCTGCGGTGATGAGGTAAAGCTCAGGGCATATGTGGGATGCGGTCGCAGACGGCGACGCCGACTACAACCGGGATCGACGGCGCTGATGCTCTCATCGCCGCAGATCCGCCGGAGGCGTTCTCGCTTACCAACAAGCGATGCGCTAAGGAGGCTTGGGACACCATCATTGCAAGACGACGGCAGCCGGCCGCGCCGCAAGTCCACACCGCAGCACTTCGCACGGCGGAGAACCCGCCTTCAAGTCGCGCAGGGCGCCGATGACATTGCTCTCGCCTCAACACTGCATTGCGTAAGCCGTGCGCTTTAGCGACGACACCTACGGTGCCGGAGAGAGCCGTTGAGAAGCTCTTTCGGCTGCCCCGAGAAGTACAAGCAGATGGCTCGCCGATCCGGGGTCTGCTGGACTCTCCACGATGTCGATCGAGGAGGCGTTGGTCGCCTCAAGGTCGTTGGCGGCGATGAGCCACGCCGTTTCTCGACCCGTCACCATTGACGGAAGCTCCTTCTCACCGGAGCAGTGGGATGCTTGCCAAGGTGAGCGAGGAGGCGGAGTCCTCTTCCCGACAGCGGCCGCAGCACGGCAAGCGCGCAAGGCGCGCAAAGCGCCCGTGCCGGACGCGAGGACGCGCCGAGGGTGATGCTCGCAGAGGCGCCAGCATGGCGCCACCGGCAAGCAAAGCCAAGACGAGACGACTCTTGCCACAATCGCGGCAAGCTTGGTCATTGGGCGAGATTGTCGACACCACGACGCGGCCAGCCGCGTCGCCAGAAGACGAGGAGGAGCAATGGCCGTTTCATTGCTCACGCGAGCATCGAACTACATCCAGGCAGACCGGCCGCAGCCGCTCTCCTCCACCTTGACGAGCCAAAGCACACGCCTCCTGCCGACGGCCCGCAAATAACAACAAGACCGACGGCGGTGCTCGACACCGCCGCCACCCACCACATGACCGGCGGCGGAGTTCTTCTCCGAGCTTGACTCTAGCGTCCGAGGCTCCGCTGTTTGGGACGCCTCGCGTGGAAATCAAGGGCGTCGGCTCGTCATCTTCACCGCCGTGTTTGGCGAGCACAGCCGCCACTGGCGCCTACTACATCCTGGATTCATGAACTCCATCATCGACTTGGGACGGTGGATGAGAACGGCTCGGCGTGTCGAGATCGAGCACCGGGTGTCGCGGATTTGGGATCTTCGCCACCGCTTCTTGCCAAGGTAACAGAGGCGAAATCGACTCTACATCCTTCACGTGCAGTGGCACAACCTCTATCTCGCTCGTCGGACGACGAGGCGTGGCACGAGCGCTGGGCACCTTTCACTTCGAGGCCCAGGCGGCCGGTGCCACGAGATGGTGCGAGGCCCGCCGTGCCTTGACCATGTGGAGCGGCTCCGCGACGTCTGCGTGTTGACGGGCAGAGGCGACTCCTTTCCCAAAGAAGTAGTTTCGAGCCAAGGAGAGGCTCGAGCTCGTGACGGGACTTGTGTGGCCGGCGACACGGCCACACCGTGAGGACGACGCTACTTCCCGCCGCTTGTCGGACAACCTCTCCCGCTACATGTGGATGATGGTCCTCGGCGAAGAAAGAGAGGTCATGCGGACGCCATCAGCGCACGCAGTCGCCGCGCGATGAGGCGAGCGCGGCCGCAGTCGCGCGTCGCCGCGCACTGACAACGGCGGCGCCCATTCACGGCCGTGGTCAAGGCCGCATCACCGATGAGGGCATCAGCGCCACTACTCCGCTACCGCATGCACCGCGGCCAGTGAAGCCGCGCCGCCGAGCAGCGCAACCGCACGGTTGCGGGATGGCTCGCGCCTCGCCAGCTGCAGGATGCGGGTCTTACGGGGAGCGGTGGCAGACGACCGTCTACATCCTCAACCGCCGCCTACTTCGGCGCCGGGGCAGACGCCGACGAGGCTTGGCATGGGCGCAAGCCGCGGCCTCTCACTTGCGGGTTTCGGCTCCTCGCGTTCGCCAAGGTGCTTGGCCACATCGGTAAGCTTCGACGACAGGAGCACCGAGTGTTCATCGGCCACGCGAGGGCTCGAAGCCTACCGCATCTCGACCTCGCCACACAACGCGTCCGCATATCGCGTGGACGTTGTGTTCGACGGCGGCGAGGCCGACGGACAAGGCGGTGATCGACGGCTCGACTCCGACTCGTGGACTTCGTTGTCGACCACGCCTTCTTCGAGAGTCAGAGCTAGCGGCTGCCTTCACCGAGCTCGCCCACTCGACACCTTGCTCGCCACTAGCTCCGCGAGGCTACGCCCACTCTTCACCACCGGCCACTCCACGCTCTCCCGCACCGGCCACCACGGCCACGTTGCCGCCACCGCCGGATTCGCCATCCCGGCAGCGAGGCAGGTCCTTCGCCGCGCAAGGCCTCTACGGCCATGGCAGCACCATGAGCCCGAACGCTGTTGGACTCCACCCTTCTCGCAAATAGGGTTCCAGCAGAGCACACACGAGGTGCGGTCTCACCGGCGGGGCAAGGCGCAACGCCTCGCCGCGGGCGCGTCTACGCCGACGACAGTGATCACCGGCCCAAGCGAGGCCGAGGTCGAGCGTTCAAGGCGGAGATGAAGACCGCCTTCCGGATGAGCGACTTGGGGCTCCTCTCCGCTCTACCTGGGATCGAGGTCCACCAGATACCCAGATCTCCTTCGCCTGACCGCCTAAGCCAGCGCATCGCCGAAGCCGGCGGCTCACCGATCGCAACCCACCACACTCCTGCGAGGAAAGGTCAAGCCGAAGTCGTGAGAGTACCGCGGAGGAGGCGGACGCAACGCAGCATCCGCCGATTATGGGCAAGCCGCTATCTTGTCCACACGCCGACGGACTTGGCGTTCGCCGTCGGCCACGCCACCGGCTCATGCAACGATCGACGGAACACCAAAGAAAGCCATGAAAGGATCCTTCGCACGTCGCGGGCACCTCCGGACACGGCCAGACTACCTAAGGTGCCCGTGGCGCGCGACTTCATCTGCGGCCGACAATGACCACGCCGGCGACATCGACACGAGCAAGAGCACTAGCGGACGCCGTTCTTCCTCGGCAAGTGTCCGATCACCGCAATCGGTCAAGGCGCAGGTAGTGGCTTTGTCTAGCCGCGGCGTAGTACATTGCACCACTACCGCTTCTACTCAGCTCGTGGTCGGCACGGCCGCTGGCGATCTCCTTGACAGACGCGAGGCGGTGGAGCTCGGGGTGGGACAGAAGTCCGCTTTGGCCTCGCGAAGAACCCCGCTTCGATGAGCGCAGCAAGCACATCCGGCGAGGTATCACTTCATCGGTCGCTGATGAAGGAGTATCCGCCAACTACATCAACACCCAAGACCACCACGACTTCACGACCAAGTCTCTTGGGCGGATCAAGTTCCGTGAGTTTCGCGCCAGATCGGATGGCTCGATTCTCACAAGGAGACACACAAGACTTAGGGGAGAATGATGGATAAGTCTCGTGGTCGCTTTTTGCTTTTGTAAAGGACAACATCCTTGGTCGGTTGTTAGCATCTCTAGACAAAGATCTTGACCAAAGATCTAGGACGGGTTGTTAGCATCTTAGAGGACAACATCTAGGACGGAGTTGTTAGCATCTTAGACTAGCATCTTGGCATATGCTTGGTGAGTAGCGACCTATAAATATGTATACCCAACCCCTCGGGTTGGCATGACATTGTGTGAGAAATAAACCAAGAAAAATTTGCCCCATCTCCAAGTGTCATCCTCTCCATGAGAGTAAGGATCTTGCTATCACCAAGAGCAAGAGTCCAGCGTGTAACAGTGGCAGCAGTGACTGCTCTAGTAAGTGCTCTCGGAGGCCCAGTAGGTGCTCCACGACGACGATCAGATGGATGTCTGACACGATAATCAACAAGCTGATCTGGATGTAACTTAAAACACTTGTAACCAAGATGACCAGTCCTCTTGCAATGAGAACATACCAGCACTCCCGTGGGTGTCGCTTTGATAGATCCAGACCGTTGTGAGAAACTAAGGACAACATGTGGTGAGGATTCTGAGGTAGGCATAAGCGAATGATGACGAGTCTCCTCTGCAATCAAATTAGAGAGCACATCAGTCAAAGTTGGTGGAGTGGGATAGTTGAGTAACCGAGTACGAATAGGCTCAACTCTGATCGAAGTCCCATCACAAACTGATACATGAGCGTCTGCTGAGCATACTCATCTTTGGTAACACACGACTGGCAAGCAATGGCAACCTTTAGTGTCAGACTCTAGAGGGCCAGTGATATAAGTGAAAGCACTGTAATACTCCTCCACTGACTGATCCGGCTGCTACTGAATACTATGGATGTTCTTGAGCAATGTGAAGCAAAGAGCACTACTGGACTGGACATATCTCTTCTCAATGTATGTCCACATCTGCTTGGCTGGAGTATTATACTCAAGACTCATCCTCAGAGAAACATCAACACTCAGAATAAGGCTAGTTATGACACGATCATCCTATTTCTGCTAAGCTTTTACTGCCTCAACATCAACCATTTTCGAATCAGGAGGATCGCCAGTCAAATGAGAGGTCAAACCATAACCCCTAAGAGTAGTTTTGACTGAAAAAGCCCATGCTCGGTAGTTCAACCCATCGAGTTTGATGTACGTGAACACAAGAGATGAACTATCCCCAAACATTGAGTCAGATCTGGCCATACCACACAGAAGTACTAATCACAGTAGTACAGAGCAACAATACTATTCATAGCAGTACAGAGCAACATTAACCAAGTCAAGTAGGTTCAAACCATGAATTTGTCTGAGCAGCAGATGCGACTAGGTCGTCGGAGCAGCAGACGAGCTCCTAGTGTGGAAGAGGCGGCGTGGCCTCCAGGCGAAGCAAAAGGAGCCGGGCGACCCCTTGTGCAGAGGAGGTTGGTGAAGAACGAGGCGGGTGGCTCGACCTTCGGGCGAAAGACCCACGGGCGGCGGAGCTGAGAAGGGTCACCGAAGCTAAGGAAGTAGACGTTGCACCGGGAGGCTCTGGGAGGTGTGGAGGTAGAGGATCCAGAGGAGGTGGCGTAGAGGTGGAGGCCAGGACGACCACCCGGTAATGGATCCAGAGGAGGCACTGGACCCAGAGGAGGCGGCGGCATAGACGAGCTCCCGCCGGATCTAGAGGAGACAACGTAGAGGTTGAGGAGGTCTGGATGGTGTCGGCGTTAAGGGGAGGGGCGCCGGATCCAGAGGAGGAGGTGTGGATCCAGCCATGCCAAGCTTTGAGAGGGGAGGTAGCCGCGCCAAGCTTAGAGAGGGGGAGGTCAGGGGCGCGTCATCGAAGCGGATGCAGCAGCGACTCGTGGCTGCCGGCCCGTGGGAGGGGGAAAAGAGGATTCGACAATGGTGGCGGCTATGAGAAGCGGGGTTAGGTTGGTGGAGAAGCTCTGATACCATGTTAGAAACTTGAGACTAGGGTTTTGCTATTCACAACTATGCAGCTTATTCATTAATTGAGATGATATATATAAACATTGTTACATGGGCCTCATAGGCTACATGGGCCAAGAGAGAGGATGTAGAATATACAACACTCTTAACAACCTCAATCCCAAGGAATTAACAATGAGGACCCAAATCAAACATCAAGAACTACTCATTGAGATGCTCCTTCACAAAATCAATGTACTGAGAGTCATCCCCGGTAATGATTATATCATCCACATAGAGGAGCGTCCGACCCCGAGGAGAGGTGTGTACTGTTATGAATATTGTGTGTATATTGAAGAGGCCCAATGGGCAATATATATAGGGTGTACAATGGTACATATAAGGAAATATAAAAGACTCCTTATTCTATCTCTAACATATCTCTAACACCCCTCGCAAATGCAAGGCGTATGCAATAGCATTGCATGTGGAAAGGGTGACACTAAAATATGAAAAATCCAAAGTCCGAGTCTTGATAAGCATGCGGCTCTTAGAAAATATGTCGATAAATATCTCCTCCCATCCAAGGTCATGACGACTCATAAAGCACAATGTGCAGGAGCAAAGTTGACCACGGCAATATGACGAAGAAGATGATGAAACCGACAAAAAGATATAACTGTCAAATCAAGTCGAATAGGAATAGATAGAAGTATGGCAGCGCAGATCGAAGCCCAAGACGGCGGCGACGTAGTACACAGGAAGTGGAAGCGCAATAGAGACACAGAGAGCACAAGAAGCGCAACGGATGCACAGTGCAAAAGAAGCGCGACGCAATGCACAAGAAGCGCAACAGAGACGCAGTGCCGAAGAAGCGCGGCGCAATGCACAAAAAGTACACCGGAGACGCAGTGCGGAAGAAGCGCAGTGGCCTTAAAAGCGGGGCGACAGATCTGCAGCGATTCGAAGACAAGAACAGCAGCCACTGCCATGCAAAAGAAATTCCTATGCTTTTACGATAGACAATAAATTTGTGGACTCGCATGGCATAAATGAACTCAAAGATAAAGTTTAACGGATTTGGATGGACGCAGCGGAAGAAACGACACAAATAAAAAGGAAAAAAACTCTAAGAATAGATAACTAGCAACAGATACTAGCAGCAAGCAATTGCATCTCGCTCCAATCCCTGTAACAAGCACGGACCAACACCAAAGTCCGGTACATGTGTGCGCTCACGTGATGGCGGCGAGTAGTCACGTGAAACTCAATCTCCACCCAATGAGAAGCTTCAACATCCCAATAGCCATCCCAAAGAAACCACACCAATCGGGACACAACCGAGGCATCCCAATAGCCAACCCAATCAACAAAGCGGAACATATCACGCCATGCCTCGGATGCCGCTGCGCGCAAAAGAAAAAGAAGGCCTCGGCGGTGCTCCAATAAAGGAGGCGGCGGCGTCATCTCTTCAAGGAAAGAGAGCAACACAGCAGCAGCGTTCGAGGCTCGGCGGCGGCTCGGTAAGAGGCTCGAAGCGGCTCGGGCATCGGAGGGCGGCCGGATCGGAGGGCGGCTCGAGGAGGCGGCGCGCGAGATCCGGCGCATGGCGCGGATCGCAACCGAATCCGACGAGCGAGGCGAGCCGGTTGAGGCCGCGTCGAGCTTGTCTTCGCCGACGCGGCGATGATAGCGGCGATCCAGAGTAGCCGCCTCTCCTCGTTCCTTCTCTCCAGCTGCGACGACGCAGGAACTTCGGACCGGTCGAGCTCGGCGGCAATTAGGCTCGGGTGAGCGGATCGAGACAAGCCCCGCTTGCAGAGGCGGCGCGGATCCGGCGAGCGCGAAGCGAGAGGCCGCCGGGAGCGAAGATCGGTCCTCCCGGGTAGCGCGGAGGACGAGCGGAGGCTAGAGTTCTGCGCGGCGGCGCTCTGATAATCTTAAACCCTAATGTGGGCTCTGATACCATGTTATGAATATTGTGTGTATATTGAAGAGCCCCAATGGGTAATATATATAGGGTGTACAAGGGTACAGATAAGGAAATATAAAAGACTCCCTATTCTATCTCTAACATATCTCTAACATGTACAAAGGGCAAGGTCGTGATCACTGTCGGAGAAGCCGACAACAGTGACAACAGAGGAGAAGTGGTCAAACCAAGCACGAGAGGCTTGCTTGAGCCCATAGAGAGCAATAGGGGGAGCTTAGGGCACTGTGCAACGGAAACAACGACTCCACGCAGAAGCCCATCTCGACGGGCGACCTGAGGAGGCGAGGGTGCACAGACAACGCACGACAGAGAGACGGTCGAAGTCCTGGGAGGTTGGCACTTGAGGATGGCAAGCACCTCCGCAGCGGCCCACTCTGCCTTGTGTTGTTGGGTTGTCCTTGTCTAGAGCTGCTTTAACTCTGCGACCCGCTTAGTGAGCTGGTCGGCGCGCTCCTTGGCGGTGCGGGAGACGGAGCGCTCGGAGAGCTGACAAGCATGGAGGAAGTCGATGGTCATGGCTGGTGGGATCCGAACGCTTGTAGGGGACCCAACGCAAGCTTGTGGAGGCAACTCGGGGCGGCCGCGGTGATCCGAGGCAGCGGTGGGATCGGCCCAAGGCAGATATGAACCAGGCTACTCGTCGCCCCCCAGCAGCAACAACCTGGCAGAAGCAGAGTCGGAGGCAAGGCAGAGGGCTCAGGGCGACACCGGTCTGGAGCAGAGGAGCTTGGGGCAGCGGCGTGAGCTCCGGGCCCGCGACACTCGGTGGAGGACAGCCGGAGGCGTTGGGGAGGCAGGGGAGTGGCGGAGTAGATGGCGTGCTCCATCTGGTGGAGGACGCCGAGTAGGTAGGGCGTGCTGATGTTGGCCCACGACGCGTCCCCACGCGCGTGGTGCTCGAGTGCCGCGTGGATGGCCTAGCCGGTGGCACCGAGCCCCCTCTGGTCTTGGTTATGTGGCGGTTGAGGCGGTCGACGATCGCCCTGAGCTCCCATGATGGAGCGGAAGGCGCGGTCGGGAGGGGTGGGGTTTAAGGGAGTTTGATGCTCAGGGTAGGGGGCGAAGCTGGGGCGGGGATCGAGCCGTGAAAGCCAGTAGAGGAGCTCACGATGGGAGCTCGGGGGCGGCAGGGAGTGAGAGAGGGAGAAGAGAAAGGCGGCGGCGGCATGGCTCTCTCTCTGAAACCCTAACCTTAGCCCTAATACCATGTTGGAATGAACCCTTTGCTCTATTCTAATGGACCAAAGGCCACTATAAACAAGTTACATGTGTAGATAAATATGCAAAGATCACCCTATACAAGAGACATATCTAACAGTTATTATCTTTATTCGGTAGCTGTCATAAATATTCAATTAGTTTACTTGTCAAGTTGTCATGTCCCTAAATATGCTTCTTGTAAACTGAAACAATCTTGCATATTTGCATTGTTATACCTTTTCTTTGCTTTAAGTTTGTTTTTTCATGCATGAAATGTAGTTTTGTGATGGTCTCTTGTTGCATTGTATTTTATGTATACTTGATGCCTTCATAACATAGAAGTGTTTTCTTTTTAATTTTTGAAATGTGTAGCTTAATTTGCTTTGTGCTTTCTGCTATGCAACATACATGCCAGTTTCATTTTTTCTGTGCTATCGGTTTGTGCTATTGTGGTTTGTCTTTCTTGTAGTTATGTCACACTTGTGTTAACTATTTTTTCCCCATTTTTTTTTGTTCAGTTGGATATATGCAAGAAAATGGCCAACATACGTGCAAGGACCTCAGCTAAGCACAATATGCAGCCTTTTGACTCTCTTTGGATGGCTTGTTATTGTTTCTCCAATGATTATTCTGTTAGCATGGGGAAGTATCCTCATTTCACTTCTAGAGCGGAACATAATTGGTTTGGCTGTCATAATGGCTGGGACTGCTTTGCTTCTGTCTTTCTACTCTATAATGCTTTGGTGGAGAACACAATGGCAGAGCTCAAGTAAGCTTAATCGTGCTGATTATATCAAACTTTATTTTTTTGAAGTGATATGTATAATTCTTTTTCTTGAAGTAATGAAGAATTATGTTTTATAATGGGCTGTTTGGTTTGTTGGCACACTTTGCCACAGTAACGTTAGGCAATTTTTACATTTTGTGGCCACCTTTCATAGGCACATTTTCTAGCCAAACTTTGCCTAACTTCCGGCGGCCAACTTGGCTTGCCACAGCGAAGTGCTAACAATTCAAAAGTGATCTGTGTACTTGTGCTAGTTGCATGTAGGTCACGTTTTTGGTTATGACTTACTAATGTATTGTAAGTCTTTAACCCCATTTTGCACAAGGAATTGTTTTGCACGATGCATGTGTCTTGTATAAATTATGAATAACTGTTGTGAAACTTTTCTATACAAGATATGCAACCAAATTGGTTAATGGTATGTCCTTGCCAAAAAGGAAAACTTCAATTCTAAGTAAATGGCAACGAAGTAGTTAAGTGGGTTCACTTAATGGGCTCATAGAAGATTATCTGCTGTGTGTGTTAATTTTGTGCCCTTGCCCATCGGTTCATTGTAAATATAAATGAAAACTTTACATTGTAAGTAAACTAGATGATTGGTCCACCTAATTGTGTGGCATGGTCTAGTATACTATATGGATGTCTAATCCTTCACAACTCAAACTTAGAATGTACCTTAATGGAAGTTATTTTTATGGTTTAGGATTCTTTTTGAGCTGATAATTTGAATGTTTATTTTATGTTGCTAATAACATTCAAGGGTTATGATTCAATTGTAATTAAGGCCCCACTGGATTGAGGGTTAGATGTTTTTGTTTCCAGCATTTTATCCTTTTTTGTTAGCACCTCTAAACCGCTTGTCATTGATTTTTATTAGATAATAACATAATAGATGAGGACAAAAGCAGTGTTCAAAAGCTCGTAGAAGATGGTTCATTGTGTGTATTTGTGATAAATTAATTCATTGGTAGCATATGTACAACTAAAGTATTAATCTGCAAAAAACGAAGGAAAATTTCAAATCCACTGTTGGATAAATGTTGTTTTTCTCTACCTAGTTGGATGCCTAGTGTCTTTCACTGAGTACTAAGTTTCTTTCTCCACATCATCTTTTTTTCTCCGGGAGAAATTGCCACTGAAATTTTGAAAATGCTACTGAAAATTGTATAACTAGTGTATGACTCTGGGAAACAAAATTTCTCCTGAAAATGCTACTGGGGCAAGGGCAAAGACTTGACCAGGGTTAAAACGAATCTTATGCCCTACAAAAATGCAAAACACTTGAAATTGCCATTTCAGGTTGTCTTTCTATCCCAGAGATTTCCTCGAATATCTTGTGGGCAGTGTGTGGCTAGAACGGCAGCTGCGTGCATGGCAGTGGTGTACAAGACGACCACATGGTTGCAGCCAATTGTTGTGGATGTATCCTGTCTCTGACTGAGAGCCAACACAGCATGTGGCCAGCAGGATGCTTACATCTCGTATTCCCTTGCGCGCACATCAAACAGAGCTCATAGTCAATTGAGTGCAGATGCGGTCAATAGCGTGCCGTGTGCAACCAGAACGAGGCCAGTGTTGTTCGTGTACAGCATGCACCGATTATTTTGCTGATCAGATTGTTTGTGCCGCTAGAAACAGATAATGCATGTGTCAATTATAATCATGCATTCCGATCTGAAATGCATATAAAGCCTAACAGAGGAAACCAATGTGGTAGATGTTTAGTCACATTTGGAAAATACGGATTGAGCAATTGTGCGTATTTCACGACACAGCGATTCTTGCAGTGATAATTTATGGTGAACCTGGTGATACACAATAATTGGTTCACTAGCTCAGAGCCATGGTTGTGGTTGTTGTGGCTGAAAGCTTCAGACTTAAAATGGTTGATGAGAGTGTGGAGTGCATGCCCATGAACCACCCTCATCAAACCGTTAATGGCTACATCCCCATGCTGGACTGTCACACCTCATATGTTGGGGTGGGGTGTGTTAGAAATCGGAGAGAAGGATTTTGCTATTCACAACTGTGCATCTTACTCATTATTAAGAAGATATATATAGACATATAGATAGGGTTTCATGGGCTACATGGGCCCACATGGGCCAAGAGAGAAAGAGAATGTACAAGACTCTTAACACTCCTTCAAACTCAAGGTGGATCAGGAAGATCTGATGTATTGAGTTTGAGTAGATGAAACCGATGCTGTTCTCGAAACTGAGCTTTAGCGAAGAAATCTGCAAAGCTTTGAGGGACCGAGGGTACATACTGGTGGTCAATGGTTGACTGCTGACAACAAGACTATGTGAATAATGTATCAATACTAATATACTTTGTCAACTCATGCTTGACTGGATCACAAGCAATCTTAATGACACTTGTATTGTCACAAAACAAAGGTGTAGGATTATCACAAAGAACACCAAGATTAGCCAAAAGCCATTGAAGCCAAACAATATCTGAGGTGGTAGCGGCAAGGGCTCGAAGCTCAGCCTTTGAACTAGAGCGTGACATCGCAGTTTGCTTCTTGGAATTCCAGGCAATGAGCGAAGTACCAAGAGAGATACAGTAGCCAAGAGAGAAAGAGAATGTACAAAACTCTTAACAGGGTGAAGTCTGCTAAGCTCCCGACCAAGATCAGTAGTTCTAGAAAGGAGCTTGAGAAGGAGCCCAATTTTCTATAGAATGGATATGCTGGGTTTTGTGGAGATAATTCCAACCATGGTTATCAAGTCGTCGACTAGTCGACAAGTCGCTGGAGAAGCACCGACTGGAGGCGGCGACTCGACTTGCGCCGGCAAGTCGGGCGACTGGTCAACTAGTCGTCGACTTGCCTGTCGACTAGTCGACCAGGCGGCGGCAAGTCGGGCGACTTGGGAGGAGGGACATGGCGCCCGGTGTCGAGGCGATGTCCAAGAGATAAGAGGAGTGAGGAGGTAGGCGATCGGGGCTCACGCTGGACTCGAGGCGACTCGGTCGAGGAGTCCGGCTCGCGACTCAGATCCGGCCGCCGCCGCGCCTCGGAGATAGCTCCCACCGCGCCGCCGACCTTCGTCGCCATCACCCTCTCCCTTTGTCAGAGGCTCGCAGCAGCTCCCGCCACCCTCGGCCACCGTCCCGCCTCCATCCCCGTCGCGGCCGTGGTGCTCGGATCAGTATGCCCTCCATCACGGTTCCCGGCCCACCTCCATCCAGAGACCCCTCCTCTCGGTTCTACCTCTCTCACTCCGGCGGCGGCCGGCCTCGCCTCCCTAGGGACCTAGGGAGGAGGGGGAGGCCGGCCGCCCGGGAGGAGGTGGGGAGAAAGGGAGGAGGTGGAGGCCGAGAGGAGGGGAGGAGGAGAGAAGAAGAGCTCAGCCGCCACGGCGGGAGAGGGAGGAGCGTCGCCGCCTGGAGATCGGGAGCCGAGGGAGGGGGGCGCGGGGGGAAGGGGGAAATCGGGCAGAGGAATGGATAGAGATTAGAGAGTGGATATAGATAGAGAATTAGGGACATAGGGTCCATCTGCAAGTGTACATCTGAAGCCAAAATTTTGATGGATCTGGTCCTTTTTAATCCATTCTCCCAGTATTTGAATAGAATTGTATTAATTACATTATTGTAATGCAGAAGCACAAAAAAAAATGGCAAGTACAAGTATTGCATCCTCTGAGGCTGTGTATGATCCAAAGACCGATCCAAAACGGAAGGCTAAGTCTAATGATCCAGGATGGAAGTATGGCTTTTGGCCAGTTATTGGCGACCGAGATTTGGTCCAATGTTCGCTTTGTGATCGGAAGGTATCGGGAGGAATCAAAAGGTTTAAAGAGCATCTTGCGGGTGAGTTTGGAGATGTTAAAAAATGTGCCAAGACTACAACAACAATCATGAAAGAGATGTGAGATGCTTTGTGGAAGTACAAGAAAGGCAAACCACTTTTCCTAGATTGTGATGCTGAAGGAGAAGATGAAGACGTGAGTGTGTTAACAACCGACAAGGAGTTCCAAGCCTCTGTTGTGCAACCAAGTTTTGGGACAACCGACATGTGAGTGTGACAACAATCGAAGATGGTGATAGAAAGAACATGGATGCAACTACTAATTTAGATAAGTTCGAGATGGATGGCTTTTGAGAGATAAGAGTTGGACATGTTATTGTTGTGGATTTATGTTACTTCATTAGACTCTAAGCTTATAGACTTATTTTATTGTCGTGGACTTACGTTGGCTATGTCTTGCTTATTATGTTGCTCATGATTCATGTCGTATGAACAGTACCGGTCGACTAGTCAGCGACTAGTCGGACGACTAGGCGACTAGTCGGTCACTAGGAGGGTAGTGTCGACTTGCCGACTTAATAACCTTGATTCCAACCAGGCCAATGGCCAGTGAAGCCTTCTTTGAGTCCCCACCCTTGGGCGTAGTGGTGGACCTAGGACTAAATCTTATGTATGGAGGCGTGCTGTTGCCGCTGCCTTGTTTGCACGGCGCTTCCTTGCCGAAGTGAACTTTTAACATTAAAAAAATAGAGACACGGTGCGATTCAATAATGTTTAACATAAGTAATCATGGAAAAATAGGTTAAAATTTTAAGTTTAAATTGCTTTAGTGCTCAACTAACCTCTTTTTTTAGAGAACAAGTGCTCAATGAACTAACAAAGAGGATCTTTTTGAATATGCAAACGTCCTATATGCATTAAGCACTCATGTTACTCCATGTACGTAGTGACGGCATTCAATATCGAGACGGCGACTTATAGATGTTATAAAATCATGTTCATGATTTAGGATGATTGCTTAGTACAACTTCTTAAATAACAAATCGAGGGCATAAAACAGCATGCAAAAACTTAATTCAGAACTCTGGAGTATTTCCATTAATTGTATATACTACCGTTAACTAAAAAATACATCAGAACTCAGAGCATATTACCCCCAGATCTACAACTACAAACTACAGGGCAAACAAAAGGTGATAACCTCACTCAAGAAATTTCAACAATAGAACCATTCTCCTTGCCGCACGCCGCTGTTCCCCTCGCAGCTCTCTCCATGGGGCATGGGCCTTAGCAGGCTGCCGGCCCAGTGCCCACCATCTTCAAACGGCCCATGAACTCACGAAGTCCACGATCTTTAGATGGCGCCGCGGCTTGTCTTCTCATGTGAGGTGGGGGCACTCGGCGGAAGAGGGGGTGTTCTTCCTTGCCGGCGGTAGCTCTAGCGGACGCCAAAGCTCGCCAGACTGGTGCTGGGTGTATTGTTTGTGGTACAAGGTAGACAGTTGCAGTTGCTGTTGGAGCTATCAAGAGTGTGGAGTTGAAGGACCTAGCCAGTGCCAATATCATATCACTCTTGCTGCTGCGAGTAAACGGATAGAGAAAGGAGCATTTTGGGCAGTTTTCCAAAAAAAATGCCGTTTTGAGAATTAGTCATTTTCCGATCGCATTTTGAAAAACACAGGGTTTCCTTCTAGTATAATAATGGAGCAAAATTTCCCTTTTTCTCCTTTGTAAAGTTCTGTTTCTTTTTGCTTGGGATCTTTTAGTTACCCTTCATGTTGATATATTCCTTATCTGTACTAACAAATGGTTTGCTTGATGCAGGGGGTGTTGCTTATCTTCTTCTTCTGGCTGTAGCTTTGCTGTGTACATATGAACTCTGTGCTGTTTATGTAACATCTGGTACTAGTGCTTCGGAGCTCTATTCCCCATCTGGGTTTTTCTTTGGAGTGTCTGCAATATCTCTGGCTATAAATATGCTCTTTATATGTAAAATACTCTTCAATGGTAATACTTTTTTTTTTCTGTAGTGGATAATTTCTTGTTGTGCAAGTTTGAAACAATAGGAAAACTCACTTTTGCTTACATTTATGTATAGGTAGTGGCTTTGATGTTGATGAATATGTTCGGAGGTCATACAAGTTTGCTTATTCGGATTGTGTCGAAGTTGGTCCTGTGTCATGCTTACCTGATCCGCCAGATGCTAGCGAGTTATACATGACAAAATCTAGCCGGTAAGTGTACTCTACTCTATTCTGTTGTATTCATTTTGAATTTGTAACCTAATGCTGAATCGCTAACTTTGACCATGCTTCTAAGTTCATCACTTTGATGAGATGCTAATTTCCTTGGATTGCAGTGTCTTGCGTGTAGGGATTCTCTACCTTTTCTCCCTTCTGGTACTTGCTATTTATTCCATATTGTATGGCTCAACTTCAAAAGAAGCACGTTGGTTGGGTGCTTTAACTTCTGTTGCTGTTGTCATTCTTGGTAATGTTCTTATCATTCCTTTCTTGATATTGTACTGTCATCTGTGCCCTTTTTTCTAACATACCTGTTTCATTGCCTTCCACAGACTGGAATTTGGGCTTGTGCCTATTTGGGTTTGAGCTTCTAAAAAGTCGGGTGATTGCATTACTTGTGGCTGGAATTTCAAGGATTTTCCTCATATGTTTTGGGTTGCATTACTGGTTCGCACTCATATTTATGCTCTCAAAGTTGCCTATTTTTGTACTTCGTGCTTCTGCTGTCTATTTCTTATTTGGATCCAACTTTTAGGTACCTTGGGCATTGCATTAGCTATGCTTTCGTAGCATCTGTGCTTTTGGCTGCTGCTGTCTCTTGTCGGCTTGCTATTTCAGATCCATCAGTTGCAAGGATAGATGCTCTTAAGAGTACGGTGATAAAGCTACGTGAAGGTTTCCGAAGAAAGGGAAGAAATAGTTCCTCGAATTCATCAGAAGGTTGTGGATCCAGTGTAAAGCGTAGTAGTGGTAGTGTCGAAGCAGGTCAGCATGGTAATGTTGCTGATTCTATGTGTAGAAGCAATTCACAATGTGATGGGGTCAACTGGAGTAGTGTTCCTTTTGATCGATCCAATAGTTGCCAAGAGGGCAAGAACTCTGATAAAAATATAGATAGTGGGCGAGCAAGTTTAGCTCATCGTAGTAATTCATGCCGATCCGCTGTACAGGATTCTGAAAATGTCACAGTTTCAGCAGACAGGCATGGGGAGCCCACTGGTTCATTCATTGTTTGTTCTAGCAGTGGTTTGGAAAGTCAAGGTTGTGAGTCTAGTGGATCAGCTACTGCCTCCGGTACTCAGCAGCTGTTGGATTCAAACTTAGCTGCAATTTTTCAGGATAGGCTGAATGACCCAAGGATTGCATCTATGCTAAAAAGGAGAGGTGGACTTGGAGATGTTGAACTAGCTAATCTTCTTCAGGATAAAGGTCTGGATCCAAATTTTGCCTATATGTTGAAAGATAAGGTTATGGATCCGCGGATTTTATCTTTGCTGCAGAGAAGCAGCTTAGATGCAGACAGAGAACATCTAGATGATGCAGATGGCACTACTGATTCTGATAGACTGGATACAACCATTGGAAACCAGATGTCTCTTTCTGAAGAACTTAGGCGCAGTGGGCTAGAAAATTGGCTGAACCTTTCAAGGTTCATATTCCATCAATTAGCTGGTTCTCCAGAACGGGCCTGGGTTTCTTTTACTGTAGTTTTTATTATAGAAACAGTCACTGTGGCTGTCTATCGTCCACAACCAGTGAAGGTGATCAATGCAACACATGAGCAGGTAAATTTTTTAAAATATGAGCTTTACAATAGCTTCAACAAATTGACTGAAATTTGATCGAATTGAATTACCTTTGAATTGGCAGTTTGAGTTTGGTTTCTCAATCCTGCTTCTATCACCAGTTGTATGCTCCATCATGGCATTTATCTGGTCCCTTCGTGCAGAGGATATGATGATGACATCAAAACCCCAAAAGGTAATTCCAAATATAGATTTATTTTTCTTATGTTGTATGAGTACTGAGTAGGAATGCCAATGACTGATGTGCCAGGGTATTTTATCAATTTTGATAGCATAATATAGACTTATTCTACCATAGACTAATATATATAGACTTATTCTACCATAGACCTGTTCAAGCGCTAGGTGATGGATAAGTCTCTGTGTTGGCTTTTGCCGCCCTTCAAGGACAGCATCCTTGACTGGCGGTTAGCATCTCTTTTGGACAGAGCATCTTGGACTAGCTTTAGGACTAGCTTTAGAGGACAGAGCATCTAGGACAGAGCATCTAGGACACAACATCTAGGACAGAGCATCTAGGATAGAGCATCTTAGACTAGCATATGCTTGGCATATGCTTGGCATATGCTTGGCTGGTTAGCCCTATAAATATGTATCCCCAACCCTCTAAGTTGGCATGGCATTGTGAAGAGAAATATACAAGAAAAATTGCCCCATCTCCAAGTGTCATCCTCTCCATGAGAGTAAGGATCTTGCTATCACTAATAGTAAGAGTCCGACTAACAAGTGGTATCGAGCTTGTGTATCCTGTAGCTGAGCATCTCCTGCTCATCTCCTTCTCCGACCTCGCGGCGGCACCAGGCCGTGCAGCAGCTCCGCCGCCCACGCCGCTCTCTCCGGAGACGGCGGCTCGTCGAAGCGCCCTCTCCACGCAAACACCCGCGCAGCGCGCCATGTCCGCAGAGCGATCTCAGCGTTCGGCCGCCTCGAGCACGCGGCGTTAGCGGACGGCCGAGCTCGCCAGCAGCAAGCGGCGAAGAAGCGGCGCAGAGACCGCGCAGCGGCGCAAAGCGGCGCCGAGGCCGGCAGCGGCGAGCCGGCAAAGCGGCCAGCATGGAGTGGAAATAGCGCGGCGGCAGATGCGGCGCGGCGCGCGCAGCAGAGGTCAAGGTCTGGCGGCGGCAGCAGCAGCTCCATCTCTGCGATGGCGACGTACGCAGAGCTTGGAGAGAGGAGAGGCGGCGAAGGCGGAAGCGGCGCGATGGCGGCCGCGACGCCCACGAAGCTTAGCGGCGAGCCGAGACAGCGCGGTCGCGCGATGGCGCTCTCGAGGAGGCGCGACGGCGGTGGCGCTCTGGAGGCGCGCTTGGCGGTGGCGCTCTGGAGAGGCGCTCGGCGGTGGCGCTCTTGGAAGAGGCGCGCACGACAACGGCGGCGACGGTCGATAGAGAGCGCGGCCTTCACGAGCGGCGTGGCTCTCCCGACCGTGCACCGTGGTTACCACGGGTTCAGTATTGTCGAGGGCCGGCCTCGGCGGTGGGTGGCCTACCCTCACCAAGGCCAACTACGTCGAGTGGGCGCGGTGATGAAGGTGAGCTCGAGTGCGGCACATGTGGGAGGCGGTCCGTGCGGCGGCGTCGACCACGATCAGATCGACGGCGCTGGATGCCTCATCGCCAGCCCCGCCCGAGATGCGCTTCGCTCTCAACAAGCGATCGCCAAGGAGGCTTGGACGCCATCATTGCGACACGCATCGGCAGGCGATCGCGCCGCAAATCCACACCGCTGCGAGCGCCGCGCGGAGCGGAGACCACCGCCTTCAAGCGGTGAGGCGTTGATGACTTTGCTCTCGTCTCAACACTCTGCTGCGAGGTTAGTACGATTCGGCGACGACACCTACGGCGAGAGAGAGCGCCGAGAAGCTCTTCATTGCGCCCCCGAAGTACAAGCGATTGGCTCGGTCGATCCGGTCTGCTGGACCTCTCCACGATGTCGATCGAGGAGGCGATAGGTCGCCTCAAGGTCGTCAGCGATGATGAGCCACGCTCTCTCGGGACCCGTCACCATTGGCGGAAGCTCCTCCTCGCTCGGGAGGAGTGGGCTGCCGCCAAGGTGACAGGAAGAAGGAGCCTTCTTCCACGACGGCGCGCATGCGTGATAGCGCGCGCAAGTCGCGCAAAGACGCCCGAGCATGGCGCGAGGGCGCGCCGAGGTGATGGCCCGTGGGCGTCGAGCGGCGCCGTTGGCAAGCAAGAGCTCTGACGGGCGACTCTTGCTACAAGCGCGCAAGCACGGTCATCGGGCCAAGGATTGTCGCGACCACGACGCGGCCGAGCCAGCGCCGCGCAAAGCGGAGGAGGAGGAGCACCGGCTGTTCATTGCTCAGCGAGCATCGAACTACCTCGGCAGCTGCCGGCGCGGCGGCTCCTCCACCTTGACGAGCCAAAAGCACACGCCTCTTGGCGAAAGTTAAACAATAAAGAAGACCGACGGGTGGTGCCTCGACACCGGCGACACCCACCACATGGCCGGCGGCGGGAGTTCTTCTCGGCGTGACTCAGCGTTCGAGGCTCATTCAGTTTGGGGACACCTCGGCGTTGAAATCAAGGACGACGCTCTGCTCTAGGATCGGGATGGCTCAGATTCCTCCAAGGAGACACACAAGACTTAGGGGGAGATTGATGGATAAGTCTCTGTGTTGGCTTTTGCCGCCCTTCAAGGACAGCATCCTTGACTGGCGGTTAGCATCTCTTTTGGACAGAGCATCTTGGACTAGCTTTAGGACTAGCTTTAGAGGATGAGCATCTAGGATGAGCATCTAGGACACAGCATCTAGGACAGAGCATCTAGGACAGAGCATCTTAGACTAGCATATGCTTGGCATATGCTTGGCTGGTTAGCCCTATAAATATGTATCCCCAACCCCTCAGGTTGGCATGGCATTGTGAAGAGAAATATACAAGAAAAATTGCCCCATCTCCAAGTGTCATCCTCTCCATTAGAGTAAGGATCTTGCTATCACTAATAGTAAGAGTCCAGCGACTAACACTAGGCTGGGCTGTGCTTCGGGCTAGGCTTGAAAAAGCTCGGTCTAAAATGGCCAGGCCGAGCCCAACCTGGCCTGACATAGGAAAGCCCGAAGCTTGAGAAAACTCCTTTTCGTGAATAAAAATATTTTTAAATTATTATTCCGAAATTAAAATATTATTTAATTCATTTTCGGAATAAAAAATATTATTTATTATTTTATCACAGCCTTGAGCTTACGTAGGGATGACAATCTTGCCCGATAACCCGATTACCCACAGGCAAAGACCCTAATAGGTGACAGGTGGGCCAGACCCATATTGAAAAAACCTAACCCCCATGAGTCATAGGCAGAGGCAGCCATCAAGGAGCCCTCCATCCACATCCTCACCCCCTTAAACTTATGGTGAATCAACAAACACTGAGTTTGGAGAGGTAGAAACTGTGCTGAACTCTGGTCTGTGTCTCAGTAAAGAAATCTACTAACTGAAGCTTCGAAGGCACATACTGAAGAGCGATAACTTAGTCTTGCACCTGTGATCTCATGTACGAAGCATCTACTCCAATGTGCTTGGTGAGCTCATGCTTCACTGGATCTCGAGCAATACTGATCGCACCAGTACTGTTTAATAAGAGGAGTTGGTGCAGAAATTGAAACACCGAAATCCTCAAGTAGCCACCGAAGCCAGGTGATCTCAGCTGTCAATGACGCCATGCCTCTCGATTCAGCCTTAGCACTTGAACGGGAAACGACAGTCTGCGTCTTGGTATTCTAGGCAATCCGAGAGGAACCAAGAAAAACACAATAGGATGAAAGAGTCCGGCGATCAGAATGATCGCTAGCCCAGGTCGCATCAGAGTATGCCTGAAGCTGTAGAGAGCTGGAGCGAGGAAAGAAAAGCAACGACTGATGGTCCTGCGAAGATTCGCAAAACACGAAGGTGACCTTAGTGGAGCTGAGTGGGAGCAGAGACGAACTGACTCAGGATGTGAACTGGGTGAGAAATGTCAGGTCGAGTGATCCCAAGGTTGACGAGGCTCTCGACAAAATGGCGGTAGCGAGGGGGGTCCTCAGGAGGCTCACCATCAATAGGCCAAAGGTAAACACCAAGTTCCATAGGAGTATCCACTATGCGTTGATCAATGAGAAGCGCGAGCAAGGTTATCTTGAATGTACTTCTCCTGAGAGAGGCAGTAGCCCTCCGGCGTAGAAGTGATCTCAATCACAAGGAAGTAACAAAAAGGACCCAAATCAGACATCAAGAACTCCTCATTGAGACGCTCCCTCACAAAGGAAATATACTGAGTGTCATCTCCAGTAATGATCATATCATCCACATAGAGGAGGGGCGTCTGACCTCGGGGAGAGGTGTGTACAAAGAGGGCAAGGTTGTGATTACTGGCGGAGAAGCCGGCAGCGGTCACAACAGAGGAGAAGCAGTCAAATCAAGTACGAGGGGAGGGGCTTGTTTGAGCCCATAGAGAGCGATGAAGGCGACAAACCATGTCATCAGGGACAGAATACCAGGGTGTGGCTGCATGTAGACCTCATGCAGCTCGCCATTGAGAGCCATTCTTGACGTCCAGCTAAGAGATAGGCCACTGTCGAACAGAGGCCACCATAAGGAGAGTGCGAATAGTGGTCATGTGGGCGACGGAGCGAAGGTCTCATTGTAGTCACGACCATGCTCTGGTTGAAAACCATGCGCCACAAGATGAGCCTTGTAGCGCTCAAAGGAACCATTCGAGTAGATCTTGATCTTGTACACCCACTTGCAGGGAAGGGTATAAGATCCCAACTGCTTGTACGCTTAAAAGCAGCAATTTCCTCAGACATCACGGGCTACCACTCAGGGCGACCAGCAGCCCCAGGTAGGTCATAGGCTTAGAAAGAGCAACGGCTGCGAAGCTGTAGCGCTTAGGAGGCCTGACAGTGTGACGATCACAAAGATCGTATCTGGGAGGAGAAGGTGGAGCAGGACCCAGCAAGGACGGAGAAGAATTGGGAACAGGGTCCAGCAAAGACGGAGGCTCAATTGGAGAAGGAGTAAGCTGAGGATGACGAGAGTAGTGCAGGGGAAAAGGTGGAATCATAACAAAGGAGCTAGAAGGAAACTCCAGAGGAGAGGGAACAAGTGGAGCCAAAGGAGAGGGAAGCGAAGAAGGTAGAGGCGGAAATGAAACAGAAGTGGAAAGCTGAGTGTTAGGAAAAGTCAGAAAGGAGATCGACTTAACAAGAGAACCTGAGCTGACAGTGGAGGGACAAGGGTAGTAAGGTCGGGACTCATCGATGGTGACATCCCAAGAGATCGTCATCCGGCTAGCAACAGGATCGTAGCAACGATAACCCTTATGCTTAAGACTGTAGCTAAGAAAAACACATTCAACTAACTGAGTAGTTAGCTTGGTGCGCTCACAAGGTGGAAGAAGGAAGAAGTCGAAACAGCGAAGGTGACTGTACTCGGGAGCCTGACTATAGAAATGCTTGACAGGAGTAGAACCCTGAAGAGCAGTGGAAGGCTGCATGTTGACGAGGAAAGCAACAGTGGAGGCAACTTTAGCCCAGAAGTGAGGTGAAACAGAAGAAGCAAGCATGAGAGCGCGAGCTGTCTCAAGCAAGTGACGATGCTTACGCTTAGAGACACTGTTCTGAGCGTGAGCACCAAGACAAGTGTACTAGGGAAGAGTACCCTGTTCAGCGAGAAAGCGACACAAAACAGCAGATAGGTGCTCACTGGTAGAATTAGTACAAAAAACACGAATGGTCGAATCAAATTGAGTGCGAACCATGGTAGTAAACCTTTAGTAAATAATCTCACCACAAGAGGACATGAAGTAGATCCAAGTATGATGAGAATAATCATCAATAAGAATAATCATCAATAAAGATTACATAGTTTCGATGACCCCCTTTGGAAACAAAGGGAGCCGGACCTTAAACGTCGGAGTGAACAAGATTGAAAGGACGAGCCGAGATAGAATTACTAGAAGGATAGGGGAGCTGCAGCTATTTGTAACCCATACAAGGTGAAGGTGTCACTAGAAACAGATCCAAGAGGACCACGACCTACTAGAGATGACAGTCGCGATCCACATAGATGACCCAAATGATTTTGCCACTCAGCAAAGGAAGCAGTGGAGGATACAACAAAAACAAAGGTAGGTGGAGTGACTGACTGGCTAGTAGAGACTTCAGAAGGAAGGTGCAGCCAATCGAGCTCCCAAAGACGCTGTGAATCACGGCGCCGATGACTAGCACCAAGCAGAGTTCCAGTGCGGTGGTCCTAGACACAATAAGAGTCGAACACAAGAATAACACGATAGTTGTGATTAGTGATCTGACCGGCCGACATAAGCTGTATAGTAAGCTTGGGAACATGAGAGATGGCAAGAACATAAAAAGAAGTGGAAAGGATGCTTCGGCCTGCAACAGGAAGAGAGATACAATTTGCAGTCTGAACAGTGGAAGGAAGAGCTATGGGACTTATAGAAGTGAGACGAGTACAATCTGGTGTCATGTGAAAAAAAAGTACCAGAGTCCAAGATCTACAGAGACAAGATACCGGCTGGGGGAGGTGGCGGAGGCGAGGACTACTGAGAAGTAAGAGCCAGATGAGCAGAGCCCAATGCAGGGGTGGCGGCCCAAGGCAGGAGCGGCGGTAGCGTCCCGAGACAGGGGCGGCGGGCGCACGACCTGCGGGTAGATCTGTGGCCGCATAATGTGGCGGCCCGAGGCTTGGTGGAGTAGGGGCGGTGTCGCCGCTGGCGTCGCGATGCTCGAGGGGTAGCAACGAGGCGAGCTCGGCGGCACGGAGGTGCTCGAAGCGGCCGGAGGTTCTTGAGGGCCTCGCGCTGTGGCTAGAGGTGCCTCAGATGATGGTCAAAGGGGCAGCAACCGGAAAGGACATCGGGCGGCACCGGAGGTGCTTGGGGGTGGCCCAACGAGGTCGGGTGGTGGCTGGAGGAGCTCGGGGGCGGCCTGGTGAGATTTGTCGGCGTGAGGTATGGGATTGGGCGGGGAGGTAGAGGACCCACGGGGCGGCGGCCGGAGGAAAGCGCGGGCGGGGGCTGGTCGTCGGAGCTCGGCAACGGCTCCAAGAGGTGGCATCGATCGCGGGCTCGGCAACGGCTTGGAGGCTCGGCGACACAACCCGGAGCAGAGGAAGACGCGTGGGGGCATGTCAGATATGTATTCGAGGCGGCGGCGGCGGATCTGGGGCCCTCTGCGGCGCGCTAGTGGTAGATCAAGGCTGGCGACGACGGCGAACTGCGGCGGCGGTGCGGGAGAGATGCCAAGAGGCCTTTCGGAGAAATAGTGGAGCATCCGAGAGCACTCTCAGGCGAAGCAGAGGGGCTGGGATGGCGATGCTCAGGCGGCGACAACAGCCTCAGGGTGGCGACGGCAGAGGTGAACATTGGATTGGGCTAGGGTTAGGGTTTGAGAGCCATGGCTCTGATATCATGTTGGAATGAGCCCTTGGTCTATTCCAATGGGCCAAAAAGGCAAAAATATCATGTATAGGTAGGTCAATATGCAAAGTACACCTTAAGCTATATACATATTTAACAATTTTCCGCTGAAATGCCTTTGATTACTGAGCTATAAATGACTTGCTTTCCTTGTTCCCTCCTTCAGTATGGCTTCATTGCGTGGCTGCTGAGCACATGTGTTGGTTTGCTCCTTTCTTTCTTAAGGTAATCATACTTATCAGATATAGAGTTACTACTGATTAGGCAAATTTGCTTATTAAACTTTCTTGTCAACAACTTGAAGTTCTTTCTAATAATTTTAGATCTTGTAGATCATTGTAGTGGACCTACAATTTTTAAATGATTTCATGTTAATATGAAACTGTGGCTCTTGCTTGCCATGCTTGTGGCAAGCACATATTCGCGTGATGGATTGATGAGGCTAGTGGAAATAGAAGCTGCATACTTTTTTACATGCACCAGCAGAATATACCAATACGTGGAGATACTTCAAGAGAAACATGCATCATGCCATGTGATCACGCTAGTTGCTTGTCACATCCATAGTTGCCAACATTCTTGGTCTGGTTTTCCCAACATATATTGCAAAATGGTACACCGCTGGTATAATGTTGTGTTGATTTACTGATTCTGTAGTTTTGACTATTGATTGGAATGGGGATCCTGGATAGCTACATTTTTTTTAACTATTAACTGCATGTTATTCTGACATATTCATATATGCCCGTTGTAGTTTACTGATAGAATGGTTATGTTTGTTGTTCTTCGTGGCAACATATGTTTTTCTCATGAAATGTTATGTTTTGTTTTTTTGCTTCAAATTTTCCTCTGCAATGCTGCAGCAAATCATCAGTTATATTGGGTTCAGCTCTCACGGTCCCACTTATGGTGGTCTGCCTTTCATTTGCAATTCCTATATGGATACGTAATGGGTATCGTTTCTGGATTCCTGGAGGAGAGATTGACAATCATGTGCATCGAGCTTCTGGAAAGAAAGAGGTCAGCTGCTTGTTTATCTTTAACACAGCAACGGGGCATTTTCTCTTCATATATTTTTAACTTAGCCATTCAAATATTTACTTCTATAGTTTCCTTGTAAAGCAATGAAACAAGACAATAAAATGTAATATTTTTTGTTTAATCTTGTATACCAACCTTGTCATTTGCAAAGAATTAGATATTGTTCAATACTCATGATGATTCAGGTTACTACTGTCAGCACATCATATTTGTCAACTTGAATGGACAAATATAAGATGAATCCTTTAAAATGTAGGATAAAACCTTTAGTATAACCCAGAAAATGACTGAACTAGTTTGGTCATATGAGAAATAATGTAGTCATCATTCGTTACCACAACAGTTATAACTTCTATACGAAACAAATGCCTGGTAAGGCTATAACAAAGCATAAAGTATTCAGTTTAGGAGTGGTTTCTATTGAGTTGCATGCACCAACCAATTCATCCAAACACTTAAGCTGATGAAGAAAGACGGACAATTCACTTATACTTCAATACCCCCCTCATGTGTAGGCTCCCTCAAGCTTAAGCCGTGGAATAGAAGTGGGCTGCAATTATTATTATTTAATTGCATCAACCGGGTCTTGAACTCAAGACCTCTTGGCTCTGATACCATATTGAGTTACATTGTTAAGGGTGTTTAGATCTTTTCTTATTGTTCTAGGGTTTGTGTCTTGTACTATATATATACCCTATGGGCTATTGCAATTGAACAATTGATGACGAACATTCCATTAACATGGTATCAGAGCCTAGGTTTAGAACCTAGCTTAGCCGTCCTCCGCTGCTTGCTGCCCCCGGGAGGAGCGATCTTCACTCCCAGGGGTGGCCTCCTAGAAGCCACTCCAGGTCGAGCTACCATCGACGAGCTCACGGTCTAGGCGGTGTCGGTCAACCTCAAGCTCCTAGCGCTCGTCACTGCCGGCTCGTGCTCGTCGCCGCCGCCCTTGGATCCCGTCGGATCTGGGCCTCCTCGTCGCCGACCTCTCCCCGACGCGGTGTTGCTGGCGCTAGGAGGGCCTTCACTAGAGCTGGATTCGTGCTTGCTGCGTCAGATCCCGCCCCTCTTGTGCTGGATCCCGTGTCGCCCGAGTAGGATCTCGCCCCTCCTGCGTCGCTCGAGCCGGATTCACCTCTCCTGCGCTGGATCCACCTCTCCCGAGCCGGATCTCGCTCCTCCTGCACTGGATCCACCTCTCCCGAGCCGGATCTCGCTCCTCCTGCGCCGGCTCTCTTCCTCCTTGCAGCTCCATCCCGTCGCCCCGGGTTCTCTCCCTCTGGCAACCGTCACTTCTTCGGGCCTCTTCTACCCCGAGCCGCAGCCGCCTCTGCCTCTCCTCTCTCGGGCCACCTTCGATCTGTCGGATCTAGCCGTTCGTAGGCCTCCACGCTGGTTTCGCGGCGCCCCGTGGCCGTCGTGTTTTTCTCCCTCTCGCCCACCGCCATCGCAAATCGCGTGCGGCCGCCAGACGCCCGCGGGCTCGCTCCCGCTCCTCTTCGTCGCCTCGGCTTCCTCCCCTTTCGGCCGTCGCCGCTCCCGTGGCCGCCGCCGGATCCCGCCGCCGATTCGTGGAGGCGTCGGCCTCCGCGTCGATCTTCCACCGCCTCTTCTGGCTCCACCTGGGTGGAGAGGAAGTAAGTGGAAGGGGAGTGGAGGGAGGCGATACGGGAGAAGAGATTGAGAAAATAGAGGTGGAGTCGGTGGAGATCGAGTTGAAGAGGAGGTGGTGGGGTCTGGGGAGTATAGAGTTGATCTGGCCAGAGCCGCTCTAGTACTTCTGCAGTGACTTATCCCACTCCGGCTTCTTGCAGTTCGTTTCGCTGTTAAATCTTGCTGCTGCTAGTATCTCTGCTAGTTATCTTTGAGTCCTTTTCTTTCTTCGTGTCGTTTCTTCCGTTGCGTCCATCTAAGTCCGTAACACTTCCTTGAGTTCGTCTAAGCCATGCGAGTCCACAAAGTCCTTGCCAGTCAGCTGATTGCTTCTTTGTTCACTCCTCTCCTTTTCGCATGGCTACAGCTACTGCTTCTCTCTTTGAGCCGCTGCAGATCGTAGAAGTCGTTATGATGCCGCCGTTTCTCTCTGAGCTGTCGCCCTGAGCTTCTAAGGCCGCCGCGTTTCTTCAGCAGTGCGCCTCTGCTGCGCTTCTTGTGCACTGCGCCGCCGTCGTCTTGGGTTTGGATCTGCGCTGCCATGATTCTATCTTTCTCTTCGGCTTGATTTGATAGCTCTCTCTATTTGTGTCACCTTCCACATCCTCTTTCATCATGTTGGACCGGTCGATTTTGCTCCCGCTTACCTCTACTTTCTCTGTCCTTGCACTTTATGCTTGTGGGCTGCAGCATGATTCCGGATGGGTGTTGGTACCGACACAATTTTCCAAGAGCTGCACGCTATGATGACATCTTCAAGACTCGGATTTTGGATTTTTCTTTTTTAGTATCAACCCTTTTCAAATGTAATGCTATTGCATATGCCTTACATTTGAGGAGGGGTGTTAAAGGTATTTAGATCTTTTCCTATTGTTATAGGGTTTGTGTCTTGTACTATATATATGTCCTATGGGCTATTGCAATAGATAAGCTTTTTTCATATTAACAGTTTCAACTCAGCATCTCTTATATATGACAAGGGTCTATTTTGTTGATGCATGCTAATGTGTAACAAAATGTAGAGTAGCTTCATATCTATTTCAATTTGAAGTTTCTGAGAGATAAATTCCATTAAATGATATCAATATCCTTAATAATCGGAACTGTAAGTGTCATTTTAGGCCAAAATTATACCAAATGATTTTATATTGCAATGTAAATAAAAAATACTTGTGCTTTGTTCTTGTAACTACAGTTGCATGTCACTTCCATGTAAGCATTCTCATACGTGAAGTTGCTCATTGCCATGAAATTCTTTTGACCCTCAAATATCTTTCTCCTGACATAATTATATACCGCATGTGTCTTCAGGTTGTTTTAATGTGTTTTTTGCCTTAATGTAATGGTAACTCCTGTGTCTTCTTGCTCATGATTGGTATCTGTTGCCAGCGTGCCATTTTTGCAATGAGCACCATTGTCTTTGCTGCATCAGTTATTGGCCTTGGTGCAATAGTATCAGCAAAGCCTTTGGATGCTTTAGGCTACAAGGGATGGGATGGTGATAAGCAGAGTTTCTATTCACCATATGCAACATCAATGTATCTTGGTTGGGCGCTATCTTCAGCAATTGCATTACTAGTCACTGCTGCTGTACCTATTGTTGCATGGTTTGCCACCTACCGGTTTTCACCTTCATCTGCTGTATTTGTTGGTCTTTTTGCATGTAAGTCCTACTTGACTTCCTCTTGAAGTTTAGTAGTTTGTTGAATGAAACAACTTGCTTTCACAACATAACTGACATGGGATGCACTACTTTCCCTTTTCTTCAGCTGTCCTTGTTTCATTTTGCGGGACATCCTATTGGGGAGTGGTGAATTCACGAGAAGACAAGGTTCCTTTGAAGGCTGATTTCCTTGCAGCGCTACTTCCCTTAATTTGTACTCCTGCAGTCTTCTCACTGTTCACCGGTCTCTATAAATGGTCTGGGAGGCTCTTATAGCATTTAACCTTTTTGTCCCATATTCTGCTCTCTTAAGTCAAATTTGCAAATTATTTCAGGAAGGATGATGATTGGAAGATTTCTCGTGGAGTTTACCTCTTTGTGGGCATGGGTATTTTACTATTGCTTGGTGCAATATCAGCAGTTATAGTCATAATTAAACCTTGGACTGTAAGTGAAGTTTGACACTTGTCTTTAATATAGCTTCAACTCAATATTGAATTTATCCTTGCTATAACGTATCAACACTTGCTTTTCATTTGCATACAGGTTGGAGTTGCATGCCTCTTGGTTATTCTCCTCCTTGTATTTGTCATTGGGGTCATTCACTACTGGACTTCTAACAGCTTCTATTTAACAAGAACACAAATGTTACTGGTTTGTTGGCTCGCTTTTCTCCTTGCCTTGGCTGCTTTCCTTATGGGCTTATTTGAAGGTAATGGAATGTTCGTCATCAATTGTTCATGAATTGTGTTATATATTGTAGGTTAAGTTATTATTCTTTGTAATGTTTCCATCTAAAATACATAGTACACCAACAGATTGTAACTTTTGCAGAAAAACCTTTTGTTGGAGCATCTGTTGGTTATTTCTCTTTTCTATTTCTTCTCACTGGAAGGGCATTGACAGTTATATATATATATATATATAGTATATATATATATATATATATATATATATTAATTCCATTTTTCTGTTGAGTTGCTACTGCCTTATACATTCAGACCAGCTGGTAACTTTTTAGTGTACTCTTCCCAGGTCCTTCTCTCACCACCGATTGTTGTATATTCCCCGAGAGTATTACCTGTATATGTGTATGATGCTCATGCAGATTCTGCTAAAAATGTTAGGTATATGCATATTTCATTCTCACTTGCTTGCTACAATATGCATTTGTCTTTTTATCGTAGGTGCCCATGAAATTTGTTTTCTGCTGTTCATTTGTGTGTTTTTTTCTCTTAAATCTCTATGTCAACTGAGAATGTATTCAAACACTCTTTGTTGCAGTTATGCCTTCCTTATTCTCTATGGTGTTGCATTAGCAACTGAACTCTGGGGTGTCATTGCTAGTCTAATCATAAATCCCCCATTTGTTGGGGCTGTTATTTCTGCAATTACTCTTGTAATTGCCTTCAGTTTTGCTATTTCTCGCCCATGCTTGACTCTTAAGGTGGGTACCTTCATTCACCTAAAAGCCTAAAATAATTTTATACCATGAAGATAATTTGATTGGCTTCCCTTTTCATTTAACTTCATGTGGTTATAATCTATGTTGAAATGTTAATCAGATGATGGAGGATGCTGTTCATTTCCTCAGCAAAGATACAGTTGTTCAAGCAACGACACGGTCTGCTAATAAAGTAAGTCCATTACATTATGACAACATTCGAAATTTCCCTTTTTGTAATATTTCATTGTGCAAGATTTCTTTTTGTGTGGTCAAAATTGTGTCGACAGGGATACCTCAATTATTTGTCTGTTAGCATGTAATATTACGAGCCTACGCCAATTGTTTTATTTTGTGTTTAATTCCAAGACAGCTAATACTCACCTTGTAACACCCCGGCCCAACACTGAGCTTGAAATGTCACCAAACTACACTATCTACCAAATTAAACAATAAATTACAATAAATTCCAACAAACATATCTGTTACGACCTAGTGATCGTATCAGGTAGTCGTGAGCAAGGTTATTAAGTCGGTAAGTCGACACTACCCTGCTACTGACCGACTTGCCGACTAGTCGACTAGTCGGCCGACTAGTCGCCGACTAGTCGACTAGTACTATTCACAAGACCTACACAGCACAACACACAACCAGCCCACACAAGCACACACACAGCCGGCACAAACAATCACACACACTACACAACACCACACACCACACAACGCCACACAACCACCCACACACACCCACACACCGCCGACACACCCACACACCACACCCACCCACACACCGACACAGGCTCACAGCCACACACACCACACCCACACACCACACCCACCCAACCACCGAGCGGAGAGGAAGCGGCGAGGCGACGGAGAGGGAAGCGGCGGCAGCGACAGGAGAGGAGCTCACCGCCGCCACATCGAGCTCACCTCCCGACGCCGCCCAGATCCACGCCGCCTCCGCCTCCCGATCCGGCCGGATCCACGTCGCCTCCACCTCCGCCATCGGCGAGCTGGGAGCTCAGCTCCCACCGAGGGAGACGAAGGGCGGCGCCGACTGGGAGCTGCGGCCGAGGACGACGATCTTCGACCACATCGAGCTCGCCTCCACCTCCCCGACCGGATCCACGTCGCTTCCATCTTCGGCGTCGGCTAGCTAGGAGCTTCAGCTGCAGCCGAGGGCGACGATGGGCGGCGGCGGCGAGACGGGAACCTGGCAAGTCGAGTCGCCGGACCTAGTCGCCCATGCTCCACCGACTCGACGACTAGTCGACGACTTAATAAGCATGGTCGTGAGTCGTGGGAGGCTTTGGGCCTAGTTTCTGGCGAGGCACCGTGACGAGCGTAGGTGCTAGGGCACACAGCACCATGGTTATCAAGTCGTCGACCGTCGACTAGTCGACAAGTCGCCGGAGAACAACCGGCTGGAAGTGCCGACTCGACTTGCGCCGGCAAGTAGGGCGACTGATAGACTAGTTGTCGACTTGCCGGTCGACTAGTCGACCAGTCGGAGGCAAGTCGGCGGCCCGGGACATGGGGCATTGTCGAGGCGGCAAAGAGGCAAGAGGGAGGAGCGAGTAGTAGGCGATACGGCTCACGCGTGACTCAGATCGAGCCGCCGCCGACCTTCGTCGCCATCGCCATCGCCCTCTCCCTTTGTCGGAGGCTCGCAAAGAAGAGCTTATCAAGCGTCTCCTCCTCCGCGGTTCCTCGTTGCGCGGATCCTCCTGGTTCCCGTCGCCGTCGCGACGCTCCTCACCTCCTCCCACAGCCGAGGAGGAGGGCAGCGCGGGCGGGCGCGGCGAGGAGAGGAGAACCGAGAGAAAGAAGTGGGAAGGAGGCGCGCGACGCGGTTGGCGCTGCCGTGAGGAGAGACTGGAGGCGGCGGCGCGCGCGCCGGAGAACCGAGAGGAGGCGGCGCGGAGGCCGAAAGCGAATCGCGCAGCGGGCGTCGGTGAGAAAAGTAGAGGCGAAGCGGCGAGCGAGATCTTCTGCGGCCAGGAAAGCCGCTGCAGGGATCTTCTGCGGCAGAGGAGTTTGCTAGCTGTTACATGTGTACATACTATATATCATATGAACAGTACCTGTCGACTAGTCGGCCGACTAGTCGACTAGTCAGCAAGTCGGTCACGACGTGAGTAGTGTCGACTTGCCGACTTAATAACCATGCACAGGACAACAATGCGCTAGGGGGGTAGGGCGCAGGAGCAGGGTTTGGCATAGAGAAGTTGAGAGAGAGAGAGAATATATGAGATAACTTTTTGATTGATTCTAGCAATAACCTGGCCGACTCCTTATAAAGATGGAGAGGCCCCTAACATATGGTATGTAATCCAAACTCTCTCTCTTAAACTTATTATATCTATTAGTGGCTTAAGGCCCAAGCAAATTAAACGAATTACAACTCTTATCTCTTAATAAAGAAACTTATCTCTTTCTAATTTGAATGAGCCGCAACCTCTGTTGCTGCCGCAACCTTTGGCCACCGGCTGTAGGTCTTGATGAATAAGTCTCTGTACTGTGGTCTTTGTGGGGTGGGCACATGGTTCTTGTACAGCATCTTGGACTAGCTTTAGGAGTGGTTGTACAGCATCTTAGACTAGCTTTAGGACAGCATCTAGGACAACATCTTAGCATCTTAGAGGACAAAGATCTAGACAAAGATCTTAGCATCTTAGACTATCATCTTGGCATATGCTTGGTGCTTAGCCACCTATAAATATGTATCCCCAACCCTCAAAGTGGGTATGGCATTGTGTGAGAAATAAACCAAGAAAAATTTGTCCTATCTCCAAGTGTCATCCTCTCCATGAGAGTAAGGATCTTGCTATCACCAAGAGCAAGAGTCCAGCGTGTAACAAGTGGTATCGAGCTATACTATCCTGTGAGCCCGAGCATCTCCGCTCATCTCCTTCTCGGCCCTCACAGAAATTTCACCCGTGAGCGGAAGCACTCGGTATGCACTGCTCGCTCTCTCCGAGACGGCGGCGGCTCGTCGAAGCGACCTCTCTCCACACAAATTTGATGGCGCGCCATGTCCGCAGGCGATCTCGGCCTTCGTCGCCTCGAGCACGCGCGTCGGCAAGAACGGCCGAGCTCTTCGCGCAGAGCAAAGACGAAGCGAAGCGGCGGCAGACCGGCCGCGGCTGCGGCGGGCGGCGGCGAGCGAGAGGAAGCGGCGGCGGCGCAGTGCGGCGTGCGGCAACGGAGGTCGAGGCTCTGCGGCGATGTCGGTAGCTCCATTTCGCCGACGATAGCGTCGTCGAACCTCGACCGTGGCGAGGAGCCACAGCGAAGCGGGCGGCGCGATGGCGCCGCAAGACGCCACGAGCGCGGCGGCAGCCTGGCGCGCGGTCGCGGCTGACGGCGCCGGAGGAGGCGCGCTCGGCGGTGGCGCTCTGGAGAAGCGCGCGACGACAACGGCGGCAGACGGTCGATAGAGAGCGCGGCCTTCACAGCGGCAGGACTCTCTCCGGGCCGTGCAGTGGTTACCACGGGTTCTGTGTATTGTCGCGGACGCCGCTCCCGGCGGGCGGCCTACTCACGCAAGACCAACTCGTCGAGTGGGCGCGGTGATGAAGTGAGCTCCAGCGCGGCACATGTGGGGAGGCGACCCGATGCGGTGGCGTCGACCACGACCAGATCGACGGGCGCCGATGCCTCATCGCCGCAGCCTCCGCCGAGATGCGATTCGCTATCCAACAAGCGATCGCCAGGAGGCTTGGGACGCCATCATTGCGGCGCGACGGCAGGCGGCCGCGCCGCAAGTCTACACCGCAGCGCCGCGACGGAGTGGGAGAACACGGCCTTCAAGCGGTGAGGGCGTTGATGACTTTGCTCTCCGTCTCAACACCGCATTGCGTAAGATGGTGCGATTCGGCGACGACACCTACGGCGAGAGAGCTATCGAGAAGCTCTTTCGCTGCGCCCCCGAAGTACAAGCGGATGGCTCGCTCGATCCGATCTCTGCTGGACCTCCACGATGACGACGAGGAGGCGTTGGGTCGCCTCAAGGTCGCTGGATGGCGATGAGCCACGGCGTCTCTCGGGACCGTCACCATTGGCGGAAGCTCCTCACTCGGGAGCGATGGTCGCCGCCAAGGTGCAGGAAGAAGGGAGAGCCTTTTTCCACGACAGCGACGCGTGCGTGGTAAGCGCGCAAGCAGCGCAAAGACGCCGAGCATGGCGCGAGGACGTCGCCGAGGGTCATGACCGTGGGCGCCGAGGCGGCCACTGGCAAGCCAAAGCGCAGACGAGGCGACTCTTGCCACAAGCTGCGGCAAGCTTTGTCATTGGGCCAAGTTGTCGTCGGCCACCACGACGCGGCCAGCCCACGTTGCGCAGCGGAGGAGGAGGAGCGGCGGCTCGTTCATTGCTCGTCGCGAGCATCGAACTACCTCACGGCACCGGCCGCAGCCGCTCCTCCACCTTGACGAGCCAAAGCACACGCCTCCTCGGCGGCGGCTCGCAGAATACAAGGACCGACGGGTGGTGCCTCGACACCGCGCCACCCCCACATGGCCGGGCGGCGGGAGTTCTCCGAGCTTGACTCGGCGTTCGAGGCTCCGTCAAGTTTGGGGCGCCTCGCGTGGAAATCAAGGGCGTCGGCCCGTCATCTTCTCCACCGTGTCGGCGAGCACAGCCGCCACCGCCGCGTACTACATCGGTCTGCGGAACTCCATCATCGCCTTGGGACGGTGGACGAGAACGGCTCGCGTGTCGAGATCGAGCGCGGTCTTCGCGGATTTGGGATCTTCGCCAGCGCTTTCTTGCCAAGGTAACAGAGGTAAAATCGACTCTACATCCTTCACGCGGTGGCACAACCCTCTATCTCGCCGCTCGTCGGGACGACGCGGCGTGCGATGGCACAAGCGCTTTGGGCACCTTCACTTCGAGGCCCCGGCGGCTCGGTGCCACGGAGATGGTGCGAGGCTGCCGTGCCTTGACCATGTAGAGCGATTCTGCGGCGTCTGCGTTGTTGACGGCGCAGGCGACTCTTTCTCCCGTGGCGAAGTTTAGAGCCAAGGAGAGGCTCGAGCTTCGTGCGGGACTTGTGTGGCGGTGACACCGCCACACCGAGGACGACGCCACTTCCTCGCCGCCGTCGACGACCTCTCCCGCTACATGTGGGTGATGGTCCTCGGCAGCAAGGAAGGCTGCGGACGCCATCGCGCGCGCGCAGTTCTTTGCGGAGGCGAGCGCGGCCGCAGTCGCGCGTCCGCGCACGCACAACCGCGGGCGACCACGGCGGTGACCGCTGCGTCTTTGCACGATGAGGCATTCACGCCACTACTCCGCGCCATCTGACCGCAGCGTAGCGGCGTCGTCGGCGGCGCAACGCACGGTTGTGGGGATGGCTCGCCCTCCTCGCAGCGAGGATGCCGCCGTCTTCCGGGAGCGGTGGTGACGGCCGTCTACATCCTCAACCGCCGCCTCTGGCGCCGACGGCAGGGGCCGCACGAGGCTTGGCATGGCGCAGCGGCGGTCTCCCACTTGCGGGTTTTTCGCCTCGCGTTCGCCAGGAGCTTGGCACATCGGCAAGCTCGGCGGCGAGAGCACCGAGTGTTCATCGGCCACGCGGAGGCTCGGCCTACCGCATCCTCGACTCGTCACACAACGCGCCCGCATCTCGCGTGGACGTTGTGTTCGGACGGCGGGCGAGGAGACGACGCGGTGGGCGGCGGACGACTGCCGACCGACTCAAGGACCGTTGTCGACCACGTCCTCTTCGAGAGAGCCGTGAGCTAGCGGCTCGTCTTCACCGAGCTCGCCCACTCGACACCTTGCTCGCCACCACTCGGCGAGTGCTCCACCACCTTCGCCGGCCGCCACGCCCACTCTTCACCACCGCCACTCCACGCTCTTCCGCACCGGCATCGCTCGCTCGCACCGGCCGCCACACCACCGGATCGGCCCCAACAGCCTTCGGTCCACGAAGAAGCGCAAGACGTGGAGTTCGCTAGTCGCTGCCCCACGACGAGGATCGCGTCGACGCCTACCACGACGGCGAGCCTCTTCGCTACCGTACCATGGACAACATCTCGCGAATCGCGTCGCCTCGAATGGCGCAACACGACTTCGAGGCGAGCCGCGCTTGGTGTGGCGACGACGGCGAGCCCCGCCTTCCCGAGGCGAGCGGAGGAGACGCGCGTGGCATGTCGCGATGAAGCAGAGATGGACGCCGCGAGCGAATCGACGCGGAGCTGGCGGATCTTCTGCGGTCACCGCGCGATCACCCTTAAGTGGGTGTTCGCCGGCGGGATGGCCGCGCCATCGTCAAGCACAAGGCTCGCTTGGCAGGCACGAGGCTTCATGCGGCGGAGGGGTCGACCTTCGACGACGCCGCACCCGCCGCGCGCATGGAGTCCGCTCGTCTTCTCCTTGCACTTGCGGCCTAGGAAGGTTGGCGCGCCCATCACATGGACGCCAAGTCCGCCTTCCTCAACGGCGACGAAGGAGGAGGTCTATGTCCGCCACCGCGGTATTCGCCATCCCGGCAGGAGGCAGGTTCTCCGCTGCGCAAGGCCCTCACGGCTTGCGGCAGCACCACGAGCCCGAACGCTAAGCCGACTCCGCCTCACGCAAATGGGGTTCAGCAGAGCGCGCACGACGCTGCGATCACGGCGGGGCAAGGGCGCAACGCCTCCGCGGGCGCCTACGTCGACGACGAGTGATCACCGCCCAAGGAGGCCGAGGTCGGCGTTCAAAGCGAGATGAAGACCGCCTTCGGATGGCGACTTGGGGCCTGCTCCTTCACTGGGATCGAGGTCCACGGGGCGACTCGATATCTCCTTCGCTGCATCGCCACGCCAAGCGCATCGCCGAGGCGGGCTCACCGATCGCAACCCACCCCACACTCCATGGAGGAAAGGTGAAGCTAAGCCGCGACAAAGACGGCGGAAGAGGCGGACGCGACGCAAGATCGGCGCGATCGTGGCGACTTCGCTACCTCGCCCACAGCGTCCGGATTTGGCGTTCGCCGTCGGCTCGTCGGTCGGTTCATGCGGCGACCGACGACGAGCATCGGAAAGCCGTGAAGAGGATTCTCCGCTACGTTGCGGGCACCTCCGACCACGCTTGCACTACCCGAGGTGTCGTGCCACGCGCACTTCATCTGCGGCGGCGACCATGCGGCGACATCGACACAAAGAAGAGCACAAGCGGATTCTCTTCTTCCTCGGCAAGTGCCTCGTTAGGCGACAATCAATCAAAGCGGCGGTGGTGGC
Organism: Ampelocalamus luodianensis; assembly: GCA_036346255.1. Lineage (NCBI taxonomy): Eukaryota > Viridiplantae > Streptophyta > Magnoliopsida > Poales > Poaceae > Ampelocalamus > Ampelocalamus luodianensis. The sequence continues at coordinate 34,804,303 of CM070628.1, read as the reverse complement.
CTGTCGGTGTGAGGCCGAGTACATAGCGGCTTCCACCGCCGACTCAGCGCCGGCTCGTTCGATCGCGGTGATCTCTCGGCAGAGACACGGCGGTGGCGCTGTGGTCGACGACAAGTCCGCTCGGCTTTGGCAAAGAACCCGTTTTCAATGAGCGAGCAAGCACATCCGGGTGAAGTACCGCTTCCTCAGAAAGGTGTTTGGATGAAGCGACATCAAGGCGAGCTACATCAACACCACGGATCGCCTTGCGGACCGCCACCAAGCCTCTTGGGAGGTCAAGTTCCTCGAGCTCTGCTCCGGGATCGGGATGGTTCAACTCTCCCACAAGACGGCGACAAGACTTAGGGGAGAATGATGAATAAGTCTCAGATTGTGGTCTTTGTGGGGTGGGCACATGGTTGTTGTACAAAGATCTTGGACTAGCTTTAGGAGTTGTTGTACAGCATCTTGGACTAGCTTTAGGATAGCATCTAGGACAACATCTTAGCATCTTAGAGGACAGCATCTAGGACAGCATCTTAGCATCTTAGACTAGCATCTTGGCATATGCTTGGCTGTTTAGCTAGCCTATAAATATGTATCCCCAACCCCTCAGGTGGGTATGACATTGTGTGAGAAATAAACCAAGAAAAATTTGCCCCATCTCCAAGTGTCATCCTCTCCATGAGAGTAAGGATCTTGCTATCACCAAGAGCAAGAGTCCAGCGTGTAACAGGTCTTTCCCCACATGACATATGATGATTAAAAACCCATATACGGGTCACAGAATAATCATTTAAAGTAATATCAATCAACTAATGAATTTACCAACTAATCTCAAGCATTTATCTAAACAATAAATAAGTCCATGAATGATATAATTATCCAAAGCCTCTAGGTTTATAAAGAAACTTTCTAAATCAACGATGCATATGTATTTGATTTGCATGTGCCGTTCGTGATCCAGCTCCTCCCATGAATGATGCTATCAACTATCACCTAAAATCCACAACAAAGCAAGGGGTGAGTCAAGACTCAGCAAATACATAAGTAAAGCCATAAACAACAGTTATCAAACGTAATCAGTGTTATCATCATCATCCATTTATTTTAATGCCATTATCATACTCAAATAAATAAGTCATATTTCAAATAGGTAAATATGCACAATTTAACAATTTACTCATATATGGGAATGCAATATCATGCTCATGCTCATATGCATCTCATCAGCTGATACCAGTATAGAGGAGTGTTTACCCGTCGATGACACTCTTCCCCATCTTCGTTAGGATGGGGGTCACTATATTGTATGACTTTACCTAGTCCCTACACATGTAAGATTATCTAGAGTACTCCGGACTAGTCATGTATCTTTTTCATCGACTTCACCGGAATAGTTATATGATTTTCTCACCGTCTTGGCTCGTGCACACTTATCATGATGAATGTAATTGATGCAACATCATAATTAATTATTTGCACAACTCGTCTCATTAACACAATATCTCATTCTCATTAACTCGATATCATAAACTCATTAACTCAATATCATGTATATGAATAAGCTTAACAAAAACATAATAAATAGCATGATAAGTAATATCAATGACAATAGCGAACCACCTGTTCTTCACCACTCTGCCATGTACTTATGTCAGCTTTTAGAAGCTGGGTGACGAAATTGTGGCACGACGTTTGAGGCAACACTCCTTGAACAAGCAAGCAATAGTACATTAAAAAACACGCCACCATAGTACCAAAATCATCACACAAACTACTATCGCTCCTACATGCAACTCCGACACTCCTAACTCAAATTCATCGGACAACTACCCACTGTTCCAGTAGTAAAACTACCATAACTTTCAACTTCAAACTCCAAATATAGCAAAATATATATTTTATGGAAACCCCATGAAATTCTCCACAACATTCTAGTTATGCAAAACCTCTGAATTCACCGTTAGTTTCCCGTTTCCAATCCCAAAGATTAAACCAGAATCTATTAGAACAACCTACTTCACATTTTCATATCTATTTTTCTATTACTTGAAACGTAGTAAACAATGGTAGTTCTGGAATTTACTAAGAAATATCTAGCTTATTCAAGTTATCACAATTATTAAATTATTCCTTCTACTATAGGTAATTAGCCCATCTACGCGATAGCTGCCATTGACGACTGATTTTTGGAAAGCAACCTTCTTGAGGTCATAACTTTTCGCTCAACTCCTAACTTAGTGATCTAGACCTTCATGGAAAGCTAGTGAAATTTCCCACAACATTTCTAACTAGACAAAGCCCTGAATTTGAGCGTAAATACCCTTAATTACCCTCGCAAGGTTCTGCAGCGCAGTTCGATGGACTAGGGTTTCCCAAAAGCTATACTTCCCATGACCAAAACAACCTACAATTTGAATAAATGTTATGCTAGGATCAAACTAAAGATTACTAGATCGTTACCCACAAAAATAACGTCGACGATCGTGAATCCACGTTCTTTCCTCCTCGGCACGGCCCCAGGGGACGGTAGGGGCGCGGCAAAGAGAGAGGCGCATAGGGGAGGCGGCGCACACACAGGTGGGCGAGCCCCACTTCAGCGCTCCCCTTTAGGCCGGACTCCTCCCACATGGGCCTCGGACACATGGGCGGAAGGGACAAGTTCTACTCCCTCTTTAAAAACTGAAATTTATTATCCTAAATTCCAATTTCGTTTCATTATTTCCCTTAGTTGCTCAATTTAAATAAACGGGATGTTACACACCTGTTGCTAAAAACTGACATTTTTGTGCTAACATAGGCCTTGTTAGAATACGACTCTTATGTGTTTTCTTATTTGTATATGGCAACCCTCTTTGTACTCCACATATATATTGCCCATTTGGCCTCTTGAATATACACACACAATATTCATAACATGGTATCAAAGCTAGGGCAATAACCTAGCTCTCTCCGCTGCCAAATCCATTGCTCGGATTGCCGTCGCCGCCGTCATCGCTCGGACCGCCGCCACCGCTTCTCGGGCCGTCGCCGCTGCACCTCGGGCCGTCGCCGCCCGAAGTTGTCCGAAGCCGAAGTCGCCGCTCGAGGCCGCCAACGCCACCTAAAGTCGCCTGAAGCCGAAGCCGCCGCTCGAGCTCCCATCAGCCGAAGCCGCCACTCGAGCTTCCGTCGATCGTCGCCTTCCCAGAGACCGAGCTTGCTGTGCCCGCACTCTGCGTGAGGACCTCCGCCTCATCCGCACACATGCTGGGGAGCACGAGGCCTTCCTCAACGCGCTCGTCCCAGAGCCCGTCGGTAGGGCGGTCGCCGCCGCTGCCGCTTGAACCGCCATGGGGAACCCTATGTTAGTCGCTGGACTCTTACTATTGGTGATAGCAAGATCCTTACTCTCATGGAGAGGATGACACTTGGAGATGGGGCAATTTTTCTTGTATATTTCTCTTCACAATGTCATGCCAACCTGAGGGGTTGGGGATACATATTTATAGGCTGTCAACCACCAAGCATATGCTAAGATGCTAGTCTAAGATGCTGTCCTAGATGCTAGTCAAGATGCTAAGATGCTGGTCTAAGATGCTGTCCTAAGATGCTTGTCCTAAGATGCTGTCCTAGATGCTAGTCAAGATGCTAAGATGCTAGTCTAAGATGATGTCCTAGATGCTAGTCCAAGATGCTGTACACCCCACAAAGACCACAGTACAACAAAAGCAAAAGGCCGACACAAAAGGCCGACACAGAGAGCCGACACAGAGACTTATCCAACATTCTCCCCCTAAGTCTTGTGTGTCTCCTTGTGAGGAATCTGAGCCATCCCGATCCTAGAGCAGAGCGTCGTCCTTGATTTCCACGCCGGAACTTTCGCCGAAGAGGGCGTGTGCTTTTGGCTCGTCAAGGTGGAGAGAGCCGTGCGGCGTGCGGCACGAGGTAGTTCGATGCTCGCTGAGCAATGAATGAGCCGATGCTCCTCCTCCGCTCCTCGCGCGACGCGTGGGCCGCGCGTCGTGGTCGCCGACAATCCTTGGCCCAGTGACCGTGCTTGCCGCAGCTTGTAGCAAGAGTCGCCCCGTCGGCTCTTGCTTGCCGCGCGCGCTGGCGCCCACGGCCATCACCCTAAGACGTCCTCGCGCCCATGCTGGCGTCTTTGCGCGCTTGCCGCGCTTACCACGCATGCGGCCGCCGCCGTGGAAGAAGGCTCCCTTCTTCTTGTCACCTGGCCGTGACCCACCGCTCCGAGCGAGGAGGAGCTTCCGCCAATGGTGACGAGTCCCGAGACGCCGTGGCTCATCGCATCCAACGACTTTGAGGCGACCTATCGCCTCCTCGATCGACATCGTGGAAAGGTCCAGCAGAGACCGGATCGAGCGAGCCATCCGCTTGTACTTCTCGGGGACGCAGCGAAAGAGCTTCCACGCTCTCTCTCGCCGTAGGTGTCATCGCCGAATCGCACGAAGCCGCAGCAGAGCGTTGAGACGAGAGCAAAGTCATCGACGCCTCACCGCTTGAAGGCCGTGTTCTCCCGCTCCCGCGGCGCTCGCGGTGTGGACTTGCGCGCGCGATCGCCGCCGTCGTGAGGCGGCGATGGCGTCCCAAGCCTCATGGCGCCCGCTTGTTGAGAAGCGAATCGCATCTCGCGGATCGCAGATGTGGGCATCCAGCCGCCGTCGATCTGGTCGTAGTCGACGCCGCCGCACGGACCGCTTCCCACATGTGCCGCACTGAGCCTCACCATCACCGCGCCCACTCGACGAAGTTGGCCTGGTGAGGTAGGCCACCCACCGCCGTCCGGCCCCGACAACACGGAACCGTGGTAACCACGATCTGGTCCGGAGAGAGCCACGCCGCTGTGAAGGCCGCGCTCTATCGACCGTCTCGCCGCCGTTGTCGCGGCGCGCCTCTTCCGGGCGCCACCGCCGAGCGCGCCTCCAGAGCGCCACCGCCGAGCGCCTCCTCAGAGCGCCACCACCGCGGCGCGCCTCCAGAGCGCCACCGCCGAGCGCGCCTCCAGAGCGCCACCGCCGCGCGCCTCCAGAGCGCCATCGCGACCGCGCTGCTCGATTGCCGCTAAGTCGCGGCGCGCGCCGCCATCGCGCGCCGCCTCCGCCGCCTCCTCTCCTCCGGCTCAAGGTCCGCGTCGCGCCATCATCGCCAGAGATGGAGCTGCTGCTGCCGCCGCAGACCTTGACCTGCTGCGGCCGCACGCGCATTCGCCGCCGCCCTTCGCCTTCCGCCTCATGCCGCTGCCCGGCCGCCGCCGGCCTCGACGCTTTTTGCGCCGCTGCAGCGGTCTCGCCGCTGCCTTCGCTGCTTTGCCGCGGCGAAGCCGGCGGCCGTCAACGCCGCGTGCTCGAGGCGGCCGAAGGCCGAGATCGCCTGCGGACATGGCGCGCGCACGGGTGTTGCGTGGAGAGGGCGCCGACGAGCCGCCGTCTCCGGAGAGGAGTGGCGTGGGCGGCCGGAGGCGCTGCCGCACGGTGGGCGAGGCGAGAAGGAGATGAGCGAGGAGATGCTCAGCTACAGGATACACAAGCTCGATACCACTTGTTAGTCATTTGGACTCTTACTATTGGTGATAGCAAGATCCTTACTCTCATGGAGAGGATGACACTTGGAGATGGGGCAATTTTTCTTGTATATTTCTCTTCACAATGCCATGCCAACCCGAGGGGTTGGGGATACATATTTATAGGCTGTCAACCAGCCAAGCATATGCTAAGATGCTAGTCTAAGATGCTGTCCTAGATGCTAGTCAAGATGCTAAGATGCTGGTCTAAGATGCTGTCCTAAGATGCTTGTCCTAAGATGCTGTCCTAGATGCTTGTCAAGATGCTAAGATGCTAGTCTAAGATGCTGTCCTAGATGCTAGTCCAAGATGCTGTACACCCCACAAAGACCACAGTACAACAAAAGCAAAAGGCCGACACAAAAGGCCGACACAGAGAGCCGACACATAGACTTATCCAACACCCTAGTCCCCCATGAGTCTCCCCTTCGCTCTATTGAGCCGTCGAGGGCCCCTCTTCTTTTTAGTGTGAGTCAGGCTAACAGCCAGCCCACACAAAAGAAAAAAAAGAGAGAAAAAGAAAAAATATAAAAAAGAAACAGAAACAATACGTCGATCTAACCGTCGTGCTGTCCAGTGCTGCCTATTAGACTTTGTTGCCTTGGTTGCCGCGCTGTCCAGCGCCGTCTACCAATGGCTTCCGTTCCATCTGCTGCAATTCCATTCTCGGGAACCAAGCTTAATGGGACGAACTACAGGTTGTGGTTTTCATTCATGGAGATCACGCTAGATGGTCTCCGCCTCTGGGGACATGTTACTGGTGCTCGACCTTGTCCGCCGTCGCCAGTTCAGCCTCTTCCCAGACAGCCTACTTCTGCATCTCCAGCATAAGATGAGGCCGCCAAGGAGGCAAAGGTCGCTGCTGCTGCTTATGCTGTTGATGAGGCCTTTCAGTATTCCATAGACGCTTTTGAGCGCTGGTGTGCTGATAAAGCCCGTGTTTGAGCCATCGTGGTGGTCAGCGTTGACGAGTCCATCCAACCAGACATTGTTGGTTTGCGTGCCACTCGTTAGATCTGGGAGTACATGCACGGGCGATACCAGCAGAGCAGCGATGCTCAGCTTTTTTTGCTCCAGCGTGAGTTGGAGACGCTTCGCCAGGAGGACTCCTCCGTCGACGAGTTCTTTTGAGCCCTGGCCAGTCTCTAGCGCCAGCTGGACAAGCTCGCTTCTCGCTCGCCAGAGTGTCATAGCGCGGCGGATCGTGATCGCCGCCTTTATGACTTCGCTCGTCGTCTTCGCCGAGTTTGAGTCTCGCTGTGGCTCAATCGCCGAGCCGCCACCACGCACCGATAGTCACCGAGGCTCTTTCAACGCCGGCCGAGGAGCTTCGCGCGGGTTAGCAAAGACGCTTTGTCCGACGCGCTTGCTACCGCTTCTTCGACTACACCAACCCGCCGCTCGACTACAGGACCTTCTCACCGCTCGCCGCTCTGCTTTTGCACCACTAGGGTTCATTGCAATTATTGCAAGAACTTCAGGCACGACTACCAGCGTTGTGCGGTGTGCAAAAGGCAGAACAAGGCACATGGACGACCCAAGGGGGGGCAAGGAGGCCCTTCCTCGATGCGAGGAGAGACCAAAGACGTCGGGACCTTCTCGAAGGTGACTGCTCGCCAGCGTGATTCGCGAGCTCTACTTCAAAGATCTCTCTCACGGCTCGGCAGAGTTCGCGGCCTAGCTCGACGTTCTCCTCCAGGTACTTCTTGGGTTCTGGACTCTGGTGCCTCTTTCCACATGACATCGAACTCCACATCTCTCACTTCAGTAGGGCCTCCTGTTTTTCCTATCTCAGTCCATGTCTCCTCTTGGGGTAGGACATTGCTTCTTCTTTATGTTGATGATATGCTCATCAATGGTGATGATTTCTCATTCATCACGTATGTGAAGAAGCATCTCAGTGAGCAGTTTCTGATGACTGATCTTGGTTCTCTTACGTACTTCTTTGGGATTGAGGTCTCTTCCACGTCTGAGGGCTACTACCTCTCCAAGCAGAAGTATGTTCAGGATCTTCTCAATTGGTCTGGTTTGACTGATACTCGCACTGCTGAGACTCCCATGGAGTTATTCCTACAACTTCGTGCCATTGATGCTGATCTTCTTGAGGATCCTACTCGGTATCGCCATCTTGTTGTGAGTTTGGTATATCTTGTGAACACTCGTCCTGATATTGCTTATGCTATTCATATCTTGAGTCAGTTTATGGCTCGTCCTACCCATCTTCACTACGGTCACCTTCGTGTTCTTCGCTACTTGCGTGGGACTATCTCTCGTCGTTTGTTTTTCCCTAGCTCTACCTCACTTCAGCTTTAGGCGTACTCCGATGCGACCTGGGTTAGTGATCCTTTTGATCGTCATTCTCTTTCTACTTACTGTGTTTTTCTTGGCTCCTCTCTGATTGCATGGAAGACTAAAAAGCAGACTGCAGTTTCCCGTTCGAATACAGAGGCTGAGTTGAGTGCTATGGTAGCAGTGACAACAGAGGCTACTTGGTTGAGATAGCTACTTGCAGATTTTGATGCCTGTGATGGGATCTACAACTCTTTTGTCTGATAGTACAGGTACTATCAGTATTGCCCGGGACCCAGTGAAACATGAGCTCACCAAGCACATTGGTGTGGATACTTCATACACTCGTTCACAGGTGCAGGAGGGAGTATTTGCTTTACAGTTTGTGCCATCAGAGTTATAGGTTACTGACTTCTTCACGAAGCCACAGTCTAGGGCACAACATTTGTGTTTTCTCTCCAAACTCAGTGTGTATGATCCACCATGAGTTTGGGGGGGGGGGGTTGTGTTAGAATAGGATTCTTTTGTATTTTCTTATTTGTATGTGGCAACCCCTTTGTACTCCTTATATATATTGCCCATTGGGCCTATTGAATATACACACAATATTCATAACAGGCCTAACCTGTTTCTGGAAAGTTCCCAAATGTTTTACCATGACCCTTTTTTTAAGCTATATGATTGACATTCATTTTAAGACCAGCTTATCTATTATTATATTGAAAGTTATTGAATACTGTTAATGCTGTTGTTTCAATTATCATTTTTCCCTTGCATGTTGCTTTTGATTCTGATATTGGCAACATTTTTTTTTGGTGGGCAAATCAGACTAGAAATGCTATATCTGGGACATACTCAGCTCCTCAGAGATCTGCAAGTTCTGCAGCTCTTTTGGTTGGAGATCCTGCTATTACACTGGATAGGGCTGGGAATTTTGTGCTTCCCAGGGCTGATGTAATGAAGCTGAGAGATCGATTGAGAAATGAGGAAATTGCTGCTGGGTCTGTCTTTTGTCAAGTAAAAAATTGTTTAATGGCTGGGTCTCCAGCAGATGTAGATTATCAGAGGAATATGTGTGCTCATGCACGCATTTTGGCATTGGAAGAAGCCATTGATACAGAATGGGTATACATGTGGGGCAAATTTGGCGGTTATTTCCTTCTTTTGCTTGGCTTGACTGCCAAGGCGGAACAAATACAGGTATTCACTTGGTAGTTTATTTTACTTGTTCCTGATATGCGGAAGTAAGTGATGTTGACTTTTCCTATGTTTTTGCAGGATGAAGTCCGACTTAGGCTTTTCCTGGACAGCATAGGTCTTTCTGACTTAAGTGCTAAAGAAATTAAGAAATGGATGCCTGAAGATCGGAGGCAGTTTGAACTTATTCAGGAAAGGTAATCCTAATTACAGGATCTACATCTTGGAAAATAATATAAAGCATGCCACCAAAAGGAACAGTGTAATAATTTATAATATCTTCAGTTTTCTGTTTTTAATGTCTGCAGCTACATAAGGGAAAAAGAGATGGAAGAGGAAATTTTAATGCAAAGGCGGGAGGAGGAAGGGAAGGGAAGGGAAAGAAGAAAGACATTGTTGGAGAGAGAAGAACGCAAATGGAAGGAACTTGAAATGTCACTGCTATCCTCTATGCCAAATGCTGGGAGTAGAGATGCTGCAGCCATGTCAGCAGCTGTCCGGGCTGTGGGGGGTGACTCTGCTCGAGAAGACTCATTTGCAAGAGATAGGGTTTCCTTAATAGCTCGTCATATACGAAAAGCACAATTGGCTCGTCGAGCGGAACAGGTTTTGTTTCCAGCATATTTATGTTATACCTTGGATTATGGACATCTAGAATGATAGCTTAGAGTTGCTTGTTTATTTGAACGGACAAAACAAGGAAATACCCTTTAGATACTTTTGGTGGTCTTGCCATGCACCTTTAACTTTAAGTGAATTACCTCACATCCTATCAGTCTCATTTTAACAAGAGTATCACAACCTGGAAACTTTTTATCTTCTAACGTTAGTTGCAGCATGTTCAATTGTGTGTTTCCTTTGATTGTTGATCTTATCTGATTACTCATATGTTTAACTTGTTGATTTTCACTCTTGACTAGACTGGCATTCCAGGGGCTGTCTGCATACTTGATGATGAACCTAGGAGTACTGGTCGGCACTGTGGAGAGCTTGACCTCTGTCTTTGTCGAAGTCAGAAAGTTAGCTTCTCCATTGTAGTAACAGTTCAACCAGTGTCTGGCCCAGTTTGTCTTTTTGGAACTGAATTTGAAAAGAAGGTATGTTGGGAAATCCTTGTGGCTGGGTCAGAACAGGGAATGGAAGCTGGACAAGTTGGTCTTCGATTGGTAACCAAAGGTCAAAAGCTAACAACTGTTGCTAAAGAATGGAATATTGGTTCATCAAGTATTGCAGATGGCAGGTATCAGCGTTTTCCCCATAACTGTTTCATTAAATGTTTGGTTATGTAGTTCGAACCATTTTTTCAGTATCAGTGGCACCAAGCTTTTTTGTTTTGCTTCAAGCCTCTTTCGCTTCTGTTACTTCATCAAACCTGTGGGAGTGTGGGACTATTTCGTAGTTTAGAGCAAGGATCAAAATCCCGGTACCAGAGAAAATACCACCCAGCGCCCATTTTCCAGTTAGCGGCTGGTAACCGGAAAAAGGAAAAAAATCCGGTCGAAATTCGAAATGTGAAATTTGAATTGGGGATGTAACAGCCGAGATTTTGAATTTAAATTTGAATTTGAAAAATTTCGGCCGGTTTTTTGGATCCCGGTTCCCACCGGGATTTCCGGTAACCAGCGGGATTTTGATCCTTGGTTTAGAGTGATTATTTTCTACCGATATTTTGGTGGTCTTTTGCCTTCTGAAGTGCACCATTTCTCCCAATGTTTCTGTATCTTCATTTGCCCATGTGAATTTGCAGGTGGCATCTTGTCACTGTGACTCTAGATGCTGACCTAGGTGAGGCAACTTGCTTCGTAGACGGAGTTTATGATGGATATCAGAATGGTCTACCGATGCCTACCGGTAGTGGCATTTGGGAGCCTGGAACTGATATTTGGGTTGGTGCTAGGCCACCCACAGACTTGGATGCTTTTGGGAGGTCAGACAGTGAAGGTTCAGAATCGAAGATGCAGATCATGGATGCTTTTCTATGGGGAAGATGCTTGACTGAAGATGAGATTGCTGCATTGCATGCAGCAGTTTGCCCAGCTGAGTATTCTTTGTTTGACTTTGTGGCTGAAGATGCTTGGCATGGAAGTTATTCTGCAAGGGTATGGAGCTCTTGCTTCTGTTCACTATTTACCATCTTTTTTGTGTTATCTGCATTGTTCTATACCTGGGTATATAATAACTACTACTTACGAACTCATCTGCTGCACCTTTAATATCTATTTACTACAATTTGGTAGTAATATGATTGCTACATATGTATTATCCATTTTATATACATAATGTTTAATGCTATGAATATTTTTTGTTATCATTATAACATAATAGAGCACATGCACCAATTAATTACTAAATATTGTTAGATATGTATATAACTTACGGTGTTCTTTGCATATTGACCTACCCTGTATATGATATATTGGCCTTTTGGCCCATTGGAATAGATGCTCGATTCATTCCAACATGGTATCAGAGTCATGCCTCTCTGTCCTCACCAAACCCTAGACCTATACTATTCACCACCGCCACCGCCTGAGCGCCGCTGCTCCTCTGTTTTTCGCCCCAGTGCCCTGAGCTCCCGTCGCGCCCCCAAGCGAGCCTCCTCTACCCCGGGCCATGCCGCTGTGCCCCCGAGCTCGCATTTATGTGCTTTTTTGTTGTGTTTACTTACAACAGATGTTAAAAATCTTAACTGCATTTTGATATGCATTTACTGCATAAAAGGAAAATAATATTTTTTATGACAAATACTATAGCTAATTACTGTAGACAATGTGTCCTTTTACTTTACTGTAGAATAAGTTAACGTAATTATAATTGATAAATGAAATGTGAGATTAAGGAAAATTTAGCACCGCAAGAATACTCCAAATGGTACAAGAAATTTAATACTGTTGGGAAAACATATTGTTGTGGTCGTTGGTTGCAAGGATCAAAATCCGGTGGAACCTACGCAGAACTACCTACACGGAAATCGATGGTACCAAGATGAAAAAACCTATTGAATTTTCAAATTTAAATTTGAATTTATGAGTGCATAATGCACTTCCTAGATTGGTTTAGGCTTTTTTGTGCTAGGTTACCTATTGTATGAGCAAAATATGCTTGAATTATTGTATGAGCAAGTCCCAACATCCTTTAATTAATATTTGCATTATTCCTCTAATAAATAAGCTTGAATGATTGCATTTTCTATAGATTACCTATTGTATGAGCTAAATAAGCCTTTTTTAGGCTATATGTATCAGGATTGTTACTTCATTAAACACTTTCTAATTAATATTTGCATTATTCCAATTGCTAATTACCCATAACCGGTTTTCTCTATTTTTTTCCCGGTTTTTTCAACCGGTTTTGGGCGGTAACTGTTCCGGTAACCGGTTTCAAAACATCCTCAATTCAAATTTCTGTTTTCGAATTTCACCCGATTTTTTTTTTCCGGTTTTTCCAATAACCGGCCTGTTACTGTTATCGGCCGCCAACCGGTTTTTCCACCGGTTCCGGGATTTGCATCCTTGGTTGGTTGGGTACGGGTCTAAGGACCGAGGGTAAGGCACTCGCCCTCATCTAATCGCTGGCAGGGCTCTTTTCTGTTGAGTAGCGAGGCTCCGACGCTTAGTTGAATTTTTGATTTCTCATTCCTTGATTGATAATGGACACATGCTATCCCTTTTATAGGAACAATCCGGCTTAACCACAACAACAACAACAAAGCCTTTGATCCCAAACAAGATGGGGTAGGCTAGGAATGAAACCTCCTTAAAGTTAAAAAGACGAGAGCCTTGTAAATAAAAAAATATAATAATAATAATAAAACCTACAGGGCTAAAACCCTAAGCTATACATCCTGTCATCCGAGCCGAGAGCCTAAAACACAGCCTCTAAACCTTCTTATGGTTCCGGTACGTGGATCGCTAATTTCCATGTGCTCTTATCCAAAGCTAATTCTTTAGCTACATTCCAATCCCTCAAATCTCTTTTAACTGCTTCCTCCCACGTTAGTTTTGGTCGACCTTTGCCTCTTCTTACGTTTTCAGTACGTCTTAAAATTCCGCTATGTATCGGTGCCTCAGAAGGTCTCTGTTGGAGATGTCCAAACCATCTCAAGCGATATTGGACAAGCTTCTCTTCAATTGGTGCTACCTTCACCCTATCACGTATATCCTCATTGCGGATTCGATCTTGCCTTGTGTAATCACATATCCACCGCAGCATCCTCATCTCCGCTACACTCATCTTCTGGATATGTTGTCTTTTAGTCGTCCAACATTCTGCTCTATAAAGCATCGCATGTCTGATCGTCGTCCTATAGAACTTACCTTTTAACTTTTGAGGAACTTTTTTGTCACACAGGACATCCGATGCTTGGCGCCATTTCACCCACCCCGCTCTAATCATGTGGCTCACGTCTTCATCAATCTCTCCGTCTCGCTGTAGCATCGATCCCAAATATCGAAACGTGTCTTTCCTGAGCACTATTTGTCCGTCCAGCCTAACATCTTCATCATCTGCACCGGCACCGCTGAAATGACAACAATCCGGCTTGACCCCTAAGAAATAATTTATAAAGAAATCTATCAATGCAATCTAATTTTTTCAACTATTAAAAATAACCTTCCTAATAAATGAAATTATATTCCTAACAATAACTAGATAGATAAGAAATCCTAAAATAATCTACCTAACGAATCCCAAAAGAATCTTCCTAACCAAATATTCTTTATCCTAGGAAACTCATCAGTCACGTATTGGGAATAATGCGCTACAATGCAGTGAAGTGGGTACTGCTCAGCGCCTCTGATGCCTCGGCGCTATTCACACAACGCTTTGTACCCTCGATCGTTCGTGCGCTTTCGCCTGCGTGCGTCGTGTCTTACTCCATAACATTACACCCTTCGCGGCGAGGCAGCTCGTACTCGAGCTGTGGCGGTAGCCACGATTGAAGTCCTTGATGGCCTTATGTTGACAAGAGTGTCCAGTACCCGGCGGATCAGCGATACTCCGACATATGATGTTCAAGGAAGAAGCGCCTTAGCATGCCGTGGCGTTGAGGAAGACATCGGCGGTATGGGCAACCGACATCGGGGAGTAGTTACGCCTTTATTACCTTGGAGCGTGACGATGGTGGGAAGGACGCGATGGCGGCGCTGTCCCCTGAGTTGTTGTGCTCTGCATTACCTATGGCACAACATCGTCTGGTTGTGTGGAAAAGATCGCTACTGTACAGTAGCATCCTTTCTCCAGCGGTGCCACACCGGGGGTGCAACCAAGAGAAGCGATGCCCGCTGAGGTGGCATTGGTGGTGCCGTTGAGGAAGGTGATGGTAGCGACGCTATTGCAATGGCCCGCGATGCCTCCCATGCTCCTTCAACTTGACCATCAATGCCCACGTTTCTTGGAGGATGACCATCATGTTGTCAATTGAGGCCATTATGTTTTGTTACCAGCCTTCAACATGGCGAATGGAGATAATTCGACACCGAAAGTTATGGTGGGTGGCTCTGATACCAAATGTTGTGGTCGTTGGTTAGGTACGGGTCCGAGGACCGAGGGTAGCGCACTCGCCCTCATCTAACCTCCGACAGGTCTCTTCTCTGTCAAGGTAGCGAGACTCTGAGGTTTAGTTGAACTTTTTATTTTTCATTGCTTGATTGATAATGGATACATGCTATCCCTTTTATAGGGATAACCCGACTTGACGCCTAATAAATAATCTATAAGAAAACCTATCAATCTAATCTAATCTAATCTTTCCAACTATTAAAAATAACCTTCCTAATAAATACGATTCTATTCCTAACAATAACTAGATAGATAAGGAATTCCAAAATAATCTACCTAACCAAATATTATGTATCCTAGGAAACTCGTCAACCACGTATACGGGAATAATGTGCTACAGTACCAGTGGGGGTACTGTCCAGGCTTTGCTACAGTACCTCGGCGCTGTTCACACAACGCTTCTGTCCCCTCAGTACCGTTCGGGCGCTTGTTGCGGTGCGTGGCGTCTTGCTCCATAAAAATATTTACCGTAGCCCATAAGTTATAATACTTTAAAGTGGTTTCAAATAATCTGTGAATAATGGAATATGCATCAACCTTATTAATGGATTGTAGTAGATAGACATTTAAGTTGCAGTAAGAGGTGGCTATACCGTTGTCATTCTATATGTTGGTGTTGAGTAATGTCTGATTGTATTAAACTAATCTTGAAATGCAGTTTTCTTAAAAGTCACTTTTGTTATTCCAGGTAGATGACTGGGAAAGTGAAGAAGCAAATTTTGAATCATATGACCGAGAGGATGCAGAGTGGGATGGGCAGTACTCAAGTGGTAGAAAACAACCAGTGCGTGATGCGGTAACTATTGATATTGATTCGTTTGCTAGAAGACCAAAGAAACCTAGGTTTGAGACCAAAGAAGAAGTCATTCAGCGTATGCTATCTGTTGAAAGGGCTGTGAGGGAAGCTCTTGTTGCAAAAGGAGAACAAAATTTTACTGACCAGGAATTTCCTCCAGATGAAAAATCTTTGTTTGTAGATCCAATGAATCCACCTCTGAAATTACAGGTAGCTTACATAAATATGCAGCATATCTCTGATATATCTGCACTAGAGTCTAGAAGTATTTCATAAAATTGCTTTTATATCCTGCCATTAATTGTTTATCTTAGGTTGTTTCCGAATGGATGAGGCCTTCTGAGATCGTGAAGGAGATTTCTATCAATTCTCAACCTTGCTTGTTTTCCGGTTCCGTTAATTCCTCGGATGTATGTCAGGTATGTGTTTTCTGATCTACTGGTTTGATGGTTTTATATCCTATTGTGTGAAATTGTGAATTTCTTGTAGCAAGACAACTACCAATCAAGATTTGCTTATTAGGTGAATTATGACCTAATTTGCTCAATTTTTTTATTTCAGGGGAGGCTGGGGGACTGCTGGTTCCTGAGTGCAGTCGCAGTTCTAACAGAGATGTCCTGTATATCTGAAGTTATAATTACTCCTGAATACAATGAGGAAGGGATCTACACTGTCCGATTCTGTATTCAGGTATTTAGGGAACGGAACCATCTACTTAACAATCATGCACTCATGTGTTTTTTTTTTCTATTCATGTCATGTCGCATCTGCTACTTTTTATGTCATCTTCTGAAGGTTTAGTTGAATTGTCTGGCAAACTGAATGCTCCGTCCTTTGATTTTTATAAGGTGCCCATGCATTTCGAGAGTCAAACTTTGTAAATTTTAACCAACAATGAGCCCAACAATACATAGGTTTAGTGACACAAAAGTGATACCTCTAGATTCATATTTGAATGTACCGTTATATGATCATGATTTTGTAGGTATTAATAATATATTGTAAAAGAAACTGTAAGTTCAATTTTCGAGACCGTTCCAAGTCAAATTCTGTGTTACATTTTTCAACAGAAAAAGTAATTATCTTGGTGAAAAGATGAAAATATCATTAGTCTGCAATATGGTCTTCCCACTATTTTGATGCCCTCCAACTGACAAAAATACCTAGTTTTTGTGTAGTCTTAGTTATATTGTTCAAATATTGGGTTCATTAGAGACGCAAAATACAACTTGCAAAAGTAATTAAGTTGTGATACATACACTAAAGAAGTACTATGATTGGACCACGTGTGTTGCTGTGGAATTTTTACTATTCTTTGTAATTTACCATTAGCAATTGTTTAAATAAATGGTTTGAGTAGACTACTGTAATAAGGTGGAGATGAGAAAGAAATGAAAGAACTCAAATAGATTCAGAAGAATCAGAACACAAGTTAGAGATAGACCTTGGTACAGCATGCATAATATCATGTATCCTTTTAAGCAGAATATGAACTTGATTTGACCCAAAGTGGTTGTGTTTAAATTTAAATCTTCATGTGAATGGAACACCCACTCTTAAAGCATCACCATTGTTAACTCTCCGAGTCTGGCTCAATTAATAGATGCTTTTCCTGCATGCACGACTTGTACTTTATGTTGAAAGAAAGCTCATGAAAGCTCATTTCTCGTTTTGAGTTAAATTCATACAAATACAGATAAAGTAGGAATTTGAGCTCTTTTCTTGACTTCCATCGTGTTAGACTACGACATGGTAAAATTACAGAAGCTGCTGCTGTCAACAGAAGAATAGACTACAGTCGATCAGTTTAATTTTCTTCTTTCTGTTTATAAATAGGGATAAATATAGAGCACTTAAATTATTTGTCTTTATCTGAACAGTAGAATGTGTACATTTATTTTCCATATTCATCAAAATCTGAACGTCATGTATTTTTGTCACTAGGGTGAGTGGGTGCCTGTGGTTGTTGATGACTGGATTCCCTGTGAGTCTCCTGGAATACCGGCATTTGCTACCAGCAAAAAACAAAATGAGCTTTGGGTATCGGTTCTTGAGAAAGCTTATGCAAAACTTCATGGTTCTTATGAGGCTTTGGAAGGTGGGCTTGTGCAAGATGCCCTAGTGGATCTCACAGGAGGAGCTGGTGAAGAGATAGATATGCGGAGCCCTCAAGCACAGATTGATCTTGCTAGTGGTAGGCTGTGGTCTCAGTTGTTGCATTTTAAGCAGGAAGGTTTTCTTCTTGGTGGTGGAAGTCCATCAGGCTCTGATGTTCATATTTCGTCCAGTGGTATTGTCCAGGGACATGCTTACTCAATTTTGCAGGTTTGCCTTCATTCTATTGTGTGGACATGAGTTGTGAGATCTCTCTCTTCTTCTCATATTTGCATTGTCTTTGCAGGTAAGAGAAGTTGATGGCCACAAGCTTGTCCAAATTAGAAATCCATGGGCCAATGAAGTTGAATGGAATGGACCTTGGTCGGACTCATCACCAGAGTGGACTGAACGGATGAGACATAAGCTCAAGCATGTTCCGCAGGTACTTGTTCTCTATCTGACTGCAATTGGTTTGATACCTCAGATTGCCCTAGCTTGGCTACCCATCAAGAGAGAAGTCATTATAATGCATTATATATAGAGAGCATTGATTATGGTGTTGTCTTGATGGTATAAGTTGTTAAGAGTCTAGTATATTTTCTCTCTCTTGGCCCATGTGCCTCATGTAGCCCATGAGGCCCATGTAACCTTATGTTTATATATACCCTCTCAATAATGAATAAGATGTATAGTTTTGAATAGCAAAATCCTCTCTTATTCAAACATGGTAGAGCCTAAGGTTAGGGTTAGGGACTAACCCGTTCCGGCCGCCGTCATCATCGCTGTCGCTGGCGGCTATGATGCACGGACACGGATACGTCGACACGACACGACACGACACCGACACGGGAATTTGTCATTTTCCTAAAAATACCGATACGGCGACACGACTATATATATTTAAATAATAAGAATAAATTACACATATGTATCATTTTTTTTATGTTTTTCATGCTTGTCAAACTGAAATTTTGTAAAGTGTAAAATAAACTCGGAATATGTACCTCTCAAAGATGACCCTTGCCTCTTCATTCTTCTTGCAGTCAATTTATGAATCATGATATGTTCAATTGTTCATATGAATACCATTTCCAGAAATCATAATTCCATAAACCTAGAAGAAGTAACATGATCAGTAAGAGTTGCAAGAATATAAAGATAACATATATACTTGATGCCATCAGTACACAAGCATCAATGCATCAATTCATTTATGTATCACAAGCATAGCATCAGTACATACTAATTACTAAGTCTCACTGTACATACATATCACAAGCTGGAGGTCACGCGAGGGAGGACCGGAGCTAGATCCGGCGGCGTGACCCTCTCGAGCTCGATCCGGCGGCACGGCGAGCAGGCGGCGCGGAGAGGCCGACGGGCGCGGGCTTCACGCGCGTCGCGGAGGCGCGCAGCAGCTTCGCGCCGATGACGGAGACACCGGGTTGCTTCGGTGCGGGACTGGAGGCAGCAAGAAAACCTAGCATGTGTTGGGCCGGGCCGTGTCCTGATACGTGTCGGACACGCGGTCACGACGTGTCCGACACGTATCGGGAATTTTAAAAATTAAAATTTATTATAAAAATCGCCGATACTCCGTTGACACGTGTCCGACACGTCGTTTGACACGGATACAACAGTTTTCCCAAGTGTCCGTGCTTCAGAGGCTGGCGACCCTCCAGTGAGCCGTCACTGGTGTGCTACCTCTCCCTCTCTCGTAGTTCACTTCCTTCACCACTGTGGGCAACGTAGTCATCCCATCTGGCTCTGCTTTACCTATTTGCCCCTGCATTGCTTTGGGCGTCCCGGTCCGTTGTCGACCGCCGCAAGCCTCTTCGCCACCGAGGGCCAGGTCGCGCCTCGCATCACCTCTGCTCTTGCTCCGCCCGAGCCACTCTGCTCCCGAACATGACGGCGTCACCTCCTCTACTGCACCGCCTTTGCTTGGAGCCCAGCCGCAGGGAGGAGGCTTTGCTCCTCGCGACCCTCTCCACTTGGGTCTGCTCCTCCTTAGCCTTGCCGCTTCTGCTTGGAGCGCCTCTTTAACACCGCAGCCCAACATTAAGCCTGAAATGCCACTAAACTACCCCTCCAACTAATATTCATCAACATACTATATAATTTCAGCAAGTCAAAGCATTAATAAAACCCATCCACGGGTCACAATAGGACATAAATAAAGACTTGTCTAGCATGAATAAATAAGCGAGGGAAACATAGCAAAAAATAGGTTTAAAACAGCACCAAACCAGTGAATCCAAAACCTTGGAACAAAGTAGACTAGTCCAAAGCATTCATCTAAGCTTATTCAATTTCTAACATCTCCTAAAAGTAATCCAGCAATAATGAATCAAATAGTTCTCATGGCGCATAATCATGTGTCTGAAGTATGAAACTATCCCATGTGCACTAGTCCCTCTCAATCGTGACGCCCTCAACGATCACTTAAAAACAACAAAAGAGCAAGGGTGAGTCCACTGTTAGAGATATATGTATAATGTCTTATTCCCCATTGTTATGAGGGGTTATTTGCATATTCATCACCTGTACTTTGTGTATATATACTGGCCCATTGGCCTCATATTAAATACAAGCGATATTCACAACATGGTATCAGAGCGTACCTAGGGTTTTCTTTTTTCCTGTCGCTTGTCACCCCGCCGTCGCCGCTCGGATCGAACGGCGTCGCCTCTTGTCGTCATCTTCCACGACTCCCGATCGGATCCTCGGCTGCCGTGCCGCCTCCGGTCTCGACGCACCACCGCCGTCATCGTGGCCTCGTCGCCGCTTCGTATTCTTGTCGCCTCACTCCGTCGGCGACGGACGACCGCGTCGCCTCGGCTATGTCATTCGGGTCCTCGTCGGCCGTCCCGCCGCCGCCGCTCGCCCATCGGTGGCAGGGACGACCAGCCGCTTCCTCCGCGCTTATCGCCAAGACGTCGTCGCCGACGCCGCAGCCTCGCCTCGGCCCGGCGACGCGCCACTCGCTGTTGTTCGTTCGCTCCGCCCGATCGCTTCGCCGCCGCTTACGCACCGCCTCGCCGTCACCGCTTGCTGCGCCTCCGCCGCCGCCGCTGCTGGGGGAACCGATCTAGGGTTCCCCCGTGCGCACACTTGCTTCGGCATATGCCAATGAGAGCGGCTCTGCCAGAACCTTTAGCAATGGTAAAAAGAAAGAGAAAAAAGAGAGGAAAAAAAAAGAAAAAAAGAGAGAGAGAAAAGAAAAACGTTGTTTTAACCGTCGCGCCGTCCAGTGCCGCCTGTTAGACTTCGTTACCTTGGTCGCCGCGCTGTCCAGCGCCGCTACCAATGGGCACCATTTCCCTTCCTCGCTGCCCGGTGATTTTCGATGGTGTTAATTACACCGATTTTGTGTCTCACATGCGCATCCACATGCGTGGTCTTCGTCTCTGGGGCGTCCTCTCTGGTGATGTCACTTGCCCGCCTTGCCCTATTCCTCCGACGGAGCCTACGCTGTTGCTTTGCCGCTTCGACAAACAAAGGCTGCGGCTGAGGCCTGCCTTGCGATGATGAGGTCGCTCTACCTACCAGGAGGCTCTGGATTCCTTCAAGGATTGATTGACCGCCTACACCCAGTGGTACGATGATGATGCTCGGGCTGCTGCTGTTTTCATCGCAAGTATCCAGCCTCAGTTTTCTTCTGAGGTTGTGGGACTCCCTTCAGCTTTCCAGATGTGGACTCATCTTCGTCAGCGCTACGAGCCCTCTGGTGATGCCCTGTACTTGTCCGTGGTCCGCCAGGAGCACTCTCTTCAGCAGGGTGATGCTACTGTTGACGCCTTTTATGCTCAGAGCTCTGCCGTCTGGCGTCACCGACTCTCTTCTTCTTCGCCGTTGTCGCTCTCCCGTCTTTGCTGGTCAGACGTCTTGACTGGAGTTTCAGCTGGTCCACGAGTTCCTTACTCGCCGTCCTAAGTTCGGCAATGGCGCGCCACTCCTTGCACGCCACCTCGTGTCACTTCTTGGAGGCTTTACCGAGATACGCGCGGAGAGACTCGCCTGAGTGGGTGCCGCTTGATACCACTCCCTCCGTGCTCGCCGCTCGCCGCTGCACCGACGGCTCCACGCCAAAGACATCGCCTCCTCCAATGGCCGCCACAGTGGTGGTGGCCGCCCTCCATCCGGCGGTGGTCGCCCTAATCGCCCTATCGCAACAAGGTTGGCCACATTGAGTCGATTCTATAAGAAGCAGCGGTATCTTTCGCGTCGTTCTTCTACTAGCACTGGCACTGGTGCTTCTACATCGACGTCTGCATCGACTCCTTCAGCAGTTTCTCTCACCAAGCAGGAGATAGCCAGTCTTCGCCGCCTTTTTGCCGCTTCAGGTTCTCCCTCGACAGGTTCTGCTATTGACTCGTCAGGCACTGAGAAACCACCTCCTACACAGTCAGGTACCTCTCCGTGGATTTTTGATTCTGGAGCATCTTTTCACATGACTCCTGATTCTTCCACTTTGTCTTTCATTACACCTCTTAATTCTCCTGTCAGTGTTCTTACTGCTGATGGTATATCTCTTTCTGTCTCTGGTCGAGGACCTCTTAGCAACTCCTCTTTTCATGTTCCTTCTATTGCTCATGTTCCTCGCCTTACCATGCAGCTTCTTTCTACTGGGCAGATTACTGACCTTGGCTATCGGGTCATTCTCGACTCTGACTCTTGTTGTGTTCAAGACCGCCACACGGGAGCTCTGGTTGGTTCTGGCCCTCGGCGCCTTGACTCACAACGTCTCTGGGAGCTTGACTGGCTTCATCTTCCTTCCGCTGCCACCGTCGCCGCCAGTCTCTCCGCTTCTGCCACTTCGCCTACCAGCTCTTTTCAGCAGTGGCATCACCGTCTTGGTCATCTGTGTGGATCTCGCCGCCGCCTTTAGTTCGTCGTGGTCTTCGGGTCTGTCTCAGAGACATATCTTTAGATTGTCGAGTGTAAGTTAGGTAAATGATTCATTTCCTTATCCTCACATGAGTCGTTGTCTCGGCGTCCTTTTGATTTTGTTCATTCGGATGTTTGGGTCCGCCCATTCGTTTGAAAGGGTCATCGATATTATATCATTTTTATAGATGATTTTTCTCGCCACACTTGGATATATTTCATGTCTTCTCGTAGTGAGGTCTTATCTATCTATAAACAATTTGCCACTATGGTCCACACACAGTTCTCCACCCCTATTCGTATCTTTCGTGGCGACTCACCGGGCGAGTACCTCTCTCGCACTGCAGCAGCTTCCTTTGGCGAGGTGGTACTCGCCGCCTCTTGTCCCGTGTCGATGCTCGAATGGTGTCGCTGAGCGCAAGCATCGTCACCTCCTTGAGACGGCTCGTTTACTGATGATTGCCGCCTCTATTCCACCTCACTTTTGGGCCGAGGCTGTTTCCACTGCCACCTATCTTGTCAACCTCCAGCCCTCTTCTGCTCTTCAGGTTGCAATCCCTGCTGAGCGACTCTGTGGTCTTCTCCTTGACTACTCTGCCCTTCGTCTGTTTGGCTGCGTTTGCTACGTTCTCCTCGCCCCTCGAGAACGCACCAAACTGACTGCTCAGTCTGTTGAGTGTGTCTTTCTGGGATACAGGGCCGAGCACAAGGGCTATCGGTGCTGGGATCCTGTTGGTCGCCGGATGCTTGTTTCTCGGGATGTGACTTTCAACAAGTCGCGTCCTTTCTACCCACATCCTGCCTCTCCTTCGGCTTCCTCTCTGGAGTCTCTGTCCTTTTTTACCTTTCCAGATACACCTATCTCTGTCTTGCCCTCGTCCACCTATTCCCTTGAGGGCACCCATTCCCCTGAGTCTCCACATATTCCTCCTGTGGCCTCTCTATAGTTGTCGCCACCTACTTTGCCTCCTGCGGCTCCTCAGGCTCCTCCCACTACACTCTCTTCTTACCCTCTTTCTACACTCGTCGGCCCCGTGCTGAGGATATTCCAGATGAGCCATCTTCTGATGCTCCATCTTCTCCTGTTGGGTCATCTTCTCCTCGCTACGCTCTCCGTGATCGCGATCCACCCGCCCCGCCTGTTTTGGTTTTGTTGGTGCGACTACCGTGAGCTGCTCTCCCACGGATGTTTATCACCCCGAGTGGCAGCATGCCATGGCCGAGGAGATTGCTGCCCTTGAGCGTACTGGTACTTGGGATCTTGTTCCTTTTCCATCTCACTCTCGTCCCATCACGTGTAAGTGGGTCTATAAGATTAAGACTCGCTCTGATGGCTCTCTTGAGCGCTATAAGGCGTGTCTTGTTGCTCGTGGCTTCCAGTAGGAACATGGTCGTGACTACGACGAGACTTTTGCTCCTGTGGCTCACATGATCACTGTCCGTACTCTTCTTTCGATGGCATCTGTTCGCTATTGGTCTGTTTCTCAGCTTGATGTCAAGAATGCCTTCCTTAATGGCGAGTTGCGTGAGGAGGTCTACATGCTTCCGCCACCTGGGTATTATGTTCCTGAGGGCATGGTCTGTCGCCTTTGTCGCTCTCTCTATGGCCTTAAGCAAACCCCTCGTGCTTGGTTTGAGCGCTTCTCTGTAGTCACTGCTGCTGGATTTTCAGCTAGTGATCATGATCCTACGCTCTTTGTCCACACTTCGTCTCGTGGTCGGACTTTCTTCTTCTCTATGTTGATGATATGATCATTACAGGAGATGATTCTGAGTACATTGCTTTTGTCAAGGCTCGTCTTAGTGAGCAGTTCCTTATGTCGGATCTTGGTCCTCTTCGTTACTTCCTTGGGATTGAGGTTACTTCCACTCCAGATGGTTTCTTTATGTCCCAAGAGAAGTATATTCAGATCTTCTTAATCGCGCTCTCTCATCGACAGATCGTGGAGACTCTATAGAACTCAACGCTCACCTCCGACCCTCGATGGCGAGCCCTTCTCGATCCGACTCGCTATCGCCATCTTGTTGGGAGTCTTGTCTACCTTGTCGTTACTCGTCCGATATCACTTATCCACCCACATTCGAGTCGATTCGTCGCTCCCACTCAGTCCACTATGACCACCTTCTTCGCGCTCGCGATACCTTCATGGGACTATCTCTCGCGTCTCTTCTTTCCACACTCCAGCTTGTTACAGCTTCAGGCTTATTCGGATGCTACTTGGGCTAGCGATCCCTCTGATCGCCGGTCTATCTCTGCTTACTGTGTTTTTCTTGGTGGTTCTCTCATTGCTTGGAAGACGAAGAAACAGACTGCAGTATCCCGTTCGAGTGCCGAGGCTGAGTTGCGCGCTATGGCTCTCTTGACTGCAGAGATTACTTGGCTACGGTGGTTACTTGAGGATTTTGGTGTTTGTCACTACACCGACTCTCTCTTGTCGACAATACAAAGCTATCAGATACTCGTGATCCTATGAAGCATGAGCTCACCAAGCATATTGGTGTTGATGCTTCCATCATGAGGTCTTGTGTGCATGATCAGGTGATTACCATTTAGTATGTGCCTTCAGAGCTTCAGCTAGCGGATTTCTTCACGAAGGCCCAGACTCGAGCACAGCATGGCTTCTACCTCTCCAAACTCAGTGTTGTTGATCCACCATGAGTTTGAAGGGGGTGTTAGAGATATATGTATAATGTCTTATTCCCCATTGTTATGAGGGGTTATTTGCATATTCATCATCTGTACTTTGTGTATATATATTGGCCCATTGGCCTCATATTGAATACAAGTGATATTCACAACTTCCACGACTCAGCAAATACATCAATATATAACGAACAATGATCAATCAACAGTCTTCAATAACTTCATTATCATCTCATGTCCTTCTATTAATATTCTCATGTTGTTCTATTCTCTTTATTTTCACACACATTCATCTCATATCTCAATGCAACTCTCCTCTACATATCCACATGCACTTCTTTTGCGTATACCGGTATAGCATGAGTGAACGCTCACGACAACGTTCACTCTTAAGCCCGCTCCTCCACGAGGATCGGGGACCTCCTCCACTCTCGTGGAGTTGTGATCAATCATGATCACCTGCTCATTTGCAAAAATGCTTATGAATGCAAAAAAAAAATGCATAATTTCATCGTATTCATCATATCCAATTTTCCTCATGTTCGTCAACAATATATAAACATACCATTCCATTGCTTGCAATTAAATACAAATAAAAGCACAACAATAATGGTAATGAATGATAACGAAATACAGAGATCAATCATTGATCGTTGTCTACCATGCACTTGCCTTTACTAGTTGCGACACCCGGTTTGGCTAGAAGATGGCAACAAGCACAATGTCTCTCTTACATTAAACACTCAAATTTCAATACAAGCTACAACATCACAAGAACAACAATTAATTGACATCGCTTCTACACATCCCCCAAATCCACAACGCTTTCCCAATACCGAATAGTCACCCCTTGCTGTCCTGGTACTAAAAATGGCGTAAATTTTGACTCATAAGTCCGATCATGGCAAACCACCCCATTCTGGAATCTACACAAAATTCTCTACATTTTCTTAGATTACCACGACTTCTAATTAAATCACCTAACCCCTTGTTTTTATCCTAGAAGACCAATCTGTCATCTTCTGGACAGCGAGCCTTACTAAACTCATAACTTGAAAATTACTCATCCGCTCGACATGATTAAATACTCTATAGAAAGATACTGAAATTATCTACTATCAACTAGTAGAAGTCATTCCCAAAATTCGTCATTAAGGTACCCGAATAAATTGTACAATAGAACAGCAGACTAAATCGGGTTACTGAGTGGTTGCCATCGCCTTGGGTGCTCTGCTTCGCTGAGCGAAGAAAGGAAAAGAGGAAGAGGTGGTGGAGGAGCTCGCCGGTCGTCACCCTCACCAAATCTGGCGCGATTTGTCACCGTTGATCGTTGTCCTCACCAAATCCGGTGCATTTCATCGCTACTGGTCGTCATCCTCACCAAATCTGGCGTGATTTGCTGCCACCAGTCGCTGTTCTCACCAACTCCATCTTCTCGTTGTTTACCGCCAGATTCAGTTTGCTCAACATCTTTCTCGCGCCACCGGCTCGGATAGAGGTCATGTAGCATCCTCTATTGTTGCTCTGTTGTTGTCGGTTGCTGCTGCTGCTTGTGTTGTGGATCATGATCTCCTGTTGCTGCCTATGGTGTTGGTACTCCTGAGGTTGTTGCTTGGTCCTAGTGTAGTTGATCCTATCATGGCTCTTGATGGCATTCTTGGTCCTGGACCTATTCGAGGTAATGCTGCTATTGCTTCTTCTGTCCCTGCTAGTGCTGTGGGGCCTTGTGCATCTCAGTTTGGTCATATTCAGGCTATAAGATGGGCAATCTTCAGGCCTAGTTGTGTCGGCTATAGGCATCTTCCGGTGGATCCACCGGTTTCACTGCACCATCATGTCCTGTGTCGGGTGCTTCACTCCCATGGCTATTGGATTCAGGGGCTTCTTTCTATATGACATCTCATGCATCTCTGCTCACATCATGCCGTCTTGCTACATAAGGTATCAAGATTCAGACGGTTGATGGAACGCCATGCACGGTCACTCATCAGGGGACTCTTTCCACCTCACTTCGCAGTTTCAGATGTCTCACTTGTCCCCACGCTCTCCATAAATCTCATCTCTGTCGGGCACCTCACAGATATGAACTGTTTTGTTGGGTTCGATGATAGCTCCTGCTTTCTGCAAGATCGTCCAACAAGAGTTGTCATCGGTACATGTCATCGTCGGAGAGGTTCTGCAGGGTTCTATGTTCTTGATCGTCTTAGTCTCCCTTTATCCTCCATTTCTGGTACTGCGCTTGCTCCTATTCCTTTATCTTCTATTGTTAGTCCATCTATTCTTTGTCCTTCTGCATCTTTCGCTGTTTACAAGTCTTTTCCTCAACGGCATCATCGCTTAGGGCACTTGTGTGGCTCAAACCTCTCTATCTTTATTCATCAAGGATTCTTGGTCCTGTTTTTGTTGACACAAAATTTCAATGCTAGGGTTGTAGACTTGGCAAGCAAGTACAACATCCATGTCCTTCCATCTTTTCTCGATCTGATCCTTCTCCTATTACTTCGAAGGGTGGTCACAGTTACTATGTCATCTTCATTGATACTGGTTGGTATGACATAGTAACTATGACCACCACCCTTTGAAGGAGAAGGACCTCAAACATTCGAATGGACCAAATCAAAGGGATGATCAGATCAAGAAATGCTTAAAGGGTTTGGGAGCTGTACTTGCTTGCCAAGTCTACAACCCTTGCACTGAAATTTTGTGTCAACAGAAACAGGACTAAAAACACCTTAATGAATCAAGATAGGGAGGTGTGAGCCACACAAATACCTTAAGCGATGATGCCATTCAGGAAAAGACTTGCAAACCGAAGTAGATGCAAAAGGACAAGGAGTAGATGGATCACCAGCAGAAGATGAAATAGCAAGAGTAAATACTAGATGTGGAGAATGGGAGACTCAGACGATCAAGAACATAGAGCCATACAAAACCTTTCTTACGATGGCCTATACCAATGACTGCTCTTGTTTGACCATCTTGCTCAAAGCAGGAGCTATCATCAAACCCAACAAAACAGTTCATATCTGCGAGCTGGTCGACGGAGATGAGATTCATGGAGAGCATAGGGACAAGTGAGACATCTAAAACTGCAAAGTGAGGCGAAAAGAGTCCCTGATGAGTGATCGTGCAAGGTGTGCCATCAGCTGTCTGAATCTCGATGCCTTTTGCAGCAGGACGACATGAAGTGAGCTGAGATACATCAGATATCACATGGAAAGAGGCCACTGAGTCCAACACCCTAGGGAGAGTAGTATCGGCACCAGACATAACATTGGAATAACCAGTGGATCCACTAGGACACGTCTGCAGCTGACACAACTGAGCCTGAGGATTGCTCATCGGAGACTGAATCTAGCCAAACTGAGTTGTGCAACACTCCAAAGCACTAATATGAATAGAAGAAACAATAGCAGCAGCATCCAAGGTTCAAGAAAGCGCTAGGCGGACAGTGGCCCGGAGCCTAGGCGGTTGGCTTGGCTACGGTGCAGATAAACCCACACATGAATAATATGATCAGACACAAAATTGAGCAAGATAAAAGGAAAATTAACTGAAAAAGCAAGACATGGGCAATTTGATGTAGTCATGTATATTATCTCTCCTCCAAGAGCTTGATGTAAACATGTATGTAATCAAATAATGATGCAAACCTGCATATTTAATCAATGATGAGTTATTTTGCTATTGTGTGAGAAAAAATGTATGAATGAATGAAAGTATAAAACATATGCATCCACACATCTCAAAGACTTAACATAGACAATATCATAAGTAACGGATGACATCTTGACAAAATGAGTAAATGACAAATCAACAATAAGTAATAACATACATATCACACATTGCAGCATAGCACCATGGAAATTGCAGCACAGCACAACAATCAGAGAATCGTATGGTATCTTTAGTCCTTACTCCTTCCAGTCATAGCATGACAGAAAAGCCAAATCACAAAGCAGTACTTTAGTTCAATATTCAGTTTGATATTTAGTCCTTACTCCTTCAGTTCATTACTTTAGTTCAATATTCAGTATTCAACAAGTAGTATATAGAGTTGAGCCAAATCACAAAGCAAATCAACAAATCACAGCAGAGGAGTGGGAGTTGCGGCGCGAGGGTGGAGCAGAGAAGCTAAGAGGAGGGGGAGCTGCGGTGCGAGGGTGCAGCAGAGGAGGGGGAGTTGCGGCGCGAGGGTGCAGCAGAGGAGGGTGAGCTACGGCGCGAGGGTGCAGCAGAGGGGAGGTCGGCGGCGCGGGAGGGGGAGCAGAGAGGGGAAGGTGGCGGCACGGGAGGGGGAGCAGAGGAGAGGTACCTCCATTCGGTGGCGTAGATGGTGGGGCGAGCTCGATTCGGCGGGGGAGATGGCGGAGGAGATGGTGGGGCAAGGTCGAATCGGCGGCGGCGAGGTCAAATCAGCGGCAGGGAGGTGTGATGTGGGAGACCGAAGTCCCGAACCCTATCGCGCGAGGGTGGATTGGATGGTGTCGGGCGCAGATGCGTAGTCCTTAGCTGCCTCGATGCCCGCCTCACGCCACCTCGCCTAGAGCCGCCGCACGCCGCCCACGATCGGCTTGGACCAGCTCGCCGCTCCAAGGCGGCTCTCCCACCTAGCTCGCCACCTTGGGCAAAGTCGCATTGGCAGGGCGGCGCCGAGCGCCTAGACGGCGCCTAGGACCGCTTTCTTGAACCCTGGCAGCATCTCGATGAGATGAAACACACAATGGCAACCTCAGCTCGAGATGTAACTTTAAACACCAATCTTCTAGATGGCCATATCTCTTGCAATGAGAACACATGGGCTGACACCTTATAGGACATGACCAAGAATACCTTCAAACCCTATGAGAAAGCACTAAACACCAGCAGTAGCACAGCAAGAGTAATGCAGCGGGAGTAGAGTAGTACTGAGCACTGGCTTTGAGGAGGTCGGCAAGGCAGTCGTGGTGTTGTGCTGTCATTGGAGCAGAGGCGGTTGTCGCCAGAGCAGAGTTCCTCTTTGGAGCACTGAAGCAGAGGAGCAGGAGGTGGTCGTCCCTTGGCCGGAGCAGAGGAGAAGGCGATGCACGAGGAATCGGCATTGATCCGGAGGAGTGGCGCGAGATGAGCTCGAGGCGACGTTGTAATGCGGATCCGCGAGCCGATGGTGCAGAGGAGTCGACACGAATCCAAGGAGTCGGCGCTGATCTGGAGGAGGTGCGGTGCCAGATGAGCTTGTGGTGGTGCTGCGTCACAGAGAAGTCGACACTGAGTAGAGATCATCGCGCGAGATGGGGATGTCACGGTCGCTCTGTTCCAGTCATGAGGTGGCGGAGACAACGCGGCGGCGAGGACGTCGTCGGATCCAGGCGATGACGGTGACGGCTACTCCAGGTCCAGAAGCAGAGGATCCAGTCACGTGAGATGGGGAATTCCTCTGCTCGTCTCCGGTCTCGCGCATTCAGCTGGATCCAGAGAAGATTATCATGAAGATGGGGCCGTCCGGGCGTGCTGGTGAGGAAGGATCTGGAGAGGTCGCACGAGACGGGTCGAGCGAGCGCTGTTCTCCGGAGTTGCTACATGCGAGAGGGAGGCGGCGGCTGACCGATCGTAGAGTTAGGGTTTGGGTGGAGTAGCTCTGATACCATGTTAGAATCTTGAGAGATAATTTTGTTATTCACAACTATGTATCTTATTCATTAAAGAGAAAGTATATAGAGAGGATTACATGGGCCTCATGGGCCACATAGGCTAAGACGTAGAGAGAATGTACAAGACTCTTAACACATAGGCTAAGAGAGGAAGAGAATGTACGAGACTCTTAACAAATTTGACAAACAAAACATGGGAATTCTAGAAAGAGATAAGTATGTGTGAAACTAAACAAATTATACGAGTTTGCTCCAATGAACTAATAACTATTTTTGCTTTAAGATTCACAAACTTTTTATAAAAAGGAGCACTGGAAGCAAAGCCCCTCGTTCTTTTGCCTGGATTTTTAAAGTAAACACTTCGTAGTTGAGTTGACAATGAGATGCAGATATTCTGTTCTACAGTAGTAGCATAATTACCTTTACAATTGTTGGTTGTTTTGTACAACTTTTATTTCAACATACTGCAGCCACCAACATGAACTCTAGTGCATGTAGATTCAATATGCTGGGATATTTTTCCATTCCATTTGATGGCTTGCTGATCTCTGTCTCTCTCTGGCAGTCAAAGGATGGGATATTCTGGATGTCTTGGCAAGACTTCCAGATCCACTTTCGGTCGATATATGTTTGCCGTGTCTATCCACCAGAGATGCGTTATTCTGTCCATGGGCATTGGCGAGGTTATAGTGCAGGTGGTTGCCAAGATTATGACTCATGGCATCAAAATCCTCAATATCGGCTTAGAGTAACTGGGCGTGATGCATTATACCCTGTTCACGTCTTTATTACCCTTACACAGGTATGTGCTAACCTGAACGTGCATAGATCATCTTGATGTGGAAAATGAAATGTTGATTCTGAATACACCTCTTGTTTGTCAGGGTGTTGGTTTTTCTAGGAAGACAAACGGTTTCCGTAATTACCAGTCTAGTCATGATTCTTCCATGTTTTACATTGGAATGAGGATACTCAAGACGCGGGGCTGTCGTGCTGCTTACAATATTTACATGCATGAATCAGTCGGTGGAACGGATTATGTGAACTCAAGAGAAATATCTTGTGAACTAGTATTGGAACCTTATCCCAAGGGATATACAATTGTGCCGACAACCATCCATCCTGGCGAGGAAGCACCTTTTGTTTTGTCAGTTTTTACAAAAGCACCAATCAAGATAGAAACAATTTAGTGCAAGGTTGATAGACAATTTGTTCGCGTCTAGTAGATCTGCATCATAGCTGCTGGCTGAGTTGCTTAAGATACAGAGTCCCATGGTCAGTTTGAGAGCATCAAGGTAAGTGCTTTGATTTGCTTACCAGTTGATCTTGTAATTTTTGCTGTCCTTTTGTTATTATGTGTGTGCGCACACTATATTGCACTGTGAAAATGAACCAATGGGAAAGTCTTTGAACTCAAAGACCCAAGTTTTGAAAGTTGGAAAACAAATTTCTTGAATGAGGTCTACCTTCATTTGTTTAGGATGAAGGATCCCGAGCTGTCGCTTTTTAGGAACTGGCTAGTCTATCATAACACTTACCCTCTCTGGGTTGTAACTTTTGGTTCTTTTTGTACATATTCTATTTTTAATATATTTGCTGTAGGAGCCTCTCCTACAGTTTTTGCCTCGAAAAAATAAGAACCAATGGAATTGATATTACTGCCATTGTCACTATTTCAGGGTGTTGCAGCAGCACAGTTTTTCAGCATGGCTCTGGAATTCCTCAGATTTTTCTCGCAGCAAGTAGAGATGATCTATCCATTATTTGTAAAGCTGGTATAAAAGGTGACAGACATTTCCTGTCAGTAGGTAGCATGGCATTGATGCGTTGCAGGTTCCTGATTCTAGTCAGTATGGGCGCACCTAGTAGGAACTTGGGCAGTTTTGCCGGCCATGCTTGTAGATAGTGGTAGCAGCAGACATTTAAACCGAGTACTCCCCTACAGTGTAGTCTCTCTCATTTTGTTTTCTGTTCCTTGTACATATTATAATATAACTGAACCAGAGAAGTCGGTGGTTAACCTTTGTTGTCGGTCTTGTTAGCGCCGTGGAGGTGTTGTGCAGCTGGATGAAAATAAACCATTTTTTAGTCCAGCTGCAGTTTTGCGGATCCAACTGCAGAGTAGTTTCTCACAGTTATTTTCCATTGATCCCCCTGTATGTAATGGAAACCTAATCATTCAATGAAAGCCATTTTTTTTTTTGCATTGTTTTGGGAGCTGTTGAGATTTTCCTTTTTTTCGTAAAATTTGGATATACACTACAATTAGCTGCCCACTTTTGAAATATACCATGGATATTATTGAGAGGCTTCGAAATGTACCAAAAATATTGGCAAACTTTTAGAGATATCCCGTTTAAAATGGTTGGTCTCTAAAAATTTGGTAAACATTTTTGGTGTATTTCTCAAGCATGAAAACATCTGTAATATATTTCAAAAGTGGCCAGTTAAGTGTGATATATGTCCAACTTCTCCCTTTTTATTACTCACTGGGCCGGAATATCCAGTTTTTATCCCAATAAATTGTAGGGTCTAGTTCTTTCTCTCAGGCGATGTACAGGTACTGGTTTTGTTTTTGAAAGGGCGTTTGTTCCTCTGGAAAATTCTCTGTATGCGAGTCATTACATAAGATCTCAGGTTCTTAACTCATCACAAAATAACCAAATTAGGGGAAGTCAACTGATCAGTAACTCATAAAGTTGGGATGAGGACAAAATCCGGGGGATTTTCTTGCCGCTGGATGCTGAGGCAATCTTAGTATTCCGTTGTCAAGATGAGTTACTGATGATGTCATGGCGTGGGCCTTCGAGCAGTCCGGGATTTATTCAGTTAAGACATGTACAATGAGCAAACTTTAGTTGAAGATTGCTCAAGTTCGACGAGCTCTGAAAATTTGTTTTTTTTTTAAGAAACAGGGGGCATAAGAGCTGCCTATTATTAATAAAGAAGGTGGTGCGGAAGTAACCGGATTAAGACAGGTCCTTAATTACAGAAAGGAAAATACTCCAAACATTTCACCCTGCTGGGGATCAAGTTCTACTCTCCTCTTTTATCTTTAATAGGAGTTTCACAGCAGTGGTTGACTTGTTAATTAAAATTCTAGTGTTCCGTTCCTTTCAAATCTCCTAGGAGTTAAAGGATGATAATTGTGGCCGCCGCCCTTCTTGGGAGCCCTTGCATTTCACTGACTTGTGTCCACCAGTCTGTAATATTCCAACTGTTGGCCCAATTGGGAGGGCTGAGTTGTGACGAGCCTAGACAATCTGACATGGAATTCCAAATTCGAGTGGAGTATCTGTACTAGGTGAAAAGATGTAGTGTTGTTTCGGTGAAAGTCTACATAAAGGGCAGATGCGCTGGTTTGGCTAACCCTTCACTTCTAGTGTATCTAAGGTCTAGAGCCGATTTTGGATAGCTATCCAAGCGAAGAATTTGCATTTAGGGGGCGAAGGTTTTCCAGATGACTTTTTGGTAGTTCGTTGTTGTTAAGTCGAGGAACTGTAGTGTGTGTGCGGATTTCGTTGAGTAGCCTCCCTGGGGTTAGCTTCCAAATGATCTCATCCAGGGTATTTGGGCCTAAGAGGATCCGGCTTATTCTAACCCAAAGCTTAAGGAATTGTTGAACATGTTGAGGTGTGACAACCCCAAGAGCGTTGATGTCTTATACCCATCACCCATTCTGTAACGTCACACTGACCGTTAGGTTTTTCCTCCTGGACACTTGGAAAATCTGCGAGGCCAGATCTTTAGAAGCAGCTCCATGTATCCATGCGGAGGACTAGAGCTTTGCTTTGTTGCCGTCACCAAGAATGATCATGGTAGCTGCTGCGCAGAGGTGGCGGTCAGCGTCGTCGCACGGTATTCCCATGCCTACCCAAGGTTTCTACGGAGCTTTCCAATTTTGCCATAGCCATCGAAGTCCGAGGGCCGAGGAGAACTTTTGGAGGTTGAGGATGCCGAACCCCCAAGCTGGGTTGGGCAGTAGACCTTCTCCCAGCTGACTTTACATTTCCCTCCTGAGATATCTTTATGGCTAGTCAAAAGGAAGCGACGACGATTGCGGTCTAGGGCACGAAGAACGCCTTTTGTCGCTTTAAGAGTCATGAGAATATAGGTTGGAATCGAGGAGAGCACTGATTTAACTATGGTGGTTGGAAGATCGAGAAGGCTGACTAGATGGGGGTGAATATGCGATTTTTAAATTTTCGTTGGCTAAAACCGAGTTTATGTGCAGAAGAGTAAATCAAATGGGTTTTGCACAATTAAGACTTAAATCAACTAGTCTCACTAAGTACACCAACACTAACACTAAGTGTATGTCAAGATTTGCAATCCTAGAATGACAAGCAATCAATTTAATTATAAGAATGTAAAAAGCTTGAATATAAATTGAGTACAAGAAAGCAAACCACACTGACATGGTTTCTTTTTACTGTGGTGTTCGGAGACTTGCCGCTCTCCCCTAGTTGACGTTGAGGTAAGCTCAAACGAATTGGAGAGACTCTACGAATTAAGCCAAACACCTCAATTCCACTAGTGGTAGCTATTTCTCACTCCGGGAAGGTGAACTCTAACATTCACAACACGCCGGACCTCTTCACAATCTTCTTTAAAGAGACCACCGAGCATGACGCCTCCAACCTCGTCTAGGAGTTGGCAACCTCCAAGAGTAATAAGTCAAGCCCCTTACTCTCACCACGTGCAACGAATGCACAAGCTCAAGTGGATACGAAATCCACCTCTAGATGTAACATATGCAACTCGAGACATCTCTCCTTGCTCACAAGGTACAACACATGCACAATTAAGAGGAGAAGCTCACACTAGCTCAAAAGAATGAAGTGGAATGCCAAGATATTGTCTCTCAACCGGCCAAGGGGGTATTTATAACCTCCACCACAAAAACTAGCCATTGGGAGCAGAAATCCCAAAAAATCGGTATTTGCGGTACCACCGCCATTGGATGGCCGGTACTATCGCACCTACTGTTCAACGGCTATTTTGGGGTCATTAAAAGAACAAAAACTAGCTGTTAAAGTTTGGTGCGGTACTACCACACTCACAGGAGCCGGTAGTACCACTCCTCTCATGCGGTACTACCGCAGGCAAATTTCAGCACAAACGACATTCGAAAAAGGTCATAACTTTTGACTCGATGTCAGAATTGAGTGATCTTAGACTCTATAGAAAGCTTATTCAGAGGGCTACACAACCCGCCTATTTGCATGATCTCAACCAAATTAGATCAATGCAGAAAACACAAGAACTCTAAAGAGTCACAATCATGATCTAAGTCCAAAGAAATAGCAACAAGCAATCTTAGATCATGCAAGGGAAAATGCATGAATTCCAATAATTTACAAAACACATTTGAAAACTTAGATCATGCCATAAGGAGTAGGTACATGGACTTCAACTATTTACAAATCATATTTGCAAAGTATAGTCACATATTACAAGGATTAGATGCATAAGCCTCAACTATTTGTAACATACATTCACAAATAATAGCATCATGCCATGGAGAGCTAGAGTAAGCGGGATTGAGCTATAAATATATGATGAGACTCAAGCTAATAAATAAGACCTCTTTTAATAGTACGGCAAACCTATACTAGCAATCCGGTCTTCCAACGAAACATAAAGACTGGTAAAAGACTAGAAACACATCCTTATCCCTAACTAGTTATACATTTGCCTTGAGAATCCTTTTGAAGCTTGATAACCCCACATCTTCACTTCGAGTCTGGGTCATTATCTTGATATGCATCAACCCATGATGCATCATTCACTTTCCCTCTATCAACACATGATGGGTCTTCTCTTGACTTGATGATCAATTCATGATCATCTCCTCTTAGAATCTTGATGTGCATCAACACATCATGCCATCCAAAGTCTCCATCATCATGGAGCATAACCTATTTATCCAACTCATGAAAAATATTAGTCCCACAATGTAATTGTCATTAATTACCAAAATATACTTGCCTTAAATGCTTCTGAACTAGCCTTTACTGTCAAGTGCGGTACTACCGCACTCACAAGGTCCGGTACTACAGCACGACGGTAGTACCACTCGGCTCAATCGGTACTACCGATTTCCAAGGGAGGAAAAACTCCCAAAAACATGCTCTTTGGAATTTTCATACCGCCAACTAAAAATCGGTCCTACCACACTACGGTAGTACTTCTCCTCTGCTGTGGTTATACCGTTTCATACTGAACTTTTTCCAGAAGCTGTTCTAAGTGCAATGATAACTCTTAGTTGATCAAGATGAAATATAATAAATCCTCAAGCTACTCGCCATAATCCCTCTATTGTCTTTGCATTGCTATTTCCATATTGTCATCAATAATTCGGGACTAAGCCTTTTAAAAATATCTTAGCACACACGTTACTCCCTTAACAAATTATTATCATTAACTGGATATAAAGCAATATGAGTATATATGAACTACACAAGTTTTATCTACTCAAAGGACATATTTCAAAGTAGAGATCCCCAACATATGTAGATAAAAAAATATGGATCAATACTAATGAAACCACAAAACATAAAGTGAACTCACCCTAAATGTGTGCATATACAAATGTGTAATAAGAACATATGCACATATTCAAGTTAAACTTTTAGTGGAGTTCAACCGATATTTTAGATTCGAGGAATGCAACAAGATATAAGAATATGATGTCAAATGCATACTTCCATTATTTTCACCTTTTCATTCAAATGAGACTAAATAATATTATAGTCAACAAACATGTTAGTATCACATATAGATTTATCAATAATCACCAAAACTAAATTAATGGAGCTTGAACTTACAGTGGTCCAACCAGTCGTAGTTAGAAGCTTGCCTTTCCAGTCTGCCAACCTACCTCCCACTTTATCTAGAAGTGGCTGGAAATCTACCCTACGAAGTCTTTTGCATGAAAGCGGTAACCCTAGGTATTTGATACGGAAAGTAGATTGGATGGTAGGGAAGTCTTATAGGACAGTGTCTATGTCAATGTGGTTGCAGCTTATTGGGAGCACCGTGCTTTTTGGATGTTGGATTGTAGACCCGTGATGGTCCCAAAACTCAGGAGCAGTTGTGTCGTCGTTGTGATTTGACCCTGGGTTGGGGAGATGAAAATTGTTGCGTCACCTGCGTAGGGAGGTCCTGAGCCTCGCGAATCAATCACACGCGCACCGGGGGGGTGCCACCTATAGCAAATGCTGAAGGGGGTCGATTGTGAAGAGGAAGAGGAAGGGGGAAATTGGGTCGCCTTGCCACAAGCCCCTTCCATGGGTGATGAAATTGCCCGGGACGCCGTTGAGAAGCACTCTAGAGGAAGATATCGCTAGGAGGGTTGACAGCTAGTCTCTCTATCTGGGTGGGAAACCCCATCTATGCTGTAGATCTAACAGGTAGTCCCGTCGCACCGTGACGCTTTTGCTATGTTTAGCTTGAGAAAAAGCATCATTTTTTTATCGTTGTAGCTATCTTATTAGGTTACACACATAAAGGAAATTACCTTAGATGCTTTGAGTTTTGGCAAAAGCGCTCTGATTCAACGAGACTAGGTTGTTTAGATGCGGCGCTGGTCTCAGAGTCAGCGTCTTTTGAGATCCATTTTCTGATTTTGTGTATAAGGCAGAATGGTCTGTAGTCTTGCACCTAGTCTGTCCCATCCTTTTTGGGATCAGAGTTGTTTGTAGTATTAATGAGGTGAAGTCTCAATGTGTGGAGGCTGTGGAAGCTTAGGAACATCGCCATGAAGTTTGGTTTAATAATGGACCAGTAGGCTTGGTAGAATTTGAATGTGAAGCCATCCGGGCCTAGGGCTTTGTTTCCCACCATCTGGTTCAATGCGTGTAGGATTTCCTCCTCCGTGAAAATCCTTACTAGACTTTGAAGGTTTTCCACAGGGAGGTTCAGGTCTTCCCGATGTAGGTCAAGAGTTTGTGTGTTTGGCGGGGATAGCATGTTCTGGACATGATGTTGAATTGTGTCTTATTTCTCTTCGTGCGAGATGTCCCAACCCTGTTCCTTTTGTAGCCTTTGGATGTGGTTTTTGCACCTTCTAGCATTTACTTTGGGGGTGGAAAAACCTTGTGTTTGCATCGCTTGCTCTAAGGTCTATGACATGGGAGCACTACCTCTTCCAGGACCGCTCAATCGCTGCAAGGTCCAGAACCCTCTTCTTTAAACCGGACCCGAGGCCTCTCTCGTGAGGTGACAGGTCCCTCGACTCCTGTGCTATGTCTAGTCTTAGGATTAGTTCCATGGCCATGTGGAGCTAACGTTTTGGTTGAGGAAAAAAAGCTCTACTCCAAGATTTTAATCTCGAGGCTTTGGTTGC
Organism: Ampelocalamus luodianensis; assembly: GCA_036346255.1. Lineage (NCBI taxonomy): Eukaryota > Viridiplantae > Streptophyta > Magnoliopsida > Poales > Poaceae > Ampelocalamus > Ampelocalamus luodianensis. Next base: position 34,765,306 of record CM070628.1, on the reverse strand, counting down.
GAGTTTGAGGTTCAGGCGATGCATAGGTTCCGTATGATGGTTGGTTGAATGCCAAGTGTTTAAGACTATGTTCTTGAAACCCGGCAACTTTGTGCAGAAGTTTTCGAATCGAAAGGTTTTTGGTCTATTCGGGCCGCTGCTGTTTGAGACGAGAAGCGGACAGTGATCTGATAGCGATGGGGACAGCGCATGGAGGACATGGTTTTCAAATAGGATGTCCCATCCCTCGTTACAGAAGACCCTGTCCAGCCTGACTAGCATAGGGTTTTGTCGCTCGTTGCTCCACGTGAATTTTTTATTTTCTAGATGAAATTCTTTTAGCTCGTAGTTGTCAAGGATTCTACAGAATTGTCCCATGTGTGAGCGGTTGAGATTGCTGTTATTTTTGTCGGGCGCTTGGTAGATGAGGTTAAAGTCCCCTACGACTATCCAGCTGGTGTTTGGTGGTGGTTTGAGCGAGCCAATTTCTTGCATAAAGGCCGATTTCTCCATTTCTCGGGCGGGGCCATAAATTGTGGAAAGTCAAAAGGTCGAGTTGCAATCTCTAATTGTGATGGTCGTCGATAAGGAGAAAACCTCATGTTTAACATCTTCAATGATAACATGGTCACCGCGCGTGCCGGAGGCTGGCTTATGAACGAACCTATGAAGATTATAGCATTAGGGCATGATCTACGTCACTCAGCTTGGTTTCTTGTAGGCAAGCGAGTTGGCAGGTTGTGGAGGAGAGGGTCTCGTGTACAGTAGTCCTTCTGGCTGGCATGTTTAAATCGTGCATGTTCCAATAGATGACATTTAGGTTTGGACCGATCATCTGACTTTGTTGGTGCTACATCCCCGATGACGTGGATCTGGGTTGGGGTACGCCTGGGCAAAATACGATAGGCGCAGGTCTGGGAAGACACAACTGAAGAGAAACGGGTAGACTACACTAGCTGGTAATTCAAAAATTCTACCACGTAAACCAGGAAGCCAAGCAAGCAAGAGATCATAGATCGTGCCACTAAACGCGCAATGCAGTGGAAGAAGAGTTAGATCAGCCTGATCCAACGTTAAGAGCGTTGATGCAGTGGTCGTAGTCGATCGTCCAACGCTCTTGATGCCGATCGTCACCTCCAGCAACCAATCGTGTTTCTTGTTGGAGGTCGCGGATCGTCCTCGTTGTCGATTCCGATCGTCTCCTCTAGCAACGTGTGACGTTCCTTGTTAAGATCGCGGATTGTCCTCGTTCAACACAGCAGTAATCACAGCAGCGCCTCTAAGGTATCCACACGTCTAGGGATGGAATGCCGTACGTCAATGTGCTAGCACCAACTCGCACGGCAGGGTCTTCGAGAAGATGTCAGCTAGGGTTTCGATGGAGCAACTCACGTTGTCTATCTCTCGTCCGAACAGCCTCAAGCATCCCCTTATAAAGAGCCCATGATAGATCCTATCCGAACTCGTTTGTTCCAATCCGTTAAGTGTGTGACCCTATATGTTCATGCGTAATTGATTGTGACTCAGAAATATCTTTCCGACCACTAGTTGTTAGCGGTTCCTAGCAGGACATAACAATTCCCGAATACACATAAATTATATCAGACAAACCTTAATGCAATATGATTTATGAACAGGTCCTTATCACTTACAACTAGCTTGTATTTCTATACGACCAGTTTGTATTTAGTCACGACTAGTTAGTAACTTCTTACGAACAGTTTACGACCATTTAGTGATTATGTTTGACCAGTCTACGACCAGCTCGTATCTCCATATGACCAGCTTGTATCTCCATACGATCAGTCTATATCTAGTCGAACTGAACGACCTGCTTGTATATTCTCCCTTTGCCTCATGATATCTTGTTGAACTCCAGGTGAAACACTTTGTCATCTATGGACTGTTCAATACTTTCTCGATCAAGTGACGGATAACTTCGTGTGGTCGACTCTTCGACCACTAACAGCATGGCCATGTACTTTTTTATTCGACCACATCGAGGGGCCCAGAGATATCTCTCCTATTATGTTAGGAGGGGCAAATCCTATATCCGGTCAGTCACATTCGTTCACATGATTAATAGCATACGTGAAAGCTACCATTATAACTACCCAGTTATGGAGTAGCATTTGGCAACTCCTAAGTATACTACTACACATGTAGGGAACCATGCTAATGTCAGGTCTAAGGATTATACATCATCATTGCTTGAGATCAACTGATAACATATAAAATCATAACAATCTCAATAATATCTCAAGGTGGGTCAATCTAACACCATGTTCTCTAACATGTATTCACATTATTGATTTGATGTCCCTATATCCATGATCGGTGAAACATGGTCATCAATCAATACATGTGCTGGTCGATAAGTCACTAGTGTTCCGACCAATGAAGTCCGGCCAGAGATACATTCAGAATGACATCATATATGTTAAAGAGCTTCGCCAACAAGCCACATTCTTGTTAATCTTTATAACTGATAAATCATTGAAGGAACATAATAACATTTATTCAATAACTCATAAACATAGGCGTGATACAATCATCTTTATGATTGCCTCTAGAGCATATCACCAACAGTCTCCCACTTGCACTAGAGTCAATCATACAGGTATCGAATACCCATAGCTCTTGAGTGCTCCTCATGCTTAGGCTGTGGGGGAGGCTTTGTCAACAGATCAGCAATATTCAAATCCGTGTGCACTTTGCATATCTTCACATCACCTCTTTCAACAATCTCATTAATAATGTGATATCATCGAAGTATGTGTTTGGACTTTTGATGCGATCTAGGCTCCTTAGCTTGTGCAATAGCTCCACTATTGTCACAATAGAGATCCATTGGACTGGAAGCACTAGCAACCACACCCAGTTCATTAATGAACTTCCTAATCCTTACGGCTTCTTTTGCAACTTCGGAAGCTGCAATGTACTCAACCTCTATTGTAGAATCAGCAACTGCTTCCTTGCTTGGAACTTTTCTAGCTCACTGCTCCTCTGTTAAGACAAAACACAAGACCAGGCTGCGATCTGAAATCATTCTTGTCGATTTAGAAGCTAGCATCAGTGTAACCATTTACGACCAACTCTTTCTCACGACCATAAACAAGGAATGCATCCTTAGTCCTTCTCAAGTACTTTAAGATATTCTTGACCGCTATCCAGTGAGTTTTACCTAGATCTGACTGATATCTACTCATAACACCTAGAGCATATGACACATCTAGTCGTGTACAAAGCATATCATACATGATAGATCCAATAGCCGAAGCATGGAATTCTATTCATTTTGTCTCGCTCATTAGTGGTCGAAGGACACTGACTCTTGTTAAGATTAATTCCATCTGACATAGGCAAGAAACTTTTCTTGGAATCTTGCATGTTGAACCGCTTCAACATATTGTTAATGTACATATCTTGGATTAATCCAATTAGCCTTTTAGATCTATCCCTATAGATCCTTTTGCCTAAAATATATACTGCATCTCCTAAATCTTTCATAGAGAAACTATTTCTTAATGAAGTTTTAACAGATTCAAGCATAGAAATATCATTTCCAACCAGTAGTATGTCATCCACATATAAGATCAGAAACAAAAGTTTGCTCCCACTAACCTTCTTGTAAACACAAGGTTCTTCTTCATTCTTGATGAAGTCAAACGCTTTGACCACATCATCAAAACGAATATTCCAACTCTGAGATGCTTGCTTTAATCCATAGATGAATTTATTAAGCTTGCATACCTTTCTAGCTTCCTGTGGATCGACAAAACCCTTAGGGTTTGTCATGTACATATCATCACTTAGGTTTCTATTTAGGAAAGCCATTTTGACATCCATTTGCCATGTCTCATAATCGAAATATGCAGCAATAGCTAGAATGATCCGGATAGACTTAAGCATGGTGACGGGTGAGAAGGTTTCATCATAATCAACACCTTGAATTTGTTTAAAACCCTTTTCCACCGGTCGTTCCTTATGAATGTGAATATTTCTATCCATATCTATCTTTTTCTTAAAAATCTATTTACACTCAATGGTTTTAACAACATAAGATGGATCAACCAAGTTTCAAACTTGATTGTCATACATGGATTTTATCTCAGATCTCATGGCTTTAAGCCATGAAAGAGTCTAGGTTCATCATCGCTTCATCATAGGTTTTAGGTTCATCATTATTCAATAATATAACATCATGTTCATACATTATAGGCAATTGACGTGACCTTTTAGATCTACTAGGGCTAATACCTCATCTACAGATTGTACAATATTTTGTTCATCCTGTAAAGGATCAGTAAAAGTTGAAATATTTTCAGATTTTTATCCGAATTTCTTCGAATTGCACCTTGCTCCCACTGACTCCTTCGGAAAGAAACTTTTTCTCCAAGAAGACACCATTCGGGCAACAAACACTTTGTCATAATCCTGTTTATAAAAGTAATATCCTTTAGTTTCCTTAGGATACCCCACAAACAAGCACTTATCCGACTTGGGTGTGAGTTTATCAGATGTCACACATTTTACATAAGACTTACAACCCCATATCTTGAGAAAAGACAATCCAAGACACTTCTCGGTCCACATCTCATATGGTGTCTTTTCTACTATTTTTTATGGAACCCTATTTAGAGTGAATGCCACTATTTCTAGAGCGTATCCTAGAAATACAATGGAAGATCATATTGGCTCATCATTGAACGAACTATGTTTAACAATGTTCAATTCCGTTGTTTAGACACCACATTCCATTGACGCGTTCCCAGCGGAGTAAGTTGTGGAACAATTCTACATTGCTTTAGAAGATCACCAAACTCATGGCTCAAATATTCACCTCCACGATCTGATCGTAGATATTTAATTGTCTTGCCAACTTGATTCTATACCTTATTATGAAATTCCTTGAACTTTTTAAAGGATTCAGATTTATATCTCAATAAGTAGATGTAACCATATCTACTAAAGTCATCAGTGAAAGTTATGAAGTACTGAAAACCACCTCTGGCCGAAGTGCTCATTGTCCACATACATTCGTATGTACCACGACCAGTAAGTCACTTGCTCTCTTAGCTCTGGTCGTGTCAAGTAAACAAGATTCACATGTTTCAAATGATTCAAAATCAAATGAGATTAAAAAACTATCTTTATGGGGCTTCATCATGCGCTTCTCATTTATATGACCAAGACGACAATGCCAAATAAAAGTGAGCTTCAAATCATTAGGTCGAAGTCTCTTAGCATTAATATTATAGATAGGTATATCCTCAATATTCAAAACATATAATCCATTCACCAATGGAGCATGGCCATAAAGTATATCTTCAAAATAAATAGAACAACAATTGTTCTTTATTCTGAACTCATAACCTTCTGCTCCTGTCGACGATCAAGACGCCGATCTTACGAAAAGAAAAGGAGAGAATGACGTGGAAATTCTAGAGAGATAATGGGACTGCTCTTATATTAATATGAACTGGAATTTACAGGGAATGCCTTCTGACTAGATGGTGAACTACTCCTGTTTACACTGAAAACACTGCTTGCTATGCTACAATGTCAGACTTAAAACACAAATCTAATGTCTATGCTTTTGTCTGATCCGAGGCCCCCTTTGCTCCGTCCATACTCCATCTTTAAATAGCTCTTGAAGGGTGGTGATTACTTCTGGAGAAGATGTCTGTTGTGAAGCGTCGTGACTGGTCGAAGCGGGATGACGGTTGATGGAGGATGACCCGTTCGGTGGTTGTATGCTTCTGAGATACTCAACCGCATGGTAGTTGTTCATCAGTGTTTCAGGATAAGAAACGTCATGTGGTATGGAATATACGCACGCGTTCTATTCATCACACGGTAGAGAATATACCTAGAAACAGTTCTAAACATCAGTTCATACCCTGTACGAGCAGTTCTTTGGTCGGAAGCTAGGCACAGGCTCTCGTCCGCTAGGGTACCTATTGCGTAACCTCTGGAATCTCTACGACCAGTGGGGTCGTGAACCTCAGGGGTTACGACCATGGAGACATATAGTCTTTTATGTATTAAAAATAATACATAGAGGTTTTAATCCTCGTCAGCTAGCCCCCGAACTTTAAATGAATAGGTTGTGTGAACACCTCTCTTCCGATGAAGTCGTATCAGGCATATACTCATTAAATGCAATGATATTTGAAGCGGTTTATATTCACTTTAAAGTTGAGAACTTGCCTTGGGAATCGAAAAGTTTTTGTGTCCGTTGGAAAAAAGATTTTTGTCCGTTGGACTTTTGGGTAACTCCCGATTGCAGTTAGAAATTCTGAAGTTATAAAAACCCCTTTGTAGGCTTCGGGTTTTTACACTTCCTGCTTTCCCTCTTCATCCCTCGAATAGAGAAACTGCCTCCGACCTCTTTATTCTTCATCCTCCCTTTCTTTCCTCATCCAAAAACCTGACCATGTCGGATCAAATCACTAACTGGTCGGCTTCTGACTTGAGCGAGAAGAAGCTAGAGAGCTTGGAGAAGATCAGCGGTTGGAGAACATTCCCGACAAGAGTCTGATTTCTTGGAGATCAGCGGTTGGAGAACATTCCCCGAGCAATGAAGATGGGGAAATCCCTATTTTCCTTGCATATATTGAATGCGGATTTAGATTGCCAATCCGCCCCTTTTTCCCAAAGTTTTGGAGAATTATGGAGTTGAATTGGTAAATCTTGCTCTCAATACTATCGCCAATCTCAGCATCTTCATCTATCTCTGCGAAGCGTACTTAGGGATTCCCGCAGATCTGGATCTGTTCAAGTACTAATACAGGATGACGAAGTCTGAGAAGACGATCGGGACGCTTGGAGAGTGCACCTTGCGCCTCCATGATGGAAAAGCTCATGAGTACATCCGCATGTACTCAAAATCTTCGTGGTCGTCGTGGAAGAAGAGTTGGTTCTACATGAGGTTACGAAGAAAGATAACATTTATTATTCTGGTAAGAAGGCGGTCGAGAATCAGAGTTGGCGCTCCTCCACGGAGAAGGAGGGAAAAATAGAAAGATGGGCCGAAGCTATTAAGCTTCTTAGCGTCAAGGGCTTAACGTCCTAGCACGTAGTGAAGGATTTTTCCATACGCCGGATTAGTCCTTTGAAGGCTCGAGCATACCCGATGCTCTGGTATATTGGTCGTGATGATGCGACCAAAAATTCCAAAGGGGGTAAGTTCTAAGTGATTCCGACCAGTTTGTTTATGTTAGTTGATTACTTCTGTATCCTCAAGTCTCTTGTTTACCTTTACAGCTTTATCTTCTAACGAGATTAGAAGCCGGATCAAAATGATCTGTGCCGAAGAGCCTGGCGACAAGGCTAGTTTCCCACGGATCTTAGCGGCCGTTTCCGCCAAAGAGAGGGCAGAGAGACTTAAGGTAAGACTATCAACTATGATTTTTCCCTTTTGTCGTACATACTTTTTCTTATCAGTATACCATAAATTCTCTTTGATGTGTAGTCCGTCGAGTTGAGGATCAACGAGGCCACTGAAAGATGTGAGCCGATTGATGATCCGACCACCCCTATGACCATACAGGATGTCAGCCTTCCAGAGGTAGGTAACCGAACATAAATGTGTATTTTTGATAAATGGTTTTCATCACCTAATTATCTTTGATGATTTATTTAGGCGATTATCGTACACTCCAGCAAGGTCGCGCACTGAAGCTACTATTTTGGAGGTCAACGAATCTACACCCACTGATCCGGCGACCAGGGACCTTATCCTTGACCAACTGGTCGCGGATATTGCTTCTGATTTTCAATCAGTGGATGTGTAAGATCTAATCAACCCTGCCGGTTCAGAACCGGTGAAATTGGTTGAGAAGAAAAGGAAAGCTAGCTCAACAGATTTTACTCCGATGCGTTACAAGGTTAAACTCAAAAAATCGACCAGGTATATCTAAATGAAGAAGTCATATATATACATACTTTGAATATTTTTTGATATGTTGAAACCTTGATCTTCCTTGCTTTCTTCTTTTGTAGGTCTTCTGGTGTTCCGGTCGTCTCCGACCAGAATACTCCTCAGAAAAAGGTTCCTGGGGAAGAGGTGGTCGTGGAGGTTCTTGACCATGACACTCTGTGAGACCCCGGTTTATTAAACTTGTAATACTTAACCTTCCACTGGTTCTAGTATCACAAATAGAATAATCCGCGCCTCGATGAACATGTGCCTCCCAGAACAAGCAGCACACATACATCAATTCCAAGCATGCATCATTTCCATACAACAGAATATAGCAAGTCTACCAAAAGACATACATAATATAAGTTATTACAACACAGCCGACCGACCAAATGACATAAGAAGCAAATAAGTAACAGCGGAAGCAAAAGTTGCCATAAGATGGCTTAAACCAAAAGACGACCGGTTGCCACATGACACCACAGTGGCAACCGATCGGCCGCTAAGCTAATCGCCCAGAAGCGCCACAAAGACAACTCACAAAAGTGAGGTCCATCGGACTCACTATCATCCTCTGCACAACACAAGCAATGCGGTGAGTACAAAAATGTACTCGCAAGACTTACGAGTAGCAAGCCTATACATAGCTACATGAAAGTCAGATTCAAAGGAATGTGGTTATATGGTTCTTTGGACGCATAAAGCAAGTTTCATTTGCAATATTGTAATAGATTGAAGCAAGTTTGTGAAATTTGTTTTAAGCATTTAAATAACAATGAGTAAGCATAAGTAACAAGTATCCACCTAGAAGTGACTTTCCCCAAAGCCACCACATCATAGCATGAATCCCTGATTCATACCACCCAACAAGTTTTAATTTTAAAAGGTTGTAGTCTAACTCTTGAAAAGCTTATCCAAGCGTGTCCATAACCTAGGACGAGGCTATTCGAATAGTTTTAATCCTGCAGGGTGTACCAATGTACCCACACTTGGACCGCCTTTTGCCAAGCTATTAAACACACTTCCTTTGGTATGCAAGACGGCTAAGTCCTATGAACCCTTTCCAATGGAATATGCTAATCAAGAGACGCACGTATGGGGGTTAATCCTTAGTGATCTGCCGACGAAATATGGATCACAAGGACCCATACGTGGAGCAAGATACACCGGCCTCGGCGGGTGTTCTCCTCCCTACAAACGTGTCCATGTTGCATATAATCAAATATGCAACCCACCACGCGACTCATTAATTAACACAGCCCAAAGTACTCAGCTAAGAGAGGTCCCATATCCCTCTAGTGTGGTTAGCACGCACAGAATGCTCGGATAACAGATACTCACAAGTAGTTCGGTCCTTAATTGACCCGGGCACCATTCCAATCACACCCAAAAGATCACACCATCTTACCATTGTGCCCAAGTCTAAATTGTTTTCATTTTCAGTTTTAGTTTTGCAATTTAGACAAAGCACAAGGCTGAAATATACACATAGTAATAGTTTGTGTGATCAAAGTTATCGACGAGTCGATAACTGCCCATTTCTACCGATAGCTAAGCATGGCTAAGCATAAAGACACGCAAACTACTAAGTGACAAGGGTCCATCCAGCGAACCCAAAATCACAGCAAGTAACCTAGGCTTCAGTAGTAGAGGAATGAACATTTTCTACTGATAATGCATCTAGTAGGCCAACTATCGACAATAGTTTAAAACAACATAGCAATGCATACATAGAATTTGCAAACAATATATTAGACTTTGAAAATAGTAGGAACAATATGATCAAATGAATGCTACATCCGCTTGTTCTGGTCAAGTGCAGAGTCCGATGGTCTTGTGGCTCAATATCAAGATTAATAATATTATCTTCGGAACCTAACACGAAAAGGCGATAAGCAAATAAGAACGAAGAACACCAAATGAAACTCCAACAGCAAACACATCCAAAACTAATAAAATTCACACTACAGCTAGGGAATGGTCTAAGACAATGACAGGAACAAGAATTACACAATTTGGACTAAGCATGCAAAAGATATGAACAAAATGCTCTTTCTCAGCCCAATATCAACCTAATTAATAATTAACACTGTTCATGATGAAATTTTCTAGAGTGATCTAAGGTCTGAAATTTTTATAGCAGGTAGATTATGACATCCTAATAACAGCAAAGTTGGATTTACTAAATTTGAAGTTATACACATTTACTTATGATTTTTCTAAGTTGTAAATCTAATACAAATCATTTTACAGAATTATGAACATGCTCAAATTTTATTTTATGCTAAAGTATACTAACAGACGAATTTAACAAAATTGATTTTGCACAAATTGGATTTATACAGAAAAATATATGCATTTTTCAAGATTAAAACTATTTCTGGAATATTCAAAATGACAGAATTCGAGTTATTCCTAGTTACACAATTTTCTGCTACTGCAACATGCTTAAATCCATTTTTATAATAAACTAACGTGATAACCAAATTTATTACAGTTGGAAATATCTAAAAAGCAGTTAAAATGAATTAGTTATGAGTTTCTAAAATTTTTATATCATTTTCAGTTGTTAAACAAATACTTACCGAAATACAGAACAACCCAATAAAAAGAATACGACGTGGACAACTCCCAACCCTTGATCTAAAATCCTACGGCTCACGCGCGCCGAAAACAGCGCACGCGCGCCAAATCTAATCGGAGCCCACCGTTGGATCAAGATCCAACGGCGCACACGAGTGTATGCATTCGGACGGTGCGGTTGCATACATGATCTCAGCCGTTGATCGAAAGATCGACGGTCGAGAACGATCAAAGCATCCGGAGGGTCCGAACGCACACAAAGATCTGGGCCGCAGATCTAAAAATGAACGGTAGATATTGATCACAGTTCAAAGGGAGATGCTGACACGAGGGACCGCATGTCAGTGACCTAGGGTCATGACCGCAACGTTTTAACCCACGTGCACAGTGCACTGGGCCCACTTGTCAGCGACTGAGAGTGGTGGTTAGGACAGGATTAATGCTTCTAATGATTAACCTTAAATAAACACTAATGACTGCAGAAATTTGATTTTAACCCTTCGGGCCCACAAGTCAGCGACCCAGAGGTGAATTCCGACATCGATTAAATGCCGACACATTAATTAACTAATGATTAAGCATTAATGATGTCGGAACAGTGCGGAGCTGAGCCAGAGAGCGATTTAAGGATATTGGGCCCACTGGTCAGTGGCTCAACAATAATGATTAAGACGCAATTAACAACTAATGATTAGCAATTAATGTGTCCTAATCAAAAGACGAAAACGGGAGCTGCTGTGCCGGCAAAACCCGAGTGACTTGCACGGCTAATCGCCGGCGACACTGGCCGCGGCGGCGCCGAACAAGAGCCAAAGTGGATTCGCAATAGCACTACGAATCTAATGGTGGCATTCTCGTCGGCGGCGAAGGACCAGAACGCCGGCTAGCCGGAAAACGAAAATGGGAGCTTACTGCTAAACACGAAAATCGCGATGAGCTCCACTGCAAACCTAGAATGCGGTTGCCAAAGCTTCTAAGGACTAATAAGAAGCTACCTTAGCGACAAGAAGCTTCAAAGATGGCCGGAGATGCTTGATCATGGTGAAAGCTCGCCGGACTTGGAGAAGAAAACCCGAGATGGATACCCTGAGCTGAGGAAGAAGATGACCAATTTCGCCGAATTTGAACAAACCCCAAATTGGACAATTCCTGAGAATCAAATCCAAAATTAAGTGAGGGGAAATGTTCAAGGAAGTAAATAGATAAGGTTAGGGCAAAGAAACATGAAGGAGGACCACTGGAACACCACGAACACTAATGGAGCTCCACGGGTCAACAATGGCGGTTCGCCATTTTTGAGGTGTTAAGCTCCAATATCTTGAATGAAGCTTGATGGTGGTATAAAGAAATACCAGGAGGCATTGAGAGGGTTTAAAAAGCCATGAAAGCATTAGGGTTTGCACCACTCCTCTTTCGGGCGGCAAAACACAGAACACAATGCGCGGCCGACAAGGAAAAGATAAAAGCTGGTGCACTAGGGCATGGCATGGCCGAAAGTGTCTCCCACGACCCTCACTGTTGACTAGGGCGGCCGTAGGAAGCATGAGGTGACACTGCCATAACCCCTACTGTGCTCGCACGGCCGGAGGTAGAAGACGACCAGCGAAAAAGGCTCGACGATTTTCAGCCGTTGGATGAGACACGGACGGCTGAGATAGAGCCACGCCTCCCAGGTTTAAAACACAACGGGGAGACAGCGAGCCCTCTGATTAGAAATGAACGGCCTCGATTGCTCCACGTCGCAAACTCAATTTACAACGGAGGAACACGCGGGCGTTGGATCTTAATCCAACGGCTCAGATTCAAGCATGCAACCGGAGGGTCCGAAAGTTTCGGAGAATCTCAACGGTTGGATGGAGATCTAACGGTTGACATTTGCACAAGCAACCGGAAGGTCCGAAGGGTTACACGCGCGCGGACCGTGCGATTTAGATCCAACGGTCGAGATTCAACGCGCGTTTCAAAGGGTGGCTCGGTGTAGTTAGTTGACTGGACCGAATCAATTGGCTCGAGCCCGAGTCCGACTCGGACCAAGTAACATAGAAACCAAGTTTGACTTGAATTTAGAACAGAGACTTTGAATGATTTATTTGAGGTAGCAAAATAGCTCCAAAAATTATGAAATTTTTACGGGAGCTTGCTAACTCAGATATTAACCTTGTGTAAAATTTTCAGAGGTTTTTATACTGTTGATAAATCTCCAAAAATTCTGCAAGGCTCTGTTTAAACGTTTGACTGAGAGTCAAACAGGTTTGACTGCCTCTAAAAATATTCAAACAATTTCTAAAAATTGTGAAATTTTTCAGAGGGGTCACATACCATCACAGAGACTTAGAAAAAATATTTCCAGAGGATGATCAAGATTTGACAAGATTATTTTTGGAATATCAAGATTTGGATCAACTAGACTTGTGACAATGTATTTCCATAATTCCTTGGACAAGAATTGTTTGGCACAACAGGAAATACATGATGTAAGAAAAAGTTTTAATTTCTACTGATTTTCTTACATTTGAAACACAAGCCTAAGATTGGGATGTTACACACTCCTCTGGCTAAAACTACAGAGGATGAAGTGGCTGAAGAAGCCCCCGAGCAGGTATCGGTACCAACATCTGCTCAGGATCCACTAGTGATTCTTACTCCATCTCCGGAGGTAGTCATCCCCAGAGATCCCCAGCAGGTTCCACCTCCCCTTGGAAATACTCCTCAGGCTAACAAGTTCCCTTTTTCCCCCCGATTTATCGAGGATAAGGAACTTGACTAGGCCTGGGGAAAGATATCGGACCGTCAAGTTGAGATGGGTCCAGATATGATTTTTGCCGAATATAATGACGTGGCAATTCGGGTAAGTGTTTTACGACCATCTTTATAACTCTTTCTTTTGAAGTTTCTTTGAGAACTTATCAAAGAAAGGGACTTATTTTTGTAGCATATGGTCGAGAACTACGCTGTGGTCGGAGGGCTGACTCAACAAATAAAAAATCTGGAGCAAAAACACTCCGATTTGATAAGTAAGAACTTTTCTCTTTTAATTTGTCTTCTTATACTTTATCACCCTGTCCCCCTTTGTAACTAAATTTTCTCTCTTTATCATATTTGATAGATTTAGAGAAAATTAAAGAAGAGGTCGTGGCTAAGGAAGCCGTGATAATAAAACTTAAAGAAAAAAATCAAAATAAAGACCGGTCGATTGCGCATGCAATGACCAGAGAAAAGGAGGTTTTCAACTCTTGTGAGAAGAAAATCAAAGGTAACTAGTCATAAATTTTATCAGTATTCCCTGACTCCAATTCAAAGTGTATGTTAACTTCTTTTATCCACTCGTGCAGAGAAAACTCAAGCACTTGAACGAGCAGAAAAGACTCTCGAGTTCGAGCGTGGCCAAGGGGCTGAATTTGATCGGAGTCTTGAAGACAAAGTCAAGGCTCTGAACAAGATGCTTTTCGACCTGGGGTCGGGAACGCAACTGCCCATTCTAAAAGACCCTGCGGAGAGAATCAATTTTCTTGGCCATCAACTCAAAGATCTCAAGAAAGTGATAACACTCTTTCGAGAGAACCATGCCAGGACGATGAAGGAAGCCATCGCGAATGGAGTTAGTGTTGCCTTGGTGAAACTAAACACTTCTCACCCCTCTGTCCGTCTTGGAGCTATTGAAGAAGACTTCGACTGCTCCGAAGATGAAGCAACAAAACTTCTCGATAAAGTAAGACCTCTCGGAGAGAAAGTTGCAGAGGAAATGGAAGTCGGATCTCCATCACGCAACAACCAGTCTGGTGGTTCTAACAAGTAGATGAATGCAATATTTAAACTTTGTAAATGAAACTTACCTTTTATCATCAACAAAGTTCTTGTTTTGTCTTATCAATGTTATTAAATACTCATATATCTCCTAGCCCCTGACTGCTTATATTAGTAGATGAACTTTCCTAAAGAAACAGTAGACCAAGAAATTTGAGAAATAACTACGACCATGGTATAAGTGCTGATAATCTTTGTAAAAAATGATCTAGTGAACACTAGGAAATCATGTGGTCGGAACCGGTTTATGATTTCGACTAGTCTAGATTTTGCCTATTATCGAATCACCGTGAGATACCACATATAGTCTGAAGATATAACAAGACTTGCTTTGATGAGAAGAAAGTATGCAAAAATGTATGCAAAAAAGGAAATGATAAGTATCTTTGTTTATATAAATCATTCGAAACTGGTCATAATGAATCCCAACAATTGAAGACTTGTAAAATATTTCGCGAAACGTACTCATGCTCAAGTCCGATTGCCAGCGAGGATCGTAGAAAAGGACCGTCGCTAGGAAGCTCCTTCCAGTGGGCAGTACCACGTGTAGAGAGGAGAGACTTCGACTAGGAGGCTTTTCGTGTCCCGACCAATAGTCAAACAAGAATAGAACAGAATGTTGAAATAGAATAGTAATCTTCAAATTCTCGAGGAATAACATAACCATATAAATTGTCTGAGTTGTGCTCCTTATACTCGTATGTTTTTTTTCTGAGAAAAGAGTATGTGGTCGTGCGTGTGAATCATTGAAGCAATGATCACGACTAAGATCGGTGTAGCTTTTGACAATTAAGTCAGCACCAATGAGTAATGGAGATCCCTCTTGGTTTTTTTGTAAAGAGATATCGGAGAGAATGAGTGTCTTCTCCGACCAATCATCAACAATAATGGTATAGGACCATTAGCAACGAACAATAATTATAAACAACCATACTTAACATTGAAAAGGAAATGCATCTTTATTGAAATATGAAATGAAATAAATAAAAGAAATTATACAAAGAACTTACGCAATTGATCAATATTCCAAGAATTAGACAAGATTTGCCCATCCGACATAGCTAATTGTACCGAACCTGGTCGGGTGACTTCGACCACAGTGTATGGACCTTCCCACTTGAGTGAAAGTTTGTTGCGACTCGCTTGGTTCTGCATTTTTCTGAGAACCAGATCACCTATAGTTGGGCTGCGAGGTTGCACCTTACGACTGTGATACCGACGCATGGCTTGTTGGTAGACCGCTGATCGTATCAAGGCTTGATTTCCTCGTTCTTCCAGGAAATTGATGTCATCAAGTCATCGTTCACGCTGATCATTTTGAGTAAACCAATAAGTCCGAGCAGAACCAATTTTTAGTTCAGTAGGAAGCATGGCTTCAGCCCCATAAACTAAAAAGAATGGTGTTTCACCGGTCGCATGACTAGTTGTGGTACGAACGGCCCATAACACAGAAGGAAGTTCTTGAACCCAAACCCCTGACCGTGTAATTAACTGGTCGAAAACTCGTCGTTTGATTGCTTGCGATACCATTGGCTCGCTCAACTGCTCCATTACTCTGTGGATGAGCAACAGAAGCGTAATGTATCTTGATACCTAAGTCGTCACAGAATTCCTGAAAATTATTGCTTGAGAATTGTGTATCGTTATCCGTGATTATACGACTGGGTACACCAAATCGTGTGATCACGTTTTTTTGTGAGAAACCTCTTGGCAGCCTTAGTTGTAATTTTCACAACTGGTTCGGCTTCGATTCATTTAGTAAACGTGTCAATCATGACGAAAAGGAACTCAAAGCCCCTAGGTGCTCTTGGAAAAGGTCCCAGAATGTCTAGTCCCCAGGTTGTAAAAGGCTAAGAAAGAGGAATTGTTTCCAAAGCTTGGGACGGCTGATGTACTTGTCGGCTATGAAACTAACATTGTTCGTACTTCGTCACAAGCTCTTTTGCATCATGAAGGGCAGTTGGCCAATAGTATCCTTGTCTGAAGGCTTTACCGACTAGCGTTCTGTAGGAATGATGAGCTCCACATACTCCTCCATGAATTTCGGTTAGTAACTTAATGCCAGCCGGTTGAGATATGCATCTCATCAATACCCCGTGAGATTCTCGCTTGTACAAGGTACGTTCAATAAAAGTGTATGATTTGGCTTTCTGTGCTATACGATCAGCCTCTACATGATCTTCTGGAATGAGGTCATGCTGAAGATAATTGTAGATCGATGTCATTCAATCTCTACCGTGATCGTGATGGCGCTAACCATCATCGACCTGTGGAGCATCCATGTTTGCAGAATCGAGGTGTGCGACCTCCTTGCGAACATCTATGTCCTCGAAAGGCTCGACTACCGAGGGTGAATCGACTTTCTCAAAAAAAAAACTCCGGGCGGGACGGATGTCCTTGTAGAAGCCATCCGTGCCAACTGGTCTGCCAGAAAGTTTTCCTTTCTAGGAATGTGTTGCATCTAAAAACCGAAGAAATGCTTTTCGAGTTTCCGTACTTCCGCCAGATATGATGGCATCTTCGTATTAGTGCACTGATACTCTTTCCCTACTTGATTCGCTATTAGTTGAGAATCGCCTTTCACTAGTAATCTGTGAATCCCGAGCGAACGAGCCGCTCGAAGTCTTGCCAGCAAACCTTCGTATTCTACCACATTGTTAGTAGCAGGAAAGTTTAACTGAATGGCGTACTTTATTTGTTCGTCAGTAGGGGAAATCAAGACGACCCCAGCCCCCGAGCCGTGGAGCATCAAGGAACCGTCAAAGCACATTGTCCACTCGTCATGATGTTCGTACTCGGGCCCTTGGGTGGGTTCAGGGTTTGTCCATTCGGCAATGAATTCTGCTATTGCCTGAGACTTGATTGTTGTTCGTGGGATGAAATGGAGGTCAAACGCCCTAAGCTCAATCGCCCATTTTGCTATTCGTCGACTCCCTATTTCCTAGGACTTGACCAAGGGGATACCCAGTTGGTACGACCACTTTATGGGCCTGAAAATAATGTATTAGGTTCCTTGAAACCATAAGGAGACCATAGAGCAACTTTTGTACCTGTGGATATCTTTCTTTTGGTCCATGTAAGACTTCACTTAAGTAATATATCGGTCGTTGGATATTGTCACGTTCTATGACCAGCACACAGCTGACCGTTTGTGACGTTGCAGCCACGTAAATCAGCAATGTCTCTCCCTAATCTTGGAGAAACTAAGATTAGGGGACTTGTAAGGTACCGTTTAAGTTCTTTGAAAGCGTTGATCGCCTCTTTAGTCCATTCAAAACTTCCATGTTTCCGGACAAGCTTAGAGAAAGGTAGTCCTTTTTCACCTAACCACGCTATGAAACGACTTAGCACTGCCATACAGCTGGTTAGCTTCTGAACTTCCTTCTTTGTGGTCGGAGGGCGCATCTGATCGATGGCGGCAATTTTTACTAGGTTTGATTCAATGCCCCTAGCCGAAACCAGGAACCCAAGAAGCTTTCCAGATGAAACTCCGAATACACATTTCTCTGGATTTAACTTAAGGTTATGGCGTCTTAAGTTATTGAAAGTCTCTTGTAAATCTGGAATGTGGTCGCCGGTTTTGATGCTTTTTACGACCAAATCATCAATGTAGGGTTCAAGATTCCGACCTATCTGCCGACTAAAGGTTTTTTGCATCAACCTTTGGAATGTTGCACCAGTATTTTTGAGATCAAATAGCATCTTTACATAACAGTAAGTACCATATGGAGTGATGAAGGAAGTTTTCTCTTCATCTCCTTTACTCATATTAATCTGGTGGTACCCTGAGTAGGCATCTAAAAAACTTAACAACTCACACCCGGAAGTAGAATCTACAAGTTGATCAATGCGAGGGAGGGGAAAGTCATCCTTCGGACAAGCTTTATTGAGATCTATAAAATTGATACACATTCGTCATTTTCCATTGGCTTTTCTAACCATTACAGGTTTGGCGAGCCATTCTAGGTGGTCGACCTCACGAATGAACCCAGCTTTGAGAAGCTTGTCAATCTCTGACTGGATTGCTTCCATCCGATCAGGTGCAAAACGCCTCAGCTTCTGCTTGACCGATTTTTTGTTAGGCTGCAAAGCTAGCATATGCT
Organism: Ampelocalamus luodianensis; assembly: GCA_036346255.1. Taxonomy (NCBI): domain Eukaryota; kingdom Viridiplantae; phylum Streptophyta; class Magnoliopsida; order Poales; family Poaceae; genus Ampelocalamus; species Ampelocalamus luodianensis. The sequence goes on along the minus strand of CM070628.1, from coordinate 34,746,910 downwards.
CGATCACCTCCCTGGGGACTCCGGGCATATCGGATGCCTACCAGGCGAATATGTCCTGGTTTGCTCGGAGGAAGGACACAAGCAACTCTTCCTATTTAAGGTTGAGTCCTTCTCCGACTAGTATCTTGGCACCCTCTGGAGAAGCGCTTTCATCGAGTTATACCTCTTTTATCTGGTCAGAAGGTTTTGGTGTCATCTTTGGTCTCGAGTGCTTGACCTGCATGGTAGTGGTGTTAGTTCCCCTGGTCGGAAGTTCGTCGACCAGTTCCAAACATTTTCGATCACATGCGTAGGCTATTTTTTTATCGCCTCGAACCGTGATGACTCCCTTTGGTCCCAACATTTTCAAACTCTGATAACCGTAATGCGTGGCTATCAGGAATTTTGCTAAGGCTGGACGACCAAGGATTGTATTATATGCGGTTTCGAAATTCACCACATCAAATGAAATCTTTTCTATCCAGAAGTTGTCGGGCCTCCCGAACGTAACCAGTAGGGACAAGTGCCCTATTGGCTTGGCGGTAGATCCAGGAACTATGCCACGGAAGGCATATTTCACAGGTTTTACCTTCGATTTGGGAATCTACATGTCTTCCAATGCGCTTGCAAACAAAATATTTAAAGAACTACCCCCATCTATCAAGACCCGATTAACCTTGCAGTTATTAATAGTAGGCTCAACGACAATAGGAAACCTATCTGGTCGAGTCGAAGGGATAGGGCAATCTTCTTTGCTGAAGGAGATTATTGTCTCCGACCACCTTGAAGGTTTAATGACGATCGAAGGTTCGGTAAGGTTGACTTCCCGCTCCATGGCCTTCAGATGACGCTGGACTCGTGCGAAGAAGATCCATCGAAGATCACGTTGATAATGTGCTGAGGTTCTTGGTACTCCATTTCTTCGTCACCGTCTTTGTCCTTCTTGGAGCTTGTCTCCCCGAGCTCTTCTATTGAAGGGAGTGAACCTTTACCTGTATAATAATCTTCCAGCTTCTTTTGCCAAGCACGGCAATTACGCAGGTCATGTCCTGCTTGCTGGTGAAGAGGACACCACTTCTTATTTTTCTTGTATTCATTGGTCCCTTGCCACGACCAAAATAATCCTTTTTTCCCTTGGTGAATTTTTCAGGAACCGCAAGAACCTCCTTATCGTCGGTTTTGCGGTGTCTCTTTTTCTTGAGAGCCTTCTTTTGCTTCCTTTCTATCTTATCTGAGCCAGTTTGGGGGATTTTATCCTTTCAATCAATGGCCTCGTTCCACTCGACCACTTCACTGGCGGTCGCGTACTTGTCAGCCATATCGAAAAGCTCAATGGTTGTTTGTGGGGGATGTATAGCTAAATCCTCCGTAAACCTTCGGTTTCTTAATCCTGCTTTGAAGGCTTGGATGACAAAAGATTCTGCAACCTCTGGTATTGAATTACGAACCTGGCTAAATCTTTTGATATACTGCCAGAGAGTCTCGTTAGATTTTTGCTGGATTCGGTGGAGATCATCCTCCTTTCCAGGGCGATCGTCCGTACTCTGAAAATTTGCAATCAGAAGGTCGCAAAGTTGCTCCCAAGTATACACTTACCCGACCGGTAGGTTAAGTAGCCACGATCGGGCTGATCCTTCTAATACCGTGGGAAGATAGTTGGCCATTACATTTTCATCACCACCAGCGGCCCTAATAGCGGTGGTGTATATCTGGAGAAATTCTAAAGGATTTTGAGTCCCATTGAATTTGTCCAGATTGGCCGGTCGGAACCTATTTGGCCAATGCACAGCCTGGAGACCTACGGAGAAGGCTAGACAACCTGTGATAGTTTCATGGTGCCTTCTTTGGAAAGGTGCCGGATTATAATCGGTGGGAGACCGGTTTCTAAGATTAAATTGTCGGTGCTCCAGTGTCCCGATTCGGTCGCGGACGTTGCTAGGACTCCTCCGACCGCTTGCTTGGTTCAGATGATGTTGAAGATCATCAGGTCCAAGTGATTGCTCCTCTCGACGAAGTGAGGGTGAGAATTCATGGAACAACCTTCTCCCCTCATGACTTGTTGGTCAGAATCGTAGAGGTGGTATTGGTATCAACTAGTCTTCAACACGACCATGCTGGCCCCTGCTGCGGGAAGAGTGCTGGGATGAAGTCATGGTCTGACTTTGCGAGTGCCTTCGTTCCCGATATGCTTCTGTACGCTGCATAGTTTGTTGGATAATTTCTGATACTTGACCTACAAGTTGGACAAAACCTGGAGTCTTTGGCAAAGCAGGGTCAGAAGTATTTAGAATATCTCTAACGCGCTGCAGGTTTTGTATGGTTACCGAAGGTCTCAAAGGGTTTCCGCCAGAAGAGGGTGTTTGATGGCCTGAACCCCTCAATCTCCTAGTCGGTCTTGCCTGGTCCCTTACATTGGCTGGGGCAGAACCACGCAAATTAACTGATGGATGTCCACCAGTTCTATTACCTCTAGCATTTGATGCCTGACCGCTCGTACCATCTCCATCATTGTGTGGTGACAAGGCAATGTGTGGAGGACCGTACACGGTATTTTGATTTGTATCTCCGATTGCATTGACCTCGTGCTTCCAGCAGTGATCCTCCGATGAGCTTCCGTCGTAATCGATGGAGAGCCTTTCAGAGCTTCTGCAAGAAGCTTCCACGATGGAGAGTGGTCAGTAATCAGCACTTCCTGAGGTCTTCGTAATGGTCTCAACCTGATCCGGCGGATCGCCGATCGTATGCTGAGCCTTATCATTCCCGCTTGGTTTATGATCAGTGGGGGTTTCATCGACACCGTGACCAGATGTCGGTTGGCTCCTGAAATTGCCAGAAGTCGTCGGTGAGTACCTGTCAACAATGATCGCATCAAGGGTATAGTGATCCTCGAATTGCGGTGTTGAATTTTTATCACATTTTTTGCCGGTCGAAAGTCGGGCTTGCAGAGGTTTTTGGGTGTTCCGAACTGGTCAGAAGCACTTCCTCTGAAACCGCCATTGATCGTAGCAGTGTATCCTCATCCATCCGGTCGACCTCGCTGATATCTGCGATGGGCGAACCGGCGGAGGAGGAGGATGATGAAGAGACTCGTTTTCCTCCATGGTGCTGATGCATGCGTCCATGTCGAGGTTGGAGTAGTCCACCAGGTCGAACCAGTTTTCCTCGTCCCAACTTCCCGCCATAACCGCATGAGCGATTACAAACGGGAAATAGACAAGGATTTGATGAGCCAAGAACTTCTTCCAAAATTCCACGCCGCGTTCCCCACGGACGGCGCTAGCTGTCTACGATCAAGACGTCGATCTTACGAAAAGAAAAGGAGAGAATGACGTGGAAATTCTGGGGAGATAATGGGACTGCTCTTATATTAATATGAATTGGAATTTACAGGGAATGCCTTCTCACTAGATGTTGAACTACTCCTGTTTACACTAAGAACACTGCTTGCTATACTACAATGTGAGACTTAAAACACAAATCTAATGTCTATGCTTTTGTCTGATCCGAGGCCCCCTTTGCTCCGTCTATGCTCCATCTTTAAATAGCTCTTGAAGGGGTGGTAGTTACTTCTGGAGAAGATGTCTGTTGTGAAGCGTCACGACTGGTCGGAGCGGGATGACGGTTGATGAAGGATGAACCGTTCGGCAGTTGTATACTTCTGAGATACTCAACCGCATGGTAGTTGTTCATTAGTGTTTCATGATAAGAAACGTCATGTGGTATGGAATATACGCACGCGTTCCATTCATCACACGGTAGAGAATATACCTGGAAACAGTTCTAAACATCAGTCGCAAGTTAAAGGTAGGTGTGGAGGAAGTATTAGGTGCCATGATCTACAACAGAAATTATGAATATGCAAAAAATCAGCACTATGTTTACGTAAGATCTTCTATTGAACACTTTAATAAAAGATACTCCCACTATATATTCTAAACCAAGTTTCTATCTAACTTCATATGGTGGGTTCAAGATCCATATATCATTAAGTCAGTGAGCTTTGGCATCACTGCTAGAAACCTAGTGATTTAGGTAAGCAACCCTTTGCCAATTATATCTCATATGACTCTTGTTTGATGGGTGACATCTCTATGCCCCAGCGACCAAACACTATGCCCCAAGACCGAAAACCATTTTGACAGTGTTATCAAGTTAAACCAATACTATGCTTGTGGGTGTTCGACACTCACCCCATCTTATTAAGATAGTTAATTGCACCCTACTTTCATAGACCTACCAATTAACGATCAAAATCGTGATAGACATAGCAATTGGAAAGGCATCAAATTTACTTAATTTTTCTTGAGGGATACTACTCTACCATGTTAAAATATCTAATGATAAAACATGATCAATAGCATAATAGGAACAAAATAAACATTCACAGATAATCAAATTAAACTATGAAATAGTATGGCCCTTAACAAGACAATCTCCATCACCATGCTTCCTGTCCACCGAGCCATCATGCTTGAAATCACCATATTTATCTACTAAACAATTACTCCTAAAAGCTAGTAATGAATTACATATGATAATATCAAGCATCACATATCGGCACGTAGACCATTATACAATAATATGTAGCTCGATGGCTATCTCACAGCATGATGCGCAGCTATGAAAAATCCATACATGCATCACATACACAATGGGTTGTACTATTCACATCAATCCCTGCAACAAGCATTATGCATAGAATCCAATTCTATCTAGTGACATAAACACATAATACTATATAACGCGATAATGACCGAGTATCACGACAAACCCCGATGGCGGAATTCTGACCGGTAGGAGTGTCATGCAATGCGGTCGTGAAGAACGTAACAAATCATCTGGTGCTTTCAATTCATACCTCTCGCAAACCCATCTACTATCGCCAAAAATCGAGTGATCTTATCAACCCGTGCCTAGACCATTCCATCCATATGAATTGATCCAGGTTACCAGACTCTACCAGTAATAGATCCAATCTACTACTGCCACATATCAAGTATATGCGACCGATCTAGATAAAAAACTACGCAAGATGGCTCTGATACCACTGAAGGGAAACGGGTAGGCTACACTAGCTGGCAATTCAAAAAATTTACCACGTAAACTAGGAAGCCAAGCAAGCAAGAGATCATATATCGTTACCATCAGACGCATAATGCAGTGGAAGAAGAGTTAGAGTAGCCTGATCCAACGTCGAGCACGTTGATGTAGTGGTCGTAGTCGATCGTCGAGCGCTCTCGATACCGATCGTCACCTCCAGCAACCAATCGTGTTTCTTGTTGAAGGTCATGGATCGTCCTCATTCTCGATTCCGATCATCTCCCCCAGCAACGTGTGACATTTCTTGTCAAGATCACGGATCATCCTCATTCAGCACAATAGCAATCGCAATAGCGCATCTACGGTATCCACAGTTCCAGGGATGGAATATTGTACACCGGTGTGGTAGCACCAACTCGCACAACAAGGTCTTCGAGAAGATGGTGGTTAGGGTTTCAATGGAGCAACTCACGTTGTCTATCTCTTGTCTCAACAAACTCATGCATCCCCTTATAAAGAGCCCATGACGGATCCTATCCGAACTCGTTTGTTCCAACTCGTTAAGTGTATAACCCTGTAGTTTCATGCGTAATCGGTTGTGACTCAGAAACACTTTTCTGACCACTAGTCGTTAGCGGTTTCGAATAGGACATAACGATTTGTGAATACACATAAATTATATCGGACGAACCTTAATGCAATATGATCTACGGCTAGGATCTTATCACTTACGACTAGCTCATATCTCTATACGACCAGTTTGTATTTAGTCACAAATAGTTTGTAACTCCTTACGACTAGTTTACGATCACTTAGTGACTATGTTCAACCAGTCTATGACCAGCTTATATCTCTATACAATCAGTCCGTATCTAGTAGAACTGAGCGACCTGCTTGTGTATTCTCCCTTTGTCTCACGATATCTGGTTGAACTCTAGGTGAAATACTTTATCATCTATGGACTGTTAAATACTTTCTCGATCAAGTAACGGATAACTTCATATGGTCGACTCTTCGACTACTAGCGGCATGGTCATGCACTTTCTTTATCCGACCATATCGAGGGGTCCAGAGATATCTCTCATGTTATGTTAGGAGGGGCAAATCTTATATCCGACCAGTTACATCCCTCTGCATGTTTTATAGTATACCCGAAAGCTACCTTTATAACTACCCAGTTACGGAGTAGCATTTAGGAACCCCTAAGTGTACTACTACACATGTAGGGAACCATGCTGATCTTAGGTCTAAGGATTATACATCATCATTGCTTGAGACCAACTGATGACACATAAAAGCATAACAATCTCAATAGTGTCTCAAGGTGGGTCAATCTAACACCATATTTTCTAATATATGTTCATATTATTGATTTGATATCCCTATATCTATGACCGGTGAAACATGATCATCAGTCAATACATGTGCTGGTCGATAAGTCACTAGTGTTCTGACCAGTGACGTCCGATCAGGGATATATTTAGAATAACATCATATAAGTTAAAGAGCTTCATCAACAAGTCACATACTTGTAAATCTTTATAACTGATAAATCATTCGATGAACATAATAACATTTATTCAATAACTCAAATATAGATGTGACACAATCATCTTTATGATTGCCTCTAGAGCATATCACCAACCACAACCTGATGGAGGGAAGATAGGGGAGCTCGGCTTTGGTACTGTGAGGAAGATCAGAGGTGAGAAGCGGCAAAGCAGTCTTCATGTTAAGCAACCTAATATGAAGTAACACAACTAGCATCCCACATAACGGATGTCATACAAAAGGAGGAAGACGAGAGATGAGCAAAAGCGAGGTGGATTGCGTGCTTGATCATGGAGATGATGGTCGGTGGCGGCAGCCTTGTTCTGGCGTTCGTCCTGCCTAGGTTGTCGCCACTATGGCTCCACCTCCTGCCGGGGAAGCAGTCGTGGGAGAAGGTGGGGAGGCCGGTGGCGTGCCCTCACTGTCACGCTCATGAGGGTCTGGTGTGTCTTGACCATCAAGTTCGGTGAGAGGGCAGTTATGGCGTATTGGGGCGTGGGACCTTTGAACATCACAAGGTAATCCTTGAGGGCGTACTCGATCAGGAATTGGTGTTTCAGAAGTGATCCCATCTTGTGGGCGAGTGTATCTTGTGCATGGTGAAGCATGGATCTGTACCACCTTTTGTTCGCCAGTCACGCGCTATGGCAGACATTTGTGAAGTCAACACGCTTGGAGGAGCGCATGGGTTTGGCCGAAGGGGGCGCCGGCGTGGTGAGAAGCAGCGGGGCTCGGGAAGTCGGTAACTTCCATCTTTACCGTCATCTTGGCTTGAGGATCGTGCTTTGAGAGGCTCATCGCCCGTGACCTCCGGGGCTAGGAGACGAGGGGTGACCCACACCTGTGTTGGAATTTTCTTGACCTTTGATCGGTCGCCGCGTCTGTCCAGAGAAAATCACTCCAGAAAAAACTTCGTCCAGAAGAATCAACGATGCGCTCGGCTCAAAACTCGCTCTGTCTAGCGACATACTCTCGCCGCCAAAACTCCGCGCCTCAGTACTTTCCTTCGTGGGGCCCGTTGCTCCCTGTCCTCTATGCACCACTCTGCCTGGAACATGTCTTCTCTGGCCTGCCTCGTTTCTTCACGTGATGGTAAAACAACACCACATCGTTGCTCTTTCTTCTATGCAATGCCTTGGCAAAGCAGCACCTCCCCCTGGCTTCTTTTCTGCTGGAGAAAAGCTACGTCGAAACACACGATTTCTCTCGGGAGCACCTGCTCCTCTTTTTATATTTTCTATTTCTTCAACTCCACAACTCCTCATCTTTTACATGACTTGCTCAGCCTTATAAAGGCTACAAACTTTGACCGCTGCTCGGCCTCAATGTTCGACTCGGCTCGGTTTCTAAGTATACGACTCAGACACAAAAAACTAAAGCGAAAAGCTAACAACAAAAAAATACAAAACAAGATTAAATCTAACAATCACCCCCTTAATCTTATTTCTTCACCTTGATCATGCCAATCTTGTTTCTATCATCTGAACTTCCAAGTCTTCCTCTTTTACCTGCACTCCTATGCGTCATTCCTTTCTAGGTCGATACCACCCTACCGCCTGCACTTGCTCCATCCTGAGCCATGCACAAACCAACGCTTGTCGCACCTCGCACCTGGACTGAACTCGTCCTTCCTTGCACACCCGCCTGGGATGGAACACCTGCTCCCACAGCCGCCTAGGCTTCGCCATTACCTGAGCCTCTCGCTCCTCTCTCTTGGACCAAGTCTGTCCACTTCTCCGCATATATCTTAGCTGAGGCTACACCGCCTCTCCCTCCTGCAACAACTTCGTGTACGCCGCGCCCATCATGTGCATGAGACTCACCGCCCCCCTGCGCATCATGCGCGCCTTGCTACGTGTGTTTGGACCTCCCAAGGCTCCGCCTGTTGCGCCTCCTGCGCCAACTGCTTGCCACTCCTGGGTCCCGCCATGTTCTGGTTCGATACATAAGTTCCACTCTGGCTTCTCCAGACTGTCCTTCACACAAACCGGTTTATAAGTTTTCATGGAAATTTTGTACAACCGGTTCGGGGATCTTTTCACCTTCATCAACAGATATTTGTTCTTGTCATAGACACGCAAGAACTCATCCTGCAGCACCACCCTGCACCCCTGTTCCGCTATCTGCCCGAGACTGAGTATGTTGTTGCACAAACTCGGTATAAAGTAAATATCAGGCATCATCTTCTGATCGCCGTTCTTTCATTGCAACAGCATTGATCCTTTGCCTCTTATCTCCACCGTCGAGCCATCAGCAAACTTGACCTTCCCCGTAATGTTCTCGTCAAGCTCATAGAACATGGAGTGATCTCCTGTCATGTGATTGCTTGCTCCATTTTCCAAGTACTATAAATCAGTGTGATCATGGTTGGCTCCTTCCGTACGTAGTTTAGGAACTACGTTCTCCTCGTTCAACATCATCATGACCGGCGCCTCATTGTCACATAAGGAGAAAAGCAGGGCTAGCTCATCATCGTCTTCACAAGCTCGGGTGAGGTTTGCCTCCTCGTTCTTCTTCTTGTTTGGACAATCCAAAGCATAGTGCCCATACTTGTCGCATTTGAAACACTTTATATGACTGCAACACTCCACCGCGTAGTGACCGAATTCTTCACATTTAAAACACTTGACATGTGACTTATCACGTGATCTGTCACCACCACCTTGCCTAACCCCGTCTCCATGTCCTCCTCTGCCGCCTCGCCCACGCCCGCGTCCACGCTTGCTTCTTGTATCTCCCTTTAACAGCAACACCTGCTCATTATAGGACTGATACCTCTGCTCATTACGGGACTGACACCCCTTCAGTAGCTCCTCATGCGCCTTGACGGAACCGGTGATCTCCTCGATCTTCTTTGTCTCCAGATCCGGGGAGTACATGAGCATGGTAACGACAGGTACGAACTTTTCTGGTAGCACGTGCAGGTATTTCTTCACTGCCACAGATTCCTCCATCTTGCCACCGAGAGAGATAATCTGATTGTACAGTGAAGTCAGCTTACCGGCGAACTCGTCCACCGAGTGGGTTTCTCCCATCTGGAGATTTTCGAACTCAGTGTGCAAATTCTGGAGCCGCACCTCCTACACACGATCAACTCCCTCGTGTATCTTCTGAAGCATCACCCACGCCTCACGTGCCGTCTCCTTGCCGATGAGCTGCCGCATCATCGAGCCTGGCACCGCCTGATAGATGATGGCCAAAGCCGTTTGGTCCACCTTGTCGTCCACCTCCTTGGCCTTCGCCTTTGGATCGACTGCACTCCAGACTCCCTGGGCGTGCATATTTGCCTTCATCTTCATAGCCCACATCGGGTAATTGTTGGTCGTCAGAACATGATATAGGAGAGAGAATGGCCCATCCCGGGTCTTCGCCTTGTCACCCATAATCTTCAGGTACCACCAAGATCAGGACGCTCTAATACCAACTCTTGGAATTTTCTTGACCTTTGATCGGTCGTCGCGTCTATCCAGAGAAAATCACTCCAGAAAAAACTTCGTCTAGAAGAATCAACGATGCGCTCGGCTCAAAACTCGCACTGTCTAGCGACGTACTCTCGCCGCCGAAACTCAGCGCCTCGGTACTTTCCTTCGTGGGGTCCGTTGCTCCATGTCCTGTAGGATCGTTAATGACAATCAGAGGGGGAGTGAATGATTGTAGTCCACAGCACAAGATTTTTCCTCAAATCAACTATTTTTCGATCGTGCAACCTGCCAACACAGTGAGTACGAAAAAGAGAAAGACAAACGATTTTGGTACTATAGCGATTGTATATGTCTTGTAGCAAGCAAATGTGTCGCCAGAATAACCGTGCATGTTATCAGAGCAAACTGAAAGACCGAAGATTTTGCCTTCAATGGCTGCTGTAGCAATCTGATAATACTCACGTACTGGAGAAAATAAAAGCACTATTTGCACTTGATCTCCTGCCTCCAAACTCACCTAACAGCAAAAGGATTTTCTAGTTGTCCCACGCGGCCTTGACTTGCCTCGAGCGCACCAAACCGATTGATCCTAGGTGCAGCCGGCCGGCTTCATGTCATACACAAAAATCACACAGCCACTGCTAGCAACTCACGTCAAGAAAAATCAATCAACTATACTTGACCTCCTCCCTGTACGTTCTAGTACCATTACATGCAAGCACAGCCACCACAAGTAGATGTGCAGCCACTAGCAGCAATAAAAGTAGCTATCAACACAATCAAAAGAGCAGTCAACTCACATGAAAAATCATGTGTTGTACAGCCGCTACAATCCCTTGGCTAATTTCCTCGTCAAAATCCTGCTGCCAACCCTATTTTCTTCATGAACAGCCACCAAAACAGCACACCTGCCGCCGCCCCTACTTCTAGTCGAGAGCCTTTTTTTTACGTCAAAGAGCGCAACCCTAATGCCAATCCACGTTGGCCTAAATACTCAACGTCCAGCACCCAGACTCTTTCCACCTAATCACATAAACATGTCCAGCCCATGTGCTATACCATGAGCCCATCACCTATCAACTGATCTCACGTCCAGCCCATGTGCTGCACCGTGAGCCCATCAATTCCTCACGTCGTATGGACACCCCAAAATTGTCATGTGTCGAAGCCTTCGGACCACACCTCCGTAGCTCCAAAACGTATCATCCATCTTCGATCTCCATGCGCCCCAACTCGAGCCCGACCGTCTCCTCCAGCATCCTTGACCTTCCGGACCATGACTCCGCACCAAGCCACCTCCCGGTCACCGTCGTAGACCACGATCGCCTCTGAGTTACCCTGCACATGCAAAGACCAAAACACCATCTTTTTTCGGCACAAGTTCGTCCCAACTTGACCGACATAAGTCCACACATGCCACACCCCTCAAATAACATCAGTACCCAACATTATCAATTATTCATCACTAAAATATTCTAGACCTGACCACATGGTCTAACAATCTCCCCCTTGATGAATACATTGATAATATTTCAAGATTGCATAATGAGTAATAGGAAAATGCAGAAGCTTCAAAACAGATATAAGTGAAGAACTGAAGCTGAAAAGCCAAAAATCCAGAAAAGCTCCCCTTCAACACAAGAAGCTGAAAAACTCCCCCCTCAGCACAAGGGAAGAACTCCCCCTGAACACAAGGGAAGCAAATTTCTGCCATTTTCTCCCCCTTTGGCAATGTAATCATCAGGAAGCATCAAAGAAAGAATAATTCTAAGAAGGAGCAATGAGAGTAAAAATCAAGAAGCTTGTAGATTATCCAAGTTACTGTGCATTGATTTAATAAAATAACCAAGCCATATTTTTAGTAGAGCTATCAGTATCATATAAAGTCATATACCATATAGCAATGTCAAAACAAGTCTTTAGAATGATTAAGCAATTTAAATTAATAACAGGCATATCAACAATGACCAAACCGATTATAGATAGCACAATGAGATATCACAATGAAAATTTAAAGCCTAAAAGTGAAGTAAACTTTAAATCTAAATGAGCTAGCAGTCTCATGTAGCAACCTATTGCTCCACACTCAATTTTTAAGCATATGGCATGCTTGTAGCATACTTCTTTTCACTGATGGCATGCTTGAAACACACTTCTTTTCATTTGAACACTTTCTTTTTATTATATAGATACATATATATGTATGGCATGCTTGAAGCATACATCTTTCCATTTGAGTATTTTTTTATAGAGGTACATATATATGTATGGCATGCTTGAAGCATACATCTTTGCAACTTACTCTTTCTCTTTTTTTTTTTGTATAACATGCTAAATTGAGTAAGCATAAAAAGATTACAATAAGAAACAAACGAGCCTCAGCCAAGATTTAAAATAAGACTCACAATCAAGCTAATCCCTTTCGTCGAACATCGCAAAGTAATAACTATAATCAATCTAGCCAAAGTATTCCGCCATATCATGCTTTAGTTCAAATGTAGCAAATTAATTAAAACCAGTCATGATCAAAGCTACACAACACATGAGTAAATATGATAACGAGAGCTCTACAACTCATTTGATTTTAATAGCTTGGACTAGATGAATTGTTTGACAAGTATAATAAACATAGCTTTTGAATTGTTAAACCACAAGCTCCCCCTCAGAATAAGCCCATAGGATGCAACACACCTAACTCACATCACAAAAGAGCAAATCAAAATTTAAACTTAACAAGGTGTAGAGCAACATCACCTTATCCACATGGTCTCTCAGGAAGTGAAATCTCTTGGAAGCCATCAAAAAAAGTGAAGAACCATCAAGTGTTTCAATCAAGCAATGACATAAAAGACCGGAACCAAATTAAGCTTATGTTCTCCAACCTCGTCAGTTGTTCTTACATCACATCACAGGAAACATTGGTCTCACAGTACTGGCGTTAGTGATATAAGATTTAGGAATCCAGTACTGAGATATACGATGAACAGGTGCAGCAAAACTAGAACTAGAAACATGTGTGCGTGAGTGATCAGAACGCCAAAAAGAAGCCTGTCTAACTGCCTCTTGAAATGCAAACAAAGCTGGATAAACATTATTTGAATTATAACTCAAACCAGCATGTGAAACAGATTTAAAATCATCATAAAAGTTCTCTAAAAACCTTGCTTTCGCATTAGTTCTAGGAACAACAAAAGAAGATGCACGTTTTTGTCTTAAAGCATTCAATCTTTCCGTTTTCTCTTTCTTAACACGTCTAAAGCAAAATTCATGCAAGTGTCTATCTCTACCACAATAGGTGCAATAAAATTTAACATAATTAGAATTCTTTTGAGATGATGAGCTAGCACCTACACCATTAATAGAAGAGCTTTGCACAAAACCAGCAGATTTAAACACAGTTTGTTTTGATTCAGATTTTGCTTCAAATTTTTCAGGTTCAAGAACCTTAACAACTGTAGGAGGATTATTCTTGACATGCTCAACAAAATTAAATCCTAGACCACGATTTTTAACACTCACTTTTGACTTGTCTAGAATCATATTCAAAATTTTCTTACCAAAAGAAAATCTTTCTAAAGTGTCCTTAAGATACTCAATTTCTTTAGCTAGAGTAGGACAAGCAGTGCATGTGACAGATTCATTCACAATCTTCTTAGAAGCACTAGACTGAGCCAACCTTTCTTTTTCAGTAAAATCATTAAGTTGTCTAGTCAAAGCTTCTATTTCTATGGTGAGTTTAGGATAGTTAGAGTAAGAAGCTATCTCATGATAGAGCATCTGTTGAATTGTCTCCTGTGATGAATTAAGTCTAGCTTCGAGCAACCCACAATTAGAGCAAGTTTTAAGTGGAGCATTCGAAGTACTTGACTCTAAACATGTAGAAGAACTAAACTTGAGCTTTTCAATTTCACCATTTGTAAGTTTAAACTTTTCATCACAAGAATCATGTATCAATCTTAGTTCGTCAAGTTTAGCAGTTACATCCTCAAGTTGAACCAAGGTTGATGCATTAATTATTCTAGCAGTCTCCAACTCAGAGTGTAAAACTTGACAAGACTCACAAGATTCATCATCAGGAATAAAAGCTCTAAGTCTATTAATTTCAGAATTTAAGCTTTCAACAAGACTATCATTTTCTTTTAGTTTCTTTTTAGTCTTTTTCAATTCAATAGAAAGTTTAATCAAACCATCTTCAAGCTCATCATATGATGGTGTTACCTCATCGGAATCACTGTCATCTTCGTTGTCGTTGTCATTTCTTGCCATGAATCACATGCTCGTGAAGTCGTTGTTCTTCTTTTTTCCTTTAGAATCGTCGTCGTCGTCGATGTCGTCGCAACTCTCATATTCCACATCACTCAAATCAAGATGCTCAATAGTCGATACGATCTTTTCAGCAAGCTTGCGACGGAAATTGCCACCCTTAGTGTTGTTGTTCTTGGATGGCCGACGACGGTAATTCTTGTCTTCCTTGATCACCTTACCCTTGAGCTTAGGACACTCCGACTTAATGTGACCTGGCTCGCCACACTCATAGCACATGATCGAACGACAGACACCACCTCGCTTCTTCATCCTCATGTTGTTGAGTGCCTTGTATGCCTATGAGGAGATCAACACCAAGTCTTCTTTAGGGAGTTGTTCGAACTGTTCATCTGAAAAAGAGGATAAAGCAGACAAAGAAAAAGAACTCGACGAAGCAGCCTGCATGGGGTTAGTTATAAGAGCCAAAGATGAAGATTTATCAATCTTAGATGGCAAAACTTCCATCTCATAGGTTTTCAATCTAGAAAAGAGATCATCCATGGTTAAAGTATCTAGATCGATAGTTTGATTGATAGTCGTGACAACCATCAACCACTCAGAACCTAAAGATCTCAAAATTTTAGTTGCATTATCTTCATCAGTAGGAATAACATCAACGCCACGCAAATTGCTCAATATCTTTTCAAAGCGAGCAAAAAGATCATCAATAGACTCACCAGGCTTCATAGCAAAATCAGAATACTTTTTTTAATAAAGATTTTTACGCACTTTATTTATTTTAGTGGTTCCTTCATGATAATCGCAAAGAGTTTTCCATATTAAGTGGGCAGAATTAATATGAGCTACACGATCAAATTCTTTGCGAGAAATCCCTTGAAACAGCAAGTTACGAGCTTGGGCATTGAAATCAACATCGGTTTATTTAGATCAGTAACAGGAACAGGAACCACATAAAGTCTAGAAACTTTATTCCAAACATCACTACCTTGAGCCTCAATATAAGCTTGCATACGACACTTCCAAAAAGCAAAATCAGTACCATCTAGCATGGGGGGATGATTCACATACCTCTCTGACGCCAAAGCAACCCGCTCTGATACCACTTGTAGGATCGTTAATGGCAATCAAAGGGGGGTGAATGATTGTAGTCCACAGCGGAAGATTTTTCCTCAAATCGACTATTTTTCGATCGTGCAACCTGCCAACACAGTGAGTACGAAAAAGAGAAAGACAAACAGTTTTGGTACTATAGCGATTGTATATGTATCAGTAGCAAGCGAGTGTCGTCGATCAGTAGCAATCGTGCGCATATCAGAGTAACAAACTGAAAGACCGAAGATTTTGCCTTCTGATAATAGCTGCTGTAGCAATCTGATAATACTCACGTACTGGAGAAAATAAAAGCATTGTTTGCACTTGATCTCCTGCCTCCAAACTCACCTAACAGCAAAAAGATTTTCTAGTTGTCACACGCGGCCTTGACTTGCCTCGAGCGCACCAAAACGATTGATCCTAGGTGCAGCTGGCCAGCCTCACGTCATACACAAAAATCACACAGCCACTGCTAGCAACTCACATCAAGAAAAATCAATCAACTATACTTGACCTCCTCCTTGTACGTTCTAGTACCACTACATGCAAGCACAGCCACCACAAGTAGATGTGCAGCCACTAGCAGCAATAAAAGTAGCAATCAACACAATCAAAAGAGCAGTCAACTCACATGAAAAATCATGTGTTGTACAGCTGCTACAATCCCTTGGCTAATTTCCTCGTCAAAATCCTGCTGCTAGCCCTATTTTCTTCATGAACAGCCACCAAAACAGCACACCTACCGCCGCCCCTACTTCCAGTCGAGAGCCTTTTTTACGTCAAAGAGCGCAACCCTAATGCCAATCCACGTTGGCCTAAATACTCAACGTCCAGCACCTAGACTCTTTCCACCTAATCACATAAACATGTCTAGCCCATGTGCTGCACCATGAGCCCATCACCTATCAACTGATCTCACGTCCAGCCCATGTGCTGCACCATGAGCCCATCAATTCCTCACGTCGTATGGACACCCCAAAATTGTCATGTGTCGAAGCCTTCGGATCACACCTCCGTAGCTCCAAAACGTATCATCCATCTTCGATCTCTATGCGCCCCAATTCGAGCCCGACCGTCTCCTCCAGCATCCTCAACCTTCTGGACCATGACTCCGCACCAAGCCACCTCCCGGTCACCGCCGTAGACCACGTTCGCCTCCGAGTTACCCTGCACATGCAAAGACTAAAACACCATCTTTTTTCTGCACAAGTTCATCCCAATTTGACCGACATAAGTCCACACACGCCACACACCTCAAATAACATCAGTACCTAACATTGTCAATTATTCATCACTAAAATATTCTAGACCTGACAACATGGTCTAACATGTCCTCTGCGCACCACTCCGCCTGGAACATGTCTTCTCTGGTCTGCCTCGTTTCTTCACGTGATGGCAAAACAGCATCACATTGTTCCTCTTTCTTCTATGCAGTGCCTTGGCAAAGCAGCACCTCCCCCTGGCTTCTTTTCTGCTGGAGAAAAGCTACGTCGAAACACATGATTTCTCTCGGGAGCACCTGCTCCTCTTTTTATATTTTCTATTTCTTCAACTCCACAACTCCTCATCTTTTACATGACTTGCTCAGCCTTATAAAGGCTACAGACTTTGACCGCTGCTCGGCCTCAATGTTCGACTCAGCTCGGTTTCTAAGTATACGACTCGGACACAAAAAACTAAAGCGGAAAGCTAACAACAAAAAAATTCCAAAACAAGATTAAGTCTAACAACCTGGGTGAGACCGCCGGTGCAAGGTCTTGTCGTCCCTCCCGGGGCTGCCAATACCCTATGGAGAAGGTTGATGAATGTCCATTAATTCGTCGTGGTCGGCGAAGTCCTCCCTTAACTTGACACTCCCCCCGCTCTGGTGTGGCCACCGAAATAGGGTGGCGAGTAACCCCGACGCAAAGCTGGGGTCTCCTAGGGTGGGCACGGATACAATATCCATGCCAGAGACTACTGGCACCTCTAGGGGGTTGGCGCCATCCTGGACCGCAAAGGAACCCGGTGGCAAGGTTGGGGCCGAATCGGTTATGACCCGCTCGAGATGGGTTTCTACTGCGTTTGGAGTAGCACAGGCGCATGGGGTGTGTTCACTCCCATAAGGGGAGTGGGGGTGGCATGCGGTGACCTCTATGCGCCAGCTGGGGCTTGGGAGGTCTCGGCGGGAGCCGGCGATAGGGAAGCTAATGGGTATGGTCTAGACTTATCTAGAGACTGGAAAAGCAGGTTCATACCAGAATTCTACTGCAAGCCTCTACCATCGGCATGCAACTTATGATCTTATATTGATGCCTCCCCACCTATAGTCTCAAGCATTCTACCCTAGATCGAATTTCTAGCCTAACAGATTATTTAGCAGGAATCAGCAACACGAGTCCAATGACGAAGCACACGCTTTTCCCCCGTACTCTATCGGATGGGAGATTTAATCTAAACCTCCTACGAAGGGATGGTTCTATGTTAGCAGGCTGCCACTTTAAAGAAGATGGGGTTTTTAACATAATACTTTTGAAACAGGACGGGAATAGAAATTGATAAGTGGATGAGGGTTAATAAGGTAATTAGTGCAATATAGCAAGCTAGAAAAGCACAACTAAGTTCTTGCTACAGTTTCTATGTTATTAGCGTGGCCCGAACCTATTGTTCTGATACCATCTGTGACGCCCCGTGTCATTACCCTAGGGGTAATAACACTTAGGCACACGGATTACTATTCGTTTGCTCAGTAGAATACTGCTCTAACGAATAGTAAGCCCTCACCAGAGTTACGCAGCAGAACAATAAGATAGAAACTGTCCTTTATTTCAACAGTTAGCCACGCAGGGCTAAGGTCTTAATACAAGTTTTATACAAATACCCAAGGGAACTTCCCCGCTTCTCTTATGTCCGCCTGCAAGTACTGACCTATTCGTTCCACAAGCCAAACTAGCTCCCAACTCACCCCGGGTCCTCTTAGTCCAAGCCTTCTCCTCCAGCTATTGCTTCTGTACCTGCAAGTCGTTCGTCCCACTCGGGATAGCTCCCGGCCGGACTAGGATCTACAAAGGAGAATACTAACAAGGTTGAGTACACGAATGTACTCAGCAAGCATTAATAGCAAAAGATGCACAGGATGCACTACCTCTATTCATTATCACAATTTATAAATCATCCCACTTTAGAAAATAGATCACAGCAATTAGGTGGCAGATTTTAGTACTGAAAACACTACTAGTCACTCGGAGAGACGAAAGACCCCCTGTGGTTCCCGTAGACTCTAATCCTGGAAACTGGCATGAATTCATGATTTAGTTTAGCACTGCGCAGGCTTTGTACCACTTTACCCATAGCTATTCTGAACTCTCCGTGAATAGGGTCCACCGCATTGCCTTAGATGCGGGTTCGAGATCAGAATACAGAACGTTTTCCAGGTTACGTGATTAATTTCTCCACCCATCACCTTCCGTCGGTGCAGATTTAGTCACGGTGCTGACCTCATCATCCACTGAGTTCTGGTGAGGTTGGTTTAGGTAGCTTCTATCCTGCACTCAACACTCCACCTTAGTGCTATAGCGCATTGGATCCCCCACTTCCGGACTTTCCCCCACCGGTCCTGGGTTCCTCTGTATCACTCACTTACACCTATTACTTACCCGACGTGGAGAGCATAGTCACGTAACAAGGTAGCATTTTCTGCCCGTCGAAACGGGAAAATGGTTGGCACTGAATTTACGGCATCTGACCAAGCAAGAGTTTGTTGGTCCTTATATTATAACCATATGTAAAAAGGGGCCCACCTCTTACCTCATCGTCATCATCGTCGCTTTTCCCCCAGCCAGGGCCCCCTTTTTACCCTCCTAATAAGTCTCATTCTTTCTCAATCATCTTAATCATTTTATCTCAATCATTTTCTTTAGGTTTTGGCAAACCATTTTGATGCAATACTTATAATAGTGCAAGATAGGGTATATTTTTAAAGTAACTATATTCATGTTCAAGAGGATCGCTTGCCTTCGTAGAAGTAGGAAAGGTTGGTGTCGATGAAATTCTGCTCAGCTGCTCCTGTCGGTGCTGGTTCGTCTTCTGTAGCAAATCGGCAACACGAATAATAATATAAGTAAATACATAGTTGATTTGAGTGATAATAGGAGTACCTAAGTTAGAGGCGACTACCAGTTAGCACATTTTAATTAACTAAAACCTTTTCGAGACCTAAGCGGAGTTAGCACTTCCCGAAATAGCCATTCTATTGACTAGTTCCTCTAAGATCGAACACCGAGGTTCACGCTTAACTAATTAGTCGCAAGCATTCAGCGGCTGACAAATAATTTACTAGCAACTACCGCTGAGAAGACAGTACTCTACAACAAATAAATATAATCTACCTAATCCTAATGCTACCCCTAAATCTAAAATCCTAAATCCAACCCTAAACTCAACTCTAATTCCGACCCTACCCTACTCTCTCTCTCTCTCTCTCTCACTTCCACTCGGCCGACCCCACCCCCAAACTCAACACACGCACACACACAGCCCTCACACAACTCCTCTCCCGATCCCCTTCTTCCTCCCTCCTCCCCAAGGCGCCGCCGCCCCTTGCTCTCCTCGCGCCAGGGCCTTGGGGCGCCAGCACCACCACTCCAGCCCTATGCTCGTCTTCGGTCCCGCGCCGCTTCCCTCAGGCTCGACCCGACTCCGATCGCCTCCTCCTCATCCGGTGCGGCCAGATGCCAACGCCGCCACCGCTCGGGTCCTCTCCAGCTGGCCTTCACGAGCACGGCTCGACCCCTCCTCGTCTCGGCGTCCTCCCTCGGCGCCGCCGGCCCGACGCCGCCTCCTCCTGGCCCAGCTCCTCCCGGCCCGGCCAGAGGCCAGCGCCGCCGCGTCCTCGCCTCGCCTCGGTTCGGTACCAACCGACCCGACGCCGCCTCAACGCACCCGCTTGGTTCGGCCCGACTCGACTCCCCTCCCTTCCCTCGGTCACCTCCTTCCAGCGCGGCCGGAGGCCAGCGCCGCCGCTGCTCGGGTCTCCTCCTGTTGGAGATATGCCCTAGAATCAATCATAGAGATGATTGTATCACGTCTGTGTTTATGATTTCTTGAATAAATATTATTCTATTCCTTGAATGAATCGTTAGTTCTGAAGATCAACGAGTATGTCACTTGTTGGTGAAACTCTTCGACTCATATGATGTCGTTCTAAAAGTATCCCTGGTCGAATGTCACTGATCGGAACATTAGTGATCCTACGACCAGTACATGTATTGATTGATGATCATGTTTCACCGGTCATAGATATAGGGATATCGAATCAATAATGTAAACACATGTTAGAGAACATGGGGTTGGATTGACCCACCTTGAGACACTATAGAGATTGTTATGATTCTATGTGTCATTAGTTGGTCTCAAGCAATGATGATGTATAATCCTTAGACCTGAGATCAGCATGGTTCCCTACATGTGTAATAGCACTCTTAGGGGTTGCCAAACGCTTTGCTCAGAATCGGGTAGTTATAAAGGTAGCTTTGGGTATGCTATGAAACATGCGGAGGATGTGGTGGGCCGGATATGGATTTGCCCTCCTAACATAACGGGAGAGATGTCTCGGCCCTCAAGTAGTCGGATAAAGAAAGTGCATGGCCGTGCCACTAGTGGTCGAAGAGTTCGACCACGTAAGGTTATCCGACAACTCGATCGAGAAAGTATTGAACAGTTCATGGATGACACATTATCTCACCTGGAGTTCAAACCAGATATCGTGAGGCAAAGGAGAATACTAGAGTAAGTTGCTTAGTTCGATCAGATCCAGACAAGTCGTATGGTGATACGAGCAAGTCGTAGACTGATCGAACGAAATCACAGAGTGGTCGAAACCTGGTCGTAAGGAGTTAGGAACTGGTCGTGACCATGTGCGAACTGGTCGTATAAAGATAGGACCTGGTCGTAAGTGATGAGGACCTAGTCATAGATCATATTTCATTAAGGTTCGTCCGATATAATTTGTGTGTATTCGGGAATCGCTATGTCCTGCTAGGGACCGCTATGACTCGTGGTCGGAAAGGGTTTCCGAGTCACAACCGATTACACATAAACCTAACGGGTCACACACTTAATGGGATGGAACAAACCAGTACGAATACGATTCGTAAAACGTGTTCGGATAGAATCCGACACGGGGGCACTATATAAGGAGATGCTTGAGGCTAGTACCGGAGAGGACGAGAAGAGACATGTGAGTTGTTTCCACCGAAACCCTAGCCACCATCCTCTTGAGAGAGCCTTCCCGTGCGACTTGGTGCTAGCACACCGGCGTACGGTTGTTCCTTCTCTGGACGTGTGGATACCGTAGAGGCGCTGGCGCGATCATTTATTGCGGCCGAGGATGATCCGCGATCTTCACAAGGGACTGCGGAGGCTACTGGAGGAGACGATCTACTACGAGGACGTTGGACGATCATCTAAGACCACCACGTCGGTGCATTCGTCGTCGGACTAGGCTGCTCCAACTCTACTTCCGCTGCACTACGCGTTTGGTGGTAATGATCTATAATCATCTATCTTGCTTGGCTTCCTGGTTTACGTGGTAGATTTTTTAAATTGTTGCTAGCGTAGCCTACCCGTATCCCTACGCCTCCAGCATCGCCCTCACTCGCTCGGCTCGGCCCTAGCCCGCGCTACTGACCCGCTTGCTTCAACCAGGCCGGCTCGGCCTCCCGGCCGCCGGCGCCACGGCACATAGACCTCTCCCTGCTCACCACTCTACACTCTAGCTAAGATGCATCGCCTACACATGCACATGCGGCTATAGTATACTATAGTCCGACAACTTTACCATCACGCTGCCTCCCCCCTTTTTCCCCCTCCTAGCCGCCCCTTTCCCCTTGGTGAGCTGCCCCATCCCTTCCCCCATTACTGCCGCCCCTGCCCTTGGTGCTGCCCTACCGTGGTGCGCCTCCGTCTCGCCTTCGGAGCTGCCCGCCGTCGCGAGGAGAAGAGAAGGGGACAGCAGGCTGTTTCGGCCAAAGGAGGAGAGGAGGAGGAAGGCCATCTTCCCCAAGGTTCTTCCACCTTCATCCGGGTTGCTTCAAGGGTAACGATTGCCGAGCCTCATCGTTTGTTTAGTGGTAGACGTGATTCGGATAGTATTTGATTAGAACAGGTTGCTGCGAACTGAAAGTTAGATCTGTCCAGTAGGTTTCGGGGCCTGTTTCGTGTGCTTAGAGGCAGAATTATGGATTCTGGTCTCCTAGAGATATTTAGAGGATGCTCTTAGCTTTCGGTGGCCGCCAAGATCACCTCATTCCGACTTTCGAGTCAAAAGTTATGATAGATTTAATATCTGCTGTCCAGAATTCTGACGAGGATTACCTTTTGAGTTGTCTTTTAAAATAGGTGTATGTTAATGGACGAATCAGGGTTTCATCCCAACTAGGTTATGGTAGAGGATTCGATAACATTTTCATATTGATAAAGAACGTTCAATTTGGAGTTACCTATTAAAAGATATGTTCTTTTTAATGTTGCTGTTCGTTCTGTGGGCAGATTCTGTACTGAAGGTTCAAACAACTGTTAGCCTTTTAAATTGGCCGAGTTGGATTATCATGTCAACTAGAGTATTGTAGTTTAGTCAGTTAAGAATATACAGAAATTGGGTTTACCTCTTTTCGACTTCCAGATCTTAAGATATGTCAATTACCGTGCTGCTGTCCAGAATTAAGTTATGACAGAAATTGTTGTTTTCAGTTTCAGCTTTTGTTTTAGACCTGAGTTGTCAGGGTAGCGGGGTAGAACACCGATTAGTAGAATTGGGTATATCATGTCCTTATGGTAGCTATTTTATTTATTTAGGAGGTGGAGTTTCAGATCTAGGAGTACCATCTTTGCCGGCTAGCGCGTCGCATCGTGGAAGGCAAGTACCTTGCCACCTTTATTGATTGTGATTGGTGAATGTTTTTATGATCTTGTGGTGATTCCATATAATACATGAGAAGGTGGATTGTTTATGTTTTGATATATGTGTTATATCCATGTTTAGATATCATGTCTTTCAATATTCTCAATCCATGTTATACATTCATTTTGCATGTTTCATCCACGAGAGTGGATTTCAAGTCCCACCATTCCAATGTGGGCAGTGTTGGACATTGTCATGTCCCGTCCACGGGAGTGGATTTGAAAGACCCATCAATTCCAGGATGGGCATGTAAGACCCGTTAATTCCAGAATGGGCAACTTTGGACACCCGTATGAAACGTTCTTCATACGGGAATTGGATCCCCGCATTTTTGTTAAGATGCGGGCTTAAGTGAACACCGACGGGTGTGTCACTCGCTATACCGGTATAAGCATGTGCGCAGTCCATCCTTGATTACATTCATTCATTTCAAGTATTTCTTAAGTACTCAATCGATTCAATGTTCGCATTCTTAAATGGTGATATCCTGTTTGTATATATGTTATGTCTCTTTCACTGTACTTGCTGAGTCGTGGACTCACTCTTGCGTTGTTTGTTTATTTTAGGTAACCCCTGATGTTGGCTCACTTGGGAGGGAGTAGACACGCACTACTTGTTCACAACATCAAATTCATGTTGAAGACTAAATTTTAGTTTCATATTTCATTCGTTAATGATGAACTGTAATAATTAAACTATAATTGGAGAAGGAAGGATACCTTCTCCACTATGATGTTGATTTATTACTGAATGTGAACCTTCTTTATTGATTATCAGTATTAAATAACTTAGAAGGTGAAGGAAGGATACCTTCACCATGTCCTGTTTATGTTAATGCTGTCATTTGGTTGATATAATTATTTCATATTCTTCCGCAATGTGTAGATTGTTAGAGTAATTAGGTGGCATCTTGGCTTCCGAATAGCCAGGGTGTTACAATCATGGATAACACAAATACTCCTAGTATTTATCAAACATTTCCATTCAATAATATCTATATCATCCATCATTATACTTGCCTTAACCGCGAGAGAGCGAGGGACGTGCAGAAGGTGCTGCCTCTGAGACCAAACCCCCACATGATTATAATTATGAACCAAGCTAAGACAATCATACTAGATCCAAGACATAATTTAATAGCTCAAACGATAAAATGCAAAACTCTCAAATGCCTTTCCACTACCCACTTCTAACGATCGATCTGTCTCCTCTGTGGACAGTCAACTTCTAAAATTCACAACTTTCACTACAGGGGTCCAAATAAGGTGTTATAGGACTTTCTGGAAAGGTAATTAAATTCCCTAACTAAACCTAGTTGAGGGCCCTTTTTAATAGGCCATATAATACCCCTACCAAGTCAAATTAAAAGACATTAATATTCGCATTGGGTTCTTTGGACAGAACACTAAAACCACCATAACTTTTTCTACGAAAGTCCAAATCTTGCATTCTTTGGCTCTCTGAAAAGGTATGGAAATTACCTACATTTGTTGTTATATCGAGATCCTCTGATTTCCTCTTTAACTAATGGCTTAACCCAGATTTCTACAAACTGTTTGGATCTTGACAGATCAGCAGGACAGCGACACTAAAAAAATCATAACTCGCTGACCGTTAATAGGATTTGGGCGTTCTTAGCGGCCACTGAAATCTAAGGACATAACCCAACTATCTCTAAGAGATGGGAATCCCAAAATTGGCTTCTAAGAACATGAAAACAGCCGTACCAATTTCTGGACAGAACGCGATCTAGCAGCAATTTGATTCGATCTACTAAACAAAATCGTAAACGCATCTAATACCAATCATACAGTGATGAAATCTCTTCGTTACCCTTGAAGAATCGCAGGAAGACGAAGAACTTTCCCCGTGAAGATGATCTCCTCCTTCTTCCTTCGCGTGGCCGGGCAGCACCAAGGTTGATCCTCGCCCGCGGACATGGTAGTTAGGATCACGATCCTACTCTTAGAGTCTTACGATTCTACGAACCCACGACAGCCTGTCGATCCGAGTCTCACTGCGGATCCGATCCTACCCAAGGTAGTTAGGATCGCGATCCTACTCTTAGAGTCTTACGGTTTTACGAACCCACGACAGCTTATCGATCCTACTCGTAGAGACTTAGGGCAATTTTTTTTAGAGGCCAGGCTTTGCTGATATTTTGTTTTAGAGCAAAATTTGTTGATATTAATTTCTGAGAATGAAACTATAAATAAACAAGGAGCGTGCAAAATATTATATCGTTGTGGTAATGTCTGTTCTCCTGTAGTTCGAACTATATCACCCATCATGTCGTAACCATTATGCTTTTCGTTGTGTGATAAGAAGTGTTTTGCCCTTTTTGGTAATAAGTAAGTGGTAAACCTTATAAGAATCATACAAACTTATAGTATAGATGGTAAATATGTGTATTTTTACAAATCCGTAGAATCGCCGATTCTACGATTCGATACTACGATTCGATCCTACCGGAGGCAAATCGATCCGACTCGGGATCTCGACTCTGACTACCTTGCCCGCGGAAGGTCTCACCGGAGGAGGGAGCAATGATGGAGGGAGGAGGCGCTACAGTACCGTGCACTACAGTGCGGCGGCACTACAGTAACCGCGCTACAGTGAAAAGTGTTTAGGGTTTTGGTTGCCCTTCTTAAATCAGCTTCCCCTTGGGCCAAACAACGTGGGCTGAAAGCCCACGGCCCAGGTTCTCTAAATTTCGTTGTACACCCCCTCTTTAACTACTTAAATAACTATTTTCTAATTAGTCATTCCCTTAATTCAATTTCTAAATAGTCCTTCTCTTTAAATAGCTTAATTCTCTCTCGATAATCATTTCGAATACTTTTGGGGTATTACACTTTTCTAAATGGGAAAGAGCAAACAAATACAAGTTTTAACACACGAGAAAACACTATTCCTCACAGTGAGCACGAGACCAAGAGAAATAGTCATATAGCATTGATCTCAAAAAACAAAAGACAAGACCACAATTGAGGGCACATGTTCCACCAAAAGGGAGTTTCAAACATCAATAAATCACAATAAAACATTACTTTTGAAACTCAGGAAACACTTAAGCGGCAACGATAGAAAAGTTACAGGTTACAATCCTGAACTCCAACCTCAAATACTGATGGTACATTTTTTTCTTTATCAAAGAAAATAATTTTCTTTGATTACATCACCACTTGCCAACCCAAAGAAGAAGTACTTTTTAAAAAAAATAATTCACATTAATCACTTAAGAACCCATTAGAATAATCTTACGCATAGCCTTTCTCAACAATTTCAGCTACCACATTAAGCATGAACTAACAAAAGCTCACAAATGCAAAACTCCAAACTTTCCACTTAACCGATATTACGGGAGGCGGTCAAATTACTTTCTTTCTAAAAGAATCATCATCATTCTCACAAGTCACAATCCCTTGCAGACAATCTTATTAACAACAAGAATAATACATTCTTAACACGAATCGCTATCATCTACTCTTCCATTATAAAGCCCCCTAAAGGCTTACCAAATTGTTACATACCACTTTATCATCTCATCCTCATTTGAGAGTATACCAAAATCTTCAACCTCACTACAACATCCACTTTATTTTTTAGAGGGAATCTACTACCCAACTTTAAAGGTTATACCAAGACCCTTTCATCAAGGGCATACTATAGTCCGACAACTTTACCATCATGCAAACACGGGTCTCCGATTAAAGTATACTATAGCCGCATGTGCATCGCCTACACATGCACATGCGGCTATAGCATACTATAGTCCGACAACTTTACCATCATGCTGCCTCCCCCTTTTTTCCCCCTCCTAGCCGCCCCTTTCCCCTTGGTCGCCTACACATGCACATGCGGCTCAAGTGCTGATGGTTGACCATGATGCTTGAATGCAGGGATGGATGGTAGATCTGGGGTGGAGGTGGCTACTGGAGAAAGGAGAAGGCTGCTACAAAGGTATGAACTCACCTAGAGCTAAAAAGAAAATGCCTTTACCTGATGGTTGGAGATTGAGATGATTTTCGGGGTCGACGGTCAGGGATGAGGGTCGGTGGTGCTCAAGATTCACTTGACCTTTTTTCGACTACCTTGCCTGTTACTCCTACCAGTCGGAGTTCCGCTATCGGAGTACGTCGCAGTGTGTGGTCGTATCAAGGCAGTGATTAGATTGGTTCGGAACAGGGTTAATATGATTAATCCGATGATTTCCAAGGCTCAGATATGTGAATGAGATTCATGTCTCGGGAAAATTTCCAAGGCCGTGCTGGTTTTTCGTACTGTGCGTTATAGATAGTATGTGTTCATGTCGCCCGATAGAATTGGATTCTATGCATAACTTGTTTTTGCAGGGTTTGATGTGAATAGTATGGCCTATTGTGTATGTGATGCATGAATGGATTTTCATGGCCTGCGTGTCATGCTGTGAGATAGCCATCGAGCTACATATTATTGTATAACGGCCTGCGTACCGACATGTGATGCTTGAAATTATCCAATGTAATTCTTTACTAGCGTTTAGGAGTAAATACTTAGTAGATGAATGCGGTCGGAGACTTCAAGCATGGTGGTCGGAGAACAGGGAGCATGCTGATGGAGATCGACATGTTAAGGGCCATACTATTTCACAGTTTAATTTGATTATCTATGAATGTTTATTCCTGTTATGTTATTTAATCATGTTTTATCATTAGATGTTTTTGACATGATAGAATAGTATCCCTCAAGAAAAATTAAGTAAAATTGATGCCTTTCCAATTGCTACACCTATCACAATTTTGATCGTTAATTGGCAGGTCTACCAAAGTAGGGTGCCATTAACTATCTGAATAAGATGGGGTGGGTGTCGGACACCCACATGCGTAGTGTTGGTTTGACTTGACAAGGCTATCAAAATAGTTTTGGGCCTTGAGGCATGGTGTTGGTAGCCGGGGCATAAAGATGCCACCCAACGAACAAGAATCATATGCGATATGATTGGCAAGAGGTTGCCTACCTTAAATCACTAGGCTTCTAGCAGTGATGCCAAAGCTCACTAGAACTTAATGACTTACGGATCTTGGACTCACTATATATTGTTTGAGGGAAACATGGTTTATAGTGGGAGTATCTTTTGTTATCTATTGTTAAGTTGAGTTCGACCACTGGTCGTATGGTGATACGACCAGGTCTAGACATGTCGTATGATGATACGAGCAGGTCGTAGACTGGTCGAACATAACTACTGACATGAATGATTAATAGAAGATCTTTCATAAACTTAGTGCTAAAATCTTTGCATATATTTTCTGTTGTAGATCATGGCACCTACTACTTCTTCTGCACCTACCTTTAATTTGCGATCTATTCTTGAAGAGGAAAAGTTGAATGGTTCAAATTTTATTGGTGGTTTCATGTCGAGAATTGTTCTCAAACAAGAAAAGAAGGAATATGTTCTAGAGAATCCCTATCCTGAGGAACCGAGTGCTGATGCTACTCGAACTGAAAAGAATGCTTATGAGAAGCATTGCAATGACGTAGTCGATGTGCACTGCCTAATGCTTGCAACGATGAACTCTGAGCTTCAGAAGCAATATGAGACCACAGATGCTTACAATATGATTGTGAGTCTGAAGGGTATGTTTCAGGATCAAGCAAGGGCAGAGAGGTTCAACACCTCTAAGGCATTGTTTTCTTGCAGGCTATCAGAAGGTAACCCGGTCAGTCCTCATGTGATCAAAATGATTGGTCTCATTGAGAGCTTGGAAAAGCTTGGTTTTCCCCTTAGTCAAGAGTTGGCTACTGATGTGATTCTCCAATCGCTCCCTACAAGCTTTGAGCCTGTCATACTGAATTTTCATATGAATAGCATGGAGAAATCAATGACCGAGTTACATAGTATGCTTAAGGGTGCTGAGGAGAGCATCAAGAAAAGTTCCAATCATGTGATGATGGTTCAAAAGACTACAGCCTTCAAGAAGAAGGGTAAGTCGGGAAAGGGAAAAGGCAAAGGAAAGACTAAAGATGAGATCGAGAGTCTCAAGGCTAAGCTTAAGAAGCTTAAACTGGGTCCTAATCCTGACACAGAATGTTACCATTGTCATGAGAATGGGCATTAGAAGAGAAATTGCAAGAAGTACTTGGCAGAAAAGAACAAAGGAAGTATGACTTCCAGTTCAGGTATAAATGTTATACAAATTAATCTTGCCACTTCTCCGACCAGTTCTTGGGTATTTGATACCGGATCGGTTGCTCATATTTGCAATTCGATGCAGGGACTAATAAGGAGTAGAAGTTTGACAAGAGGAGATGTTGATCTTCGCGTAGGCAATGGAGCAAGAGTTGCTGCATTAGCTGTTGGCACTTTACCATTAGCTTTACCTTCAGGATTAGTTATGGAACTAAATAATTGTTATTATGTTCCAGCTTTAAGCAAAAACATTATTTATGCTTCATGCTTAGGAGCAGAAGGTTATGAATTCAGAATAAAGATTAATTGTTGTTCAATCTATTTTGAAGATATGCTTTATGGCCATGCTCCATTGGTGAATGGATTGTATGTCTTGAATCTTGAAGATATGCCTATTTATAACGTTAATGCTAAGAGACTTCGACCCAATGAAATGAATCTCACTTTTATCTGGCATTGTCGACTTGGTCATATAAATCAGAAGCGCATGATGAAGCTCCATAAAGTGGTCTTCTAACCTCATTTGATTTTGAATCATTTGAAACATGTGAATCTTGTTTACTTGGCAAGATGACAAAAGCACCTTTCACGACCAGAGGTGAAAGGGCGAGTGACTTATTGGCCCTAGTACATTCGGATGTATGTGGACTTATGAGCACGTCGGCCAGAGGTGGTTTTTAGTACTTAATAACTTTTATTGATGATTTCAGCAGATATGGTTATGTCTACTTGATGAGACATAAGTCGGAATCCTTTGAAATGTTCAAGGAATTTCAAAATGAGTTACAAAATCAACTTGGCAAGACAATCAAATGTCTACGATCAGATCGTGGAGGTGAATATTTGAGCCATGAGTTTGGTGATCATCTAAAGACGTGTGGAATTGTTCCACAACTCATTCCACCGGGAACGCCTCAATGGAATGGGGTGTTTGAACGACGGAACCGAACATTGTTGGACATGGTTCGGTCAATGATGAGCCAATCTGATCTTCCATTGCAGTTCTGGGGATACGCTCTAGAAACAACGGCTTTCACTTTAAATAGGGTTCCATCAAAAAATGTAGAGAAGACACCATATGAGATATGGACCGGGAAGTGTCCTGGTTTGTCTTTTCTCAAGGTATGGGGTTGTGAAGCATATGTCAAACGTTTGACGTCTAATAAACTCACACCCAAGTCTGATAAGTGCTTCTTTGTGGGGTATCCTAAGGAAACTAAAGGATATTACTTTTATAAGCGGGATGAAAACAAAGTGTTTGTTGCCCGTAATGGTGTCTTCTTGGAGAAAGAGTTTCTTTCAAAAGGAGTCAGTGGGAGTAAGGTGCAACTCGAAGAAATTCGGGAACCATCCGAAAATGTTTCAACTCTTACTGAGCCTCTACAGGATGAACAAAATGTTTTGAACCTGTAGATGAAGCATCAGTCCCACGTAGATCTAAAAGGCCACGTCAATTGCCTATAAGGTATGGGCATGGCGTGTTATTATTGAATAATGGTGAGTCTAATACTTATTCGGAAGCGATGGTAGACCCAGACTCTGAGTCATGGCTTGAGGCCATGAGATCCGAAATAAAGTCCATGCATGACAATCAAGTTTGGAACTTGGTTGATGCACCTGATGGTGTTAAAACCATTGAGTGCAAGTGGATTTTTAAGAAAAAGATAGATATGGATGGAAATGTTCACATTCACAAGGCACGACTAGTTGTGAAGGGTTTCAAACAAATTCAAGGTGTTGATTATGATGAAACCTTCTCTCCTGTTGCTATGCTTAAGTCTATTCGGATCATTCTAGCTATTGCTGCATATTTCGATTATGAGATATGGCAGATGGATGTCAAAACGGCTTTCCTAAATGGAAACCTAAGTGAGGATGTGTACATGACACAGCCTGGGGGTTTTGTCGATCCAAAGGAAGCTAGAAAGGTATGCAAGCTTAAGAAGTCCATCAATGGATTAAAGTAAGTATCTCGGAGTTGGAACATTCGTTTTGATGAGGTGGTCAAAGGGTTTGACTTCATCAAGAACGAAGAAGAACCTTGTGTTTACAAGAAGGTTAGTGGGAGCAAGCTTGTGTTTCTGATCTTGTATGTGGATGACATACTACTACTGGTCGGAAATGATATTCCAATGCTTGAATCTGTTAAAACTTCATTAAGAAATAGTTTCTCAATGAAAGATTTAGGAGATGCAGCATGTATTCTTGGTATAAGGATCTATAGAGATAGATCTAAGAGGCTAATTGGATTAAGCCAAGACATGTACATTGACAAGGCGTTGAAACGGTTCAACTTGCAAGATTCCAAGAGAGGTTTCTTGCCCGTGTCACATGGTATTAGTCTAAGCAAGACTCAGTGCCCTACGACCACTGATGAGCGAGACAAAATGAGTAGAATTCCATATGCTTCGGCTATAGGATCTATGATGTATGCCATGTTGTGCACACGACCAGATGTGTCGTATGCTCTAAGTGTTATGAGCAGATATCAGTCAGATCCAGGTGAAGGTCACTGGATAGCAGTCAAGAATATCCTTAAGTACTTGAGAAGGACTAAGGATGCATTCCTTGTATTTGGTGGTGAGGAAGAGCTGGTCATAAATGGTTACACCGATGCTAGCTTCCAAACCGACAAGGATGATTTCAGATCGCAATCAGGGTTTGTGTTTTGTTTAAATGGAGGAGCAGTAAGCTGGAAAAGTTCCAAGCAGGGAACGGTTGCTGATTCCACAACAGAGGCTGAGTACATTGCGGCTTCGGAAGCTGCGAAAGAGGTCGTATGGATTAAAAAGTTCATTAATGAGCTGGGTGTGGTTTCAAGTGCTTCCAGTCCAATGGATCTCTATTGTGATAATAGTGGAGCCATTGCACAAGCAAAGGAGCCTAGATCGCATCAAAGGTCCAAACACGTACTTCGGCGATATCACATTATTCATGAGATCGTTGAGAGAGGTGATGTGAAGATATGCAAAGTGCACAC
The DNA here is from genome assembly GCA_036346255.1 of Ampelocalamus luodianensis. Taxonomy (NCBI): domain Eukaryota; kingdom Viridiplantae; phylum Streptophyta; class Magnoliopsida; order Poales; family Poaceae; genus Ampelocalamus; species Ampelocalamus luodianensis. The sequence continues at coordinate 34,714,469 of CM070628.1, read as the reverse complement.
GGATTTGAATGTTGCTGATCCGTTGACAAAATCTCTCCCGCAACCTAAGTATGAGACGCACACAAGAGCTATGGGTATTCGATACCTATATGATTGACTCTAGTGCAAGTGGGAGATTGTTGGTGATATGCACTAGAGGCAATTATAGAGATGATTGTATCACGTCTATGTTTATGATTTCTTGAATAAATGTTATTCTATTCCTTGAATGAATCGTTAGTTCTGAAGATCAACGAGTATGTGACTTGTTGGTGAAACTCTTCGACTCATATGATGTCGTTCTAAAAGTATCCCTGGTCGAATGTCACTGATCGGAACATCAGTGATCCTACGACCAGTACATGTATTGATTGATGATCATGTTTCACCGGTCATGGATATAGGGATATCGAATCAATAATGTAAACACATGTTAGAGAACATGGGGTTGGATTGGCCCACCTTGAGATACTATAGAGATTGTAATGATTCTATGTGTCATTAGTTGGTCTCAAGCAATGATGATGTATAATCCTTAGACCTGAGATCAGCATGGTTCCCTACATGTGTAATAGCACTCTTAGGGGTTGCCAAACGCTGCTCGTAACTGGGTAGTTATAAAGGTAGCTTTCGGGTATGCTATAAAACATGTGGAGGGATATGACTGGTCGGATATGGGATTTGCCCCTCCTAACATAACAGGAGAGATGTCTCTGGGCCCCTCGAAGTAGTCGGATAAAGAAAGTGCATGGCCGTGCCACTAGTGGTCGAAGAGTTCGACCACGTAAGGTTATCCGACAACTTGATCGAGAAAGTATTGAACAGTCCATGGATGACACATTATCTCACCTGGAGTTCAAACTAGATATCGTGAGGCAAAGGGAGAATACTAGAGTAAGTCGCTTAGTTCGATCAGATCCAGACAAGTCGTATGGTGATACGAGCAAGTCGACCGATCGAACGAAATCACAGAGTGGTCGAAACCCGTCGTAAGGAGTTACGAACTGGTCGTATAAAGATAGGACCTGGTCGTAAGTGATGAGGACCTAGTCGTAGATCATATTGCATTAAGGTTCGTCCGATATAATTTGTGTGTATTCGGGAATCACTATGTCCTGCTAGGGATCGCTACGACTCGTGGTCGGAAAGGGTTTCCGAGTCACAACCGATTACACATAAACCTAACGGGTCGCACACTTAATGGGATGGAACAAACCAGTACGAATACGATTCGTAAAATGTGTTCGGATAGAATCCGACACGGGGGCACTATATAAGGAGATGCTTGAGGTTAGTACCGGAGGGGATGAGAAGAGACACGTGAGTTGTTTCCACCGAAACCCTAGCCACCATCCTCTTGAGAGAGCCTTCCCGTGCGACTTGGTGCTAGCACACCGGCGTACGGTTGTTCCTTCTCTGGACGTGTGGATACCGTAGAGACGCTACTGCGATCGCTGTTGCGCTGAGGACGATCCGCGATCTTCACAAGGGACGCGGAGGCTCTTTGGAGGAGACGATCGACTACGAGGACGTTGGATGATCATCTACGACCACCACGTCGGCGCGTTCGTCGTCGGACTAGGCTGCTCCGACTCTACTTCCGCTGCACTGCGCGTCTGGTGGTAATGATCTATGATCATCTATATTGCTTGGCTTGGTTTACGTGGTAGATTTTTTAAATTGTTGCTAGCGTAGCCTACCCGTATCCCTACACCTCCAGCATCGCCCTCACTCGCCCGGCTCGGCCCTAGCCCGCGCTACTGACCCGCTTGCTTCAACCAGGCCGGCTCGGCCTCCCGGCCACCGGCGCCACGGCACAGAGCCCTCTCCCTACTCACCACTCTACACTCTAGCTAAGATGCATCGCCTACACATGCACATGCGGCTCAAGTGCTGATGGTTGACCATGATGCTTGAATGCAGGGATGGATGGTAGATCTGGGGTGGAGGTGGCTACTGGAGGAAGGAGAAGGCTGCTACAAAGGTATGAACTCACCTAGAGCTAAAAAGAAAATGCCTTTACCTGATGGTTGGAGATTGAGATGATTTTCGGGGTCGACGGTCAGGGATGAGGGTCGGTGGTGCTCAAGATGCTGATGCCGTCGATGAGGATGGTGTTGCCAGTCGTCCTTCTGGCCGCCTTGGTGTCACTGTGCTCCTGGGCTCCTTAGCTCCCTTCTTCTGCCTTTGGTGGGGAGGGCTGGTTCTGGAGGGGGAATGGGCGTGGGTGAGAGGGGAAATGAAAGTTAAGGCTGGGGAATGGATATGGACACATGTGGCCTGGCATTCTTCGCCACAGTGCATTGAGAAGGGATGGGGATGTGCTGGCGCGGGGCGGGGAATGAATGTGTGCCTGTTGTCTTTGCATCGCTATGTGCTTCTTGGCCTTGTGAAGGGCAGGGGGGATGAATGGTTTTGTGCTTAGGCATAGCTGCTGTGTGTTTGAATGATACGATATGCTTCTAGATTGATGGATGCAGAATGCACTCTTGCAAATAATGTGATTATTGACTTACTTATCTAATGCAAATGGCAATGACAAGTATTTTAATTACCGACTTGATTCTACTGCGGTGCTGAATGATGAGATTGCATGAATGATGCGATATGCTTGAGCTAAATGAAAGCGATCTAACACTATCGTTAACTCACCACTAAGATAAGATTAACCGCTGCTAAACCACGATTACTGCTACGAGGTTAGGGTTAAATAACGCAGGTCCTCACACTTGCGCATCCTCGAAGGAGCGTAGTTGCGGTGGCGGCTGTGCAAAGGTCTAGGGGAGATTGTTGTCGAAAACTTCATGGAGGGCTTCCCTTAGGTGTTTAGCGTAGGAGGAGAAGAGGTCCTACAGAGTGCGATCAGTTGCTGACTTGAGTTGTTTCGGCGACAACTTGGCGGGGACGAAGCATTCCGGGCCGATCGGGAAAGGTCTGAGTTGACGTGCTGCTCCCCCGGGGATCGTGCGACACCGCCGCCACCTCTGTAGGAACCATCCTCGCAATTGTGCCGGGGTGACCGGTCTCGCTCTCGGTTTGAGCCCAGCCGCAGCTTGTTGGCTCCCGCGTTGGGGCGCCTGTGGTCGGGGCGACTGCTTCGGTTGTGATGGTTGTCGTCGTTGTCACCGTCGTCCTTGCGCCTTTGGTTGAAGTGCGAGGAGTGTTCCTCGTTGGTCGATCGGCGCTGTTGGAATTTTCCCTTGCTTTTACGTGATGGCAATGCTTTGCCTTGGTACAGCAGCCCCCCCTGCAGCTTGAAATTCTTTGCGTCTACTGTTCCTCCGTGGGACTCACTCGTCCTCGCTTCGATACGACTCGCACGCAGTAGCCATTGTCTTCAAGATGCGATGAAATAGCCTCTCTGTTGCTAACACCTCTCGACTTGCAAAAGATTGCTTGAAGTAGTCCTCTGGTCTCCACGTGATGTAGGCGACTGCTGCCCTCACCTCGGTTGTTCCTTCCTGCGGATAAAAACCAAGACGCCGAGACTAGCGCTAAAACAAAGAACGACTCCAAGAACATGTATTCGGAGCACGCTCCTCTTTTGTGTTTTCTTATTTCTTCTCAACTCATACTTCACATTGCTCACCCTACTACACAATCTTTACAAGGTACTGGTCCTTTTTACACACACGTAACCTAGGCCAAGCCGACTCACGCACACATATGAAACCGACTTTAACTCTAACAGCTAAACCAAGCAAGATTCGACTCCAAATCAGCTAAAAACAGAAAGGAAAACTAAAACAAGATTAATCCAACAATCACCCCTTTAATCTTGTTTCTTCATCTTGATCACGCCGATCTTCTCTCTCATCTGAACTTCCAAGTCTTCCTCTTTTACCTGCACTCCTGTACGTCGTTCCTTCTTGGGCCGATGCTGCCCTACCGCCTGTGCTTGTTTCATCCTGAGCCATGCACAAACCAACGCTTGCCGCGTCTTGCACCTGGACTGAACTTGTCCTTCCTTGCACGCTCGTCTGGGCTGGAGCCCTTGCTCCCACAACCACCTGGGCTGGAGCACCTGCTCCCACGACCCCCTTGGCTGGAGCACCTGCTCCCACGACCACCTTATCTTCGGCATTACCTGAGCCTCTCGCTCTTCTCTCTTGGACCAAGCCTGTCCACTTCCCCACGTATATCTTAGCTGAGGCTACACCGCCTCTCCCTCCAGCGTCAACTTCGTGTACACCGCGCTCTTCATGCACGTGGGACTTGCTGCCCCCTGGAGCGCCCTGTGCACCTTGCTGCTCGCCGTCTGGACCTCCCAAGACTCCACCTGTCGCGCCTCCTGCGCCAACTGCTTGCCTCTCCTGGGTCCCACCATGTTCTGGTTCAATACCCAAGTCCCACTCTGGCTCCTCCAGACTGTTCTTCACACAAACCGGTTTACAAGTTTTCAGAGAAATTTTGTACAACCGGTTCGAAGATCTTTTCACCTTCATCAACAGATCTTTGTTCTTGTCATAGACACGCAAGAACTCATCCTGCAGCACCACCACCGCACTCTGCTCCGCCATCCGCCCGAGATCGAGTATATTGTTGCACAAACTCGGTATAAAGTAAATATCGGGCATCATCTTTCGATCGCCATTCTTGCATTACAACAAAGATTGATCCTTTGCCTCTTATCTTCACCGTCGAGTCGTCAGCAAACTTGATCTTCCCCGAAATCTTCTCGTCAAGCTCATAGAACATAGAGCGATCTCCTGTCATGTGATTGCTTGCTCCATTGTCCAAGTACCACTCATCAGTATGATCACGGTTGCCTCCCTCCGTTCGTAGTTTAGGAACTACGTTCTCTTTGTTCAACATCACCATGATTGGCGCCTCTTTGTCACATAAGGAGAAAGCGGTGGCTCGTCATCGTCTTCACAAGCTCGGATGAGATTTGCCTCCTTGTTCTTCTTCTTGTTTGGACAATCCGAAGCATAGTGCCCATACTTATCGCAGTTGAAGCACTTTATATGGCTGCGACACTCCGACGCGTAGTGACCGAATTCTTCACATTTAAAACACTTGACATGTGACTTATCACGTGATCTGTCACCACCACCTTGCCTAACCCCATCTCCAGGTCCTCCTCTGCCGCCTCGCCCACGCCCGCGTCCATGCTCGCTTCTTGTATCTCCCTTTAATAGCAACACCTGCTCGTTATGGGACTGGTACCTCTGCTCATTACGGGACTGATACCCCTTCAGTAGCTCCTCATGCACCTTGAGGGAACCGGTGATCTCCTCGATCTTCTTTGTTTCCAGATCCGGGGAGTACATGAGCGTGGTGACGACAGGTACGAACTTTTCTGGTAGCACGCGCAGGTATTTCTTCACTGCCACAGATTCCTCCATCTTACCGCCGAGAGAGACAATCGATTATACAATGAAGTCGCATGCCGGCGAACTCGCCCACCGGCGGGTTTCTCCCATCCGAGATTCTCGAACTCGGTGTGCAAGTGCGAGCCGCACTTCCTTCACGCGATCAACTCCTTCGTGCATCTTCGAGCGCCACCACGCCTCACGTGCCGTCTCCTTGCCGATGAGTTGCCGCATCATCGAGTCTGGCACTGCCTGGTAGATGATGGCCAAAGCCGTTTGGTCCACCTTGTCGTCCACCTCCTTGTCCTTTGCCTTCGGATCGACTGCACCCAGACCCCCTGGGCGCGCATGTTCGCCTTCATCTTCATAGCCCACACTGGGTAATTGTCGGTCGTCAGAACAGGATATAGGAGAGAGAACGGCCCATCCCGGGCCTTCACCTTGTCGCCCATGATCTTCAGGTACCACCAAGATCAGAACGCTCTGATACCAATTGTTGGAATTTTCCCTTGCTTTTACGTGATGGCAATGCTTTGCCTTGGTACAGCAGCCCCCCCTGCAGCTTGAAATTCTTTGCGTCTACTGTTCCTCCGTGGGACTCACTGTCCCTGCCTTCGATACGACTCGCACGAAGTAGCCGCTGTCTTCAAGATGCAGTAAAATAGCCTCTCTGTTGCTAACACCTCCCTGACTTGCAAAAGATTGCTTGAAGTAGTCCTCTGGTCTCCACGTGATGTAGGCAGCCTGCCTGCCCTCACCTCGGTTGTTCCTTCCTGCGGATAAAAACCAAGACGCCGAGACTAGCGCTAAAACAAAGAACGACTCCAAGAACATGTATTCGGGAGCACGCTCCTCTTTTGTGTTTTCTTATTTCTTCTCAACTCATACTTCACATTGCTCACCCCTACTACACAATCTTTACAAGGTACCTGGTCCTTTTTATACACACACAGAACCTAGGCCGAAGCCGACTCACGCACACATATGAAACCGACTTTAACTCTAACAGCTAAACCAAGCAAGATTCGGACTCCAAATCAGCTAAAAACAGGAAAGGAAAAACTAAAACAAGATTAATCCAACAGGCGCCAAGGTTGTCGGCTGTTGCGAGCATAGCGGTGCTGTTCTCCTGTGAGGTTGTCGTTAACCCCCTCGAGATTCCAGAATGCTATGGGTGGCAACTGGCTAGGCTTCCCTTTGGATTCCGGTGTGCCGTCGACGGCTCTGATATTCCACTAGAGCCTTGTGGTGATCGGCTCGTAGGGGACCGTGTCCACGGTGGTGATGAAGTCGTCTAGGGGTGCAGCAATGTGGTCCTCGATGTAGTCGAGGTGGATGATCACTGGATGATCACCCAGTGGGTGAGACCGCACTTCCACTTGTCTGGGAGGCAAGAGCTGATTTTAGGCAGAGGAGGCCGGGAGTCGTTTCCTCGGTGAGTGAAGGTGATCCAAGCCACCTTGGTGATGGAGCTCGGATTCGCTGTCCAGGCCAGGGGTTGAGTATCCTGGTGTCTTCTTTGCTAGGTGAGGCTCCTTCATGGGATTGCAAAGCGCACTTCCACCCAATGATGCACTCGGCAATATCCGTCCTCCAGGCGTACACCAGTAGCCCCTCGAGGCAAAGACGCACACAGAAGAACATCGCCACCCCAAAGGCGTGGGTGACCGTGCGCCAAGGCCGAACGTGAAACTCCAGTTCGTCATGATGGAACATTCTCGCCACATGCACTCTGTTCCGGGTCCACCTACTTTCGAACTTGACAAGGTATTCCTTCGGGTGGTGGAGGGAGACAACTACCTCGCTATGACGACCTTGTCGTCGACACCGGCACCCTCTTCTAGGACCCAAGCCACAAGAGCGGTGCCTCCCAGTCATCGCAGTCTCTTTCGAGTTGCGGGGACTTGTTGATGATGCAGCAGTCTTCCTCCGGTCCGGTGTCAGGGGCGCCGAGGAACATGGCTTGAGCAGGGGGCTTCGCGGGGTCTTGACGACCAGTCGGGTTAGGCGGTGGTTGTCGAGGCCAGCGTCCCAGTGAGGGGGCACGTAATAGAATGGGTGGAGGGGATGTAAGACGATGTCTCTGCTAGTAGGAGCTCGCTCGATGTCCTCTTTGGAAGCAAATGTAGCATTTGATTGGATCTCAACAAACAGAGACTTTGTGGTTGAAAGCTAGGCAGCAGAAACACCTTCTTTTTGAACTGCAGAAGAGGAGGCTTGGGGCGGAACTGGTGGCCCTGTTGAATGCCTGCCGCATGGGAGGTGGTCTGCGACTTGACGTCTCGGCGCAGCGCCCATCGCCAGCCATCATTACCCCCACGGAAGTTGGCTTTGCGCAATTGGAAGGGGGTCGAAGCCTCTCTGACACCAGGGCATGCAGCTTCCACAGGGTCACGCGAATGGGACGTCGAGGAGGGAGGGCGCTGGGCTAAGGAGCTAGCCTTCGGGGAGGGGGATGGCGAGTGAATGCTGAGGGAGGCGCTAGCTTGCACCTTTTGCAGGGGGCTGACTTAGGAGTGGTTCGGCGCAGTGATGAGAGAGAACCCAAGCTTGGAGCCGCACGCTGGAGGATCTTGACTTCGGGGGCCGTCTTGAATGCTGGTAGTTGGGGTGGAGGGCCACCATCCGGAATTGAAGGCGGGTTGGAGCCGGGTTGGGGCCAAGCTGGCTGGTGGGTACTGAGGGTAATCTTCAAAGCTGTTAGTTGGGGAGGAAGGGCGTCATTCGGGCTTGTAGGCGATGTGGAGTCAGGTCAGGCCTCTGCGGCGCATCTTCAACGCCCCCCTTTGCGGTTGGGCACCGGTGACGGGTGACTTGGTGAGGCAGGGAAAGGGGAAGGGAGGTGGCAGCAGGGTGGGAGGTAGGGAGGCACGGCTCCCTCGATTTTTTTTTTTTTTGTTATAGTAGTAATTGTATGCTCAATGTTATAGTAGTAGTTGTATGCTTTTTTGGCTAGTTGTTAGGAAGCACTTTAGTATCATCTTGCTGAAATTACATCATCATTCTTGGGCGGCAGATCTGACGAATGGCATGTTTTTTTAAAGGGAATAATTCCTTATTTGCTACTAGAAATTGGCCGGATTGCTAAAATGTCATCGCGAAATTGCTTGTCCCTTCATTGCCATCAGATCTCAACATTTGTTCATTTTTTTTGCTACTCTTGTTAGCCTTGTTAGATCCCGCCGTTAAGCATGGAAAAATTATCAAAATATCCATTTTACCCTTCTTCATCCTTTTCTTCCTCCTCATTCATCCTCTTCTTCACTCCCGTGATCTCCCGCTGCCGCCACCACCCCAGTCTCCCCACCCACGCCGCCCCCGCTCCCGCCACCCGTTTGCCTCGCCCTCCCTCACGCGGCTGCTACTAACATCGGTCACTCCTTCCCCTCTCCATACTTCTTCTCAATCGCGACAAAAGAGAGAGAGAGACAGAGAAGGGGAGGGGAGGTAGTGGCCTTGCGACGAGGAAACAATAACATGTTTTAGGAGGCGGAGAACTCAAGGATGGTGGTTTGCAGCGCGGGAGAGGATAGAGGCGGTCAGAACAGGGCGACAATAGGGCAGCAGGTCACAAAGGAGGCGAACATGGCGGCGAAGGATTCCGGCGGTGAGGGGGCAGAGGTGCGCGTGCATGGCGTGTTCTTAAGAACGAGAATTACATTTTGGGGGTTGAGATGAGTGGTGGTGGCGCTGAGGACGCTGGCATTGGCAGCATCTATGGCGGCCATGAGAAGAGTGAAGGTGGTGGTGGTGGTGGATAGAATCAACTCGACGAGGAACACCTCATGATGTGAGCGGTTTGGCAAGGGGATGTCCGAAGCGGCAGATCGGCAAAGACGGTGCGGTGGTGGCAGTATGATCCGTCATGGTGCGGCCCGGCGATTGCTCGGACGGTGCGAGTGAGGAAGGAGGATCGGTGGCACTCGTGGTGGCGGTGCGTAGTCCTGATTTTGATGATGTGAATCCCACGCAAGGTGTATTTCGCCATATTGGCAACCACACCATCGGATTTTGGTAATAAAGATCCAATTAAAGGATGTTGACATCCACATAGTTGACCTTTTTCTCACTCCTCTCTGTACACATTCTCATCTTCTCTTCATCATCCCTCCCCTCATTTGGAGCCAAGTTAGCTAAATCCGATGACATGGTTGTCAAAATGGCAAAAACTACCCTGAGTTGGATCTCCGTCAGTAAAACTGCTCTTCAAAACCATCTTAGGGTATAAATTGACCTGGTTTTGTAAGTTGGGGGTTAAATAGCCAGTTTTATAAGTTGGAGGGGTTAAGTAGCCGGTTTTATAGTTGAGTGTTATGTAGATTTTTTGGAAAGTTCAGGGTATAAAATGGAGTTATTCCTTTTATTTATGAAATGTTGAAGAACACATTAAATGTAATTGTTACGCTTTGAGGTCAAAAAACGTAATCTGCTTTTGAGACGAGGTGCACGGATTCAGATCCTCTGACATTCCAATAGTAATGGTAGAGCTACAATACCATACCATTAGGTGAATCTCACTCATCTATTTACCAAACGAATGCACCAAATTAGTTGGTTTTTTAAAAAATGGTACAATATTTTTTGGGTTATTTTTTGGGCACTACAGTGTCGACCGCATCTTGTTCCCTCATTTTTCTTTCATCGGATGGTCCAAGTTGATAATATCACGATGATATTACAATACAAAGTCAGAGAATATGAATTTGAGGTGCACACTTCCCTGTTCTTCCCTTCATCTCTTCCGCAATCTCCTATGAGGCTGTCCTTAGCTCTCCTGAAAAAAATACATATTCCCCACCCCTGCCAATTCTGATCGAGAGTGTATCCTAAATCCCAGTCAGTGCAAGAAACAAGGTCTGCACGACGGGCTAAGTTCCAGAACACGAAGGGGTTGACGACGAGCTCGGCTATAGTCAGGGCGTATCCAAAACAAAAATAACAGGGTATCCGGTGTTCTTTATTTGGGCTAAGAGGTGTTCAATACTGTTCATACATGAGATATATCTATAGAAAATAATTTTGGACCCGGTGTCCTGTGCACCCTGGTAGCTCTTCCTGGATCCACGCCTGACTACAGTGTTGGATGGGCCTCAAACATAGCTTATTTGGACTTTCACAACCACGGCGAGCGGTGTCGATGTCTTCGATGGCAGCGGTTCGAGGTATCAACGACATCGACGGCGATCATGTGCAGCATCTGTGGCTCCGGCGGAACTTCTACAGTGGTGGTGTGTAGCATCTGCCGAATTTTTTTCAATTTAGCCTTTTTTTCGTAAAAAACGCATATTTATACCCCTGCTAGTCTTATTTCCAGTTTTGGACCCAGGGGGTCGGCGCCGTGAGTCATGGCGCTGAGGTCCCGAACCCTAGCCACCGGGGCAACAGGCGTGGGCCGTGGCCGTACCTCGGCGCCATGACTCACGCGCCGAGCTGTGTTAGCTCGGTGCCACAGATCTCAGCGCCGAGCATTCAAAAAAAATAACCGCGGGCCCTTCCCCCTTCCTCTCTCTCTCTCTCTCTCTCGCCTTCGGCTTCCGTCGTGTAACATCCCAATTTTGAGCTTGTGTTTAAAATGTAAGAAAAATGAGTAGAAATTAAAACTTTTTCTTACATCCTGTATTTCCTTTTGTACCAAGCAAGTATTGTACAAGAAGTTATGGAAATACGAAGTCACAAGTCTTTTGATCCAAATCTTGAGCTTTCAAAAACAATCTTGTCAAACCTCTTGATCATCTCCTGGAAATATTTTTCCTAAGTTCTTGGGATGGTATGTGACCCCTCTGAAAAGTTTCACAATTTTTAGAAATTGTTTGAATATTTTTGGAGGTCAGTCAAGCCAATTCAAAATCTGGTCAAACCTTGGACCAGTGCCTTGTAAGTTTTTGGGGGAAAATCCACAGCACCAAAGCCTCTGAAAAATTTATGCTAGGTCCTCGTTTGAGCTAGTAAGCTCCTGTAAAAATTTCGTAATTTTTGGAGTTCGTTTGCTACCTCAAACAATTCTCCAAATGTCAGCCTTTCTCTAATACCAGAAAATTCAAATCTAGTTTGAGTCAAACTCGGGCTCGGACCCGAGCCCAACTCAACCGACTTGGTTGGACCACGTCGCCAGCGCCGCACTCGGGCTCAAGCTTTTGCGCGCGCAAGCTGAGCCATTGGATCCCAATCCAATACTCACGACCTCCCCCTGATCCGAGGAGCTCTTGAGCGCCCTCAGCACCTTGGGGTGGTCCAAGCCGTGGGATATCCATCATGTGGCTCACGACCTCCCAGATCTCCTCGCGCGCGCTCGGACCTCCCCACCTCGGCGATTTCGGACGCCCAGACCACCCAAGCAAACTGGGATGTCGGGACCTCCTTAGCGGCAGTGTTTCTTCCTCACGACCTCCCGAGGTCCGCCTCGCCATGAAATTTCGCACCTGCGTGCGTGTGTCGAACCAGGCGGTTGGGAGCAAAGTGGCTTTGTCACTTTTGGTCCTTCCCAACGTCTCTTTCTGTCATGCATTAAATGTGTCGAGCCCACCCTAGAAGTCTTTCCCTACCTACCGCTCTTGTCAAATCCAATCGGTCCATGGCGAGGCATGGTTCATGCTCCTGATGAGGTTTTTGCCCACACCATTGCCAAGCTCCCGTGCTATGTATAGCCCGAGGCCTTCCTCTCCTTTTCCTTCTTCGTTCTTTGTTGTGCTTGGCTCTCCCGGTTGAGCTGGTTCCCAAACTCAAACACCTAAGCACACACTCTCTCTGCCACCATTGCTGGCTTTGGAGCTCTTTGAAGGCCTCAAGCTCCAGTGGTTCCATTGGTTCCTTTCTCTTCCTATGGTCCTCTCTCGGTCGCCTAGGACCCTCCCTAATCTCTCGGGTTTGCCTCTCACGAGGTTGACCAGTTTTGCGGGAGATCCCGGTCTGGTGAGGAGCACCTCCTTTCTTCCTCGACTCGGTGATCTGCTCGCGCCGCGGCCTCCTCCGACCTCCTCTCGGACCACCCCTGTGCCTGGTGAGTTCATTTTAGTCCCTTAGAGCTTAAGGTCTAGCTAGGATAGCTCATAACGCCGATTTATTGTTTTGGATTTTGCCGAAAGGCTTGTCCTCGCCATTCTCGGCTCGCGGCGTTTAAAGGCCGCCGCCGTCGCCGAGTGCCTCCGCTAGGTCCGCGACACTATTGCGAGTACATCGGTGCCCTTGGTCGGCGCCGCGAGGTCCCCATCGCCGCGGCAAACCGTTGAGCCCGCGGGATTTTCTTGGTTCAAAACTCCGTTTCGTCATCAGCGTTAGGACATCTTAAATGCCCATTTATTACCAATCATCGATGAGGTGAGTTGTCTTAGCCGCCACCCTTTGTCATTGTCCGAGGTCCGCGCTTTAATAAACACCTTGGACCTCCTCGGGTTCTTCGTGGACCGTCTAGACCTCCCAAGTTTAGATCGGACCTTTGGATCTTTTCCATGAAAACCTTTTAGTATAAGACCTCCTCGGTCCTTTTGCAAAGACCACCTCGAGCCACTCCCGAGGTCCTCTTTGTAAAAGACCTCCTTGGTCATTTCTGCAAAGACCTCCTCGGGTCCTCTTTGTAAAAGCCACCTGGCCTTTTACAAGGAAAACCCCGCTCGGACCTCTAGGCTCAATCTCAGCCGTCTGCGACCTCCCGGCTTTAGATCGGCGTTAGATTTTATTTGTAAAATCTTTAGTCTCGTGACCTCCTCGCGTCGATCTAGACCGTTCAAGACCTCCCGAGGTCTAATCTGAACCGCCCGGATCTCCTTAGTTAAAGACTTAGGACCTCCTCGTTCATCTTGATCGCCGGGACCTCCTCTCGGGATCGTGTCAGTTAAAGACCTCCTCCGAGATCTAGACCGTTGAAGACCTCCTCAGTGAGCTCTTAGCCGTCTAGACCTCTCTCAGAAGGTTTACCCGTAGGACCTCCTCTAGTGCTCGGGACCGCGGATCTCGTCCGACGGTCCACGACCTTGGTTAGGCGCAGAGACCTCCTTGCGTGCGGCTGTGCACGCTTTGGTCGTGATCGTTGGATCGGATCTCAACGGTCCGAGACCTCCCAGGCGGGAGGAGGTCTTCCGTCTTGGCGTGTGCCGAGGTCCGTGGCCCCGCTGCAAGATCGACGGCCCACGACCTCTCCTTTGTCTTCGATTCGGTTGGACCTCCCGCGAGCTCAAAGTTTCCTAAGTCTTTTCTTTGTTTCAAATTTCAAAAGTGCTTAACTTTGTCATTTTAACTCCTTTTGAATGATTCCGCTTCTTGTAGCTTTGTTATAGTATGAACTTTAATCGAGAATGAAATTAGGCCCTGTTTTGTAGCAGAAAATGATTTAAACAACATGATCTTGTTTAATGAAAGATGATGTCTAGAAATTCATGGAAAAATTTGTAAAATACATAACTTCTTCTCTGAGTTGCAAATGAGCAAACTCAACCTAGTAAATTTGGCACAGTAAACATGCTTTAAATTGAACTAGGCTTTGTCTTTATTCATGTTCTGAGAAATGATATATGCTAGTTTTAGAACTTAGAAAAATCATAACTAAATCATTTTAACTCCAATTAAGATGAAACCACTTGTATTAGCCTTAAAATATCGGTAGCAACCTATCATAAAATTTTCAAGTCAGAAAACCTCTAGAAAATATTTTTGCTCAAGATCTTATTATGTAGAAAATGGGTTTTTAGGTAATATCTTTTGCACCACAAATCCAAATTAGGTTTTCCAGTTTCTATGTCTAGGTATATTCAGTATTCTACCTTATGTGTAAATTTCACGCAATTGGATAATTTTTGCTTGCTCGTTTGTTTAAGTGTGACTCGTCTTATTGGTTGTTCTTGGTTCTTTTTGCCTTTTCGCTTAGGATTCGACATTTGCGGTAACCCCGAGAGCGACCCTCCACAACAGTTTGAGCAACAACAAGAAGGCAAGCAGTTTGATCATGTTAATCCCAGTATTTTAAGTATTTATGTTGTTTACAACTTCTATGTATGCATTGCTATCTTGTTTTAACTATTGTCGTTAGTTGGCCTAGTAGATGCATTTCCTTAGCAAATGATTATCCTCTACTACCATGAGCCTAGGCATTGCTGTGATTTAGAGTTCGTGGATGAGCTCTTGTCACTTAGTAGTTTACGAATTAATTGCTTAGCCATGCTTAGCCGGTAGAAATGGGGTTATCGACTTGTCGATAACCTTGATCACACAAAACTTATTATGATTTATGATTTCCACCTTGTGCCATGTCTACTTATGAAAACTAAAACTGAAAACAAAATGATTTAGACTTGGGCACAATGGTAAGATGGTGTGATTTTGGGTGTGATCGAATGGTGCCCGGTCAACAAGGACCGAACATCTTGTTACACTAAACCAAGCATTTTAGCGTGCTAACCACATTAGAGGGTATGTGACCTCTCTTGACTTAGTAATTTGGCGTGTATTGGCTCCAGTCGCAGGAGTCGCGGGAGGGATGGTGTTGGGAGCATTGTAGTGTCAGAAAGACTTCACCCGTGATGGGATTTGTTGTCTTTCGCTTGCAATGTAAGCATATGGGTTTCTATCCATATGAGCGGCTCGTAGTTAATACACAAGATTGGAAATGTCTCAGAGGACTTAGCCGTGCGGCATACCTTCGATAGTGTGCTTGTGGCTTGAAGGCGATGCAAGTGTGGGTACATTGGTACACCCTGCAGGTTAAAACTATTCGAATAGCCTCGTCCTAGGTTATGGACACGCTTGGCAAGGTCTTTCAAGAGTTAGACTACAACCTTTTAAATTAAAATTTGATGGGTGGAGTGCAATTGGGGATTCGTGCTATGTTGTGGTGGCTATTGGGATAGTCGCTTCGTGTGGTTACTTGTATGTATCTTTACTTACTGTTACTTTGATAACAAAACAGATTTGCAAACTTGCTTTTAAAATGTATTACATTATTGCAAATAAAGTTGGCTTCATGCAAAATGAGACATACAACCTCCACCTAAATAAGCTTGCATGTAGTTTATGAATAGGTGCATTATTCCACACGTCGATCTTGCGGGTACAAAGACAATCTTTGTACTCGGTTGCTTCGCTAACTGCTTTGTTGCGGAGGAAGAAGGTGAGCACGAGGGCCTCACTTTTGTGAGCTGTGTTGTGGTAGCTTGCGGGGCGACTAGCTTGGCGGCCCGGTCGGTTGCCTTGTGGGTGTATGGCTAACCGGTCGACTTTTGTTCTAGCCATCTTATGGCACCTTTTGCTTCCGCTATCTTTCTTGTATATTGCTCTATTTGGCGGTCGGCTCTTTTATAATAACCTTACTTTATGTATGTCGTTGTTGAACTTAGTGATGTATGTGTATGGAATTGATGTGTAATTTTGTGATGATGTGCATATGCTGCAGTTCAGGAAGCATATGTCCATCGAGGCTTAGAATGTTTAATTAGTAATGCCGAACCATTTGGAGGTTAAGTGTTACTAGTTAAATATTCCGGTCCTCACAAAGTTGGTATCGAGCCATCTTGACAGTAGAAACCCTAGCTTGGTCGCCTTTAGGATATTTTGAAAACATACTTCCAAATAGTTTATGAAAACTTAAGTAAGTTCTCTAATTTTGTTCCTTACCTATCTTAGCTTGCTCATCTCACCTTACCCTCACTTAAGTTTGAAAAAGTTGTTCCTCTCTTCCTTTCAAAAATTAGCCTCTATCGATTAACTTGGTTTTGGGAGAACCATGAGAGCTTGGAGAAAGGAATTTGGACAGCTAGCTAGTGGTTAGTAATTAAGGTAGAAAATGAGAGGTAAATTCAACTAAAACTTGTGGGAATAAAAGGGTAAGAAGTGATATGAGATTAGCTAATGCCTATACTCTATTAGGTGGTTATACCTTGATTTTTGGACTGTTTTGAGCTAGAAATTAGTGCTGAAATTTTGGGTCTTCGCAAACGATTGCTCGTTCTTCCATACGGGTTGGTCATTTCGGAAAGTTGATTCGGTGACTTATGGTCTCATGTTCTCTTGTGGCTATTCTGTGGTCATTTAACTAAGTTTGGGTTTCGTGCTCTTGGGTCTTGAAGCGTATCTAACTTGTCTTAGT
This sequence comes from Ampelocalamus luodianensis, assembly GCA_036346255.1. Taxonomy (NCBI): domain Eukaryota; kingdom Viridiplantae; phylum Streptophyta; class Magnoliopsida; order Poales; family Poaceae; genus Ampelocalamus; species Ampelocalamus luodianensis. The sequence goes on along the minus strand of CM070628.1, from coordinate 34,698,104 downwards.
GAAACAGATGGTGGCGGGACCCGTAGTGGTCGAAATCACCGTAGTCCCGATGAGGAGCTTCCCCCTCCTCAGACCATGGCGTAAGTCCTCATGCGCATCGACGCATGTCGCTCGGAGGACCGCAGGTGTTGGAGGTTATCGCCAGAACACCTCCACTCCCTCCGTGCCCGCGGCGCGCCGCCTCGCCCGAAGCGGTCCCCCGCGCGCCTCGAGCCTCGAAAGGCGGGCGCGCGTCCCCCCGCCCGCCGCCGCCCGAGCAGCCGCCCAGATCCCCGCCGCGCCCATTGCTGCGTCCGCCGCCCCTCCACCTCCGCCACTGCTGCTGACGGCTCCTCCAGACACACACACTGTGAAGAAGAGGTTATTTTTTTTTTAATAAGTAAAGGTAGTAAAATTTTGTTAGAAAATGTAGTTAGTAATTTAATTAGAAATTTTAGTTAGTAAATTTAGTTAGAAAGTGTAGTTAGTAAATTTAGTTAGAAATTTAGTTAGTAAATTTGGTTAGAAATTGTAGTTAGTAAATTTAGTTAGAAATTGTAGTTAGAAATTTAGTTTGAAATTGTAGTTAGAAATTTTTTTTAGAGTTAGAAAATGTAGTTAGTAAATTTAGTTAGAAATTGTAGTTAGTTAGGGTTTAGATATAGTTAATGTAGTGGGTTGAGATATATAGTTAGTCATAGCAATTTTAGTTAGATATGATGTAGTTAGGGTTTAGATATATAGTTAGACATAGCTAATTTAGTAACATATAATGTAGTTAGGGTTTAGATATAGTTAGACATAGTTAGAAATTTTAGTTTGTTTAGTTACATATAGTTAGTTAGACATAGTTATTTAGTTTGCTAGGTAGCAAATTACTTGGGTAGTTATAAACTTAAATTAGTTACGTATGGAATTAGTTAGTATACCACTTTACTATTAGACATTAACAACCACTGCCTTTTGTATGGATTAGATGGACAATCTAGTAACCTTGCACCATGGAGGCAGTATTGAGAAAGATGGTTATGGAAATGTGTCATTTGTTGGGATGGAAAGTGTGTCCCTGCCTCTTCGTCCTCGAACCCATGACGGGTTCGAGGACATGCGGTACGACGACAGGTACACTCCTTTACTTCAGAGGGCTGGCCTGAACGTCGTATCGTTTCAGGTTCGTCGTGGGTTGCCCGTCATCAACCCCGCGGCGATCACAGCTTTGGTTGACAGGTACATTGACTAACAAACCCATGCACTACCACTTCGTTTTCGGTGTTCATTTATGTAGTGACCTTAGTACTCGCTTATGTTTGTGCAGTGGAGGCCGAACTCACGTTTCCACCTACCTTGTGGTGAGATGATCATTACGCTCGTGACGCGAAGTTTCTTGGTCTCGGTGTTCGGGGCGTCCGATTCACCGGACAGTCGTCCGATGGTTGGAGAGAGTGGAGGCCTTCCTTGGGAGAAGCTTCCTCGAGACACCGCTTCCCGCACCTCGTGGGTTCTTATCGGTTGGCTCGAATGCAGCTTGCTCGGTGTCCGAACAATGCAACCGAGGAGACATCACCTACTGCTCGCAGAGCTTGATCCTACACTTGTTTGGGTGTGTTCTCTTTCGGGCGCGACGGAGACAACGCGTCATGGATGTACCTCCTTGCTTGACCGATCGACATGGCGGGTGGCTACGGTGGCTTCCGAGTTTTGTCCTTCCTTTACCGCCACTTGTGCTCGGCTTGTCGGCGGTCTTCTCGACGCGCGATCGATCGGCGGTGTGTGTACCTTCTGCAGCTTTGGATGTGGTCTGTGTACCGCTTGGTCGGCCGACGGTTCTTCCTCCTCGTCCGTGGTTTGAAGTGGCCAACCTCGACACCGACCGACGGTTGCCCACCTTTGGGACCAGTTCGAGTTCCGCTTGCCAGACGCGAGCGCGCGTGACGCTGAGTACGCCAACGAGCTTGACACACTTACGACTTCGATGGTGAGTTCATTGCATTTTCATTTCACATTTTCATTGATCTTCGATTCAATCTTTCTTACAATACCTAAACACCTTTTGTACGCAGTCACTTGGGAGCCTTACGAGACGGCCAGTGGTCGGCAATTTGGAGTGAGCACGATGTGCGGCGTGGACGAGGACCTCTACACGATGAGGTGTCCGCGACCGCTTCTACGCTGTTGAGTACCACCTGCCACATAGAGTTGCACGCCAGTTTGGCCTCAGGCAGGAGTGGCCAGTGGAGCCGTTCTCGACGTCTGTGGAGTTGCACAAGTAAGTGGCGTACGCTACTTTTTTTGTCCTTTGTATACATAACTACTAATTCACTATATTTGCACTGATGATGTATATATTGCAGGATCGATCGCCGAGGCGTAAAAGACAACAGACTTCGAGGACGTTGCAATGTGACCACATAGACGTGTGGGAACTCCTCCATGAGAACGTCTATGCCAATGAGCACCCGCACACGAACTACAACTTCCGTGCATACCTTTCTTGGTACCTTGGTGTGACACGGACAAAGTTGAAGGTGCAATGGACCCAAGCGGACTACGCTGACATGGAGTCTTCTGGTGATGAAGACACTTCCTACGACCTTGCGACTCGGGGAGGGACGTTGGTGGAGGCTGCGCCAATCTTAGATCGAGTAGTAATGTCACTTCTAACCTTTTTCTTGCAATCAATCATAGCGCTAATGTTATTTGCGTCACACTAACCGAGTAACTATATGTTAACAATGTGTGCAGGGCAACACGTTGAGGCGATCCGTGCTTGACCTAGAGCATTTCCCAAGGACAGGAGTCGATGAGACGACACTCAACAACTTTCTTGGAGTAAGTCTTTCAATACATGGCAATAAAAATATAAACTTGTAACCAAATATGACATTTGTGAACTAACAAAATGATGATGAACCGCAGAGACTTGCGAGACGGCTACGCAGCGCTGCTGCTCGTTGTGGTTGCAGGACGCAGCACCGATGGACGCCCACGTGCCACGAGACATGTTCCGACGCAGTAATCAAACCGTAGGCACGGCACTTCTTCACACGGAGGTACGGCCGAGGAGGCGAGCTCGTCCTGCAGGCGACCGGGGATACTTTTGAGGACTTGGTGGCGAGGAGGAGGACGAGGCCGAGGAGATTGGACCGCCTCGGCTCGTGGTGCTCTTCGACACGACCGCGCAATCATCACCGCGAGGCACCGACGTCCGCGTGACCCTTACACCTGCACCGACGCTCTTGGTGGAAAGGGCAAGGCTAGGAGGCAGTGAGAGACGTGTTTACGCACCTTGTATGGACTTTTATGGACTATTTGGACTTTTGGATTGTTGTTTCCACTATTCGTGTGGTATTTTGATGAATATATACTCGTATGATATATTTGTGTCATATTATTAAATGTGGATGGTCAGAAAACAGGGGAAACTCTGGCGAATTTTTCCCGTGATTATATGCAGAGTAGTGATTATATGCTGGGACCAAAGGAACGTGTACTTATTGTTGGCTGGTGACCAAAAGTTACCGAAATATATAGGCATAGTGACAAAAAAAAACAAATCATGCTACTCACATGTTCAAGTTTAACAATATACTCACATGCATATATGAAAAAGTGCAAGACATGACAAGAGTACAACAAAATAACAAGTCCAGAAATGATAACATTGTTCATTATTAAACCATAACTACTAAGTCTAGCACACTCACGAGTGCAACGAGGCCACTTTCCCTTCCTCAAAGCATCCGGATTCTCCTCGATTGCGGCCTTAGCACGGCGAACACGCTCAAGCCTCCTCTCCTCTCCCCTACGCTTAGTCATCGCCTCATTTTCACCTCTTCCTCGCGCTCCTTTCTCGCCGCCTCCTCTTTGCGTGTCTTCTCCAAGAGCTCCTCGCGCTCCGCATCCCACTTCTTGATCCCTCCATATGTCGCTTGTCCTCCTCCTTGATCTCAGTGTCGATCCACCGCTCAAAGTCACATAGCGGGAGGTTCACGCAAAACATGGGTCATTAGCACGTAATGAAATGTTATTGATTCATCGCAAGAACAAAGAAAAACCACTAATTTCTCACCAACAATCCAATGCGGATCTGTTGAGGTGTAGGGTCAAAGGCATAATTGTGACACATCCAATACCTCGCCTTTTGACGTGTCCTCCTCATCGATCTCGCCACCCTACAAGCATCACCGCGAGAGCACATGGGCACCGAACGCCACTAGCGCTGGCAAACGGTGTACGCATTGCCCACCGGTTGTTGCCTAATCCGAAATACAACAAATTGTATGAACCTTACATAATATGAACTACATATTACCGACAAATTAGAATACGATGGACAAAGATTACCTTGGTTTACTAGCTTTACCACGCCTCGGCATCCTAACAAATGGGAGAAACAGAGGGACCACGTAACTAAGGTTCCATAATACACAATACGAATCAATAAAACAAGTGAGACTAATTGCTTCAAACCCTAGGTCATGACTAACCTAATTTTGCATAATACACATGATATAGACCAAATCAATGCGTAAAAGTGAGGAGGACAAAGAGGATACCTTGCTCTCGGTTGTATGGATCAATTCAAGTTTCCACAGTGAAAATTGGTGATTCGAAAAGTTCGGCGGTTGGGTTGAGGAAACCCGAGAGAGAGAGGAAGAAATAGATGAAGGCTCGGGCAGTATATATCTGAGCTCGGCCGAGATCTGAGGTTGAGGTCGGCGCCATGACTCACGGCGCCGAAGTCAGAAGTAGCTCTGGCGCCGTGAGTCACTTGCCACACCCCGGGTCCAAAACGGAAATAAGACTAGCAGGGGTATAAATGTGCGTTTTTTACGAAAAAAGGGCTAAATTGAAAAAAATTCGGTAGCATCTGTGGCTCCGACAGATTTGTTGTCGAGGGAAATATTAGGTGAAATGACATTTTTGTGAAAATAGTGCAAATTCCTCTAAAAATATTCATGAAAGTGTTCAAAAATTGTACGAAATAGGTAAGTTCATAGTGTATATCCATACAAAATATAATGGCTTGTTTGTCTTTTTGTATCTCAAAAACATGATTGAGTTTGTTCTTTGAATTTTGTATGGATATTGACCGTGTACGGACATATATCCGAACATTCCGTGAGAACTTTTGAAAACTTGCACGAGCACTTTTAGAAAGAATTTGCACCATTTTTACAAAAAAAAAATGCCATTTTCGCGTGATATCTCCCCCTATTATTGTGGGTGTAGATTTGTGTAAAAATCGTTCAGCTTGAACTATATCATCATCTAAATCAGGCACTGTTCAAACCTCGGGTTGGGCCGGGCCTAAAAAGTCTTACCTCAAAATGCTAAGCTCGAGCCTGGCCCGATGCCCGACCTGGCAAACAAAATGAGGCCCGAGGCCCGACCGAAGCCCAAACAATCATGCTACAGTGGAGGAATCGCGTGAATGGAGATAAAAATCAGAGTAGAATTTAGATGAAATAGCACATGAACAGAAAACAAAGAATGCCAGAATCATCAATAAAAAAATGCACACGCGGATGAAGGGTGACCCAATTTTTGTAGCTTTCTGCTTGAAGAATCAAGATACAAGATACGAACTACGAAGCAACCAATCAATTAATCAACTAAATCAAGCATGCAGCTTTGTGCTTCGGGCTTGAGGCGAGCGAGACGCATGTACAAACTGCAAAACTACACACACGAACAACACAGACAAGAGAGCCATGACGCATGCGCGCCCGCAAGGAAGGGATGTCGCGCGGATCCTGCTCTGCCTCCACGCGCTCCTCCGCCTCTTGCTGCGTCGCCCTCTGCCGCTCGAGCAGAGAGGCGCTCGAGAGCGTGAGGAGGAGGTCGTCAGGAAGAGGAGGTGGATGGGGATGACGACATCGTGCTCTCTTCCTCGCAGGTCGCGCTCCACGCCGACGAGCAGAGAAAAGGAGGTCGGGAAGGAGAGGAGGCAGGGTGTAACATCCTAATTTTTAAAGTTATTTCGAAATTTTAAAAATAAAAGAAATATTTGTAATTTATTTGATTAATTTAAAATTTAATTTGAAATTTTAAAAAATAAAAAATATTTTAAATGATTAGAATAAATTTTAATTAAATATAAAATTGTTTTATTCTAATTCTTCGGTTTCCAAGAATTTTTATGGAATTTTTTGAATTTATTTTATTTTCTTATTTTTTTCCTTTTCTTTTTCTTTTTCCTCTTTTTCTTCACCAAGAGCTCCATGTGCCAAGCTGACAGCCACTTTCATTTTTTCCTTTTCTTCGCACTCAAGCATCCAATTCGATTCCGTCAGAAGCGTAACGACCCCGTCATCATCACCCACATCTTGACACCATCAATTGCACGTTTCTATCAACCCATGCTTTCAATTTTACAACTTCTCATCGACTTTCAATGTCAACTCCAAACCACGCTCCTAACTCCCCTCCAATTGCCTAGAACGTCCGACGCCATCCACCTCCTTCCCAAAGACCAGCGACGACGCAACCGCATTGATATCTCTCTTTCTCTCTTCGGTGATCCTCCGACTAAACCAACCGAATCACGTCGTGTCCCCAATATCACTCTTCCAATCCCCCACCTCAACTCCGAAATTCCATCACTGTGGAGCTCTGGCACCGTCATCGCCATTTTTGTGCCGTGGGTGTACCTCCTCGGCCACTCTCCCGCCTTTCCACTTGTTGCTGCACCATCCCCACCCCCGTGCGCAGCCCATGCTCACGCTATCTTTCTCAGGACACCGTTGGTTTGTCGCTGTCGCCTCTTGGCTTTGCGCCGCCGCCGCCTCGCTCTGTCTTTCATTGGGTAGAGGACCTCGCTGCGGTTCCATTTTGCTAGTTCACCGGTCGCCCCTCCCTGCCCCTCGCCAGCGCCATGGCATCCCCTTGCACCTCCCCTGCTCTCTGTTCTGCTCTGTTTTCCTCTCTGTATTGCTTCTTCTTCCTTCCTTGAGTCGCTAGCAAGTAGGACCCCCTGTCATTGGATAAAAGAAAAATCTGGATGCTGAAAAAGAAGATTCCAGGGAATATTCCCCCTCTCTCATTTTCTGGAATTTAATTTCTAGTAAACTTTCGAATGCTTGTTCTCCTTCATACGAACTTCCATTCCATCAATCTTGTTCCTAAATTCACAATGTTTCTTTCGGTACTGATTTGTTAATTTTTGAATTTTATTTATTTTTCTGTTTTTTATTTTGTTTCGTTTCGCACGTATAGAATCCGACGTCGCTGACACCAGTTTGGACCAATCAGAAGCGTTAACCTCCAACATCAACGAAGGCGAGTCTCCTTTGAACATTTTGTACCCATAATTTTCAAATATTGTTTTCAGTTTAAAGTATTATGCATTGCTATTTTACTTAAAAGGATGAGTTTAAATTATGGGTTGTTAGTTAAACCTAAAATTGTTAATACCTTCCTTTGATGATTGTTATTCTATACCTTTGTAACCCTAGCATAGGAATTACGCAATATTGATTACAACATTGTGGAATAGTTAAACACGGTAGAATTGTTCATATATGCTTTTCGGTCTTGATCAACCTTTGGGGAAAATCATTACTACCCTTTATGCTTTATTTGAAAAATATATAACATTAGGTAATGTCAATATTTAGAAAATAAAATAAAATGATAAAAAACTATTTAGATTTGGGCGGATGGTAAGATCAGGCAGGTGTAGCTAGAGCACAAGAAATTCTATTGTGGTAAGTTTCGCCCAAATCATATTAAGGACCGACGCTTGTGACTATCCAAACTGAGCAATACCATACAACCATATGTCCTAAATGGGAAGGACCTGACCAACTAATTTATCGAGTCCAAGCATTAAGCTCGTAGGTTGTAGTTGGTAGGTGATCTCTTGATTCTGGTAAATGTACTTCCATATCTTGAGAAGTGCAGAATATGGTAAACATACTTCCATATTTTCGGTTGTGCAGACGATGGTACATGACTTCCATGTCTGTCGAGGCTTGTGCCGGGCGATAGTAATTGACGTCCATGTTCGAGTAGGTGTAGGATCAAGGATAACCGACTATAGGAGGTTTCTAAATTTAATTGACCAAATTTAAACTTAGAGCACGAAAGTTCAAACAAATACTTCCTAACACAAGATAAATGCTAGAATTGTAAATATGGAATAAGTGAAGACGAGAAATAACCACAAAAGAGACAATGGAGTTTTTCCCGTGGTATCGAAGACTTGCCGGTTTTCACTAGTCCACGTTAAGGAAGCTTGACAACTCAAGCCGGCTCCACGAATTAAGCCTTCCCTCAATCACTAGTGGTTGTTCTTCCTCCGCTCCGGAGATGGTGAACACCAAACCAATCACAATCTTGGCACCGGGACTCTTCACACTCTTCTTGAAGAGATCACCGTGCAATCACCGCCAAGCCGTCTAGGAGTTCGGTAAAACTCCAAGAGTAACAAATCAATGACCTTCGCTTAACGATGCTCAAGTGCAAATGGATCAATCTAGTGTGAATGCACTTGAATTTTGACTCAACTACCTCACAATGAATGCACAAGAGTATTTGAGGAGTTGTATGAATGCTCAAAGCTCTAAGGAGGTTAAATGTGGTCTAGCACACTGTCCTTGAGCAGGTGGAGGGGTATTTATATCCACCACCAACAATTATAACCGTTGGAGAAGAAAATTCAACTTTTCAGCAACATGCGGTATTACCGCCAAGTACTGAGCGGTACTACTACACTTCTCCAACCACCCTGTAACGGCTATAACAGTGACACTAATTGTTCTGACATAGCCGTTTTACTCGCACCGCGGTATTACTGCCAACAGATGAGTGGTACTACCGATGTCCGGTCATACCGCACAGCAAGTGCGGTACTACCGTTTCACGAGAGAATCAAAACGGTGCTTACTAGAAATAGCATACCGCTTCAAGGTCGGAATGACCGGTGTGCGGTAGTTCCGCTCAAGAACTAAGGTACTACCGTAGTCCGGTCATACCGCTTGAACAATTGTGGTACTACCGCACAGAGGGTTTGCACTTCGAACTCAAAAAGATGTCTCTCTGGAAAAAACATACCGCCAAGTAACAATCGGAATAACCGGGGTGCGGTAGTACCGCACTAAGAACCCGGTCGTACCTTTGAGCGGTAGTACCGCGCAATCAACGCCGGTACTACCGATTATCCTGACACAACATACTTGGCTTTCCAAACAAAGATTCAAATACATGTATGATCCTAAATTGATCCAAAAAGCACAAGAATATGCTATCAAGCTACTAGACATGATCTCTCTTAATAGTACAGTATTTAACTTATAATCCGGTCTTCCAACCGTTTCTCCTAAGACCGGTAAAAAGTAAAAAGATCCTAAGCTACTTGTACCTCATTTTTTATCCATATTCGATCTTCACAAAGTCCTTTAGCATGCATCTTTAAGATCATATTCACCAATGGGACTAAACCTTGTAAATACTCAACAAACACATAAGTCCCATATTACCAAAACCAATTTTTAGGTGCCTAGATGCTTTCAATCTCCCACTTATTGGTAATTGATGACAACCAAATTAATATGTAAGAAGAAACGTTTTGAATATACTCCTCGTTGTGAAATAGGTGTATATTCTTTTGATGACTTAACAACATAAATCTTGTAAAGAGTTCGAATGAGTTGAAGATAATTATATTCTTGTTAAGCCGGAACAAAGAAAGCTCCCCCTAAACATGTGCATTTAATTGATAGATCATTTTATAAACACATGTAGAGATTTTTGACAAAAATTGGCGGAGTTTCCTTAGCTTGTTGGTACTTAAGAAAATTGTAAAGATATAACATTATCATAATCAAGGTTGCAATAAAGAGAGCAATAAGGAGATGATGTACTGACAATAAAGCAACCATCAAGTTTAACACGTAGTTCAACACGATACTACTAGACTATTACAAGCACAAGCAAGTAATCAACCTTAACAAGAAATAACTTTAGATATCAAAGGGATAGCTAACTCCCTAGCTAACTCCCCCTTGAACTTTCTTCCCTTCTATCTATCCTTCTACTATCTACCCTTCTACTTCTCCCCCTTTGGCATTGTGAGGACCCCGGTTTATTCGGCTTGTAATGCTTAACCATCCTTTAGTCCTACCATCACAAATCAGATAAGACGAAGCCTCGAGATATGTATACTTCCTAAATACAGTATACACATCTCTTTACAAAATTATGCATCAATTCCATACAAATATAGAACCAAGCACGAACTAGAACGAACAAACGACATATATAACAGAGAGTTATTACAAAAGAGAGGCCAACCGGCCAAAAGACATACAAATAACTAAGTAAACAGCGGAAGCAAAAGTGCCATAAGATGACGATGAACAAAAACCAATTAGTGTGCCTTTACCCACAAGACAACCAACCGGGCCGCTAAGCTAGTCGTCAAACCCGCAGCACATCTCACAAAAGGGAAGCCCTTGGGGCTCACATTCTTCCTCTGCAACATAAATATTAAGCAAAGCAACTGAGTACAATGATGTACTCGCAAGACTGACGTGTAAGGATAACAGACCTATAATTAACTATATGCAAGCTTTATTTAAGTGGAGGGGGCTCTGGACTTACTTTTAGCATAAAGCAAGTTTTCATTTGCAATAATGTAATAGATTCAAAGCAATTTAACAAATTGTTTGTAATTGTTGAAATAAGAGCGATACAATAATAATAACAACAATAAAGACAACCTGGAAGTGACTAACCCAATAGTCACCACAACAATAGTATGAACATCCATTCATACCAACCCATCAAGTTTTAATTAAATGTTGTAGTCTAGTTCTTGCACGACCATACCAAGCATGTCCATAACCTAGGACGAGGCTATTCGAATAGATTTAACCCTACAGGGGTGTACCACTGTAACCACACTTTAGACCGCCTTTTTGCCAATAGATGAAGCACACTTCCTTTGGTATGCCGGCACAGCTAAGTCTTACGAGACATTTCCAATGATTGCATTAATTAAGAGTCGCACGTATGGGGGTTAACCCTTAGTGATCTGCCAACGAAATATGGATCACAAGGACCCATACGTAGAGTAGAACACACCGGCCTTGGCGGGTGCTCCCCTCAATCACGTGACCCATGTTGCATATAGAAATATACAACCTTCCACATAACTCATTAATTAACACTCTCCAAAGTACTTAGTTGTGAGGACCCCAATTTATTTGGCTTGTAATGCTTAACCAACCACCTGGTCCTAGCATCACAAATCAAATAAACTGATCCTCGAGATCAGTATACTTCCTGCAGCATATACACCTCGATACAAAATTAGACATCAACTCCATTCCAAACATAGAGTCCAAACACACCACTACCAAACGAAAGATAAACAAATAGTAGAGGTTATTATGCATACACAGCCGACCGCCCAAAAGATACACAAATAACAAGAACGATAATGGAAGCAAAAGTGCCATAAGATGGCTATAAACAAAGCCAATCGGTGTGCCTTCAACCCACAAGGCATCCGACCGACCGCCAAGACTAGTCGTCACCCACGGCGACAAAGACACCACGTAGTGAGGCCCCGAGGCTCACCTTCCTCCTCCGCAACAAAAACATCAAGCAAAGCACCGAGTACAAAGATTGTCTTTGTACCGCAAGATCGACGTGTGAACTAGCGCACTGCTCATATGCTACATGCAAGCTTATTTGGTGGAGGCCATATGTTTCATTAGCATAAAGCCAATTTTCATTTGCAATAAGGTAATACAGCTTTTAAAGGCAAGTTGCAATTCATTTTAAGATTGAAATAACAAGAAAGATAATAATAACAAAAGCGAAAGATAAACAACCTAGAAGTGACTATCCCAATAGTCACCACAACAATAGCACTAATCCCGCATTCGCACCACCCATCAAGTTTTAATTTAAATGTTGTAGTCTAACTCTTGAAAAGCTTACCAAGCGTGTCCATCACCTAGGACGAGGCTATTCGAATAGTTTTAACCGCAGGGTGTACCATCAGCACTACCACACTTCGCATCGCCTTTAAGCCAAAGCACACTTCCAAGGTATGTCGCACAACTAAGTCCCACGAGACTTGTTCCAATATTGTGTATTAACTACGAGCCGCTCGTATGGATAGAAACCCATACGCTTACATGGTAAAGCCGAAAGACAACTACCCACTCAGATAAATCTTTTCGGACAACTACCATGCTCCCACCTCCATCCCTCCTGCGACCCGGAGCCAATACACGCCAAAGTACTAGGTCAAGAGAGGTCCCATATACTCTAGTGTGGTTAGCACGCCGAAATGCCTGGATAAAAATTCACTCACAAGATGTTCGGTCCTTAATTGACCCGGGCACCTTTCCAGTCACACCCAAAAGATCACACCAATCTTACCATTGTGCCCGCGTCCAAATCATTTTTGTTTTCATTTTTAGTTTTGCAATTAAACAAAGCAGAAATGCTGAAACATAAAGTTGTAGTAAATTTTGTGTGATCAAGGTTACCGACTAAGTCGATAACCGCCCATTTCTACCGATACTAAGCATGTCTAAGCAATTTGACTCGGATCTACTAAGTGACAAGAGATCATCCAAATGACCTCTAATCACAAACAAATAACCTAGGCTCAGTAGTAGAGATCAATATTTTGTCTACAGGATATGCAAACACGCTTTAACTAATCAATTTAACACAAATTAAGCGATGCATACATACAGTTGAAACAAAATATTAGACTTTAAAATCTTTGGGATAAACATGATCAAACCGCTTGTTCGGCTGCTGTTGCTCAAGTTGTTATGAGGATCGTCCTCGGGGTTGCCGCAAATATCGAAGCCTAACGATCGAACATAACAACAAATAAGGACGAATAACACCAACAAAACTCAAACATACAACAACATCAAAACAAGCCAAAACTCACACAAGAGCCTAAGCATGACATAACAAAATTTAAGAAACAGAGAACAAAACCTTTTAATTTATTAAGAATTTTCTAAGAATTTTCTAAATTATAAACACATCAAAACACTAGTTAATTACTTAACAAATTTTCATGAACAGTAACCAGTATCTAAAACCTATCCTAACAATTAGTATAATGAAAATAGAATTTTACTGAATTAGGTTCATTGAATTTGGACAATTACGTAAAGAGATATGCATTTTCTAATTTAGAAGATACATAAGACATCATTTTATTAGCTAACAGATTTTTGCTACAGAGACATGGATGAAGCTAATTTTATCAAATAGTACACTTAAAATGAAAATTAACAAAGACTGGTTTCATGCAATTTGGATAAAAATTGAATTAGTTATGCATTTTCTAAGTTTAAATGAATTAACAAGGCAAAGAAAACATATTACGAAATACTAAAGCATTAAATCCTTTTTCTACCCATGACCAACTAGCCCCCGACACCGACGGTGGGCGCGAAAATGCCGACTGCAACAGCCACCGCCGAAAGACGACGTCGGCGTATTCTAAGAATACGCCTTTGGCTACAAAGTGCAAACCTAACATACTCACAGAGAAATACGCCCAACAGAGGAAACGATTACGAGCTACACAAACCTAATCGACAACATGGACCCACATGGCGGCGACTCAGGGAAATATAACGGTTGGATTAGAGTTTACTAAACACGACTAACCCGAGAGGACCCACATGGCGTTGATCGAACTAAACATGGTTTAGTGTTAATCGAATGCCACCGGCTCGGCTCGCCGCGCAAGACGGACGGCGTGGCGCGCGCAGTGGATGTCGCGAACCCGGGTTTCAAAGTGAGCGAGTGATACCTTGGGTTCACAGAGACTTTGCGAACCCGATGACGGCGGTGTCGACCACCGAGATGCCGCGATGAGTGGCGACGAACGAGGCGGAGAAGAAAGTGCGGCTTCGCGAGAAGACGCCACAGCGAAGAGAAGCCGAGAAGGTGCGCACCAGCTCCGCCTTGACTCGGGAAGGATAAGCCCACGACCACGACGATGATGGAGCTCGCGGCGCCGAAATTGCCGCGGCGCGAATCACCCGGCGCTGGGAAGAAACGCCCACACGCCCACCATGATGTACCAAGGCCGTAAAGGAGCTCACGGTTAGACTCGAGAAGGGATTGCGACACGAGGACCAGCGCCGAGGCGAGGGACTCACCGAGCGCAATGAGCTCGCGAGCCGAGATCACCGGAGGCGAGACGACGAACTAGCTCCCGCGATACACGGATGCCGAGGCTCGGGATGGGCAAAATGGATGCGAGAGGAACAAGGAAGGCGGCGAGAAGGTTGCGGAAGCACATGCGGCAACGAGGTGGTGGCGCCGCCTCTCCTCCTTCTCCGCCAAACCGAAGTGGGCGAGGAGCAACAGAGCGGGAAAACGAGATGTGAGTGATCGCGGTGAGGTAATGAAGGTCCGCGACACCGGAGAAGGACACGCAGCAAATAGGTGGCGCGGCGAGGTACGTGGCGCGCATGCGATCGCCGCCGAGCTCCGGTGAGTGCGGAGAAGACGAGGTGATATCGACGGTAGGGTCCACCGGCCGATCGACGGCGGTGCGAGCCGATGGTTGGACTCAATCGGCGATCGCACCGACCGCTGGATCCAAATGGACGGCCGAGATTGGTGTATGCATTCGACAGTCGGTTGCAAGACGCAACGCGGATCGCTCGATTTGCATCGGACGGTCACGATCGATTGGACTTCGCTGCAGCTGTGCAGCTAAGCGTGCGACCGAGTCAAGTGGTGCGGTTCGGTTTGAGTCGGACTCGGTTCGAGCCCGACAAACGTTGTTTTCGATTTTTGATTTTAAAAGTCGAGAGAGTTTAGGAATTTTTAGAGATAGATCCTGAGCTCCAAAATTCCGAAATTTTTATGGTAGCTACTTGAGACAGAGAACAACACTGCATAAATTTTCCAGAACTTTTATGCACTGAAAAGTTCTGCAGAAAATTCACAAGCATGCTGACCTAGGATTTGACCAGATTTTCAACTAGTTTGACTTGGCCATTTGAAATAGCAAATAAAATCTAAAAATTGTGAAATAATTCAGGAGGTAGATAGGATGATCAAGATGATAGGAAAATAATTTCAGAGGATGATCACAAGTTTGAAAGCTAAGAATCTGATAACAACAATTTCCAATCACAAGAATTAAATTCTAAAAATTGGAAATTGCTAGGAAAATTGTAGAACTTTCAAATGATTTGAAGAGACAGCAAAGTTTTTATTTCTCCTCAAAATTTTACATTTGAAATACAAACCCTAAGTTAGGGCTGTTACAAATCTCCCTCTTACAGAATCTCGCCCGAGATTCTCGATCACCGGAGAAGAAGGATGGGTAATCTGCCGAGACGATCTTCCCGCTCCCAAGTGGCTTCATCCTCGGAGTGGTTTGACCATCGAACTTTGAGGAACTTGATCACACGGTCCTCCTCGCTCGCTCAGCCTTCTTCGAGGATACGAACGGACGCCACGATAAGATGATCTTCCGCACATCGATATTTTCCAATGGTGTTTCCTCAACTCGAATACGGAGGCACTTCTTCAATTGTGACACATGGAAACATCATGCACCCTTCAAGTGTAGCTGGCAACTCCAATCGTATGCAACGGCTCCCACTTTCTTGACGACGCGATACGCCCGACATATCGAGGAGCCGCTTGCTATTGACACCAAACGACGATGTCCTTCAGAGGCGTAGACTTTGAGATACACAAAGTCATTGGGCTGGAAACTCAACTCACGGCGACGACGATCCGCATAGCTCTTCTCGCTCGATCGAGCTATGCGCAAGCGCCACGAATCAATCGCACTTGACTTTCCGCTCATTGATCGAATCCGCCAAAGAACTGTCTCTCACCGCCACTGGGTTCAACGGTGTTCGCAGGCGCCGCCCATACAAGGCCTCAAACGGTGCCATGCCGAGACTAGCTCGAAGCCGTTGTTGTAGGAGAACTCGGCAAGTGGTAGGCACTTCTCCCAATTCTTCCCATAGGAAAGAACACAAGCACGAGCATATCTTCAAGAACTTGGTTGACTCGCCCGTCTCGACCATCACCGAGGATGATAGGTGAGTGAAAGAAAGACGGTCCCCATGGCTTCCTCAGAAATCGTGCCATAGCCGAGAAGTGAAAAGAGAGCCACGATCCGACACAATCGTCGTGGCACACCATGCAAGCTCACAATGCGGGAGATATAGAGATCTCGCCAATCGATCGACATCGAGTGGTGGCATCGCAGAAGTGCGCTACCTTCGCCAATCGATCGATAACAACCCGGATAGCATCCTTCCTCAAGAAGCACGGGCGCATCAGTTGATAAAATCCATGCCTGCGTAATCCCACTTCCACTCGTATAGGCAAGGGTCGAGGAGACCGCTGACGCCGATGCTCGCCTGACGCGACAACATATGTCACATCCGCCACTAACCCGCAATCTCGCGCTTCATGCGAGTCCACCGTAATCTCGACGCAGATCTTGGTACATTTTAGTGGCCCCGGATGAATGGACAAAGGCGAATCATGGGCCTCTCAAGAATCAAATCCCGCAACTCGGGACCTTTGGGACCACAAGACGCTGCCCAAACCACACAACACCGTGCTCATCTTCCTGTGAAACACTTGGTGATCCATTCCCGATGTTTCGCTGATTTTTCCCACACCATCATTCGATTGTTGTGCGCTTTGATTTGATCCACCAAAGTCGGTTGCACAACCAAGGCAAGCAAGGAGCCATGCTCAACCAAACCTGTTGAGACGCCAAACTCGCAAGAAGTGCAGCCGTTGCTCTTGGATCATTAAAGTATTGCAAAGATACCTTTCGGCTAAGTGCATCAAGAACCACATTGGCTTGCTGTGGTGATACCGAATACCCATGTCATAATCTTTGATCAATTCTAGCCATCTCTCTCGCTCGAGGTTCAGATCCGGCCGAGTGAACAAGTATTTCAAACTCTTGTGATCGGAATACACCTCACGCTGTTATCGATCGATAATGCCGCCAAATCTTGAGTGCATGCACCACAATGACCAACTCTAAATCATGGGTGGATAATTGAGCTCGTGAGGTCTCAATCGCTCGATGCATAGGCAATCGCTTGCCTTCCCGCATAAGAACACATCCAAGTCCCCGACGAGAGGCATCGTAATAAATATCAAGCTCTTGTGGATATCGTGAAGAGTGAGGATCAATGAAGTCAACCGCTTGAGCTCTCAAAGCTCTCATCACAGCAGAGGTCCACACAAACTTCTTGTCCTTTTGAGCAATTCGGTCATTGGCTTTGCGATTTTGGAGAAGTTCTCGATAAAGCGGCAGTAGCCCGCTAAACCGAGAAAACTCCGCACATCGGTGGATCGACTTGGCTGCCTCAAGATAGAACGTCGACCTTTGCCGATCCACACTATGCCTCCACCTGAAAGAACATGGCCCAAGAATGCCACTTCCTTCAACCGAACTCGCATTTGTCGAACTTCGTGATACAAATTGTGCTCCCTAATTTGACCAAAACAATCTTCAGATGCTCAAGATGCTCGCTTCGCCTTGGAATAGATAAGAATATCATCAATAAAGACCACCACAAATTTATCCAAATACTCCATGAATACCGAATTCATAAGGTTCATGAACAAGGTCGAGCATTGGTTAAGCCAAAGGACATGACGGTGTACTCGTGACAAACCCATAACGAGTAGTGAAAGCCGCCTTCGAATATCCTCGATCCGATCCCGACTGATGATACCCCATTCTCAAATCAATCTTTGAGAACACTGGCTCCACCAACCGATCAAACAGATCATCAATGCGGGCAAAGGGTATTTGTTCTTCACCGCCACCTCATTGAGGGACGGTAATCAACACACATGCGCAAAGTCTTGTCCTTCTTCTTCACAAAGATCACCTGACAGCCCAAGGAGATGAACCGGGATGGATGAAACCTTTGCTTGGAGCTCACCAAGCGCTTCTTCAATTCTTCTAGCTCATTGGGAGGCATTCGACACGGCGCCGAAATCGGAGCGCACCGGGCAGCAACTCAATGACAAACTCAAGGTCTCGAATCGAGGCATCCCGCAAATCTTCGTGAAAGACATCCCAAAGTCGATACTATGGAACATCCCGACCGCAATGTCGCTTCCTCTAATACACATAGATGTGGCCCTGAAGGCCGCGCGAAAATCCGACCGCCGCTCAAGGGCCGGTGAGATAGACAATCTTCCTAGCGCAATCGACCGCCCCAAGTGTTGGGACAACCAATCCATGCCAAGAATCACATCCGCACTCACGAATCGAAAGGAATAAGGTTTGCCAAAACCCCACTCCTTGGACTATGATAGGAACATGACGACATCAGAGAATGCTCTCATTTCCACCCTGAGAGCGGATGAGCAAAGGAACGCCCAAAGGAACACAATAAGACCACTAGCAGCAGCAAATGATCTTGAAATAAAGAATGCGATGCTCGAGAATCAAATAATACCGCAGCAGGACGAATTAACAAGAAGTGTACCCATCACGACATCCGCGCCCCGAGCCTCCTCACCGAAAGGTGGTTGACTCGACCACGCCGCCGCACTCGGGCTTCGGATCATCTTCTCGTCGTGGATGACCACTCCGCCCGCGCCCTCCATTAGGACGAGGGGTCACGCAACACTCGAGGGTAGGCATTCGCATAATGGCCCTTGTTGTGGCAATAAAACAAGTGACCTCGGCCGCCGGATTGCGGAGGCCGCTCTGTCTTGGATCGCAGCGCACGTGGTGAACCACGACTGCGGTGGACGAGGAGCTGGTGCGATGGCCTCGGCGCCGGTGAAGCAAAAACGGCCATCGGTGCCGCCCACCGAGGACGAACGAGGTCGGGCGTGAGTAGACGATGTGCCTCCCATTTGCGCTGCGGGACTCGCCAAACGCTTTGCCTTATGCTCAAAGAACAATGGCCTTATCTACCAAGGCTCAAAGTCGAGAAGTCCACAATAGATAGCTTGTCCGCAGCTCCTCGCATAAGCCATCCATAAACTTCTCCTCGCTAGCCTCATTCGAGGCCACCTCCCGGAGCATAACGAGCCAAATGATTGAACTCGCATGTGTACTCGTCACGCATTTGCGCCTTGCTTGAGCGCGAGGAACTCCTTCTTCTTCACTTCATCGTGCCATCGTGATGTGGGCCCGACGAAAAGCCGATTCGAACTCCTCCCACGCGACCACATGCCCGCGGGTGCATGGCGAGATAGTTCTCCCACCATGAGAGTGTCGCGCCTCGCCGTGGGACGCGAAGAGTGCCTTATCTCGCGCCTAGCATCGAGCTATGTTGAGCTTTCGCCAACCATGCGCGACCAATCGTCCGCATCGAGAGGGTCCTCGAGCGGGAGTAAGTCGGCGTCTGCAGACGGAGGAACTCGCAAGTCCCCGCGAAGTCCGGTGGCCGCCACCATCGCAGGAGTGGAGGTATTCCTAGCAATAACCTCCAAGATGCCGTCGTCCATACGGTTTCGCCGACCGAGCGAGCACCTCACCATGGTCTGAGGAGGGGAAGCTCCTCATCATGACCACTGTTGACTACCACGCGTTCTCCCGCCATCCTGCTTCACTAAGACAAGTTAACAATAGCCGGAAAACAAGAAGTCGACATCCTATCGCAAATAATTTACTAACAAAGACAAAACAAACACAAGACTTTTAAGTTACAAAACCAATTGACAAAAATCGCACACTTAGCAAACTCACATATATCTTACCCTTATACCCCACAAATTTTTAATTAGACTAATTTTCTATGGTTTTCCCAAAGACTGATTCTACCAGAGCAACTATCTTTTGAAAGGAAAGAGGAACACCAAGTTTTAAACTCAAATTAGAGTAAGATGAGAGTAGAAGGCTAAGATAGGTAAGGAGTAAAATCTGAGAATCTGCCTAGGTTTTCATAAACCCTTTTATACTTTGAAATTAAGCTTTCTCAAAATATCCTAAAGACGACTATGCTTGTTATTACGGTCGAATGGCTCGATACCAACTTTGTGAGGACCCCATTTATTTGGCTTGTAATGCTTAACCAACCACCGGTCCTAGCATCACAAATCAAATAAATCGATCCTCGAGATCTGTATACTTCCCAGAAAGCAGTATACACACCTCGATACAAAATTAGACATCAACTCCATTCCAAACATAGAGTCCAAACACACCACTACCAAACGAAAGATAAACAAATAGTAGAGGTTATTACAGACACAGGCCGACCGGCCCAAAAGATACACAAATAACAAGAACGACAATGGAAGCAAAAGTGCCATAAGATGGCTATAAACAAAGCCAATCAGTGTGCCTTCAACCCACAAGGCATCTGACCGGACCGCCAAGACTAGTCGTCACCCACGGCGACAAAGACACTCACGTAAGTGAGGCCCCGAGGCTCACCTTCCTCCTCTCGCAACAAAAACATCAAGCAAAGCACCGAGTACAAAGATTGTCTTTGTACCCGCAAGACCGACGTGTGAACTAGCGCACTGCTCATATGCTACATGCAGCTTATTTGGTGGAGGCCATATGTTTCATTAGCATAAAGCCAATTTTCATTTGCAATAAGGTAATACAGCTTTAAAGGCAAGTTGCAATTCATTTTAAGATTGAAATAACAGAAAGATAATAATAACAAAAGCGTAAAGATAAACAACCTAGAAGTGACTATCCCAATAGTCACCATTAACAATAGCACGAATCCCGCATTCGCATCACCCATCAAGTTTTAATTTAAATGTTGTAGTCTAACTCTTGAAAAGCTTACCCAAGCGTGTCCATCACCTAGACGAGGCTATTCGAATAGTTTTAACCTCATAGGGTGTACCATGCATCCACACTCGCATCGCTTTAAGCCAAAGCACACTCAGAAGGTATGTTGCACGCCTAAGTCCTACGAGACTTGTTCCAATATTGTGTATTAACTACGAGCCGCTCGTATGGATAGAAACCCATACGCTTACATGGTAAAGCCTAAAAGACAACTACCCACTCAGATAAATCTTTTGGACAACTACCATGCTCCCACCTCCATCCTCCCGCGACCTCCCGCGACCTGAGCCAATACACGCCAAAGTACTAGGTCAAGAGAGGTCCATATACTCTAGTGTGGTTAGCACGCGAAATGCTCGGATAAAAATTCACTCACAAGATGTTCGGTCCTTAATTGACCCGGCACCTTTCCAATCACACCCAAAAGATCACACCAATCTTACCATTGTGCGCGCCCAAATCATTTTTGTTTTCATTTTTAGTTTTGCAATTAAACAAAGCAGTAAATGTGAAACATAAAGTTGTAGTAAATTTTAGGTGATCAAGGTTACCGACTAAGTCGATAACCGCCATTTCTACCGATACTAAGCATGTCTAAGCAATTTGACTCGGATCTACTAAGTGACAAGAGATCATCCAAACGACCTCTAATCACAAAGAAATAACCTAGGCTCGGGTAGTAGAGATCAATATTTTGTCTACAGTGATATGCAAACACGGCTTTAACTAATCAATTTAACACAAATTAAGCGATGCATACATACAGTTGAAACAAAATATTAGACTTTAAAATACCGATAAACATGATCAAATCGCTTGTTCTGTCGTTGTTGCTCAAGTTGTTATGAGGATCGATCCTCGTGGTTGCCGCAAATATCAAGCCTAACGATCGAACATAACAACAAATAAGGACGAATAACACCAACAAAACTCAAACATACAACAACATCAAAACAAGCCAAAACTCACACAAAGAGCCTAAGCATGACATAACAAAAATTAAGAAACAGAGAACAAAACCTTTTAATTTATTAAGAATTTTCTAAGAATTTTCTAAATTATAAACACATCAAAACACTAGTTAATTACTTAACAAATTTTCATGAACAGAACCAGTATCTAAAACCTATCCTAACAATTAGTATACTGAAAATAGAATTTTACTGAATTGGGTTCATTGAATTTGGACAATTACGTAAAGAGATATGCATTTTCTAATTTAGAAGATACATAAGACATCATTTTATTAGCTAACAGATTTTTGCTACAGAGACATGGATGAAGCTAATTTTATCAAATAGTACACTTAAAATGAAAATTAACAGACTGGTTTCATGCAATTTGGATAAAAATTGAATTAGTTATGCATTTTCTAAGTTTAAATGAATTAACAAAGGCAATGAAAAACATATTACGTAAATACTAAAGCATTAAATCCTTTTTCTACCCACACCAACTAGCCCCGGACATCGACAATGGGCCCGCGCGAAAATGTCGACTGTAACAGCCGCCACTGAAAGTGACGTCGAAGGCGTATTCTAAGAATACGCCTTCGCTACCAAAGTGCAAACCTAACATACTCACAGAGAAATACGCTTCCCAACAGAGGAAACGCGTACGAGCTACACAAACCTAATCGACAACATGGACCCACATGGCGCGACTGGAGGGAAATATAACGGTTGGATTAGAGTTTACTAAACACGACTAACCCGAGAGGGACCCACATGGCGTTGATCGAACTAAACATGGTTTAGTGCTAATCGAATGCCATGGCTCGCCGCGCCAAGACGGGACGGCGGCGCGCCGCGCAGATGGATGTCGCGAACGGCGGGTTTCAAAGTGAGCGAGTGATACCTTCGGGTTCACAGAGACTTTGCGAACCCGATGACGGCGGTCTTGACCCACCGAGATGCCGCGATGAGTGGCGATTTAACGGAGGCGGAGAAGAAAGTGCGCCTTCGGAGAAGACGCCACAGCGTAAGAGAAGCTTCGAGAAGGTGCGCATCAGCCCGCCTTGACTCCGTGAAGGATAAGCCCACGACCACGACGACGATGGAGCTCGCGGCGCCGAAATTGCGCGGCGGCGAATCACCGTGGCGCTGGGAAGAAACGCCCACACGCCCACCATGATGTACCAAGGCCGAAAGGAGCTCACGGTTAGACTCGTAAAGGATTGCGACATTACGGGACCAAGCGCCGAGGCGAGGACTCACCGAGCGCAAATGAGCTCGCGGAGCCGAGATCACCGGAGGCGAGACGACGAACTAGCTCCGGCGATACACTGGATGCCGAGGCTCGGGATGGGCAAAATGGATGCGAGAGGAACAAGGAAGGCGGCGAAGGTTGCGGAAGCAAGCGGCAACGAGGTGGTGGCGCCGCCTCTCCTCCTTCTCCGGCCAAACCCGAAGTGGGCGGAGGAGAAACAGAGCGGGAAAACGAGATGTGAGTGATCGCGGTGAGGTAATGAAGGTCCGCGACACTTCGGAGAAGGACACGCGGCAAATAGGTGGCGCGGCGAGGTACGTGCGCGCATGCGATCGCCGGCGAGCTCCGTGAGTCGCGGAGAAGACGAGGTGATATCGACGGTAGGGTCCACCTCGTCGATCGACGGCGGTGCGAGCCGATGGTTGGACTCGATCAAGATCGCACCGACCGCTGGATCGAAATGGACGGCCGAGATTGGTGTATGCATTCGGACAGTCGGTTGCGACGCAACGTGGATCGCTCGATTTGCATCGGAAGGTCACGATCGATTGGACTCGCGCAGTGCAGCAGGCGGTGCGACCGAGTCAAGTGGTGCGGTCTGGTTTGAGTCGGACTCGGGTTCGAGCCCGACAAAGCGATGTTTTCGATTTTTGATTTTAAAAGCTGAGAGAGTTTAGGAATTTTAGAGATAGATCCTGAGCTCCAAAATTCCGAAATTTTTATGGTAGCTACTTGAGACAGAGAACAACACTGCATAAATTTTCCAGAACTTTTATGCACTGAAAAGTTCTGCAGAAAATTCACAAGCATGCTGACCTAGGATTTGACCAGATTTTCAACTAGTTTGACTTGGCCATTTGAAATAGCAAATAAAATCTAAAAATTGTGAAATAATTCAGGAGGTAGATAGGATGATCAAGATGATAGGAAAATAAATTTCAGAGGATGATCACAAGTTTGAAAGCTAAGAATCTGATAACAACAATTTCCAATCACAAGAATTAAATTCTAAAAATTGGAAATTGCTAGGGAAAATTGTAGAACTTTCAAATGATTTGAAGAGACAGCAAAAGTTTTTATTTCTCCTCAAAATTTTACATTTGAAATACAAACCCTAAGTTAGGGCTGTTACATTAGTCAAGAGAGGTCCCATATCCCTCTAGTGTGGTTAGCACGCAAATATCGCTTGGCTTAGTAACACAAGTAACTCGGTCCTTGGGGACTTAGGCACCATTCCAATCACACCCAACATATCACACCAACATACCATTGTGCCCAAGTCTAAATCATTTTGTTTTCAGTTTTGGTTTTGCAAACAAACAAAGCACAAGGTATAGATTAAAAGTAATAGCAAGTTTTTGTGTTATAAAGGTCATCGACTAGGTCGATAACCATCCAATTCTACCGGTAACTAAGCATTGCTAAGCATCATATCGTAAAGACAATAAAAGAGCATAAATCATCCACCGGGCTCTAATTCACCAGTGAGAATATTAACTTATGGTTGTGGTAGGGGTGAGCAATTTAAGGGAAACAATGCAATAGGATTAGCTACATCTATTCGGCAAAATTAATCATTGACACAAAAGCATGCATACATACGAATAAAATAAAGTATTAGATTTTAAAAGTAAAGGGATTAAGTGGATATGATCAAACTGCTTGTGTAACACCCTAGCTATTCGGAAGCCAAGATGCCACCTATTTAATCTAACAATCTACACAATGAGGGAGAATAAGAAATAGAGAATCAACTAATGGCAGTATTAAAACAACCAGGACAAGATGAAGGTATCCTTCCTTCACCATCTAAGATATTTATTTCAGTTCATTGATAATGAAAGTTCACCTGCAGTAATAAATCCACACCATTGTGGTGAAGGTATCCTTCCTTCACCAATTATAATTTAATTATTACAGTTCATCAATAACGAATGTAAGATAGAACTAAATTTAATCTTGAACATGAATAGGATGATGTGAACGAGTAGTGTGTGTCTACTCCCTCCCAAGTGAGCCAACATCAGGGGTTACCTAAAATAAACAAACAACGCAAGAGTGAGTCCACGACTCAGCAAGTACAGTGAAAGAGACAGAACACATATACAACCAGGACATCACCATTTAAGAATGCGAACATTGCATCGAATGAGCACTTAAGAAAAACATGAAATGAATGAATGTAATCAAGGATGGACTGCACACATGCTTATACCGGTATAGCTAGTGACACACCCGTCGGTGTTCACTTAAGCCCGCACCTTAACAAAAGTGCGGGGATCCAAGTCCCGTATGAAGAACGTTTCATACAGGTGTCCAAAACTGCCCATCCTGGAATTGATGGGTCTTACGCGCCCATACTGGAATTGATGGGTCTTACGCGCCCATACTGAAATTGATGGGTCTTTCTATCCACTCCCGTGGATGGGACATGACAATGTCCAAACTACCCACATTGGAATGGTGGGACTTACACTCCACTCCCGTGGATAAAACATGAATTAGGATGCATGAACTGAAGTATGAACTATGAAAGACATCATATATATACTCATGTATATAACACATCAGAAAAGGACATAAGCTTTGAACATTCTCATGGATTTCAGAAAAACACAATACAGTCATCAAGCATGTAACATACTCCAAGCATGTGAACAACAAAGTACTTGCCTTCCGCGTTGCGATGGGTTAGCAGGCAACGAAGGTGCTCCCAAACCCGTAGTCTCGCCGCCTAAACAGTTCAATAAACGAAATAAGAACCACATGGTACGCAACACGACTTAATATTCTACAATACTCTCTTGAACACCCAAGAAATAGCCGTAACCCCAAATCTGAAAAACAGACAACACCCTGGAATCGGATCTGGACAGCAGCACGGTATTGGCCATAACTATTTACTTGGGACTCGAAACGAGGTGAGCCCAGCTGCTACATAAACTTAACGATCATACCTACAACACTCTAGTTGATGAGGTAACCCAATTCGGCCAAATTATTATACTAACAGGTAATTGAAATAGCAGTACAAAATCTGTCCGAACAGTTAAGACAGAAATATTAAAACATCCATAACTTTTAATCTACAACTCCTAATTGAGCGTTCTTTAACAATCTGAAAAGGTTATGAAATTATCTACATTAACCTAGTTGGGATGAAACCCTGATTCGTCCATTAACATACACCTATTTTAAAAGATAACTTAAAAGGTAATTCTCGTCAGAATTCTGGACAGCAGATATTAAATCTATCATAACTTTTGACTCGTTCGTCGGATTTTAGTGTTCTTGACGGCCACCGAAAGCTAAGAACAAGACCTACATAACTCCAGGAGATGAACCTCTCAAATTCGGCCTCTAAAATAACGAAACAGACCACGCAACATACTGGACAGATTGCTATCTACAGCAGACTGACATTGATCCAAGCAATTCTATTCGTTTCCTCTTCTACGACCAAACCACCAACCACAACCGAGACACATTACCCTTGGAGCGCCCAGGAGCACGACGATCGAACCGTGGTGAAGATCCCCGGCCGCCTTGATCTGAACCCTTGCGAAACTCCACCAATACGACGCGGGAGGCCGGCAACGAGGGCTCAACACCGAGGGAAAGCTCCAGGAGATGGGGCGCGACTCCGGGACCTTGGGGCAGCACCAATGGGGGAGGAGGAGGGGCGGCACCCTGCTGGTTTTGGCGCACAAGATGGAGGGGGAGAGGTGGAAGTGGCGGCTGCCCAAAAGGGGGAGAGGTGGAAGGAGTGGGGGCTAGGGTTTCAGCCGCCCCCCCTAAAGGCCCTATGGCGGCCCCTTGATGGGCTTGGGCCCCACGGCTGCCCCTTGGGCTCCAAAACAGCCCCTTGTCCCACAAGGCCTCCTTTGGGCTTGTTGGCCAAAGTCCTGTGCCCAAAGCCGGAAGAAACAACGAACGCTAAATCTGCGAAATTTTAAATTCAATTTCGAAACGAAAACTTCCTAATCGAAAACGAGGTATTACACTCTACCCCCCTTAACAAGATTCGACCCCGAATCTAAACACACTTTAGCGAAAGAACAACCACGACTGAAAACGAACAACGGTAACCACGCGTGCCGTTGTGAACAACACCGCTAAAGCTCACTCACGCGAAACTCCAACTTCCCAAGTAGCCTCTCCCTCGGACTGAGAATACCATAACACAACGACGTAACACGACGTCTGAACTAACACTCAACCCGGTACTTCCAGGTACACTCATCGGACAAGACTCGAAGGTAAGATCTCACTCGATGGTTAACGGCGCAAACGAAATCTCAAACTCTGGATCTCCCAGGTACTCACTCAACACGAGAACAAACAAGACGTTACGTACTCCGCGCATGGACTCGAGACAGTCCTGGCGATACGCCAACTAGCGAAAACAACCCAATGTATTTTGGGTTAACCTTCCCAATGATACCGAACCACACGACAAGCACAAAGAACACGGAACTCTTATTCCGCCTCTCAATTGAACTCTTCACTGAAAACAAGGATCACCTCCTTTAACCGGAAACATACAATCGAATTCTTTTTAAGCAAACTCTTTTACCGCAAAACACATCCGAATAAGAAAGATTCACATCACAACTATACGTTACCAATCGAGTAATCAAGAGTAAAATCAAATCGAATTTCACCAAGAAAACCTTTCCACTTTCCAAGTGGCAAATTACGAATAAACGCCACGAAAACTAAAGGAGGAATCATTTTAAATGCCCAAATCAAAACTTCCTTTATTCTTCCGAACCGATAAGAACCACACATACCAAAATCGAGTCAAATGGACTTACGAAAGACATTGGTCAACAAAGACAAAGCTCAAGCGAGAATAAAGAAAACGCTTCACTAATCAAGAAGACATCTTTTCCTTAGTTTCACTTTTTGGAATAAAGTATCTCTCAAACCTTGGAATTTGAATTCATCGATACCTCACGGTCTCAAACCTCTTAATTTAACATCCTCAAATTAGGCTTGAACCGAAATACATCCTCCACACATCTAGAGAGACTCTATTGATTCCATTGAACACTCTAGACAACTCCTTCAATCGATGACATTAACTTGATAGAAGGCACCAAAGCACCTCAAAACCCATGCAATCTCATCACCTCCACTTTCAAGAATAACACATCAGAATCCTCAGTACACCCGCTCATGAACTACATCAGAAGGGTTCTATCGACAATCATTCCACTACTCAGAATACTCCAGTTTCCTATCTCCTCTACACACAAATCTTTGGGCGACCAAAAGTCTAGCATGAAAATGGAAAGCCCAAATTTAACCTCCGAGACCTCTACAACGAATTCTCTTATAACAAATGGTGAAATCATCGGATTAAATCTCTAAGATCCCCATAATTCTGACATACTCACTCATTGACATCATCAGAAATCACTCACACAACAACGCAATACCTTCCAATTGTGTTACTCTATAAAATTGATTAATGTTTCCATACATTTGATAATCCCCAACATTTCAACATGAACCAAAGTTCTGGAACTACACTATACCATAGGTTCTACTTAGTCGAACACTATACGCTTTTTTTCCAAGCCATACATTCCATCCGAATCAACTTCCTCCAAGAGGTTCGAGTCAAAACCAACTCATCTTCTATTACTCCCCCAATGGCTTGGTAGCAAAATCTCACTCCTACAATCACTTAACCACCACCAAACAATTGACAACTTACGCTTTGTAAAACTTTGCAACACAAAACTGTTGATCCTTTCTCAAAAGAAAGAGGCGAATAAGGACAAATTTCACCACACAGGAAAATGTTACTGCTCACAGTGAGCACGAAACCAAAAGAAATAATATGGTAATGAAGATCTGGGAAAACGAAAGTTGAGTTCACAGCGGAGGGCACGCATCCCTCGAAAAGGGAATAGCAAATAACCACTAATAAGAAAAATGACATTGCGATTGAAACTCGACAACTCTTGAGTGAAAAGAGCAAAAAGTTTATGAACAATTCAAATAATCACAAGTTACAAAACTTGACTCAAATTCTCAAATATTCCTACTGCACTCTTTCCTTTAACACTGAAATTAATTCTTTGATTAAACTACTAGATGATTCATGGGCTCCAAAATATCAAGAAAGCTAAACTTGAAATATTCTCATCTGAACGGTATTAACTTCAATTCTCACAACAACAATTAGAAAACACTTCGAAAGACCCACGTGAAAGAATGGGTTAAATCTTTCTCAAAAGAAGAGGCAATTGGAAACGTTTTTCACCAACTAGGAAATCATTTACCACTCGCAACGAACACAGGACCAAAAGGAAAACCAATTAAGCAAAGAACTCATATAACATAAGTGGAGTCCACAGTTGAAAGCATAAGCCTCACAAGAAGAGAATATCGAACCTTAACAGATAAGAACAAATAAGTATTCAAGATCGAAGCACTTGCATCACTGAAGAACCATTATAACTTGCAACATATCGCTACTCGATAAACTTCATTTACCACATAAAGCCTGAACCCCCAAAAGATCATGAACACAAAACTTGAAATTTGATCATTTAGAAAATATTACCATGGGTGATCAAATTACTACGAGAATTAACCTCATTCTCACATTTTGACGATTTAATAACATCGACAACATACACTAGTACCAAGAATCATCAAACTTTATTACTCCATCCTAAAACTTCCCAAAGGGAACACAAACCACAAGGTTGAAACAAATTTATTATAACAAGATTATGCTAAGAAATAACAATATCACAAGGCACGCTATCAAAGCCTACATACGAAATTCATCTGCTCAACCATTGGTGTTGCTCATCGCCTTCTTCAGCGCTCATTAACAATTGATGATTGTACTAACCAGGTGTGTACATACGGTACTAATTCCATTTGCCATCACATAACCATATATAAACATAGATTCACATTTCACCTTTGTTCAGAAATCATTTCAAAACATGATTAAAGATTCACTAACATAATTTTCTATAAACAGGTTTCACGAATCGATACACCAAAGACTAACTGGTCCTTTATACAAGTCTCAACAATTTTAGCATATCAGGAAATAGATAAATCTAGCTCTTATGTAAGATCTATAGATTCTGAACAGATATGGACAGTCTTTATTTAACATACACCATGTATCAAATAGAAGGACATTTCAAATTAATCAATTTCACTTTCATGGATGGTAGTTAAGAATAATTGATTTGCACCATGCTAATAACCCGACTTGGTAACTCATATCGTAACAATTTATTCGTTTAGTTATAACTTCTCATTTTAAGCATGGCAAGTCAACACCAAAGGATTCTAACACCTTACTTGAGCAAAAGACAGACTTCAAACCTCAACGCTCGAAGTAATCCAAAAGAAACACATAAAGCCAAAGCTTTCCCATGCAAACGAACTTACAGCGGGAAACTCTCACTAACCAAGCTATCAAACGAGTAAATGAGTCATTCTTTTTTCAATGAGAAAGAAGGAGCAACCATGAAAACATCAATCTTGCCAATTGACAACGATCACAAGCAGTAAAAGCAACTCAATTGTCGAAAAACAATAATTGTTTCAGAGAACCAAGAGGGATCTATGGAAAACCATAACTATCATGAACCACCATAGGACAAGAACTGCCAAATTCAGAAATCAAGGAAGAGAACAACTTTCTAAAGCAACTCACGCTTAACACCTAAACTATGGTACTCGGGTAACTACTCCTCTAACCACGTATTGTAGCAGTGGTGTAACCTGGTGAATCCCAAAGTAACAACCACGACCTCCACTTCTTATCATCCGTTAACAACACGCTTCACCAAAATACCCAACTATGAATATACAGGATCATCTCATGACAATCATAGTATTAGTTCATAGATATTGAATATCATAACAGATCATAGATTAACAACAAGAAAAATAATACAAAAGCAACTCAACAATTGCCCAACGAATGAATCATAACAATAGAAATGCGGAAGCAATGGATTCCCAACCCCACCTACTGTGCACAGTGTGTCATTTTAATATTAACCACGGACCTAAAGCCCGCTCTGATACCAACTGTAACACCCTGGCTATTCGGAAGCCAAGATGCCACCTATTTAATCTAACAATCTACACAATGAGGGAGAATAAGAAATAGAGAATCAACTAATGGCAGTATTAAAACAACCAGGACATGATGAAGGTATCCTTCCTTCACCATCTAAGATATTTATTTCAGTTCATTGATAATGAAAGTTCACTGCAGTAATAAATCCACACCATTGTGGTGAAGGTATCCTTCCTTCACCAATTATAATTTAATTATTACAGTTCATCAATAACGAATGTAAGATAGAACTAAATTTAATCTTGAACATGAATAGGATGATGTGAACGAGTAGTGTGTGTCTACTCCCTCCCAAGTGAGCCAACATCAGGGGTTACCTAAAATAAACAAACAACGCAAGAGTGAGTCCACGACTCAGCAAGTACAATGAAAGAGACAGAACAAATATACAACCAGGACATCACCATTTAAGAATGCGAACATTGCATCGAATGAGCACTTAAGAAAAACATGAAATGAATGAATGTAATCAAGGATGGACTGCACACATGCTTATACCGGTATAGCTAGTGACACACCCGTCGGTGTTCACTTAAGCCCGCACCTTAACAAAGTGCGGGGATCCAAGTCCCGTATGAAGAACGTTTCATACAGTGTCCAAAACGCCCATCCTGGAATTGATGGGTCTTACGCGCCCATACCGAATTGATGGGTCTTTCTATCCACTCCGTGGATGGGACATGACAATGTCCAAACTGCCCACATTGGAATGGTGGGACTTACACTCCACTCCCGTGGATAAAACATGAATTAGGATGCATGAACTGAAGTATGAACTATGAAAGACATCATATATATACTCATGTATATAACACATCAGAAAAGGACATAAGCTTTGAACATTCTCATGGATTTCAGAAAAACACAATACAGTCATCAAGTATGCATCATACTCCAAGCATGTGAACAACAAAGTACTTGCCTTCCGCGTTGCGACGCGTTAGCAGGCAACGAAGGTGCTCCCAAACCCGTAGTCTCGCCGCCTAAACAGTTCAATAAACGAAATAAGAACCACATGGTACGCAACACGACTTAATATTCTACAATACTCTCTTGAACACCCAAGAAATAGCTGTAACCCCAAATCTGAAAAACAGACAGCACCCTGGAATCGGATCTGGACAGCAGCACGGTATTGGCCATAACTATTTACTTGGGACTCGAAACGAGGTGAGCCCAGCTCCTACATAAACTTAACGATCATACCTACAACACTCTAGTTGATGAGGTAACCCAATTCGGCCAAATTATTATACTAACAGGTAATTGAAATAGCAGTACAGAATCTGTCCGAACAGTTAAGACAGAAATATTAAAACATCCATAACTTTTAATCTAAAACTCCGAATTGAACGTTCTTTAACAATCTGAAAAGTTTATGAAATTATCTATATTAACCTAGTTGGGATGAAACCCTGATTCTTCCATTAACATACACCTATTTTAAAAGACAACTTAAAAGGTAATTCTCGTCAGAATTCTGCACAGCAGATATTAAATCTATCATAACTTTTGACTCGTTCATCGGATTTTAGTGTTCTTGGCGGCCACCGAAAGCTAAGAACAATACCTACATAACTCCAGGAGATGAACCTCTCAAATTCGGCCTCTAAAATAACGAAACAGACCATTCAACATACTGGACAGATTGCTATCTACAGCAGACCGACATTGATCCAAGCAATTCTATTTGTTTCCTCTTCTACGACCAAACCACCAACCACAACTGAGACACATTACCCTTGGAGCGCACAGGAGCACGACGATCGAACCGTGGTGAAGATCCCCGGCCGCCTTGATCTGAACCCTGCGAAACTCCACCAATACGACGCGGAGGCCGGCAACGAGGGCTCAACACCGAGGAAAGCTCCAGAGATGGGCGCGACCGGGACCTTGGGGCAGCACCAATGGGGGAGGAGGAGGGGCGGCACCCTGCTGGTTTTGGCGCACAAGATGGAGGGGGAGAGGTGGAAGTGGCGGCTGCCCAAAAGGGGGAGAGGTGGAAGGAGTGGGGGCTAGGGTTTCAGCCGCCCCCTAAAGGCCCCTATGGCCGGCCCCTTGATGGGCTTGGGCCCCACGGCTGCCCCCCCTTGGGCTCCAAAACAGCCCCCCTTGTCCCACAAGGCCTCCTTTTGGGCTTGTTGGCCAAAGGCCCAGGCCCAAATCCAGAAGAAACAACGAACGCCGAAACTGCGAAATTTTAAATTCAATTTCGAAACGAAAACTTCCTAATCGAAAACGAGGTATTACAGCTTGTCTGGCTGGAGATACTTAATATGCTGCAGAGGATCACTCTCGTACTCAACCGAATCGTCAAAATCTATCGAACGCACGAGAAAAACCAATAAGAACGAATAACATTGAATAAACACCAAAATTCAAAAAGTCTCAAAATATTGAGAACTTAAAACAGATGGAAGATAATGACCTTAGAAAATTTAGGAACAAAAACATTGGATTTGGAGTTGATTTGAATTAGCTATAAATTTTGAAGTTTAAGATTATGGCACAAGGTCTACTGTTGCTTACTAACCACTAAGAGGTTTACCTTAGTGATCCTATGCTTTCGACAAGGTTTACGCTTTTAATAATAAAGATTGTAAATTTCGAATGCGCCAAAACCAGTAAGCTTATAGACTGATTTTCATATTAGTGTGCTCCCAGTTGAATTATGAATACAATTTCTAATTAATAGATCAACAAGAAGATTCTACTGTTTGCTTTGGTTAAACCTACTAGTGCTTATTTTTCAGAACTAAGTACTAAGGATTGAACTTCCTATTTTCTCACTCATTGAAGTAACTTAATTGCCATACAAAATTTTGTTGGCAAACGACAGGGTTTTGCAGAAGGGTGCTACTAACTAAACTTTCTCCTTCTTTTCTCTATTCAAACATCTGTTAACAGGAACTAGCCTGAGATGAAAAGCTGTGAACTCAACTCCTTACAAGATCAAGGTTTAATTTTTGTTTACTCACTAAGGGATTTATCAAACACTTACAAGTTCTATTAGCAATTGCATTAAGGCTTCTACCGTCCTCTGACAGAGAAAGACACAGAGAGGAAGCTACAGGGGAGGTGGCTGGCGGCTGGGGTGAGGTTCAAAAGACAGACTCAACGAAACTAACAGAATACTAGAATGGTCTAGTAAGTGAGTTTACTAACAATCCAATTTGTTTCCAACCCAACTTCTCTTCTCTGCTTAAGAGTTCATCCAAAGGACCTCTACAGCTGGACAACTAAACCTGCCCACTAAATCAATCATTCACATTTTCTTTCAAATTAGGTTGCTACTGTTAAATAATTGTTCAACAACTCAATGAATTGAAGACATTTTTATCTACTGCAGTAAACATGCCAAAAACCTATTGA
This sequence comes from Ampelocalamus luodianensis, assembly GCA_036346255.1. NCBI lineage: Eukaryota > Viridiplantae > Streptophyta > Magnoliopsida > Poales > Poaceae > Ampelocalamus > Ampelocalamus luodianensis. The sequence goes on along the minus strand of CM070628.1, from coordinate 34,663,629 downwards.
CAAAACTGAGCATTTTCAGGTCTCTATTCAGACCACCTACAACAGAAAACACCTTCTGAACCAAGTGCTATTACTAAACTTCCTCTAAACTTAGTCCTCCAGTTTACCACTTACTGAAGTAACTAAAAAAATGCATTTACAGAGTTTGCTAGCAACAGACAGTTGGTTTTCGAAAAAGGTTTCACTGATTTTTAGTATTTCTCTCAGTTCTCTCCTCTGATCATTCATTCAGAGTGATGAATCAATTTTAAGACTAAGTGTTTGCTAACAATTTCCAATTATCCATTTAACCAATTCTTTTGAGTGATCAATTTGTCATTCAATGGGTTTTGCAAGTCCACTGTCAGTTCAGATTTTTCATCTACACTTCTCTGCTTATTCAATTTAACAAAAGATCTTGCTGAAATTGAAATGTTGTTACTGGTCTCCTAACTAATTCATTTATCTATTTGTTAAACAAATTTTTGGTGATCCATTAGTTAGGCATAACACTTAGCACTAATCTCCACACAAGTTAATCCTATTGTCAGTGACAAAAGAGGCTACAGACAGAGGGCAAAAGGGGGCAGAGCAAAGAAGATGTGGTCGGTTGGGACGGTGGTCATCACCGGCGGTTGGAGTGGCGTGGAGGCTATGGCGATGGCCAAAATGGGTTGCCTGAGGGCTACTGAAGCTAGGGGTGGCGGTGTTAGGGCTCAGGCAGCACTGAGGCGGCGCAGGCAAGGCGAGCGGCGGCCGAACGTGGACGTAGAAAGGGGCGCCGACGCCGGAGAGGAAGGGAGTCGAAACTAGGGCGAGCATGGGCACCAGTAGAACTCAGGGAACTCACCGGGGTGCTCGGTGACGGCGGAGGGTGGCCGGAGGGAGCTGTCCACGGTGACCCGGGGCGGCACAGGGTGACCAACGACGGCGGCGACCTAGGGAGGAAGAAAGCCCAAGTGAGTGATCGGATGAGGGAGAGGGAGTCTAGGGAATGCTCACGGAGGAAGGAATTGAGCTGGGGCTCGCTGGAGAAGACGCGGCGGCGGAGGAAGCGGATTCGCCCGGAGTCGGAGAAGAAGGGTGGCGCGCGGGTGCTCCGGTGGCTCAAGCCCCAAATTGACGAGGGGTGTTTGCTCCTTGAGGTGAGGGGCGAGTCGTGACGCGGTTGTGGGTGGCCGGGATTGGCCAGGGAGATCGGAACGGCAACGGGCGCCCTCGGCAGTGCCGCCATGGCTCTCGGCTTTGGAGCTCGGGTTGAGTTGAGGAAGAGAATTGGAGGGGAAGGTGGGCGAAAACGAAGAGGGAGAAGAGGTGCACTACGGGCTCATCTTAAATGGGGGCGAGAAGGGAGGAGTTCCTCGCGAGAACCACGAGCTCCCTCTTTTCTGGGTCATGGCGGCTTACCGCGATTTCTCGGTGTGGACGGAGACCAGAGCAACGGCGTTGGCTGCTGGCAGCTGCGGACTGGGTGCCATCGGTGGTGGCTCAACGGAGCCGACGGAGGGAGACGGAGGAAGGCTGGGCAGCGTGGCGCGCATGCGCTCTCGCTCCGCAGAGAAGAAGGGGCGCGTGTAGAAGATGACCTGCGGGTGGGGCCCACAGGTCAGTGGGAAAAGGGAGGTGGTTCGGTGAGCGGGTTCGGTGGGAACACGGCTCAGCCCACGGAACAGTGAGGAGAGAGGAAAAAGAGTTTTTCTGATTTTTAGAAAATGGCTGAGAAGGTTTGGTGAATTTTTATATATAGTTCCTTAACTCCAAAATTGAAGAAATTTTTAGTGGAGGTTGACGAAACTGAGGTGATTAATCTGTAAATTTTATAAGGTTTTACTTGGAGTACATTTTCCTCTGAAATTATGTTAAATTCCTGTTTTTAAGCTTTTGACTTTTAATTTACAGGTTTGACTGGTTGCTTAAACATATTAATCTAATTTTAAAAATTTATGAAATTTTGCAGGTAAATTTCTTAGTTGTTCCAAAACCTAGGAAAATATTTCCACGAACTGTTCATAAGTTTTGTTTGTACTTTAAATTCAAAACCAATTTGATCATGCAAATTAAATAGAGAAACAATTAATCTTAAAAAATTCCAGAAAAAATTCAAACAAGTAAAACAGAACAGTTGAATCCAAATAAAGTATTTCCACATCCGAAACCTTTTTATCTTTGCCCCAAATTCAAGTTGGACTTTTGAATTGGAGAAGGGGTATTGGATTACTAGGTTTTAGAAGATTTGCTTTGCAATAAAAGTTTTAAAAAAGTCCAGAATTTCACAAATGCATATTAGATGCTTAACTAATCTAACTTAGGGATTTTGGGCTGTTACAGGCATCAAGGTACCAAAAACATCAAGTAGCTGGATCCTGAGGAGGAAGGGTCGAGGGGTCCTGAGGAGGTGGAGCCTGAGGAGGTGGAGCAACTGGAGCCAGAGGGACTGAGGCCAAAATAGAAGAAGTGGAAGTCCCTGCTGAAGGATTGGGACAACGACGAGTGAAGCGCTGTGGTGTCGATAAGAGCTGTTCCATAGAATCAACTGTCTCTGTCAGGACAGCTAGTCTGTTTTGAGTCTCAGTCTGGAATTCTATCTGTTCTGTCCTCATCTCCTGCTGGGTGACCTTAAGCTGTAAAAGATTATTTAGAATCAAGGTCTGATTGGTGAGAATTTGAGCTAGAGTGACTTGACCCTGAGCAATATTTGCAACTGCATCCTCTGGAGCATTTTCTTCTTGCTGTACTTGCTGTCCACTGAAAGCGAATGGGAGGATTTTCTCTAGGCTTGTAAGCCTTATGAGGTGATCCTAAACCTCTCTGATACTCAATCTTGCTAAGGATTAGGGCCAAGATATAGGGAGCATGACAAATTCTTTTTACCCTGTCATTCTTTGAAGAAACAATGCCCCTGATTATGACATCCACAACATCAAACTTTCTCCCATGTGAAAGATTATCAATTATGTTCCATGTATGTCCACGTACAACATCAAAATTACCACTCTTGGGAATGAAAGTATGATTAATAATTCTATTAATCAAACTAGGAATGGGTAGTAAACCATGAATCTTCCCTGGTGTGTACCTAACATTTTGATCATAATAATCTATCCAGGCTGGGACAAGCAAGGCAGGTCTGTCAAATAGCTTCTCCCAATTTCCAGAATATGTTCTCAGTACACGCTCAAAGTCAGTCTTGTTGCACTCCACGTAGCGTGTAACTGTCATCCATTTCATCTTTTTGAATTCAGGAGAGACATACAAGGTGGCATAGAACTGTCTTATGATCTCCTCATCATAGTCATTTCTAAGAGCTACAAGATCATGCAATCCAATTTGCTGAAACAGCCGATACACACCATCATATTTTTCTAAGGAATTGATGTGCTGCCATTTTATTCATTTATGATCTGCAATTTTTCTGTGATGTCCATATACCTGCTCATAAACTTGCTCCTGAAATTTAGTGTGGAATCTAGGATTGATGGAGTTAGAAGATAGGAGGTACTGATCTTTGTGTCGCAGAATAGCATAGTCATCAGCTGAGATGAGCCTTAAATCAATTTCAGGCTCTTTTGGATCTCCCATTTCTTCATCAGATTGGGCCTGGATTTCTTCTTCTGTGTCAGACTCAGATCCAGAACCTGAACCATTCTGTGAGGACCTTTCCTCACTTTCAGATTCATTTGCTACAGGACCTTTACCCTTGCTCGTGGTTTCTTCAATAGGGTCCGCAGGAGGTTGAGAGGAGGATTGACCTCTAGGAGTGCCATGCGACTTGCGAGTTTCATACCTTGTCCTTGGCATCTTTACAATGAGAGGATAAGTTACAAAGAGTTCACAAGATCAAACAAACTAGAATTAATTTTAATAGAATGATTTGCTGTTCTGTCAGTAAAATCGGTAGTACCGTAAGTCTTCAACCGGTAGTACTGTGATCGGTAGTACCGCCATTTCCTGGCCGGTATGACCGTATCACGGTAGTTCCGCGTTTAAGAACACGGTAGTACCGCTTTCACAGACTAGGCTCTAGGGCAAGTGATTCTAATGAAAAAAATCGATGTTTCTTTTGGTTTGAATCCAAGGAATAGATGTAATAACATCATTAAACATCAATTACACTATTTTGCTTAACTAGAAACGCACAAATCATCAACATTTCAAATTTATCTAGAATGAGACCTAGGGTTTGATTCAATTGGTAAAACGAGGATTAAAAGACGTTTTACCTTGAGTATTAGAGGAGTTAAACCCTAGAGATGCAAGGATTCACAAAGATTTGAAGAACCACCGAAGATTTTGGAGGATTTGGCCTGAAGATTCTTCGAGTGAGAGAGAGAGAGAGAGAGAGAGAGAGAGAGAGCGGCGTAAAAGAGAAGAGAGGGGCTCGGGTGAAAAAGTAACCGCGGGGAGTTACTTTCCTCTCAAAACCGACACGGTCGTACCGCCAACTAACTGCCGGTAGTACCGCACGAGCGGTAATACCACTGTTATAAAGCCGGTCGTACCGCACTGAGGTCATACCGCGCGTATAATGCCGGTAGTTCCGATTTTCTTGGAGCTTCAGGGAATGATTTTGAATTGCAAATGATCCTTAGTTTTTGCACTCAAATAAGTATCATTTAGGATCATTATGCATTGAAGGGACTTCACACTATCTAAGAACATAATTTTTATGAACATAGATATCTTTAATAAAGTTTTGAAAATATTTTTATAAAAGCCTTCAAATAACACCAAATCAACTAAAATGCATGAGGCAAGAGTTCAACCAATATTTGAATAGTCTATGACATTTAATTCATTCTTCAATTTGCAAAAGCGGCCTTCATCTAATGGTTTGGTGAAAATGTCCGCTAATTGATCTTCGGTCCGGATGTGGCTAATTTCAATATCTCCCTTGCTCACATGATCTCTCAAGAAATGGTGGCGAATATCTATATGCTTGGTTCTTGAATGTTGGACAGGATTATTTGCTATTTTCACGGCACTATCATTATCACACAAAAGAGATATTTTATCAAATTTAATTCCATAATCCATCAAAGTTTGCCTCATCCATAGCAATTGAGCACAACAACTTCCCGCGGAAACATATTCGGCTTCGGCTACGGAATTTTGTTTGTTAGATGACCATGATAATAAAGATCTTCCTAAGAATTGACAACTACTCGAGGTGCTTTTTCTATCCACTTTACAACCCGCATAATCAGAATCCGAATATCCAATTAAATCAAATTTAGCACCTTTGGGAAATCATAGGCCAATGCTAGAGGAATGCTTTAAATATCTTAGTATTCTTTTTACGGCCATCAAGTGGCACTCTTTTGGAGTTGCTTGAAAACGTGCACACATGCAAACACTAAACATGATATCGGGCCTAGATGCGGTAAGGTAAAACAAGCTACCAATCATAGACCTATAAAGTTTTAAATCTACCGATTTACCTCCCTCATTAAGGTTGAGATGACCGTTGGTTGCCATGGGAGTCTTGATGGGTTTTGCATCTTCCATCCCAAACTTTTTGATCAAGTCCTTTGCATACTTGGTTTGGCTCACAAAGGTTCCATCTTTGAGTTGCTTGATTTGAAGTCCAAAGAAATAGCTAAGTTTCCCGATCATGGATATTTCAAATTCCCTAAACATCATATCACCAAATTCTTTGCAAAAGTCTTGATTAGTAGATCCAAAAATGATATCATCAACATAAATTTGGCATACAAAAAAATCATTGTTCAAAACTTTAGTAAATAATGTTGAATCAATTTTCCCAATTTTGAAACCCTTTTTGACTAGAAAATCTCTAAGGCTTTCATACCATGCTCTACGAGTTTGTTTAAGACCATAGAGCGCCTTGGAGAGTTTATAGACATGATTTGGATTCTTAGGATCTTCAAAACCGGGGGGTTGTTCAACAAAGACAAGTTCGGATATTTTACCATTTAAGAATGCACTTTTGACATCCATTTCAAATAATTTAATATCAAAACATGATACAAAAGCAAGTAATATACTAATAGATTCAAGCCTAGCTACGGGAGCAAAAGTTTCACCAAAATCCAAACCTTCGACTTGTGAATAACTTTGTGCGACCAATCTTGCTTTGTTTTTTTACAACCATACCGTTCTCATCTTGTTTGTTTCTAAAGACCCATTTTGTACCAATGACGTTGTATTCTTTGGGTCGATCCACCAATGCCCAAACTTCATTTCGGGTGAAATTATTGAGTTCTTCATGCATAGCATTCACCCAATCGGGATCATCAAGTGCTTCATCTATATGTTTTGGCTCAAAAGAAGAGACAAAAGAGTAATGTTCACAAAATGAAGCGACACAAGATCGAGTTTGAACACCCTTACTTACATCACCAAATATTTGATCTATTGAATGATCTTTTGCAATTGCATTGTGGATTCTTGGTGGTAGGTTGGGTGGTTGATCATCTTCCTTATTATCTTCTTCATTGAGTTGTACTTGACTTGTGGAAGAGGTAGGAGGCTCAACTTCAGTAGAAGGTGATGGATTATCTTTGGGCTTAATATCACCTATTTGCATATGTTCCATTGCTTTTCTTAGAGCTTCATGACCTACATCATCCAAATTCTCATGCTCTTCTTGTGAGCCATTAGTTTCATCAAATTGCACATCGTGCCTTTCTTCAACTAAACCGGAGTTTTTGTCAAAGACACGATAGACCTTGCTATTCAAAGAGTAACCAGGCAAGAAACCAACATCGCAACGACTATCAAATTTTGATAGACGAACACCCTTTTTCAAGATATAACACTTGCAATCAAAAACTCGAAAATAAGAGATGTTCGGTTTTCTTCCTACAAGTAGTTCATAGGAAGTCTTTTTCAAAAGACGATGCAAATAAAGCCGATTTATGGCATGATAAGCGGTGTTAATTACTTCCGCCCAAAAACTATCGGAAGTATTATATTCATCAAGTATTGTCCTAGCTATTTCAATTAATGTTCGATTTTTCCTTTCTACAACTCAATTTTGTTCCGGAGTATAGGTTGTGAAAAGTTCGTGCTTTATTCCAAGTTCATCACAAAAGTCTTCAACTTTAGTATTCTTGAACTCGGAACCATTATCGCTACGGATTTTCTTTATTTTGAAATCAAATTCATTTTGAGCCCTTTTAGCAAAACTTTTGAAAATTCCGGAGGTTTCGCTTTTGTCACCAAGGAAGAATACCCATGTATATCTAGAGTAATCATCCACGATAATTAAATAATAACTATTTCCTCCGATACTCTTGTAGGTTGTTGGACCAAACAAATCTATATGTAAGAGTTCCAATGGTCTAGACGTTGACATGATACTTTTGGAAGGATGGGAATTAGCGACTTGCTTTCCGGCTTGACATACACTACAAAATCGATTTTTCTCAAACTTCACATCTTTCAAGCCAACAACTAAATCATGTTTGAAAAGTTTTTTAAGTTGAATAATCTCAACATGAGCTAGCCTTCTATGCCAAAGCCAACCCAAAGAGGTTTTTGCAATTAAACAAGTTTTTAAACAAGATTCATTTGAGCTAAAATCAACCAAATAAAGATTTTCAAATCTAAAACCTTTGAAGACCAAGGAGCTATCTTTTGTATTTGAGATAGCAACACCTTCACTTGAGAATGAGCAAATTAAACCGAGATCACAAATTTGAGCAATGGATAATAAATTAAAATTTAGTGACTCAACTAAAGATACATTGTTAATGGAAAGGTCATTTGAAATAGTAATTTTACCTAAACCGATTACCTTTCCTTTGCTATTATCACCGAATGTGATCTTATCACTTCCTTTTACATTCTCGAATGTGGTGAACATTTTCCTATCACCGGTCATGTGTTGTGTGCATCCACTATCAATGTAACATCCCAAGTTTGGACTTGTGTTTCAAATATAAGAAAATAAGTAGAAATTAAAACTTTTTCTTACATCATGTATTTCCTGTATGTTGTAAACAATTCTTGTACAAGAATTGTGGAAATACAAAGTCACAAGTTCTGTTGATTCAAAACCCTTGTCTTCCAAAAACAATCTTGTGATCATCTCCTGGAAATATTTTTCCTAAGTTCTAGGGATGGTATGTGACCCCTCTGAAAAATTTCACAATTTTTAGAAATTGTTCGAATACTCTTAGAGGGCAGTCAAACCTGTTTGACTTTTAGTCAAACTCTAACCCTAAACCTTGCAGAATTTTTGGAGAAAAATGCACTACATAAAAATCTCTGAAAATTTATTACAAGGTCAATATCTAAGTTAGCAAGCTCTTGTAAAAATTTCAAAATTGTTGGAGTTCGTTTGCTACCTTTAAAAACCTTTCATAGCTCTCGGCTCTTATTTAAAACCCTAAGTCAAACTTGTGTTGGACTCGAGTCAGACTCGAGCCCAACCTCACTTCCTGGTTGAACCCAACCGCCTAATTGCACCAGTGGGCCAGCAAAAGGGCGCGTAGTTTTTCCGCCGTTGGACTAAAATCGAACAGCCCGCGTTGATTGGGCCATTCGGAACTCGCGGACGCGCCATCTAATTTGCACCGTTGGATTAAGATCCAACCGTCCTGATTCATTGGGCTGTTCGGGTCGCTCGAATGCCCTAATTGATCTCAACCGTTCATTCTTGATCGGGCCACCCTGATTGTCTTGAGTGTTAGAAACCCTCAGCCGGCCCCTTTTAATCGTGACCGTCCATCTTGAATCCAACGGTCACAGCGTCTTCTTCTGTTCTTCTTCCTCCTCGCGCGCCATGGCAGAGAGAGAGCCGCTTTGCCTTGTCACTTCGAGCTCGCCCCGTCAACGTCTCTCTGCGGGGCATTAAATGCGCCCTAGGCTTTCGGCTCCCATGCCCTCATCTTCACTTGCCCCCATCATTTCTTTGGTCCATGGCAGCTCCATGAACCGAGCTCACCTTAGGGCTTTCATTTTTGCCAAACCCTAATCCTTCCTCTATATAAAGCCCCCCAAGCCCCTCCTTGTGTTCCTTTACACCACCCCTAGCTTCTTCTTTATTTTTGGAGCTCAACACCACTGAAAATTCTCAAATCACCATTGGAGGCCGTCGAGCTCCATTGTGAACTTGGGTGCTCCAGTGGTTCTTCTTCAAATCTTTTTGCACCCTTTCGAGCTCCTTAACCTCCTTTGCATTTCCCCTAACTTAATTTGGGTTGATATTCTCAGGAATGAACCAATTTTAAGTTTGGATCTTTTCACGATTCTACCCCTTTTCTTCTCCAGCTCCGGTAAGTAGTTCTTTTGGCAATTGATTGCTCATGGACCTCCTGTGGGTCTTAATGCAGCTATTTTGACCACCTGGTGGTGTTCATTTTTGCTTAGGACCTTATTTCCACTTCATCTTCACCTACTCCGGTGGGCTTATCCTCTGTCAAAGCTTCTTCGGCCATCTTTGGAGCTCTCCTTGGTCAAGGTAGCTTCTTATTAGTCCTTAGATGCTGTGGCACACGCTTCTTTGGACAATACGGAGCTTTTTGGCTGTTTTCATTTCGGCCGAGTTGGTCACCATCGCTGTTTTCCGGCTCGCCGGCGTTTTAGGCCGCCGCCGTCGGCGAGGTCATCACCATCGGGACCGCAAGCCTATTGCGAACCCATGTTAGTCTTTAGGTCGCGCCGCCGTGGCGAGCGCGCCGGCGAGCCTCTCTTCTCGCTCGGGTTTTGCCGGACAGGAGTCCCTCTCTGTGCCATTGCCGCTCGGACGTCATTAATGTGCTAATGATTGTTAATTATTGTTGATGATCGGTTAGCATTTAATTGGTGACTGAAATACCTTAATGGGTCACTACCATGTGGGCCCTTAGCCTCTTAAACCCTCTCTGCGCGATATGTTAGGACATAATTAATGCTAATCATCACTAATCATTGGGTTTAGCATTTATGAGCTGTCCTAATGCGCCCTCTGTCTCACTGGCAAGTGGGCCCGCACACTTAAACCTCCCCCGCACTTAAAAATCCACATGTGTAGTTTGCGCTAATCGTGGACCGTCGATTTCAAGATCTGCGGCCCAGGTCTTCTGGGATTTTCGGGCCCCCGAAGGTTCCACGTCGCTAGCGACCGTCGATCTCACGATCAACGGCCGAGATCAATGTGCTGTTTGGGTCACCCGAAGCGCACATAGAGCTGGGTCGTCCATCTCTTGACCTTCGGCTCGAACGCGTGGCCGTTCGGACCACCCGCGCTCCAAATCGCGCGTGCCATCCATCTCGCGATGAGCAGTTGAGATGGATTGGGCCGTTTGGGCCGCCCGTAGGGCAAAGCGCTCTGAGCCCTCCATCTTGAGATCTACGGCTGTGGTTGTTCGCGGCAATCGCGTCGCCCGAACGGCCCATTTTGCGTGGACCGTTGGATCTAGATCCAACGGTGACACTCTCTAGGTTCGCGCGTGTGTGCTGTTCTCTGTGCGCGTGGGCCGTCTGATTTCGCATCAAGGGCCCACGTTCGTCCACGTCATTTAATTTCTGATAAGTTTGATTATGTTTCGGTAAGCCTTTATTTATTAACTGAAAATTGTATTAAACTTTGAAAACTCATAACTTTTCCATTTTAAATCCTTTTTAGGTAATTCCAGCTAGAATAAATTCAAGGTCAAATAGAGTTTAATCTAAAAATGCTTTTAGACAGTGTTCTATGCCAGGAAATTTTGTAAATAATATTAACTTGTTTTCAACCATTTTAGCATATTCCAGTAATTGAATAAAAACCGTGTAAAATGCATATCTTTTTGTATAACTCCAAATTGTGCAAACTCAATTTTGTTAAATTCCTCTGTTAGTGTACTTTAATATGAAATAGGTTTTGATCATGGTTGTGTTTCTGTAAAGTAGCATGTGCTAGCTTTACAACTTAGAAAAATCATAAGTAATTAATTTTTACTCCAAATTTGGTAAACCCAACTTTGCTGACCTTAAGATACCATTGTCTACCTAGCATAAAAATTTCAGACCTTAGATCATTCTGGAAATTTTTGACATGAACAGTACCCTCAATTAACTTCATTGGAATTAACATGCTGAAAGAAATTATTTTAGCTATAACTTTTTCATACTTAGTCCAAATGACCTGATTCTTGTTTCTAAATTCATTTAAAAACATAACCTTGGTGTTGTATGAATTTCATAAGATTTGGGTAACTTTTGCTGTTGAGTTTTATTTGATGTTTTTCGTTCTTATTGGGTTATCGCCTTTTCACGTTAGGTTCCGAAGACATTATTGACATTGAATCTAATCCTTAGCAACCTGACCCTACCCTCCAGCAAGGCAAGAAGATGTAGCATCATTTGATCATGTTGTTCCTATTATTTTCAAATTCTAATATATTGTTTGCAAATTCTATGTATGCATTCTTGTTTTAAACTACTATCGATTAGTTGACCTATTAGATGCATAATCTGTAGGCCATTGTTTATCCTCTACTACTGAGCCTAGGGATAATTGCTGTGATTTTGGGTTCGATGGATAAGCCCTTGTCACTTAGTAGCTTTCGAATATATTGCTTAGCCATGCTTAGCTACCGGTAGAAATGGGCGGTTATCGACTTGTCGATAACCTTGATCACACAAACTTATTATGATCCTTATGTTTCAGTTTTGTGCTATGTCTAATTGCAAAAACTAAAAACTAAAAACAAAATGATTTGGACTTGGGCACAATGGTATGTTGGTGTGCTTTTGGGTGTGACTAAAATGGTGCCCAAGTCATTAAGGACCGAGTTATTTACGCCACCGTTCTGAGCAATTCGCGTGCTAACCACACTAGAGATATATGGAATCTCTCTTGACTAAGTACTTTGGAGGGTGTTAATTAATAAGTCGCGTGTGGGTTGTATATTTAACTATATGCAACATAGACATGTTTGCGGGGAGTGGAGCACCCGCCAAGGTCGGTGTCTCCTACTCCACGTATGGGTCCTTGTGATCCATATTTCGTCGACAGATCACTAAGGGTTAACCCCCATACGTGCGGCTCTTGATTAGATCAATCCATTGGAAATATCTCGTAGGACTTAAACGTGTCGGCATACCTAAGGAAGTGTGCTTAATAGCTTGGCAAAAAGGCGGTCTGAAGTGTGGGTATATTGGTACACCCCTGCAGGGTTATGAACTATTCGAATAGCCTTGTCCTAGGTTATGGACACGCTCGGATACACCCCGTGAGAACTAGACTACAACATTTCAATTAAAACTTGATGGGTGGTATGAATCAGGGATTCATGCTATGTTGTGGTGGCTATTGGGTTAGCCACCTCTAGGTGGTTACTTGATTATTTTATTGTTACTCGTTGTTATTTCAATGCTTAAAAACAGATTTTATCAATTGCCTTCAATCTATTACATTATTGCAAATGAAAATTGCCTTATGCGTCCAAACAACCATATAACCATTTCCTTTGAATTCAGCCCGCATGTAGCTATGTATAGGCTTGTTACTCGTAAGTCTTATGAGTACATTATTGTACTCATCTGCATTGCTTGTTGTGTGCAGAGGAAGAGGGTGAGCCCCAAGAGCCTTACTTTTGTGAAATGTGCGGCTTTTGGGATGACTAGCTCGGCGGTCTGGTTGGTTGTCTTGTGGGTTGAGGCACACTAATTGGCTTTTGTTTTTAGCCATCTTATGGCACTTTTGCTTTCGCTGTTACTGTTACTTTTTTGTCATTTGGCCGGTCGGCCCACTCTTTTGTAATAACTTATATTATGTATGTCATTTGGTAGACTTGTTAATGTGATGTATGGAATTGATACGTGATTTTGTAATGATGTATATGTGCTACAATTCTGGGAAGCACATGTCCATCGAGACACAGTGTATTTTGTTTGTTATGCTAGAGCCAATGGAAGGCGAAGTATTACAAGCTAAATAAACTGGGGTCTCACAATCAAGCACCCAATGTTTTCCACCGGTCTTGTAGTTCACCTACAAAACAAGAATCAAGTTCTTTTAGGTACCCTAATTTGTTTGTGTCCTTGGAGGTTAGTGACCAAGGTTTTAGGCACCCAAATAGCATTTTTTTTTAGCGCATAAAATTGAAGTGCCAACAAATCTTGCTTTGACTTTACCATCCTTAGTTTTCCTAAGCATATAGCATGAATCAAAAATATTTATGGATGGATTCTTACCAATAGTACAAGTTTGTTGCACATGTCCTATTTCCCGGCATTTGTAGCAATATTTACCATTTTGTTTAACAAATCTTGCGGGTTTGTTTACCGGTTTCTTTACTTTTTGGGCACATACCCAAGTCCTTTCTTGTTGAATGAACACCTTTGATCACTCAATAACTTATCAAGAGTTTCCTTACCCTTGAAGCATCTTTCTAAGCTTTTACTTAGCTTCGTTACTTGTTCTTTTAGTTCATGATTTTCAACAATGAGTAACGGATCACAAGTATTAGCCAAGTTTGTAATTGAATCATCATTTGAGCAACATGGCATGGATAGTAAATCATCACATGATGTAGAAATGCTAGACATGGATATAGTATTTGAAGCAATTTCTACTTTAGGCATCTCATTCATTAAATCACAAGTAATTCCAACATGTGAATGGGATTTTTCAATATCTTTTAGGAGAAGAGAATCATGAGCTTCCTTTAGCTCCTCATAAGAGTCTTTTAGAGAGATGTACTCTTTCTTCAAGACCTTAAATTTTGATTTCTCTTTTCCAATATATTCATTTAAATCTTCAACCATATCCATTAATTCATCATATGTAGGAGCATTATCATCAATGGATTTTACCTTATCTCCTTTTGCCATAAGGCATGTAGGAGACGAGAAGAGTGATGGAGCTTCCTTTATGACGATGCCGATAAGTCCTCTTTTCTTGGAGGATTCTTCACCACTTGAATCGGAGTCAGAATCCGAATAATCATCATCGGAGTCCCATTCAACAATATGGGCTTCATTCTTGCCATCTTTGTGAAGCTTCTTGAAGAGCTTCTTCTTGCCATTGAATTCTTTCTTCTTTCATGATTTTCATTTATCATCCTTCTTGTTGGGGCAATTAGAGATAATATGCCCCTTCTCATCACATCTATAGCAATGTATATTGCTATAGCGCTTGTTATCATTTGAGGATTGTTCTTTCTTGTACTTGTTGAAGTTAAAGCTTCGATTTGGACTTCTTCTCATAAATTTCTTTACTTTCCTCACAAGGAGAGCGTATTCTTCATCGGTATCTTCTTCTTCATCCTCATCATCACTTGATTCCGCTTTTGCCTTGAAAGCGGTAATTTTCTTCTTAGATGAAGATAATTCCAAGAGCTCTTCCTTGTGCTTCTTGTATAGCTCGTTTGTGATAAGATTGCCCAAAAGTACGGTTGGAGTCATTCTTGGCAACTCGGAAGAGTTGAGAAATAATGTCACCAATGTCTCGTATTTGTCCGGGAGGACCCTAAGCATCTTGCGCACAACATCGATATCAAGAAGGTTAGTACCAAGACCTTTGAGTTCATTCACAATGTTGTTGAGTTTTGAATACATCTCGGTGATGTTTTCATTAGGCAACATTGTGAATGTCTCATATTTAATCCGAAGCCTATGCAATTTAGCTTCTTTGACTGTGGATGTGCCCTCATGAATTTCGGAGAGAGTAGTCCAAATAGCATGAGTGGTTTCCAAGTTGCTCACTGATGAGGACATCACTTCGACTGATATGAACACTCCTCTTGCTACTACCATGAATGATGTCCAAGGTCCAATTACTCGGGCACGTGCTCATCAACTAAATTATCAGGTAAATTCGTTTCTAAGGCTAAGTGTATCACTTAAGAACTCTATGATGCTGCCTAATGGAGATGATTTGCTTGTGCTTAGGAATCTAGGACGGGACAGCAAGGAGTTGATGATATGCATCAAGAAAGGAGAAGGCAATAACAATGGCCAAAGGAGATGAAGAATTTGTGGCCTCCAACTCAAAGAGCTTCGGCCACCCTTTTACTTGGTGTTGCGTCACCTTTTCTTTAGCCTACAAGGCTTTTATCCGAGTCCTGTGGGCTGACTTAGCCCATATGGCCAATATGTGGAACAACCACCCCTGGGCCCTATTACTATTCACATGAACAGTAACATGGCCGCATGAACAGTACCCCGCCTAGGGTTTCGACCTCCTAGTCGCCCTCCTCATATAGGAGCCGTCGCCCTTTAGTCCAATTTGGGTTTTTCTTTGAGATTATTCTGCTTAGCAGTTTCGCCGCTCGTTCGGTTTGAGAAACCCCAACTTTGTGAGCTTAAACATTTATCCGCAATACAATTTCAGATTGCATTTTCTACTCTCTTGCTTGTGTTCTCGATTCGCTTGCAGGAGATAACCTTCTTGGCGAGGTCAGCCGTGTTCGGCACGGTTGATAACGAACGGAGTAGTGGTGTAGTGATTGCGAGGGGTTCGATCTGTTCGGGTCGGAGCCTTTGGATCATCAACGTCATGTTCCCCACAATCGACGTATCAGTACCTTTCGGAAGATCGGGCCACACTCACATCAGGTGGTATCAGAGCAAAGGTTGCCCGCTAGGTAATTTGTCCCTTTTAGATTAGTTTATGTTCATCGTCCTAAAAATCCAGAAAATTAGCCCCACAAAAATAATTTGTTCATCGTGTCTTCCGCTGTCCCATCACCCCTTGTGCCTTGCAATTTTCTTTTCAGAATTTTTCTTGTTGAATTATTGTTGCATCGTCGAGTCAGTTGCTGGTCTAGTCTAGTTAGAGTCTAGTTCGTCGTTGTCTAGTTTGCATCGTGTTTCCTTTGCGTAGCTTCATCTTTGTGTTAAGTCTGCCGCGCCAACCGCCATCGACTACCGCCGCTACCACCACGAAACCTTGCCGCGCCCCACAACCCTCGCTGCCGCGCCACCACAAAACCCTACCGTGCTCCTACATCACTCCTTGTTGCGGCCACCCCATCGCTGCCACCCTTGCCGCGGTCACCCCATCCGCAGCCAACCCTTGCCGCAGCACCCCACTCGCGGCCACCCCCTGTCTGCCGCAGCTACTTTGCACCACCACGGTTTGGCCAAAGAGATTAGGGTTTTGGGCTACAGAGAGAGAAATAAAAAAAAGAGAAGTTTGATTTCGGTGATTGAAAAAAAAAGGAAAAAAAAAAGGAGAGGAAAATCAGAAACAGAAAAAAAAATAAAAAGACCCCTCTCTGTCCGAAATTTGAAACCCCATCAAAACTTTGCCAAATCAATTAAACATTGGTGGAACCCTTCCTCAGATAGCAACAAGATACCACAAAAAAATTAGGCACGTTTGGCCCACGGGATCAAAAGATATAGAAGTTTGAATTTGAGGCGATGTCTAAATAAACGTTTCGGCCATCTACACACCTTCAGAGATTTAAAGACGGGCATAACTTTTGCATACGGAGTCGGATTTCGACGTTCTTGTGCTCGTTTCGAAGCTATCGACGACGCGCATCTGAAAATACAACAAGAAATGCGCTTGTCGCGCTCCAAGACCCCCAAAATAGGCCATCTTTAGCCCCAAAATTGCGTCGCAAGTTTTCAGTTTTTTGTTTTTTGCATTTATTTCGGTCTTCCCTTTGGCATTTGGGGTTCGTCCAGTTGAGAAAGTTGTAGATCTCGGTGAAACCTTTCAAACGAGTATATGTAAGCTATATAAAACTTTGCCTTTTCATCATTTGAGACTAGCTATTGTATCTGCTCAATCTAGAGGGTTGTTCGCATTTTTACCGATATCGCTGTTTTGTGCTCTACATCGCGCGAATAATCTTGTGCCCTTAGAAAAAGTTTGAGTAGTGGGCTAGCATCTCTCCTAGCACTTGTTGTGAGATTCTCCTTTGCTTTCATCAAGTCACATTGATCATTCTGTGTGCGTACATACACTTCTTTGCATAGGACTTTGATTAGCTAGCTGTGATTAGGCTAAGATCGGCAACTTTTGACGAATACTTTGAACAATCTTTCAACTTGCATTTACTGATCTGATTATTGCTAATCCTTTTTCTACCATATTGTGCCTTCCGAGCTCCACCTACTCTTGATCAGAACAGGTCCCCTCTTGCGATCGTACCCACGCTCAACACGGTATCACGAACCAGCCACCGACTGTACCACCTACTGCTTGCTTTGGTAAGAACACTTGTAAGAGTGTGGTAAGACGCTTGAGAGTGTGTGATTCCACCTTCCATCACCTAGTAGTGATAGGGATAATACCTTTGTGTTGTCCTTTGTTTCCTACTAACCATGGTAGGTGAGACGTCTGATGAGAAAGAGTGTGTGTTAAAGGGGGAACTCATGACGCTTTTGGATGAACAACTCGCTACCATTAATGAGGACATTGACAGAAAGCTACAAGCTACTACAACCGCATTACAGTGCTCAATCAACGATAGTATTGTAGCGCTCACCACACGCCTTGAAAGAATAGTGAATCAGTCACCAAACAATGGACGCGAGTATGAACATGATGCAGCCCAAGATCTTGAGGTGGGAGATGATAATGAGAGGCAAAACCGTGATGCTCAAGATGCACGTCTACGACACCGCCTACAACACAACCGTCATGGTATGGGAGGTAACCATTTTCAGCACCACAATGTTCGTGTTAATGATGACCCATTTGCTAAAGTTAAATTTACCATACCATCTTTTGCGGGTGTTTATGATGCTGAAATTTATCTAGATTGGGAGATGACAGTTGAACAAAAATTTAATACCCATCTAGTTCCTGAAGTGCATAGAGTCAGGCAAGCTACTAGTGAATTTAAAGATTTTGCTATCATTTGGTGGAATCAAGTAGTTAATTCTGGCTTAACACCTGATACATGGGATAGATTGAAGGTAGCTATGCGTGCTAGATTTGTTCCTCCTGCTTTTAAACGTGATATGCGTAAGAAATTGCAGCGCTTAGACCAAGGTAATAGATCTGTCGAGGAATATTACCAAGAATTACAAATAGACATGTTGCGTTGTAATGTTGTTGAGGATGAGGAGGATAAGATGGCTCGTTTTTATGGGGGCTTAAGGCGTGAAATTCAGGACATAATTGATTACAAGGAGTATAATGATATCAATAGATTGTTCCAGCTTGCTTGTTTGACAGAAAAAGAATTGCAGAGAAGACAACAAAGAACTAGGAGCAACTTTGGAAGTATGTCTGCATCGAGATCGACGTTGGGGCAAGCCAAGACAACCCCACATCCTGCTTTCCGATCTGGTGCCCCCTCCATGAGTAGGGCACGTTCAGTAGCAGCACCACCACCGTCACGCGCACCTGAGACGAGCAAATCCACTAGTGTGCAGGCACCAGTGCAGAGCTCTTCATCACTTGCTTCCACGGGTCGTACAACGAGGATTATATGCCACCGTTGCAAAGGGATGGGACACGTTATGAAAGATTGCCCTAGTCGACAGCGTACATTGCGACAGAAGATGGTGGCTACGTAAGTGCTAGTGATGTTGAGGATGAATATGCTCTTGCAGCTAACATTGCAAGTAATGATGATGATCAAGAGGAGGAACATAGCGATGGGGAAGAAATTTTAGGTACCGCTGCCACGGAGAATTATAGGACCATAATTGTGCAACGAGTGTTGAGCACTCAAAGGGAGCAAGCGGAGAAGATACAGCGCCATAATTTGTTTCAGATGTTCCTCATCATCAAGGATTGCCGTGTTCGTGTCATAATTGATGGTGGGAGTTGTAATAACTTGGTAAGTTTAGATTTGGTCAAGAAGCTTGGCTTGACCACACGTGCACATCCTCATCCATACCATATTCAATGGTTCAACAACAGCGGTAAGGTGAAGGTAACACAATCTGCGAGAGTGCATTTTTCCATTGGTTCCTATCATGATGCTGCTGATTTCGACGTAGTGCCTATGCAAGCTTGCTCACTTTTATTAGGTCATCCATGGGAATTTGATACTGATGCAACTCATCATGGTAGAAGTAATAAGTACTCTCTTATGCACAAAGGAAAGAAAATAATTTTGCTACCTTTGACACCTACTGAAATTGTGCAATATGAAAAAGAGATAGCTGCAAATAAGATGAAAGAAGATGAACATGAATCTGAAAATCAGCAAGTAGTGAAGAACATTTTTCCACCTAAGAAAGAGAAGTTGGCACCTAGTTCTAGAACTAAGGGAATTAAATTAAAGGGTTGTGTCATGCTTGCAACCAAATCTGATCTTGCTGAAATTGTCGATAATGATATGCCATGTTATGCTTTGATATGCAAAGACACTTTATTTTCACTTGATGATATATCTAGCTCTTTGCCGTCTGCTGTCACTAACCTTTTGCAGGAGTATGAGGATGTGTTTCCAGCTGAACTACCCCCGGGACTACCACCTATTAGAGGGATTGAACACCAAATTGACTTAATTCCAGGAGCGACTTTGCCAAACCGTGCGGTGTATAGAACCAATCTGAAGGAAACTAAGGAAATTCAACGACAAGTCCAAGACCTTTTGGACCGAGGGTATGTACGAGAAAGCCTTAGTCCTTGTGCTGTTCCTGTTCTTTTGGTTCCTAAGAAAGACGGTAGTTGACGTATGTGTGTTGATTGTAGAGCCATTAATAATATCACAACACGGTATTGTCATCCTATTCCTAGGTTGGAGGACATGCTAGATGAGTTGAGTGGTTCTATTATTTTCATAAAGATTGACTTGCGTAGCGGGTACCACCAGATTAGAATGAAATTGGGAGATGAATGGAAAACAGCGTTTAAAACTAAGTTCGGGCTATATGAGTGGTTAGTGATGCCTTTTGGTTTAACTAATGCACCTAGCACTTTCATGTGTTTGATGAATGAAGTTTTGCGTGCTTTCATTGGAAAATTTGTGGTGGTTTCTTTTGATGATATTCTGATATATAGCAAGTCATATGAAGAACACATGAATCATTTACGTGCTGTTTTTAATGCTTTGCGAGGTGCACGTTTGTTTGGTAACCTTGAGAAGTGCACCTTTTGCACCGATCGAGTATCGTTTCTTGGCTATGTTGTTACTCCACAGGGCATTGAAGTTGATCAGGCCAAGATCATCGCTATCCAGAGTTGGCCGCCTCCTAAAACGGTCACACAAGTGCGGAGTTTTCTCGGGCTCGCTGGCTTCTATCGGCGTTTTGTTCGGGATTTCAGCACCATCGCTTCACCGCTGAATGAGCTTACAAAGAAGGGTGTTCCTTTTACTTGGGGCACCATACAGCAACAAGCTTTTGACGCTCTCAAAGATAAGTTGACACACGCCCCTTTGCTTCAACTACCTGATTTTTGCAAGACTTTTGAATTAGAATGTGATGCTAGTGGCATAGGTCTTGGTGGTGTGTTAATTCAAGAAGGAAAACTTGTTGCTTACTTTAGTGAAAAATTAAGTGGCCTAGTTTGAACTATTCTACCTATGATAAAGAATTATATGCTCTAGTTCGAACTTTGGAAACATGGCAACATTATTTATGGCCTAAAGAGTTTGTAATACATTCTGATCATGAATCTTTGAAGCATATTCAAAGTCAAACCAATCTGAACCGTAGACATGCTAAGTGGGTTGAGTTTATTGAGTCTTTCCCTTATATCATTAAACATAAAAAGGGCAAAGAAAATGTAATAGCTGATGCATTGTCTAGAAGATATACCATGCTTTCACAACTTGACTTCAAAATCTTTGGATTAGAGACAATAAAGGAGCAATATGTGCATGATGCTGATTTTAAAGATGTGTTGCTTAATTGTCAAGAGGGAAAGGGATGAAATAAATTTGTGGTGCATGATGGGTTCTTGTACCGTGCTAACAAGCTATGTATTCCAGCTAGCTCCGTTCGTCTTTTGTTGTTACAAGAGGCGCATGGAGGAGGATTAATGGGTCACTTCGGCGTGAAGAAGACTGAGGACATTCTGACCCACCACTTTTATTGGCCAAAGAAGAGGCGAGACATCGAACGCTTCATTGCCCGCTGCACCACGTGCCAAAAAACTAAGTCACGACTTAATCCTCATGGTTTATACATGCCTCTTCCTGTTCCAAGCACACCTTGGGAAGATGTTTCTATAGACTTTGTTTTAGGTCTGCCTAGAACAAAGAAGGGGAGGGATAGTATTTTTGTTGTCGTGGATAGATTCTCTAAGATGGCTCATTTTATACCATGTCATAAAAGTGATGATGCTACAAATATTGCTGATTTGTTCTTTAAGGAAATTGTTCACTTGTATGGTATTCCGAATACGATAGTTTTTGATCGTGATGCTAAATTTCTTAGTCATTTTTGGAGAACTTTGTGGGCTAAATTAGGGACTAAGCTGTTATTTTCCACTACTTGTCATCCCCAAACCGATGGACAAACTGAGGTAGTCAATAGAACCTTGTCTACTATGCTTAGGGCTGTGCTTAAAAAGAATTTAAAAATGTGGGAAGAATATTTACCTCATGTGGAATTTGCTTATAATCGCTCGCTGCATTCTACCACAAAGAAGTGCCCTTTTGAGATTGTTTATGGTTTCATCCCTCGTGCACCTATCGACTTGTTGCCTCTTCCAGCTTTGGAGAAGGTAAATCTTGATGCTCAACAACGTGCTGATTTGATACTTAAGATGCATGAGACAACTAAAGAGAACATTGAGCTTATGAATGCTAAATATAAAGTTGTTGGTAGTCAGGGACGCAAGCATGTTACTTTTGAACATGGTGATCTTGTGTGGTTACACTTGCGTAAAGAGCGATTCCCTGAATTGAGAAAGTCTAAACTCATGCCTCGTGCAGATGGTCCTTTTAAAGTGCTTGAACGTATTAATGATAATGCATATAAGTTAGATTTGCCTGCGGATTTTGGGGTTAGCCTGTAACAGCCCTAACTTAGGGTTTGTATTTCAAATGTAAAATTTTGAGGAGAAATAAAAACTTTTGTTGTCTCATCAAATCATTTGGAAGTTTCTACATTTTTCCCTAGCAATTTCCATTTTCTAGAGTTAAATTCTTGTGAATGGAAATTGTTGTCAGCACATTCTTAGCCTTCAAAATTGTGATCATCCCCTAGGAATATTTTTCCTGTCATCTTGATCATCCTATCTACCTCCCTGAATTATTTCACAATTTTTAGATTTTGTTTGCTATTTCAAATGCCCAAGTCAAACCAGTTTAGAAACCTGGTCAAACCTCTGGACAGCAGCTTGTGAATTTTGTTGGGAGAAATCTAGTGCATAAAAACTCCTGGAAAAATTTCACAAGGTTGTCCTCTGTCCCTAGTAGCTACCATAAAAATTTCGAAATTTTTGGAGCTCAAGAGCTACCTCTAAAAATTCTCCAAACTCTCTTATCCTTTTAAAACTCCAAATCAGTATTTACTGTTCCTCGGGCTCGAACCCGAGCCCGACTCGAGTCCGACCGCGCCACTTGACTTGGTCGCGCCACCTAGCGGCACCGCCTGAGCCCGATGGCTGTCAGCCGTCCGATGGAGATCGAACGGTCCACGTTGCTTGTCTCGCCGACTGTCCGAATGCATACATCAATCTCGACCGTTCATCTTAGATCCAACGGTCGATACATTCTTGATCGAGTCTAACCAACCGATCGCGTCGCACCAAACCCCGACTCGCACCGCTTTGTCACAGTCTCTGACATGTGGGTCCCACTGTCGATGTCGCCTCGTCTTCTCCGCAGACTCACCGGAGCTCACGGCGCGCGCATGCTCGCCACGTACTCGTCGCTGCCACCTTTTGTCCTCGTGTCGGTCAGAAGCATCGCCGGTCTCATTTACCCACCGAGTCCATCCACTATCCTTCGCGTCCATTCTCGTGCCTTCTCGCCCAAATTTCCTCCGCGGCCGGAGAAGAACCCGAGCGTAGTACCGCCTAATCGAGCCGCTTTGAGCCGCGTCCGCACCATCGTGATCCACTCTACTCGCGCCTCCATTTTACCCATCCGGATCATCGGCATCCGGTGGATCGCCCGAGCAACTTCATCGTCTCGCCTCCGCGCTCTCGGCTCGTGAACTCAAATTGTGTTCGGTGAGTTTCTAACCGTCACCTAGTCCCTTAGGATCGCATCACGTACCGAGTCTAAGCGTGACTTTGTTTCATGCTTTGATGCATCACCGAGGCGGTGCGACCCCTTCTTCTCAAGTTCGGTGATTCGCGCGCGTGTTTCGCCACCAGTGCTCCATCGGCGTCTTGATCGTGGCGAAACCTTCTGAGTCAAGGCGGCCGTGCGCGCCTTCCCATAGCTTCGAAGCTCTTAGCGTCTTCTCCGCGGAGGCGCATCTTCTTCTCCGCCTCCGGTCGTCGCAACCTCAACTCCGGTGACCATCGGACCCGCGTCGCCACCTGCGGGTTCGCGAAGTCTCTGTGAACCGAAGGTATCACTCACTCGTTTTGAAACTCACGGTTTGCGAGATCCACCGCGCGCTGCGCGCGCGTCTGTCTTGCGCCGGTGAACCGCCGGTGATGTTTTAGTTTAGCTCTAATCGCGTCTAGTTTGAGCCTTTGACTTGTGGGCCCTCTCTGTTAAATCGCGTTTAGAAATCCTTTAATCCAACCGTTATGTTTTCTCTTAGTCACTGCCATGTGGGTCCATGCTGTCAGTTAGGGTTGTGTAGCTCTGGTAATGCGTTTTCTCTGTCGGTAAGCGTATTTCTCTGTATGTATTTGTTAGGGTTGCACTTTGATAAGCCGAAGACGTATTCTTAGAATACGCCTTCGACGTCACCGTTGGCGCTGCTGAGTCAAGTTTGACACAGTCGCCGTTTTCGCATGGGTCCACATGCGTGGTCGTGGCTAGCTCATTCGTGGGTAGAAAAAGGAATAAATGCTTTAGTATTTACGTAATGTGTTTTCATTGCCTTTGTTAATTCATTTAAACTTAGAAAATGCATAACTAATTCAATTTTTATCTAAATCGCATGAATCAGTCTTTGTTAATTTTCATTTTAAATGTGGTATTTACTAAAATTAGTTTCAACCTTGTATCAGTAGCAAAGATCTGTTAATTAATTAAAGGATGTTTTATGTATCTTCTAAATTAGAAAATGTATATCTCTTTCAATAATTGTCTAAATCCATGAAACCAATTGTAAAATTTCATTTTTAGTATACTAATTCTCGGGATAGGTTTTAGATCTTGTTTATTCATGAAAAATTGTTAAGTAATTAACTAGTGTTTTGATGTGTTTTTAGCTTAGAAAATTCATAGAAAATTCTTAACAACTTAAAATGATTTGTTCTCTGTTTCTAAAATTTTGTTATATCTTGCTTAGGTTTGTGTAAGTTTTGGTATGTTTTGTTATTGTTGTATGTTGAGTTTTGTCGGTGTTATTCGTTCTTATTATTGTTTTGTTCAAATCGTTAGGTTTCGATATTTGCGGCAACCACGAGAACGACCCTCGCAACAAATTGAGCAACGACAACAAAGCGATTTGATCATGTTAATCCCGTATTTTAAAGTCTAATATCTTGTTTCAAATTGTATGTATGCATTGCTTAATTTGTGTTAAATTGATTAGTTAAATCAGTGTTGCATATCCTGTAGACAAAATATTGATCTCTACTACGAGCCTAGGTTATTTGCTGTGATTAGAGGTCTGGATGATCTCTTGTCACTTAGTAGATCCGGTCAAATTGCTTAGACATGCTTAGTATCGGTAGAAATGGCGTTATCGACTTAGTCGGTAACCTTGATCACACAATTTTCTATAACTTTATATTTCAGCATTCTTGCTTGGTCTAATTGCAAAACTAAAAATGAAAACAAAAATGATTTAGACGCGGCACAATGGTAAGATTGGTGTGATCTGTTGGGTGTGATCGAAAGGTGCCGGGTCAATTAAGGACCGAACATCTTGTGAGTGAATTTTTATCCAGCATTTCGGCGTGCTAACCACACTAGAGTATATGGGACCTCTCTTGACCTAGTACTTTGGCGTGTATTGGCTCGGTCGCGAGGAGGTCGCGGGAGGGATGGTGTTGGGAGCATGGTAGTTGTCAAAAGCTTTATCACGAGTGGGTAGTTGTCTTTCGGCTTTACCATGTAAGCGTATGGATTTCTATCCATACGAGCGGCTCGTAGTTAATACACAATATTGGAAAAAGTCTGTAGGACTTAGTGTGCTTGGCATACCTTCGAAGTGTGCTTTGGCTTAAAGGCGATCAAGTGTGGGTGCATGGTACACCCTGCGGGGTTAAAAACTATTCGAATAGCCTCGTCTAGGTGATGGACACGCTTGGGTAAGCTTTTCAAGAGTTAGACTACAACCTTTTAAAATTAAAACTTGCGGTGGTGCACGAACTGGGATTCGTGCTATATTGTGGTGACTATTGGGATAGTCACTTCTAGGTGGTTACTTGTATCTATCTTTATTCACTGTTATTTCAACATTAAAAATGAATTGCAAACTTGCCTTTAAACGTATTACATTATTGCAAATAAAGTTGGCTTTATGCAAATGAAACATATGGCCTCCACCAAATAAGCTTGCATGTAGCATATGAACAGTGCGCTAGTTCACACGTCGGTCTTGCGGTACAAAGACAATCTTTGTACTCGGGTGCTTTGCTTAATGTTTTGTTGCGAGAGGAAGAAGGTGAGCCCCAAGGGCCTCACTTACGTGAGTGTGTTGCCGTTTCGTGGGCGACTAGACTTGGCGGTCGGTCGGATGCCTTGTGGGTTGGAGGCACGCGATTGGCTTTGTTTATAGCCATCTTATGGCACTTTGCTTCATTGTCGTTCTTGTTTATTTGTGTATCTTGTGGCACGTCGGCCTTTGTGCGTAATAGCTCTTCTATTTGTTTATCTTCCGTTTGGTAGTGTGGTGTTTGGACTCTATGTTTGGAATGGAGTTGATGTCTAATTTTGTAACGGGGTGTGTATACTGCTTTCTGGGAAGTATACATATCTCGAGGATCAATTTATTTGATTTGTGATGCTAGGACCAGGTGGTTGGTTAAGCATTACAAGCCAAATAAATTGGGGTCCTCACATAGCCCCACCTTTAACATTGCAGATCTACGACCATTCTTCGGAGCGGAGGATGAGCTTGAGTCGAGGATGACTCCAATTCAAGAAGGGGAGGATGATGAGGACATCACTTCGACTGATATGAACACTCCTCTTGCTACTACCATGAATGATGTCCAAGGTCCAATTACTAGGGCACGTGCTCGTCAACTAAATTATTAGGTAAATTCGTTTCTAGGGCTGAGTGTATCACTTAAGAACTCTATGATGCTGCCTAATGGAGATGATTTGCTTGTGCTTAGGAATCTAGGACGGGACAACAAGAAGTTGATGATATGCATCAAGGAAGGAGAAGGCAATAACAATGGCCAAAGGAGATGAAGAATTTGTGGCCTCCAACTCAAAGTGCTTCGGCCACCCTTTTACTTGGTACCGCGTCACATTTTCTTTAGCCTACAAGATTTGTATCCGAGTCCTATGGGCTGACTTGGCCCATGTGGCCCATATGTGGAACAGCCACCCCTGGGATCTATTACTATTCATGTGAACAGTAACATGGCCTTGTGAACAGTACCCGCCTAGGGTTTCCACCTCCTAGTCGCCCTCCTCATATAGGAGCCGTCGTCCTTTAGTCCAATTTGGGTTTTTCTTTGAGATTATTCTGCTTAGCAGTTTCGCCGCTCGTTCGGTTTGAGAAACCCCAACTTTGTGAGCTTAAACATTTATCGGCAATACAATTTTAGATTGCATTTTCTACTCTTTTGCTTGTGTTCTCGATTCGCTTGCAGGAGATAGCCTTCTTGGCGAGGTCAGCCACGTTCGGCACGGTTGATAACCAACGGAGCAGTGGTGTAGTGATTGCGAGGGGTTCGATCTGTTCGGGTCGGAGCCTTTGGATCATCAACGTCGTGTTCTCCACAATCGACGTATCAGTACCTTTCGAAAGATCGGGCCACACTCACATCACTCACCCTATTGAACTCATCCGCGTTCAAAGCATCAAAGAGGGCATTCATAGCTTGAGCATCTAAATGAGTATTACATTCTTCTTGAACTGTGGGGTTTGTTGGATCAAGAGGCATAACGTAACTCTCATTCACGATTTTCCATATGTTCGGACTCATGGCCTTTAAGAAAATGGACATTCTAATTTTCCAATAAGAATAATTTGAGCCATCAAATAAAGGAGACTTGCCTATAGACATTCCCTCACTAGCTATCCATTCTCTCCTAGACGGTTAAGTCTAATAATGGAGAGACCAAGCTCTGATACCACTTGTAGGATCAAGGATAACCGACTAGAGGGGGTGAATAGGAGGTTTCTAAATTTAATCGACCAAATTTAAACTTAGAGCACGAAAGTTCAAACAAATACTTCCTAACACAAGATAAATGCTAGAATTGTAAATGCGGAATAAGTGAAGACGAGAAATAACCACAAAAGAGACAATGAAGTTTTTCCCGTGGTATCGAAGACTTGCTGGTCTTCACTAGTCCACGTTGAGGAAGCTTGACAACTCAAGCCGGCTCCACGAATTAAGCCTTCCCACGATCACTAGTGATTGTTCTTCCTCCGCTCTGGAGATGGTGAACACCAAACCAATCACAATCTTGGCACCAGGCTTCTTCACACTCTTCTTGAAGAGATCACCGTGCAATCACCGCCAAGCTGTCTAGGAGTTGGCAAAACTCCAAGAGTAACAAACCAATGACCTTCGTTTGACGATGCTCAAGTGCAAATGGATCAATCTAGTGTGAATGCACTTGAATTTTGACTCAACTACCTCACAATGAATGTACAAGAGTATTTGAGGAGTTGTATGAATGCTCAAAGCTCTAAGGAGGTTAAATGTGGTCTAGCACACTGTCTTTAAGCAGGTGGAGGGGGTATTTATACCCCCCCAAACAATTATAACCGTTGGAGAAGAAAATCCAACTTTTCAGCAACATGCGGTATTACCGCTAAGTACCGAGCGGTACTACCGCACTTCTCCAACCACCCTGTAACGGCTATAACAGTGGCATTAATTGTTCTGACATGGCTGTTTTACTCACATCGCGGTATTACCGCCAACAGATGAGCGGTACTAACGATGTCCGGTCATACCGCACAGCAAGTGCGGTACTACCGTTTCATGAGAGAATCAAAACGGTGCTTACTGGAAAAAGCATACCGCTTCAAGGTCGGAATGACTGGTGTGCGGTAGTTCCGCTCAAGAACTGAGGTACTACCGCAATCCGGTCATACCGCTTGAACAATTGCGGTACTACCGCACAGAGGGTTTGCACTTCGAACTCAAAAAGATATCTCTCTGGAAAAAACATACCGCCAAGTAACAATCGGAACAACCGGGGTGCGGTAGTACCGCACTACGAACCCGGTCGTACCTTTGAGCGGTAGTACCGCGCAATCAACGCCGGTACTACCGATTATCCTGACACAACATACTTGGCTTTCCAAACAGAGATTCAAATACATGCATGATCCTAAATTGATCCAAAAAGCACAAGAACATGCTATCAAGCTACTAGACATGATCCCTCTTAATAGTACGATATTTAACCGATAATCCGGTCTTCCAACCGTTTCTCCTAAGACCGGTAAAAAGTAAAAAGATCCTAAGCTACTTGTACCTCATTTTTGATCCATATTCGATGTTCACAAAGTCCTTTAGCATGCATCTTCAAGATCATATTCACCAATGGGACTAAACCTTGTAAATACTCAACAAACACATAAGTCCTATATTCACATAATATCATTAATTACCAAAACCAATTTTTAGGTGCCTAGATGCTTTCAATCTCCCACTTTTTGGTAATTGATGACAACCAAATTAATATGTAAGAAGAAACGTTTTGAATATACTCCTCGTTGTGAAACAGGTGTATATTCTTTTGATGACTTAACAACATAAATCTTGTAAAGAGTTCGAATGAGTTGAAGATAATTATATTCTTGATAAGCCAGAACAAAGAAAGCTCCCCGTAAACATGTGCATTTAATTGATAGATCATTTTATAAACACATGTAGAGATTTTTGACAAAAATTGGCGGAGTTTCCTTAGCTTGTTGGTACTTAAGAAAATTGTAAAGATATAACATTATCATAATCAAGGTTGCAACCGTTTCTCTTATCCCTCTTAATAGTACGGCATTTAACCTATAATCCGGTCTTCCAACCGTTTCTCTTAAGACCGGTAAAAAGTAAAAAGATCCTAAGCTACTTGTACCTCATCTTTGATCCATATTCGATCTTCACAAAGTCGTTTAGCATGCATCCTCAAGATCATATTCACCAATGGGACTAAACCTTGTAAATACTCAACAAACACATAAGTCCCATATTCACATAATATCATTAATTACCAAAACCAATTTTTAGGGGCCTAGATGCTTTCAGCAGGTTATCTCCAACAACGGTGAGCTCCAGGTCAATGTTAAATGACGTCTATGACTTGGGGTTAAGCTCATCGATCGAGTTAATGTGAGGATAAAGTATTGTAAAAGCTTTGTGATAATCACTTAGTCGTACACCTTCGGAGTCAGACAGACATTATAAATCGATTATCTTGTGTGGGTCAAGCTGTACAACCTCTGCAAAGTGTAAAACTATTCGAATAGCCGTGACCACGGTCAAGGGCGAGTAAGGTGCGTTTTCACTTGGTAGATTTTGGTTGTCATTTTAAAAGAGTAAATTTTGAAAACCGGGAGCAGTTGAGTCTCTCGGGTAAATGTTCTGGTAGCTAGAGCCCTATCCTTTAGGAACCTTACCAGCTAGAACCTCGATGCTAGTGGCGGGTAGCTAGAACCCTCACTAGTGTGCCTATTTATTTATTTACTTATTGAAACTATCTTTTTGTCAGATGTACTTTATGAAAACTGTTGAAACTTAAAATATTACTTTGCGCAAAAGAATCATATAAGCCTCATTTGTTTAAGCTATGCATATGCATTTTTCCCAAGACTCACAGAATACTTTATGTACTCACATGCTACACTCAAAACAAATCTCATAAGTCTTCAATGATGCCGTGGATAACTACGACTACTTCGCATGTGGCTTTGATGAAGGGTACTCAGAATATTGGGTTGCGCTTTCCAATCGAATGCCAGTGGGCAATTTGATGGGTTACCACTCGAAGTTTATCATTTGTTGTTTCCACTGCTGTAAGACTCAAGGCCTTTTGATCGCTTTTGTAGTAAGTGGCCATAAGACCGGTACTCAGTTATTTATTAATGTTATTATGAGTTTCGAGCTTGTTATCAACGATGTTTTCATTGTGTGTACTAGCTACTGATCATGGGATTAGTGCAGAAATACATAGAAGGTTCGGATTCAGAAATCTGGTTCTGACATAGAGGGAGGCGAATGCACGGGAGTAGTATTATTGCAGGAGGCTAGGACGTGAGTGGAGTGGAGCTCCAGATATGTTTTCGTTCAAGCGGGCCGGGCTTCACGGGCTGCTCAAATTGAAGCCAGAAAATTTGTTCTGGCTAGACCCTAGCCCAGCCTGAGGAGCTAGCGCACCCCGGCCCGAGAAAATTTGGCCAGCACATGAATAGGTCTACTAGACACAGATCGATTATTCTACGAAAATCGTCCATTTAATCGGATTGTTCAGATCATTAAACGTTCCATGCTGCAAACATACCCCCGACTTGGGCGTTCGTGACGGTATGGTCACCGTCACCGTATAAACCCCAATTAGTCGTCCGTTTAGACCGTTTTTCAATACACTGCCAAGAATGTAGAGGTTGTTTGGTTCAATGACAAAGCAAATCTTACCAAACATTGGTAATACCTTTGTATTTTAGCTAGTATTTGGTTCAATGCCAAAATTTGGTGTTGCCTTGAATTTTCCAACCAAATCTCAGGCAAAAGGAGGGCGGCAGATTTGGCCATCAAAAATTGGTTTGGTAGGAACTAACAAGTGAAGCCACGTGGCAGCTTGTGGTTGGTCTTCATTGTAGCATTAAATGCATGTCAAGTTTGATTTAATGCATGTCAAGTTTGATTTAAGGGCTTAAAATGAACATATTTCCTAAATCGAGTATTCAATTTGTGATCCGTTTGAACCGTTGTATTCCTTGTTATTTTATCAACAAAACTAGACCCTTGGGGCAAAAAAAGATGTCATACGGGATCCACACGTCATACTCATAATTTTGGTAAATTTTGGTATGACTGCAATCCAAACACATCAATTTTGATATTACCAGTTCAATAGTATGACTGCGATCCAAACACTACCTTTTTTACCAGGTTTTAACATTGCCAAAATTTAATAAAGCTACTTGGTGTAAACCAAACAAGCCTGTAATCCCTGACTTTCTTATCGACGTAGTACGACACGATAATGTAGCCCAAGTAGAGTAGTACAATCTATTAGGGGGAAACAGCTATATTTATGTAAAGTAGTACAATATATGGAATACACCAGAGACTGATGTTGGAAATATGCCTCGATGTATATAAACGTCACAAAAGAAAAGCCAGTTCTACAAATAGCACACGGAAGTTAGCTGATAGTTAACTGTAATCTCAAAGGGGCAAAAGCAGTTATTATACCTTACAGAATTCAAATTTTCAGCACATGTAAATCACAATTTCCATATCGACATTTCGGCGCAGCTGGCTAGTACGGAGAAACTACCACCTGAAGTAATCAACATATGTACACGTGTGAAGAAATGACCACCAAACCAAATGGAGCCTACCCCAAAATTGAACATCGTCAACCTAACTAAACACATCAATGTACACAACATTCACGTCATCTGGGACCAGAGAGCCGCACAGCTGAGAGTAAAGCATCGCTGTTGTAATCTGACATCCCTGACGACGTGCCCTCTTCGCTGCTCGATTTGAAGGCATTTGCGTAGAGCCTGTATCCAATCTGCGAGGATACCGGTGGCCGGGGCACGTCGCAGACGCCTTCAAGCATCTGGACAACCTTTGACATGGATGGTCTCTGGTAGAAATCGTCCTGAATGCACCACAGAGCAACCTTGACTGCGATCTCCACTCGGCCATCCTTGTCATTGTACTTCAGCTTGGCGTCAAAGATGTCTCGAAGATCACCTTCCTCCAGCTTCTTGAAAGCGAAGGTTGGGAAATGGGCTTTCTCTGAGCCTTCCGCAGGATCGAAGCTCTTCCTCCCGCTGATTATCTCAAGCAGAACCATCCCGTAGCTGTACACATCGCTCTTCTCTGAGATGGCGTAGTTGGTGATCCACTCGGGTGCAAGGTAGCCCCTCGTGCCTCTGAGTGTCGTGAAAACATGGCTCTGCTCCCTGGTCATCAACTTGGCAAGGCCAAAGTCAGATACCTTTGCAAGGAAGTTGTCATCAAGTAGAACATTCTCAGGCTTGATGTCGCAGTGAATAATCTTCGACTCGCAGTCCTGATGGAGGTATGCCAATCCCTTTGCTGTTCCAAGTGCAATGTGAAACCTTGTATCCCAGTCTAGAAGGGAAGCATCCTCTTTAGTATGGAAAATCCACCTTTCCAGTGACCCCTTGGCCATGTACTCATATGCAAGCAGCCTGTGTGACCCCTCAGCACAAAAGCCTCGGAGTTTGACAAGATGGATGTGGTGAATGCTGCCAATGATTGTCACCTCAGAGCGGAATTCTTTCTTCCCTTGGCCTATGCCCTCCAGCTTCTTTACAGCAATGCGGCTGCCATCTGGGAGCGTTCCAAGATACACAGATCCGAACCCTCCCTGGCCAAGCTTGTTAGAGAAGTTGTTTGTTGCATCCTGGAGCTCCCTGTAAGTGAACCGCATTGGTGCTCCAGATATCGTCTGCAGAAATCCATCATCTTCCGCCGAGCCAGCCTCATCTTCTGAGGGTGGAGGATGCCTCCTCCTCCGATAAATGCAGAAACCAACATAAATAAGGACCCCTATGACAGCCAAAGTTCCAACTACAATGACAACAATAATGATGGTGAGCCTCCCACTGCCACTACCACTCCCACCTTGCCCTGAGCCACGGTTAATGCTTGATAACTTGATGAAAGATGCAAGACCAGTTGTACTTCCACCTTTCTGTTGCAAGCTACCAATCTGGTTGAAAAGGAAGCAATTGCCTGAAGTTTGGTCAAAGAAAACAGCAATGCATGAGCAGTTGCCCATGCAAGCATTCTTGCATCCTGTGAGGTTTGTCTTAGCCACAGGCGACGTGAAGCTAGTCCCGATATACCCAACTCCAATGTCCAGTTGAGCGAGCTGAAACTCCTCTTTTGAGTTGCATGGTGATATGACACCGGGGTTGCAGTTTGCAAAGGAGCCAAGAGCTGAAGGGCACTGGCATCCTGTCCCACTATTGCAAATGGAGTACGGCTTGCAGTGGGCTGGCATGTCACATGAGTCCTGCGGAACCGTGATTGGGAGAGTATTCCTGCCATTCCCACTCTGCAGCATATAGAAGGCAATCAACCCGTCATTACCGAGGACAGCAGCCAACGTGGTGTTGGCATCGGTCAGCTGTGTAACGACGAGCTGTGATAGAAGCGACCCTGATTGATCATAGAAGGACCAAGAAGTCGAACTGAGGTTTGCAGAGTAGATGTTGTTGCCATTCTTGTTAACGATTATCCTGCTATCCTGCTGCGCAGACCAGTAAGGTTGGGGTGTCTTGAAGCCCGCATACAACATCATGTTCCCGGATTTGATCTGAAGTGTATAGGTCATGTTCTGCAAGTTGGGATGGCTCACCAGTGTCATACCGTCAATGAAACTCTGGCTGGAAAGAAGTGTGTTTGTCGGATAGCTGAAACTTTGCCACAGAGGAGAAGAGTTGTCTTTGGCAAGCACAATTAGATTGCCGGAATCAAGCAGCTGCATAGAGGTGGCCCCCTTGCCAGAGATATTGGCAGTCCATACAGTGGAGCCAGCAGACTGCAGGTAGGCTTTACCATCCTTGTCAAACACAAAGCTATCCGAATGAGAAACAGGAGAGTTAGCATTAGCAGTCCAGACAATAGAACTGCTGGCCAAGTGGACCACCGCAAGAAAGTAGGACGTGCTGTCTGACACACTACTGGTGACAAAACCAAAGCCAAAGACAGAGCCACTGGAGAGCAGAAAGATTCCATTATTATCAATGTAAGTCATTTCCGAGCCACTGAACCCTGGCAGTAGAACTTGTTTCTGAATGCTTCCACTGCAAATTATCCAGATGTTGGCTATCACAAGCATCCACAGCATAATGAGGCATATCGAACATCTGTGGCGTTTGCTGCACGCTTCCATGCGTATAAAAGATAAGCCCTTCCAGTTGGCAATCTTCAGAGACCATCCGGTCATTAATGTCATCTGAAGTGTTCACAATGAAAATAATTAGAAGCTCAGCTGGGAGAGGAAATATTGGAGCCTGTAGACTGAATGATATAGTTTTGCACGTGGCACATTTACTTTAACAGGTTTTCTCATTAACTTGCATGTAAATGCAGTAGCAAGCATGCAAAATGCTATGAGGTGTCTCAAACAGGTTGATTATGATCAATGTTCTAAAAAGTGGTCTGGTAGGCCTGACATTCGTCCGAATAACAGGACCAGGTCCCCTCCCCGAGTCGAATATTGCAAAATGAGTTAGTTAACAGGTTTACCAGGTTAAGCAAGACGGTTATGCGGATATTCGGGCCAAGTACCGCATACCAGGCCGAATACTAGGGGTAAGTATGACGGTATTTGAAAAACACTAGCAACTGGGCTTTATTAGACTCAGTCCACTTGTGGTCGGCCCAAAAAGAACATAACATATCCTTCCACATCTGTTTTTGACCTTTTTGGCTATTTTCTCTGTCTCTGTGCTCTCTGCTCTTTGTATTAGTGTATTATTGCGTTCTGCATTTACTCTTTACTTCTTTAGTCTGTAATGGAAATACTGAATTAGTGAATTGTATCTCTTTCTGTTGTGAAATTGTATCTCTTAACTGTCATTATTGACAATAGCTTTGTTGTGAAGCCTATATTCACAAAAATGATGCATTAGATGTCTTGTTTGCTTCTGTATGACAGTATGAGTGTGTGTGTATATATATAAATCTAAAATGTAAAATAAGGTAACCTCGAAAACCGGTTACAAGGCTGAGTACAAGGCTGATTACCGTATAATTGTTACAAGGTGGGGTGACCGAACGAATACGCTTACCGCTTTTTAGAACATTGATTATGATTGCTGCAAATATATGTTATTTGGAATGTAGTGTTAAGTAGCTGATTTTTATGCAAGACGGTAACAATATGAAATTATGTATTCAATTGCTAGTGGCAGACTCCATGTCATAGTAGATGGAGGTGGACTATTGGATTAACAACGATTATAAACTTCATGTTATTCCAAGAATTATTCATTTGTATGAATGCAAGGTAATGCAGCTAATTGATGTTGATGCTTGAGAAGATGTGTTGTCAGCTAGCTTTCCGAGCAGAGTGGAAAGCATGATAAGGCCTTCTCTTCTGTTCAAGCAAAAGGCATCAATCTACATTGTTTTCAAGAGCTTCAATATGAACTAGTCAATTCTTTGAGCAACATGGCCTTTTGCGCAAAAAAGAGGTCAACACTCAACACCTTGAGATGACACTTTTAATTCAGAGTGAGACACTCTTGGACAGATGTTTTATGAGACTACAACAAGAAATCATGACACTGTTAGCAAGAACGGTTGGGAAGATAACTCAGTATATTACCTGATGTGGGAGTTATTGCTGATGAAGCTTTCTATTGGTTCCTTCAGTTCCTCTACAAACATTTGACAGTTTGGAGCGATCCTAGCCTGGCTACCTTCAGAAACATGTAAAGAATGAGCAAAACAACATAAATCAGAAAAAGCATTTCCCTGAAAAGAAAATCACAAAAAGTTACTTCTCACCCTATCTACAATCAAATTCCCACTAGGAAGTATCAAACAATAGATTAGAAAGTAGTGGTACCAATTCCTTTTGACTAACAGCGAAGTGTAGCATAGCTTGCAGATAAAAAATATCCCCTTGATGGCCAAAACAGTAGTGAGCATCAGAGTATTAACCAGGACCAAATGAACAGGCTTTCTTTATATAAACGCAGACACACGTAACATCCAACCAAAGTCAATTCTTCCTTTCCCATTATATTCCTCTTTTCAAGGACAGGGTTTCATCGTTCAAACTGATTTCATTCATTCATTCTTTTTCCATTTTTCTTTCCTTTTACTCCAAACTACGAATTAATCTGAAAGTGAAGCGTGTAGTTAAAACTGTGGGATACATGGGGGGACCTAGGTATCGATTTAATTAAGAAGAAATAGACATCTAAATCCGAGCCGAAGAGGAGTCGAACCTGGGTGTACACCCACACCTCCCACCAACTGAGCTAGTCTCAGTTCCTCGAAGCGTCTTGTTAGACACACTAAGAAGAGAATTAAGCTCGTACGAACATAAGCGTAGCCGTGGCACAATCATCTCTACATTTCCATTACAAAGAGAATTCGCACCCAGCCAAACCATACCAAAAATCAACGTGGACAACCTAGAAACTAACTAAAATCCTCGTTCTTTTCTTGCTTAATTCGAGCTTAAATTCACAAAATTCCTCGCAAAGCCCACTCAAAACTCAATTCTGTCGAGGAAGAGAAGAATCACCTGAACAGAAACCAAGAAAGTCCCTCTTGCTCCAGGAACAGCACCAAAATGGGGCAAACCCAAGACAAAAGGCATGCTAGACCAGCAAGAAAGATCCAAGAAACAAGAAACAAACGGGAACAACAAGAACTCAGGGCCTGACAAGAAGAGAAGCTGTCACCTCACCTGGAAGAAGAAAGGAAGATGAGGCGACTGGCGAGGGCTGAGAAAAAAAGATTTGATGGAATTTGGTGGGCGAAGAGGAGGAGGAGGAGGTGGTGATGCCGTGATGGTGGTGGCGGAAGTGAGTAGTTGGTGGGTGGAAGCCGTAGGGATAACAAGCGGAGAGGTGGAAGGGTGGATGGACTTGATGGATGCAAATATGCTATGCAATGCAATGCAAGTGGTATTACTAGTTTAATCCCCCACGTTTTCTCTTTTTCTTTCTTCAGCGTCGCTTAGCAGTAGGAGTATTTGTTTAGCGTGTACGGCCACACTCTGAGCAACAGATACAAGGATACGCCCACGCTACGTCTGTGAGGTATGAATTATTTACGAGATAAAATACTCATGATTTGTTCGTGCATTAAATTTTCTAGATCTTCAGAAACTATGCTTAGGTCACGAACGGATCCTCCTTCACACTGTCAATTACGGCATCTTACTAACGAAATGTTTGTTACCTATCGACACATTTTTACGTATAGCGAGGTCCGGATTGGAACATACAAATTTCACGGAAAATTTGGCTCGCTCTAAACGGGCCTAGATTGCAGAAAGTTTGAGATGTTTGTGTTAGTCAACAACGGCTTTCTCAGAGGAAAAGAAAATAAAGAGAAGGAAGTTGGGTTTACATCTGACTTAAAGGATACTAAAACATGTTCCTAAAGAATCAACAACACCTGCCGATCGGTTGATGGTAAAATCAGTTTCCTTTGAACCATTAGGGGTGAAAGGATACAGGGCGGATATTGCTCTTCCAGTGTTATAATTCATATTTTTACGGCAGATATTGCTCTTCCAGTGTTATAATTCATATTTTTACTTCAGATTTGAAGTCGAATACGGATACGAATTTTTTGGGATGCGGTGCGGATTGGATTCAAATCAGTCTCATATAACTTGACGGATAGTATACACATAAAAAAATATATAAACTCACCAACGAAAGTGTCAAATTATACTACATATTATAGAATTATTTATCCTACTTAACAATATAAACATAATCAAATATAAATTCATATTATATGTTAGTTAAGAACTAGAAAACCATAGAGGATATTAAAAGATATTGATGTTTATCGGATATCTATTTTGTTGATTTATCGGATATCCTATAAAATACGAATACAGATCGAATATTGCTCATCTCATATTTTAACTCATATTCCATGAGATTTTCTGGATACGAATATAGATAATATCATATGCGGATCGGACTAAAAAAAATACTCGGATATATTTTTTCTGAATCGGCATCAGATCAGACGAGAATTATCCATCCTGTTTTCACCCATAAAAACCACGCTATACCTTATTTGTACCAAAATCTATTCTAGAAGACCCACCGCCGCATGGGATCATCTCGACTAGTTTTGGTCCCACGTATCAGTGGCTTGCTGGAAAGAAAATTCCACTTCTGGTTTGGCGCACCAAGCATTACAGAGACGTGAATTCTCTGCATTATTCGTTGCTACTACAGAGGTGCACTTTGGTGCATTACTCTAAATCTAAGCCGTTCATCTAAAAAGGGATAGCACTGCTTCCCTGTACACCTTTTCAGTTAAAAAAAAATCAGCACCTTTTCCTGGAGCAACTCCCATCCTTTTGTAAAAGCATGATACCATGTTCTGATGGCCCCCAAATTTCTACTGGAATAATATCAAGTGTCCTTTAATTCGGCATTAGGTAACATGTATGACACAAAACTAGATCAAACTATTCAGTTACTTTCTTATCCTTTCATTTTGCTTCTAAAATACCTCACCGAGCACTCCTGATAATTGAACCATCAGGTCTAACGGCCAGTG
This sequence comes from Ampelocalamus luodianensis, assembly GCA_036346255.1. Classification (NCBI taxonomy): domain Eukaryota; kingdom Viridiplantae; phylum Streptophyta; class Magnoliopsida; order Poales; family Poaceae; genus Ampelocalamus; species Ampelocalamus luodianensis. The sequence continues at coordinate 34,625,087 of CM070628.1, read as the reverse complement.
AAAATATTATCATTCTTTCTACGAATGCGGTTTTTTCACGTATACACATGAGTACATGTATTATCACTGTCGTCGTCAAACGTGCCTCGTGATTGATGCAAACCTTTAAAATTGAACCATCGTCCTGTCTTCTAATAATTGAATATCTCTTGCATGAATCTTGAGACACTTTTGAGGGTTAAGATAGTATATATACATGTGGCTTTGCATTTTTGTTCTTTTTGCTTTGTTTTTCTTAAGCATAGCTTTCTACCATCGAAAAATGTTGAGATAAGCACATCCCGTGCAAAGCAAAATCCCATTTGCAATACAGCTTCGCTTGTGGACCGAGGAGACACAGGAGGGTTAACTATTGAATAGTATTTAAACATTATGGCTGATTACATATATCGCAAGCTGGATACCGAGAAATTTACTGATCAAAGTCCAAATCTCTAATACCAGTGCACTGTTAGGTGGAAAAGAAAAGCAACAACGAACAAAATTAAGAAAAATAAAGTAAAATAACTTTCACATCTTGCTGTGTTAGCTACCAGTATTAGCAGATAGTCTAAATCGATTTGACAGAGGAGGAAGAAAGAATCGAATGGCAGTGTGGGAGAGAGGAAGGAGATCTGTGAGGGTCGTGTGCTGATTTTTTAATGGAAGGGAAGCAGTGCCATCCCTTTCTGGATGAACGGATCAGATTTGGAGTAATGCAAAAAAAAAAAAAAAACACCTACAGTAGCAGTGAATAATGCAGAAGAGGGTCTATGTACGCATTATGGGCGTTTTTGGTTTGTAACCCTAATTTATCTTACCAAAGTTTGGTAATACCCTTAAGATTTAGCTAGCGTGTGCTTTGAATCTAAATTTTGGTATCGCCCTTGATATTTGGTACCTCCCAAGCCTTTCTTGCCATGTTGCTGGGCAATTTGAGGGCGTCCGATTCCTTCGCCTAGATATTGGTAAGGCTGCTTGTGCATTCTGTGATGACGTGGCAAAGAATGGTCGGCTGCGCTGAATGTTTTAATTTGTTTATTAACAAACTTCAAATAATCATATCTTCTAAATCATGTATCTGATTTATGATCCGTTTGAACCGTTGTATTCCTTGTGATTTAATCAACAAAACAACACCTATGTTGACATATTTTGATGTCAAAAAAATAGATGTCACATGGGATCCGCGCGATATACTTACAATTTTGACAAATTTTGACATGGCTGCAATCCAAACACATCAATTTCGATATTACCGGTGAATTGATATAGCTACAATTCAAACACTATTTTTTTGTCTGATTTTTAGTATTACCTAGATTTTTAGATTGCTAAAATTTTAGTTCGACTCCTACAAACCAAACAGCCCCTGTACATCTTCTTTGGCCACGTTAATAAATGAGGGCACCCCCATTCGGACTGGGGAGCCGGAGCCTGAGCCGAAGCAAGCAGCAAGTGGAGAAAACGCCTGGATGGATGCACGCATCCATTGAAGGAGGAGCAAAGCACGGTGGCCAGACGCTGTGTGGCTGCAGCAGCTGCAGCTCGTTCTGGACGGTATTTGTTTCCTTGGGGTTGCGGGTTTTGCGCTGATGTGGACGTGGAAAGTTTTGAGGAACCGTCATTGGCAAGTTCAGTTCGAGCGATTACCTCGTAGACAAATAGAGAATCGTAAGAACAATGCAAGAACGCAAGAACAAAACAAGAGATGAACACAGGTATGAGAGGGGACTGCAAGCTTCTCTTTATTGCTCTTTCAATAATGAACGTGTATAATACTGGGGGGTCCCCTCCTATATATAGTCTACGGGTGGATGAGGTGTCCACCTAGACCCGGACTCCTGGCCGGGCCCGGTTTCTTAACACTCCCCCTTGGGCTCTCATCCTTCATGTCCATGCCTCATCAAAACTCCATAAAAACCCAGTGGGAAAAATTTGGAGAAAGAGTACATGAATCATGTTCTACTATGTTGCACGAATTGCCTCATTAAAAACCTTAGCCGAGAAACTTCAGGAAAACTCGTCAAGGGAAAAAGAGTATAATCCACCCAACTTCATTTAATCTTCAAGATTTATTCTTTGGGTACTCGACCTTCGTGATCAAGCTTTAGTAATGAGTTCGTGAAGGTTCTCCCCCTGAATTCTGCACTTCTCTAAGTCTCATCATTCCAATTCCACGAATGCACCTTTCAAAGCTAGATGCTGGAAGTGACTTAGTGAATAAATCTGCTAGATTTTCACATGACTTAGTATGCAGTACTTTAATTTCGTCCATCTTTTGCATTTCATAAGCATAGAAGAACTTGGGGTTGATATGCTTTGTGAGAAGACTCTTCACATAACCCATCGCATTTGTGCAACACAAGTCGCATTATCTTCATAGATAATAGTGGAGTTTGTGTTGTATTCAATCCACATGATCGCTGGATGTGGTGAATCATCCGCCGAAGCCAAGAGCATTCACGTGCGGCCTGCAAATGCATGCTATAATTTCGAGTGGTTCGTCGAAGTTGATACCATGATTTGCTTAGACGATTTCCATGAAATTGCAGTTCCACCACACAGAAAAACATAGCCTGTTTGTGACTTAGCTGTATGCGGGTCTGATAGGTACCGTGATTCGCATAGCCGATCATTGTTAGGTCTTGGTTCTTTCAGAGAATGTACCAAGGTCTTTACTTCCTTGGAGGTATCGGAAGACGCCCTTATTCCCGCCAATATCTTTTGGTAGGTTCTGCACTATACCTTGCTAAAAGGTTCACTGCGAAAGCAATATCCGGTCTAGTGCAGTTTGCTAAATACATGAGTGCTCCAACTGAGCTCAAGTATGAGAATTCCGGTCCCAGGACTTCCTCCCCCCTTCTCTAGGTCTGAACGGGTCCTTGTCTTGCTGCAAGGATCTCCCGATCATTAGCACTTTTGAAGGATATGCCCTTTCAAAGCCGAACCTTTCCAACACCTTCTGAGTGTAGGTTGACTGATGTACTAAAATCCCTTCAGGGGCATGCTCAAGCTGCAAGCCTAAGCAATATTTGGTTTTACCCAAATCTTTCATTTCGAACTCTGACTCCAGGTAAGAGCTTGCTTTTTCAATATCTTCCAAGGTCCCGATGATATTCAGATCATCTACATATACTAAAATTATACAGAATCCATCCTGGGATCGCCGTATAAAAATACAGGGACAATCCTCACTGTTCGTGTAGCATTTCTTGCAGAGAAAGTCGCTTAAGCGATTATACCACATCCTGCCTGATTGCTTCAGTCCATACAGTGACTTTCTGAGTTGCACACTGTATAGATTTCTATTTGCTCTGTCTTGGTTCGGGACAGGGATACCTTCAGGTACCTTCATATAAATTTTCGAATCCAAGTTCCCATAAAGGTATGCAGTTACCACATCCATTAATTTTATTTCCAAATTCAGATTTACTGTCATTGAGATTAAGTATCTAAAGGTAGTTCCGCCCATGACCGGAGAATAGGTTTCTTCATAATCGACTCCTGGTCTTTGAGTGAAACCTTGTGCAACAAGCCTTGCTTTATATCTTACAACTTCATTGTTTTCATTTCTCTTTCGAACAAATACCCATTTATGCCGCATGCAGGTGCACATGGGGAGGTGTACGCTTCTGTGCCCAAACACCTCTCTTTTGTTCAGAGATATTAATTATGCTTCTATTGCCTTCTTCCAATCTTTCCAATCTGATCTTTTCTTGCATTCAGCGAGCGATGCAGGCTCTGGGTCAAGATCAATGATTGTGGCAATTTTCTTTGCAAAATAAATATCAACATTAGCTGTTGCTCTATTCATAGATTCTCCGTGGTCACATAATTTATAGCTATTTCTTCATGGGGCGGTTCTGCTAATGCTTCTACTTGCTCACCGCTGCTTTCAATTGCGAGGGCAAGTCCCTTTAGTTTTTCAGCTCCGATGTGTGCGCACACATCCATGCTGATGTCTCCCTCCGTGGGAATATTCAAATCCGGTATGCCTCTTGCTGGAGGTTCCATACCAGTGCCAGGTCTCAACTGGCTCCCCTTCTGATTCTGGGGAACTTCAATGATCGGCTGTGACAAGTCCTTCTTATCCTTTTTCGCCAGGCGTCCCCGGTTACTTGGGATTCGAGAGGCCGGAGTTCTCGTCCTTTTATTCTGAGGCCTCTGGACGGGATTAGGGATACCTTCTATTTTCTTCGGTATTTCAACCCTCTCCGGTGCATTACGTGCAGGCACATGCGACTTGGTCACGCTCTTCAAATCACTAAAGTGGTCAGGCAGTTGATTCGCTAATGCTTACAAATCGATTATCTTCTGGACTTCTCTATCTGCTTCACTAGTGCGTGGGTCATGTGCATTAATTCCCGTGGCTTGTCACGTTATTTCCCGACATTTTTCATCAAGAGGTTGATTTCCTCCCCCTGATGACGGAAAACTATCCTCATCAAATATGCTATCGGTAAACGGTCAGTATGCAAATCTCCGATCATCGGGTCCAGATACACGATTATAGATGCGATCTCATAACCAACGATATCCCGCACTTTGGAGAGGGCCCATTGCAGTTCACTGCGGTGGTGGTATAGGTACATAAACCTTGCAACCAAACCTTCGGAGATGAGAGATTTTCGGTGTTGACCCTTGCGCTAGTTGCATAGGTGAATGGATGTTGTATGCCGACGGTCTAAAATTGATGAGAGTTGCTGCATGTAGGACTGCGTGTCCCCAACACGTAGTTGGTAAATTACAATTCTGTAAAAGTGGTCGGGCAATGAATTTAATTCTTTTAATCAATGCTTCTGCTAGTCCATTCTGAGTGTGGATATGTGGTACCGAGTGCTCAACGGTAATTCCCATTGCCATACAATAATCATCAAATGCCTTTGAAGTAAATTCTCTGGTGTTGTCCATTCTGATAGACTTCACATGATGATCAGGGAAATTATTCTTTATTTTAATTATCTGCGAAATCAGCTTTGCAAAAGCATGATTTCTCGTAGACAATAAGCATACATGTGACCATTTCGAGGAAGCATCGATGAGCACCATAAAGTACCTAAATGGCCCTGACAGGGGCTGAATAGGACCGCAAATATCTCCTTGGATTCGGTCCAGGAATGCAGGGATTTCATCCTTCACTTTCAGAGGAGAAGGTCTAGTAATTAATTTCCCAGTGGCACATGCAGGACACACAAAATCTTCTGGATTCGGGAAATTCTTTACATTGATATTATATCCCTGAGAATTGTTAATTATATTTCTCATCATCCTAAGACCGGGGTGGCCTAATCTATCATGCCAGAGACAGAAAAGTTCAGAGCTTCTAAAAGATATTTTCAGGACAGCATAGGCTGCAGATGCCTTAATATAAGTGTAGTATAGCCCAGATTCATATGAAGGAAGTCGTTCTAATACCCTTTTCCCATTCTCTTCACGCTTTGTAATGAGCAGGTATTCCTTACCATACTCTTCTTCAGTCTCTACATGGAGACTATTAGCGCGAATGTCTTTAAAACTTAAGAGAGTCCTAGTCGATTCCGGGTACAACAAGGTTTCTTCAATGACCAATGTCGTGCCCATCGGTAGTATAATTGTGGCTCTACCTGAGCCTATTATACAAGTATCGCTGCCAGCGATTGTCGTAAGACTACCAGCATTCTTGCTGATCGACTGAATTTTTTTGTCTCTCACAATATGGTATTTATTGTGCCACTATCTTCTAAGCACACTTCCTCCATAGGGCGCCACACGCGTTCTGATATGTAAAGTATTTATTAATATGGAGTAGCAAACAATCTACACAAAAAATACTTCAAACAGAACAAAGTTGCTATTTATTAATACGGGAAAAGTCTTGCTAGGCACATCACAAGAATTTATTGCAAATGCTCTTCTAGAGCTTACAACCTTTATTCAAAATCAAAGTTCTATGGAAAAACATAAACTACAAATGACTATAAAACTAAGTGCCATGCATGCACTAGACCGAATCTGCGAAGTATGAAGAAACTTCTGTCTGAATTTGGTCTATTTCTATCTTCTCCTCTTCGGCAACTACAGCTGCAGCCGCTGTAATGTCCAAAGAAGGAGTGATGGGAGCTACTGCAAGGCTATCCACATCCATGGGTGCAGCCAATGACTATGGATCTTCTATGCCTGCAATGGCGAGGTGCGCTTCATGCTGTCCTTTGCCCTTCTTCTTTGCCTTGAAAGCATCAATCACGTGCTGCGGTTCACGGCAGACACGTGACCAATGTCCCCAAGTGCCGCATTTGTAGCAGCTTTGGTCCTGCTGACCATAGGGCTTCTCATCATGCTTCTTTTGTTCGCCTTTCTTGGCTTGAGCATTCTGCTTGGTCTTGTGACTCATGACCTTACCCTTCTTGCCTCTCTGCTTCGAGTGAGGCTTTCACCTGTAGCTGGTAGCGTTAACTTCATGGCCAACTTTGCTACTAGGTGGCTGCGAGATGTAGTTCTTTCTGAGAACCTCATCTTGAGCTTCCGCAACTTGCATGATATCAATCAGTTCGGCGTATTCTTTGTAGCCATCTTGACGGTAGTTGCGTGCGGATTGCACCGCATTTGGGTGAAAAGTAGAGAGAGTTTTCTCAATCTTTTCTGCATCAGTGATTATTTTACCACATAGGTGAAGATTGGTACAAATTCTGTGCAAAGCAGAGTTGTACTCCCCCACGGTCTTGTAGTCAGCAAAACGCAGTCAAGTCCATTCCTGCTCTGCCCGAGGTAGGATGGTGTACTTCAGTTTCTCGAACCACTTCTTCAGGGCGGTCCATAAAGCCAGTGCGCTCTTCTCTGCCATATACTCATTCTTGAGAGTTAGACAAAGATGGTGTCTGAGGAAATGAAGTGCCTGATCATTTTCCTCAGCAGTTGGAACGGCATCCTGCGAGGCGCCGAGTCCAATAGCAGCACGGAGCTTCTTGGCTCCCAGTACGATCTCAACATCTGATGCCCAAGTCAAATAATTCTGGCCATGCTGGGCCAACTCCTCGAACTCCCGGTTCGTAATTCCAGTCATCTGCATATTCATGCAAGAGGTGCATAAGATTACTGCTAGTAATGTGCATAAAAGGTTGCAAGGATTCTCATAATGTTCCCGTATTTTTCTACGCATTTTTCAAGATTTACTGCTATTTTCAGTGATTAAAACCAATATAAATAATTACAGATAATCAAAACAGTAAATACAGTAATAAATTGCACAGAAATAACAATAATAAGAATAAATATGCTTCAAATTTCAAAATTATGCGAAAAATTGGATTCCCGAGGCCCTTTTCTGTTGGAAAAAGATTTTTTGGCGAAAACTGTAAGTTTCGAGGGCTAAAATGTGAAAAACTCAGTTCTGAGAGAAATTGCGCGTAATTTTCATATATTCGGAGGGCCTTTTTTGCAAAAACTTCGGATTTTCGGCCGGCCCCCTTCTTTTTTGTTTTCTTTTCGCCCGGGCCTTTTTTTCCTTTTTCTCTCTCCGCCCGGGCCTTCTTTCCGGCCCATAAAGCCTTTCCCGGGCCCATACGGCCGGATCAAAGGGGGGGGTTGCACCTTCTAGGGTTCCATGCCCCCATCCTCACTCAAGGCGGCGCGCGCCGCAGCGGCGGCACGGCGAGCGGCGGCGCGGCGCGCAGGAGTCGGCGGCTCGGCGGGTGATCATGAAGCGCGCACGCCGCTCCGCTACTGGCGGGAGCGTGGCGGTGGCTCGAAGCGCCGCGAGGCGGCGCGTGTCCGCGTGCGTAACGCGAGACGGCGGCGCTTCGCCATTGACGGGGCGGTGCGGCGGCTCTGGGCGCCGGTGGCAACGCCTCCCCCCTTTTTTTTTTTTTCTTCTCTCTTTGCTTGCCGGTGGTGCCTCCTCTTTCCCTTTTCTTGATGATGAAGGCCGGTGCCGGTGGTGGGCCGCCCTTCGCGGCGGCGGCGGGCTTCGAGCCGGGCGAGTGCGGCGGCGCGCGGCGCCTCCATCTTCCCCTCTCCACCTTCTTTTTCTCCTGCAGTGCGGTGGTGGCGGCGGTATGCCCGCCGGCCAGCGCGGCGGCGGCGGCGCGGCGCGCGCGTCGCCTTGGGGTCGCGCGGGGTGGGCCGCCGGCGGCGCGCGTGCGTGGCCGTGTCGCGGCGCGCCGCCGCTCTTCATGGCAGCAAAGAAAATTTTTCTTCGAGATTACTGTTCATCCATGTATGTATGTGATGCACTGTGATGTAATACAATGCAACGATCTACCGTGCAATCAACATCCGCTCTTTCAAGCAATCTATCGATCGGCATTGTGCCGGCGACTCTAAGTCGGCTCGCGACAGATTAGAGCAAATTTGCACCGTAGAAAACCAATCTAGAAAGCAATTTTGTAGAATTGAAAGCAATCTAGAAAAAACGATTCAATCTACGAGTGTCGTTTATCAACGGTTACCTTTTCGATGCGAGGAGAGTCGATCGTGATGATAACGTGTTGAGGAACCGTCGCTGGCAAGTCCAGTCCGAGCGATTACCTCGTAGACAAATAGAGAATCGTAAGAGCAATGTAAGAACGCAAGAACAGAACAAGAGATGAACACAAGTATGAGAGGGGACTGCAGACTTCTCTTTATTGCTCTTTCAATAATGAACGTGTACAATACTGGGGGGTCCCCTCCTATATATAGTTTACGGGTGGATGAGGTGCCCACCTGAACCCGGACTCCTGGCCAGACCCGGTTTCTTAACGGTTGATGGCGGCCGATCGATGTTGATTCTCATCTTCTCCAGACCGAAGGCAAGGCAAGGGACGCGGCCGCCGTGACCATCGTAGACAGCGAACCAGGTCTGGTCGGCTTCTTTTCTTCTTCCTTCTCTCTTGAATTGGAACGTCGTCGTCGTCGTCGTCCATCTTCTGGGTGAGTGGGCACGTTGCTCGTTAGAAATTTTTATTATGAGGTTTTCTTCTCCTCCCAGGGCTAGTTTTGAGGCAGCTGCGCCCGACGATTGTTTCTCTAATTAAGGATTTTATGGGTTTCTTTGCACATGTAAAATCCATTTCGTGGTTATGCTTTCGTTTTAGATAGGGTAAAAAAGCACATGTTAGTCGTTGACATGGCCCAAAGCAATTAATGTCATGCTGACTATGTAGCTCCACGTACATTTGATCAGTCGCAAAGTGGGAGCCATCCATTGCTTTCATATTTGAGAGCGAAAGACAGAGTTCATTGATTACTTGGTGGGGGTGGGGGTTGCGCACCTCAACCTCGAATCCTTTTCGAAATTTCACTCTACCTTAAATCAACTCTACGTCCCCCAAAGGTCATTACTTAATTAACTAGACTGCCACCCTAACCCCAAACACCTCTCCGCTACATGACATATTAATACCTCTGCGGTAGTACTTCTGAAAGTCTAGAACAAATCGTCCAGGAAAAATCAAACAAGTCCACTTATAGTGTCACGTAGTTTTTTTTTGTAAAAAAAGAGAGAAAGATTCACAGTCATGTTTGTTAGAAATTGGCCCATATGAGTGAGGCCCATTTTCTATAATTCCAAAGCATTTATGGGTTAGTACCATATTGCTAAGGCAAGGTGGAAGTGACCAACATATAAGGTGGAGTCCTTGCCACTCCTTGAAACATGTAACACATGGATGGATGAGGATGGCATGAGGAGGCTCGGCTAAACACACACACGCACGCACGCTACGCTGTCAGCGTATTTTCGCGTGAAAATCGCGTGACTTGTGACTTGTGACTTGCGGCATCGTGCGTGGACGTGGCACGCCATTTGCGACCAAGTCCACCTTATTTTTGCCGAACCATGCATCTCTCTCTCTCTCTGCTTGAATGAGATTCAAATGTTTAAATTTCAGCTTTATTGAGTGATGATGACGTGCGCTACGGTGGGTAAATGATGGTTATGTGACGATTACCGATGGGTAAAAGGCTCGTTATGTGACATTACGATGGGTAAATGGCAGTTTATGTGTCGATTACCGGTGGGTAAATGGTCGTTTAATCTGTCGATTACGATGCATCTATATATGTCCGAGACGCCCAGTGCATAGTGAGTACAAGAATAGCCTCCATTTCTTCTTCCTTCTAATCGTCTTGCATCGCGCTGTCGAACCTCGCCGACTTCTTCTCGCTGCACCGTGAAGAAGGGAAGCGGTATCTCGAACCGTTCTGCCGTGGAGACTTGCACGAGGGCAATAAGGTTTCGGCAGCGATTCTGCGCGACCGCTTGTCGATCTGCGACATCTACGTTTCGATCGCATCAACTCGCGGCTGCTTCGCTCTTCATCGGACCCATCCGTAAGTCTCTTGTGTGATTGATAGACTTGTTTACATCCGGTTTTCATATATTGTGAAGTACAATGAGTTGTCTGCTAGCGATCTTGCTTTATGCATCATTAGTCTTTTGCAATATTTGCCTTCTAATAAAATTTGGAATTAAAATATTGCCCTCATTTTTAACAATGTTAACCTTTCTTTTTAATGAACTACAGAGTGGGCAGCCATGACCCTAACAATATATGTGAAAAACTAGCTAATTATTTTACTTCATGAGTAAAAAAGCTAAGCCGTTTTCCTTGGTACGATTCTTCAAGCAGACAGCCATGTTCACATGGCATGTGTAGTGTTGGCCAACCTATTCTTCTAGTAAATCCCTCCCTTGAAACAAGTGGGAAAAATATATATAAATTCAGTATATTAGAGTAGTATTGTACTCCCATGAACCCAGGTTATTGGGCAGGCTTGTCCATCATCCTAGGTACTAAACATTGTTTATTACCACTAGAAAAAAGTTGATCTGGATTTCAACACCAGTTACCGCCGATTTTTTGGTACCTGGATCTTTACGACCGTGCATGTTATATCACCCATAGAATTTGCATATCCACCTACCGTAGGGATGGAGAACTTTTTGTATTTCTAAGATAAAACCCCCCAGGGACATACATAGGCATACTCCAATCGCATGCATTGCTATCTTTCCCATTAGTAACACCAGTATATAACAACGAGAATACACCGAAGGAGATGCGTATCCTTGTTTTTAATTAACAAGGAAAACATGACCTCGAAGTTCCAACTCCCAACTGTAAGCATCCTAACTTTTTACTCCACCACCCACATATATGCGTAGCCCCTATAGTACCATGTAGAAGGATAAAATTTGAGCTCTTTTACAGTACACTCAATTTAATATCCCTGGTAGTAACGTATATAAATATAAAGTATAAAATTCTCATAAAATTTTCGGTGCGTCGAAGCATATTGTTTAACCTCTGTAGCAATGCATATAAACAATAAAGTATCACTACAAAGATGGTTCATTTCCGCGGCAGGGATAAACTGTCAGAAATATGGAAATAACCGCTAGGAAAATAATTCCCGACGGGACACCATGAGGAAATATCCGTGACAACAACGATGATACGAAAATTATAAATGCCTGACGGTTACCTGATAGGGAATGTTTTACCGATGGCATTCCCCAATGGTCACTAACAGGAAAATTTCGACCTTGTCAGGTTTTGCATATCCAATGCCCTGTCGGTTACCCGTCAGGAAAGATCGTGAGGCATTTAATCCCTTGCGTATTTGGTCCGGAAAATAATAACCTACAGGATATTTGGAGGAGATTCATGTCGGTTTAGCCGTCGGGAAAAAAACTGCGCTAGGTTAATGTCATGAAATTCACTGTCGGTTTCCAGTCAGGAAAATTACATCATTTTATTTAAGAAAAACAGCATAGAATCAATACAACATAAGCATATGGCACATTGCCCATTCATTCAATACAACATATTCTTATACATTTAACATGACACATTGCACACCCACAATTCACTCAGGAGACATCAGTCTAGCCCATTGCACATTCACAATGCATTTTAGCAGGCATTAATTTGGATTCAATACAAACATCAACTAGTAGAGTTCTTGGATTCAATACAAATAATGTATCTTAGGATTGAGCAAAACTAGAAGTCCCTTGTTAATGTCAGGGAGATTCAATACAAACATCAACTAGTAGAGTTCTTGGATTCAATACAAACCAAGTTGCTACCAAAAGAACAAAAGATCAATCAAAGAGCTACTATACAAAAAGTCAAGTAGAAGGCACTGCTACTAAGAGGCATGATTGTTAGGCAGTGCTATTGTTATCTTGGTGTGCCCGTGCATCTTCCTCGGGTGCCCCATTCTCAACCCCATCATTGCTGCTGTTGCAATTACCTTCGCAGCCGCTGTTGCCAAGTACATTCCCAGCCATTTCATGGTCCAGCTGTGCACCCACCTGTAAAGAACTAGTCCCCTACATGTATGCGAGCATAAATAAATCAATAACATTCAACATAAAGCAAAGGGCATGAATTTAATGGTTTAGCTATACCAACTGCCATGCATTTTGAGAATGACAGTAAGAAGAAATAATAATTTCTCAAGTTTGATAGCAACCTATAAGTTAATTCAGATGTGTATTGAGGACAAAATTGAGACTATAACCTGCATCTGTGTAACAATAATAAGTTCTAATTTGACATAAGTTCAGAATTAAGTGCAGATGGCAAAAGCTCTAATTCAGTTCAAATTTGTTGTCCGACAGGACACAATTACTAGTAATTAAGCCAAGTTCATGACATGAGGAGTACCAAACAAAGTTATCTTGCCATCAATTAAGACTAGTCATCTTACAAGGGTTGCATTCCTTGCTACCTTACCATGAACTTAGAACTAAGAATGATGTTGTGCCCAGGTGTTACAGTAATCAACATGAAGCCTGTGAACTGCTACGCTGGGTGTTGGCATTCTGCCATACCAAAAATGATTAGATGTCGTGATGGAATGTTTAACAAAAAGAGAAGAAATCAACCTTGTTTCTTGGATTGTTGGCATTTAGGCAATATAATATGGTTTACTATAGCAGATCATCTTACTTGAACTTGCACTGGTGGTTGATAGTAGTCCATTACATTTTTAGCTGGTGGTTCTTCCCTGAGCTTCTTGAAAAACATATGTATTTGGAAAGCACACAAAGGAAGTTGGACTATAAAGGATAAATGAGACCAATGCAATGATGTATGTTCAAATATTTTTATTACCCTGATCATTCGTTCTTGAACTTCCTGTTGATGGCGAAGTTGTGCACTTTCGATCAACAAAGTTTGGTAAGCTGGTGTGTTGGATGGCCTAATATTTCTTACTTTAGCAACTGATATAACACCAGCCTTTCATCACAGCACCATCACCAATTGAACACGACCATGTGGCAGGCCTCCACCGATCGTGTACAACACCTTTCCATCTAAATCATGCTCCTTTGCATCTTCTGGATGTTCAGAGCTAACTGTTGCACTGTAATCATCCTACCAAAATAGCAATAACTCAGTTCATACAAAAATAGTGGACATGACATAGATTGTAAAGAATGCAACAAGTTGTCTAAAAGGAATGCAAATAATGAGTATGTACTAGGCGTTTTTGTGCCTTCTGGCTGCTAATTGCACCACTACTTCCGCTGTTATCCAAATTTTAGCACCTGTTTTCATTACGACATATACGTTTACTCCAGTAGCCTTGTTAGGACCAAACTTACATTCCTACAAGACCAGCCAACCACAACTTAACCCATGCAACACCTAGAAGGTAGTAATGACTAAGAAATAATGCTTGATGGATACATTTCGTACCAGCCATTGTTGTGTCTCAGCAAATGATCGCGATCCTCCTATATTTTGAGCAATATCTTCGGATTGCAGCCTTGATTCTTGGACTTTCTTTCGCTTTGTGATGAACTGGTCAGCGACCCAGCGGTGGCACAAGAGTGGCCAATCTTGCTCTTTAATCCACTCAACCCTACCATCCAAGTATTCCTCTTCCTCCAGTTCAATTGGACATGCTAGAGCATCATTAAGTTCCTGTCCAAGTTTTTTCTAGTAGTACTCCTTGACCACGTCCACACAAGCTTGGTACATAATATCCTTCACTCGTTTGGCTGCATAGTTTTTGAGAAACAGTCAACCTCAACCTTATCATCATCTATCATAGAAAACATGTTTATGTTGGGAAACACATAGTTAAATATGAAACTGAAAAATCATATGTAAATTAGGAGTGTCAACTTACCCAAAATTCTTGCTTTACTCGATCTGTATTTGTCTCTCCTTGATCATTTTCAGTGAGATAGTAATCTGCCCATGAGAGCGCAGGGCAAACATTAATGGGGTCACCTTCATGATCCAAGTCTTGCACAATGCCTAGGTATTCAGGTTTGAGAATAACTCCAAGCTGTGTGATGTACTTATAGTCTTTGGGGTTGAAGTTGCTATACTCAAATTGCATGTACATAAGTTGAGCATAATCATATTCCTAAACCAAGCTGTGAAATACCTAGGCTTCTAGAGCTACATATGAATTAACAGATGTCTAGGTTCGTTTGTTATTAAACATACATGCATAATCATCACTTTCCATTCAAATAGCTAGGCTTCTAGAGATAGATATCGAATAGCAGAAAGTTCAATTATTTTGACATGGTTTGGACTGACATATGAATTAAAATATGTTCAGGTTCATTTTTTATTAAACACACATGCATAATCACCACTTTCCATTCAAATAGCTAGGCTTCTAGAGCTAGATATCGAATAGCAGAAAGTTCAATTATTTTTGATAAGGTCTGGACTAACATAAATATGGCATGGATAGAACATTTCATATATTTATTATAACTGAAATAAACAATAAACATGTGGTATGTACTTACGCATCACCCTTATGTCGAAGGGCCACCTTCCGACCTCGCGGAGGTAGTCTCAATTGGGTCCATGACCTCTACCTCCTACCTCGCTGTGTAGACTGCTCCCCAGTCTGCTTACTACAAGGGCAATTTCCTTATGGCTCACCATCAACACTGGAGTTAGTACAGCCAGTAGCATTGGAGTTAGTGCGACCAATAACACCATCAGCATTGCTCCTATTGCTGTCACAGCTAGCTGCACGCTGCTCTCTAGCAAGTGCTCTATGGTGAAGTCCGTTCATGACCTACATATACATATGAAGATGTTAGTGACATTGTTTCATAACTTATTGACATAAATAATATGCAGCTTGCAACAAACAGTTGACATTCATACAACAACACATATATCAAAGACACAACACATAGCAAACACAGATATATATATAGCAGGAACTGATAACAGAGTTTACAACTGTTCTGAGCACTAAGTAGGAGAATTAATATAAGAACATAGTTAAAGAAAAACCAAAAATCTTCTGGTTCATAAGGATGGGGTTCTTCGTTTTCATCCACTTCATCTTCTTCATCGGTGTCTTCACTTTCTTCCTCTTCAACGTTTTGGTTGGCTAGAAAGTCCAAATCTTTTTTATTGGTTATCTCATTTGAGGTGGTCGTGGTTGTAATGTCTAGGTCATTCCCCAAATCAATAACAAAATGCCCTTCCAATATGTGAGACCCCGGTGTATTTAGTTTGTAATACTTAGTCTTCCCTTGACTCTAGCATCACAAACAAAATATACCGTGCCTCGATGAACATGTGCTTCCCAGAATTGCTGCACACATACATCTTTACAAAATCACGCATCATTTCCATACAACACATAGGGCGTGTTTGGCATGGCTCTGCTCCACAGCAGAGCAGCTCCACTCTAAAACTCTAGGGAGCAGTCACTCCAGAACTCGAAACGTTTTTTTCTCTATAACCAGTGGCAAAGGTGGGTAATTACCTTGAAACTCCGTGTCTAGATTCATTTCGAGGATTCCTGGAGTGGGAAAAGAGGTGCTCCACCAAAATGAACTAGAGCTCTACCAACTCCACAAAGAGCAGCTGCTCCATCAATTTATGGAGTTTTGGTGTTTGGCTGGTTTTGGGCAACTCCCCCCTAGAGTTTTGGAGTGGAGCCATGCCAAACACGCCCATAATAGCAAGTCTAGAAAAAGACATACACAATATAGAGTTATTACAAAAGAGTCGACCGGCCAAATGACATCAAAGTAACAATAACAGCGGAAGCAAAAGCGCGATAAGATGGCTATGAACAAAAGATGACTGGTTAGCCAACATAACCCACAAGGCAACCGACCGGACCCACCAAGCTAGTCGCACCTACCGTAGCACAACTTACAGAAGTAGACCCCTTGGGGATCCACTTCCTCCTCTGCACACAACAAGCAATGCAGGTGAGTACAAAATGTACTTGCAAGACTTACGAGTAACAAGCCTATACATAGCTACATGAAAGTTGTAACAAAGGAGATGGTTATAAGGTTAATTGGACGCATAAATCAATTTTCATTTACAATAATGTGATAGATTGAAAGCAATTTGTCAAATCTGTTTTTAATCATTGAAATAACAGCGAGGTAACTGTAAATAACATAAGTAACAACCTAGAGGTGACTAACCCAATAGCCACCACAAAATAGCACGAATCCCCGATTCGTACTACCTATCAAGTTTTAGTTAAAAGGTTGTAGTCTAATTCTTGCGGGAAATAACCAAGCGTGTCCATAACTTAGGACAAAGCTATTCGAATAGATTTAACCCTACAGGGGTGTACCAATGTACCCACACTTCAGACCACCTTTTTGCCACATGATTTAGCACACTACCAAAGGTATGCTGGCACGGCTAAGTCCTACGAGATATTTCCAATATTATGTATCAACTACGAGCCACTCGTATGGATAGAAACTCATACGCTTACATTGTAAAGTCGAAAGTCAACTACCCATCAAGGGTAAAGCTTTCGGACAACTACAATGCTCCCAACATCTTCCCTCCTACAAAACCTCCTACAACTCGGAGCTAACACACCCCAAAGTACTAAGTCAAGAAAGGTCACATACCCTCTAGTGTGGTTAGCACGCAAAAAGTGCTTGGATCAATGGCGCAAGTAATTCGGTCCTTGTTGACTCGGGCACCATTCCAGTCACACCCAAAAGCACACCAACATACCGTTGTGCCCAAGTTCAAATCATTTTGTTTTCATTTTTAGTTTTCACAATTAAATATAGCACAAAGGCTGAATCATAAAGTCATAATAAGTTTGTGTGATCAAGATTATCGACTAAGTCGACAACCGCCCATTTCTACCGGTAGCTAAGCATGACTAAGCATATTCACTAGCAAACTACTAAGTGACAAGGGCTCATCCAAAGAACCCTAAATCACAGTAAATAATCCTAGGCACAGTAGTAGAGGATAGATATTTGCCTACCGATAATGCATCTAATGGGTCAACTAATCGACAATAGTTTAAAACAAGATAACAATGCATACGTAGAATTTGCAAACAACATATGAGAATTTAAAAATAATAGGAGCAATATGATCAAATGATGCTACATCTTCTTGCCTCGCTGGAAGATCTCTTGCTACAAAGGGTCACTTTCGAGCTCAACAAATTCTTCGGAACCTAGCGCAAGAACGCGAAAATCCAATAAGAATGAAGAACACTGAAAGAAACTCAAAATTCAAAGTTGTTCAAATCCCATGAAATTTACACAGCAGCAAGATCATCATTTTAAATGAATTTAGCAACAAAAATTATTTCATTTGGACTAAACATTCAAAAGTTATAGCCTAAACAATTTCTTTCAGCCTGAAAATTCCAATTAAATTAATTTCAGGTACTGTTCATGTCACAAATTTCTAGAAAAATCTAGAACCTAAAATTTTTATGGTGGCTAGAATATGGCATTCTAAGAACAGCAAAACTGGGTTTGCTTAATTTAGAGTTAATTTGAATTACTTATGATTTTTCTAAGTTGTAAAAGTAGCACTAAGTTAATTTCAGAAGTAAAGACCTACATGAAACACATTCTATGCTAACACATATTAACAGGGGAAACTAACGTATTTTAGTTTGTCCAGTTTGGAATCACAGAGAATTACTTATGCATTTTTCAAGTTTTAATGAATTTCTAGACAACATTTTATGTTAACACAAGTTAATATAGTTTATACCATTTTCTGCTACAGAACAACACCTAAACATATTTTTGGATTAAAGTTTAGGTAAACAAGAATTTATTCCAACAGGAATCACCTAAAAAGGAGCTAAAATGAAATAGTTATGCACATTTGAAAATTGAAGCATTTAATAGTTGGAAAATAAAGACTCCCGTTGCTCCAAAATAACTAAGTCCAACGGAGAGGTCGTGACCGTTGAGATCGAATCCAATGGCCCCAACGAGTGAACGCATAGCGCACGCGAAGCCCCACGCGGAGGATCTCCACGAGCACTGAGGAGGTCGTGACCATCAGATCCAGATCTGACGGTCCAGATCTACAAGGGATGGTCCTAAGGGATAGCTCTAAAGGAGGAGGTTTGGGACGGCCAAGATCTACCAGAGGAGGTCCTGGACGGCCAAGATCTATACTGGGGAGACCCTAACAGCTAAGATCTTTGCCGGGAGAAAATCTTAATGGTCAAGATCTACGCGGGGGAGGTCCGCAAGGACAAGGTCTTAACAGAGGGAGGTCTTAATGGTCCAGATCTCCACTAGGAGATCCTGAATGGTCAAGATCTGCCCCGGGGTGGTCCTAAGGGTTAAGACATGCGGGAAGGGGAGGTCCTGGGGTTTTCTTTACAAAAGACCAAGGGGTGGTCTTTTGCAAAGAGGACCCCAAG
The DNA here is from genome assembly GCA_036346255.1 of Ampelocalamus luodianensis. Lineage (NCBI taxonomy): Eukaryota > Viridiplantae > Streptophyta > Magnoliopsida > Poales > Poaceae > Ampelocalamus > Ampelocalamus luodianensis. The sequence continues at coordinate 34,606,466 of CM070628.1, read as the reverse complement.
GGCGGTCCCAAGGGTGATTTTTACAAAAACGACCACAGGGTGGTCTTTTCGCGCAGGGGTGATTCTAACGGTGAAGATTAAAACCTGGGAGGTCCTAAACAGCTAGGATCTAACCTGGGAGGTCCTGTGACTAAGGTTTTCGCAGAGAAAGATCCTACGATGAAGATCTAACCCGAGGTAGCCCTAAACGGCTACGATGAACCCTAGGAGGTCTAGCACTTTGTCAAAATCACGACAACAGTACAGAGCACCGTACTTTGCCCGCCGGCTCGCCGCCGACGACCACGGCCATGACGGTGCAAGCCAACGGTGCCAAAACATGCACAATACTATTGTGAACCAAAAGAGGGTACTCTCGACGGCGGAGCTGGCCTAGAACGCCGGCGAGCCGGAGAGGGGCGGAGGAGCAACTACGGCAAAATACAAAAACGCGAAAAACTCCGCCCTAGCACTAGGGGGTTATTGCGAACACACCTGGATGCAGGGGAGGTCCGAAGGAGGTCGGAGAAGTCCTGGCGGCGAAGACCGACGCCGATGTTGAGGAAGATAACACGGACAAGGCAACCTGAGCACAGAGAGCAAAGCCGCATCATCGGGTTAGCTTCGACACAACTCCGAGATGCTCCCCGAGTGAGGAATTGAGGAGGGAAGCTTCTTACCAGTGATGGGGAGGAAGGGGGTGCTCACGGCCGCAAAGCTCCAAAACCCGAATCAAATCGTCCCTATGGAGACAATCTAAAATCAAGTTAGGGGAAGGCACCCCGGTGATGAAAAGCTTAAGTGGAGTTAAAGAGAAAGGGTGAAGGACCCAGGAACCCTGGCGCCCACGAAAAGCTCGCGCGGCCAATAATAGCGGAAAACGGAGCTCCTAGTGATTTGCGCACAATAAGGAGAAAGAAAGCTGGGGGACAGGGGTGGTAAAGATGTCCCAGAGGAGGAGCTCGGAGGTGCTCAAGTAGCAGGGGGGTCAATGGCTACACGAGGACTAGGTTTAATGGCGACGGGACAAAAGGTTCTGTCGTGCTCGAAAAAGAGGAGAGGAGCAGGTGGAGGTCAGGGCTGACACTGACATGGGCAAAAGCGAGGGCTCAGAGCCGTTGAGGGGCCCCACGATATGACCAGTGCCTGCCCCGCTCACCTGCCATGGCGCACGCTCGCACGGCGCAAGGAGGAAGAAGAACAGAGGAGGTCGGGGTGGTCGTGAGCACTAGGATCAGAAATGGACAGTTAGGATTGCTCAAGAGCTCTAGAGGTTTAAAACGATAGGGGAGGTCATGAATGCTAGATGGAGATCTAACGGCTCAGGTTTGAGGCGGCTCTCGGGAGGTCCGAAAGTCTCTGCGAACGAGGACCGCCCGATGGAGATCCAACGGTTGAAACGCACGCGCTCTAACACCCGCGCCCGAGTGCGGCTCGATGACTTGGTTAGACCGAGTCGATTGGTTTGGGCTCGGGTCTGATTCAAACCCGAGTCTGACTCAGCCCTAGGTTTAGAATTAGAACAGAGATCTTTGGGGAATTATTTGAGGTAGCAAACTAACTCCAAAAATTTTGAAATTTTTACAGGAGCTCGTTAACTTAGATATTGACCATGCATAAAATTTTCAAAGGTTTTCATGTTGTACATTTTCCTCCAAAAATTCTGCAAGGTGGTGAGCTAGGGTTTGACTCAGAGTCAAACTGGTTTGACTGACCTCTTCAAATATTCAAACAATTTCTAAAAATTGTGAAATTTTTCAGAGGGGTCACACATTAACCCTAGAACTTAGAAAAAATATTTCCAATGAATGATCACAAGGTTTGACAAAGATTTGAAGATGGAGTGCCAAGACTTGGTTCAAATGACTTGTGCTTTTGAATTTCCACAATTCCTTTACATGGATTTTCAGAAATCCTTACAACAACATGATGTAAGAAAAAAGTTTTAATTTCTACACCTTTTCTTACATTTGAATCACAAGCCTAAACTTGGGATGTTACACAACACATCCTCTTGACTAAGACATCTTGTGGTTGCTCCTCAGGAGGAACGGATTCGTTGCTACTATCATTAGGACGAAGGTAGCCTTATGGGAAAACATGATAAACAACCCACCAATATCTCAAATCTGGTTTGGACTTGCATAGGTAAGGCAAAAAAAACATCATTGTAACTTGGCTTGCCAATACAAATGGTTCAAAATTTGAAAGCCTAGATGTGTGCTTAATCTCTACCAATCCCAATTTTCAGTACACCTAACTCCTACAGGTGTTGGATCAAACCAACAACAATCAAGTAAAACCAAGTCTAGTTCCATGCTGCCTTCCCAAGTAACTTTGATGATGTCCTCAATGACACCATAATACTCCGTCACGTTGTCACCATTATCAACACAAGACACACAAACACCACTATTCACGGTAGCAAGGCCTGATTTAGCACGCTGAGACTTCTCCGAACGAAATCTATATCCATTCACATCATAGCATACATAAGTTGCTACTCTTTGGGGGACAAATAAGAAATATGATGCAAGGCATTGTCTATGCTAGATTTCTTCATGCACTGCATATATAATATTATTTGTTAGTTTTGAAGTGTTCAGGTGGTAAAGACATGAAGTTTGAAGTGCTCAGCAACATTAATTTTGTTTTGAACCGGTCAAAGAAATTAGGCCCACGTTGGCTCCCACAACCAGATTTCCAGCTATTCAATCTTAATTCATGACGTTGCTTTTTTGTTGGTGTATTCAGCTTCTCCATTGTTCCTTATCAAAAGTTCTATATGAAATAACTACATTACAAACTGGTCTAAGGATAATTTATCGAAAAGAACCTAATATTTTAACTCCAACACTTACTCAAAGAAACCGTCCATCTCTGATATGTTAGTGAATATGTACAGGAAAGCAGCCTTGTACCCCTCCATTATGAGTTCACGACATCCTTAATGGCTAGCACAACGACCAGGGTACTTAAAAATTTGAAGGTCGCATGCACTTTCAAAGTTAGAGGCACCATCGTCATATCTAGGAATCTTGTTTCTAATTGATCTTACTTTGGGTTTAAAGTAGAGTGAGGAAATTTGTGGACTCCTCAACTAAGCAAGCTTCAACAATGGATCCCCTAACACGAGCCTTTCAAAGTTTTTAGTGTCACCTACAAGTGTGTTCATTTGTTATTGCACTTCCTCTCCCCTTAAATACCTAGGTGCTTCATCTGACACTTTGTGTTCTTTCGAAATGCATTAGCTTGCATTCTAAATTCATGGTTTCCAGGTAGGAAATGCCTATGACAATCAAACCAGCAAGCTTTGTGACCACTACGGAGTTGAAAAGCTTTGCTATCACATAGACATTGTGGACACGTGAACAGACCATGGGTGCTCCATCCAGCAAAATTACCATAAGAAGGGAGATCACGGATGGACCATAGATAGGATGCCCTCATGGTAAAGTTTCCCCTATATGAAGCATCCCATGTTTGTACACCATCCCACAACTTCGCAAGTTCATCAACTAACTGTTGCATTAGAATATTCAATTTCTTCCCTCGATACTTAGGACATAGTATAACAAGGGCAAGGAATATGTATTCCAGCCTCATGAGTATGCCTACGGGCAGATTTAATGGAGAAACAAAGACAGACGAACACGAGTAAGGAGCAGCATCCAAACTAAAGGGTGTGGAACCATCAGTTGCAATAGCAAGTCGCACATTTCTCAGATCTCTAGCAAAATATATATCAAATTATTGTCATGCTTCCCCATCACAAGGGTGCACCATCTTACTAGATGTGGACCGTACGTGCGACTGTAGTGCCTTAGCGGTGCACTCATGTGCATACAACCTTTGTAGCCTGTTTGTAATGGGGAGATACCTCAAGACCTTGCATGAGAATTTATTCTGTCCTTGCACATAGCGGGAGGTGTCACAAAAGTCACATTTCTCTTTGTGCTCGTCATCTTTGTAGTAAAGCATGCAGTTATTGTAACACCCATCAATTTTAACATATGGCATACCAAGGCCCTCTAACATTTTCTTTGAATGGTAGAAGTTCACAGCCAACTTAGATTCACAGGAAGTAGTTCATGGATTAATTGCAATGTATCGTCATAGTGTGCAATTGACATATTGTATTGTGACTTTAGAGCTAGAAAACGAGCTATAGCAGACAGAGTTGAGTGTGTAGTGCTGTCATAGATCAATTCATCTGCACTAGCGACCATCCTACAGAAAGCTCTAGCAAAGGGTGTTGGCTCCTCATCAATTGTTGGTGGTCGTTCACCGCTTAGGTCAACGAACATATTATCTATGCGATCAGTTTCATCAAATCCCTTATGAGCCATTGAAGAGCCAAGTTCATCCTGCCGAACAAGTCTCTCTCCATGTGATGTCCATATCTTATAGTTATCCCTAAACCCATGCTTACACAAGTGCATCTCTATAACATTCCTTTTATGTCTAAAATAGTTGCGACACAAGGCACATGAACACATAATGGTGTCACCTTCAACTACATCGGTCATGGAGAAGGCTCAATCTAAGAATATGTTGGTTTGTTCTATCCATTCATTAGTGGGGGCAGAACCACAACGCCAACCACTATACATCCACTCTCGTTCTACCATTAGATTGTTCCTTGTTTAAAACAAGATGACTATTGTCATTTTAGTATGTTGTAGTAATTACAGACAATTAGTACACCATGCAAACGCTAAGAAGTATAAGAGTTTCTACCTAAGCTACAAATGGTAATAGCCAAAAAGAGTACAAGGACAACATATGTAAGTACACTAGTGCACAAATAGTAAAAGTAACAACAATAACACATCCATATGGAATTAACAACATCACAAACAGAAAGAGTATGGAAAGTAATCATAATTATTAATTGCTCAAGGTTAGAGCTTACCAAGATCTTGTTGAAGCTACTGGATCAACGCGACTAGAGCTAGCTCATCACATATAGACTTGAGTGTTTGTCAACATGCATTGGCTCACCATAGTTAGAATTTTAGATTATAGATTTATATGCCAAAAGCACGCAGTAGACTTAATTTTTCCCGATAGACACATCTCCATAAGAACAAAAAAATACACATAATTGCTCATAAAAATAGAATACAAAATAGTGCCAAGCCTTAGACTCTTTTTGGTTGCAAAGTGATGTTGGCTAAGTCACTACTCTTTTTGTAGAGCTCCCGGGACACATACAATCTAAGTCTGACTGTGTCGATATGACCATCAAGTCTTTAGGAGCTCTCATAAGAAGAGCAACAAGATAGACAACAAATATTGGCAAATTGTCATCACAGGCAAGAAATAAAACGTGGTGCATCAAACATCCAATAGAATCAACGACATTGGACAACAAGAAGAGACAGTAATGCCAAGCCTCATACTCTGCCAAATATAGCCACAAAGTGATGTTGGCCAAGTCACTGCTCTTTTTGCACAGCTCCTAGAACGCATACAAGCTAAGTCCGACTGTGTCGATATGACCACTAAGTCATCAAGAGCTGTGACAAGAAGAGCAATGTCAGGACCCAGATTTACACATCCGAAACCCTCTATGCATTCTAAACTAGTCCCAGATCACTAGCTAGCTCACACAGAAAACATTGATGAAATACCATTCATTTATCGATTTAACTAAAAAGATATCAAAATAACAAATAGTAATAATAATTGGACCATATAGTCAACATTTACTTAATTTACCATGTAGGGCTAAAGAAACAAATAAACTCTTGCAGCGGAACGAAAAACGTAGAAAGGCCATTCAACATGCCCACAAGCAATCGAGTGGAGAAGCATCCTAATTCGCAAAACCTTCAAATAACTCTTCTTCATAGAACTCTTAAGCAGCTTGATATTCTTCAACTGAGCAGCAAAGTTTAAAGTCGTGAGTACATAAAGTACTCAACAAGTCGTAGAGAACAGTATGCAATTAATATTCATGCAAGGCTTGAACAAAGGATTAGATGTATAGTTCTTTTGCAGAAAGTAGTATTGACGGTAAATACAATAAATAGATTGAAATGCATAATTGAAAAGAATAGTAAGTAAATAAACAATTACTTTGAAATAACCAGTGAACCTCCTGTTCACTTCCCAATGAAACTACCAAGTGAACATCCTATCCACCAAGTGAACATCACTTTCACCAAGTGAATCTCCCATTCACCTTCTGACATATTTTTATAAAGAAACTCTACCTCTTGTGTGAAATCTCCGAGCATGTCTATGACAACGGACACGACTGTTTAAATAGTTTTAACTCTATAGAGGTTGAAAAGCTTTATCCAGAAGAGATAAAATAAAATTATAATGCCCGTTCACATACTTTCGTAGGTGCGCGACTAAGTGATTATCACAAAGCCTTTACAAAGCAACTCCTTAATCCAGTTCTGCCCGCTAAGGTTTCAACATTGAATGTCATCACGACCAGGCAGGGCCCTCCTCTTACAGCATTGTGAATATTCATCCTAGAATTCATGCTTCCAAAAATAGAACTAAGCTAAGACATTGCTAATTAATTAGCTAGGTCTATTCCATACTAGACATGTGGTTGTACGATATGGCCTAGTTCAATAGCGCACAAGATTAAGTCCTTGACAAGCTACTCAAGCGAAATGACCTCATCCAAAACAATGTGCCTCATGCAGCCCCTTTACTGCACGATCACTCGCTTGAGCATAAATCATTTTGTTAAACCAAACCAATGACAATCCCTACCATTGAACCAAAATTTATAATAGCGACATCGCACCACAATCGACACAATAGTGACATCACACCACAGTTGCATAACAATAGCATCACACCACAAATATATCATTAAGTCAAATTATCAATATTGAATATGTGACCATGAGCCATCATAACTAAGCATGACTAAGCATCTCTACGATAACCCATGTTGGTGATAAAAATATGTCTAACTAATATTGACCATCCTATGGTGACAAATAATTCATGGTATTCAAATAATCAATAGAGGCGTAATGACAAATACATGATTAACTATTCCCAAAAGTAGTTGATATAAAGATAGCATGCAATTTAATATAAAATAATATAATTTTGAAATCATAGATTCAACATGATCAAAGGACGATGACTTGCTTTTCCATTGCTTAGTTACCATACTTGGATCTTCAAAGCTTACTTCTGCTCCTACTCCTTGAAACAGATTGTCTAACGAGAGAGAAAACAACAAACAAAACACAAATAAATCCAAAATAAAATAAAATAAAATCCAAAAACATTAAAAAAAAACTAACTCTAAAAGAAAGATCTCAATTTTAGATGAATTTAGGAATTTGAACGAATTGAATCGGAGTTCGGACGAAGGAGAATGGGCTCTCGGAAGATTTGTCGCAAAGGAAAAAGAGAGAGAAAATACTATTTCGGATTTTAGAATTTTCTTTCAAAGGAAATTCCAGATTACTACATCAACATGACATCAGCAAGGATTTTAATTTTGGCCAAAATTAAATTTCTGAAGGAAAAGATATTTAATACTAACATGTGGGACTAGGATGTAAGAGAGAGAGAGAAAGAAAGAAAAAGAAGCTGACATGCAAGACCCACATGTAAGAGAGATAAAGAAAGAAAAAGAAGCTGACATGTGAGACCCACATGTAAGAGAGAGGAGCTAGCACAGGAAGAACAGAGGAAGCTTTGGTAATGGCTTGACCACGGCGGAGACAACAGCCAAGGGGTAAAATGGGTTGCTGGCGGCTTGGTGGTGCTAAGGGAGGTGGCGGCACGGTAAGGATGGCGGCGAGACGGCGACGGCGGCAGAAGGGCCCACTCGGGCAAGCGGCAGCGGTTCAACGACGTCCGAAGAGGAAGGTGGGGAGCACGAGGTTGGCAGCGGTACGGTGATCATAATGGGGCAAGTAGGGCAGCCGGAGAAGGACAAGACAAGCAGCGTGACAGAGATGGCCGGTGATGGAAGAGATGAGCGGCGGCGAGGTGCTTCGGTGGCGAAGAGACCAAGAGTGAGGTGGGCATCGGAAGAGGTAGGCCAGGAACGTGGTGTGACGCGCATGGGTGGGTAAGGGGGCTCGCCGACGACTAGATCGGTGGAGGGCAGCGCGGCTAGATTAGGGGAAGACGAGGGCGACGGTGGACCAGCGATGTTCGGGCAAGGAGATAGGAAGCACCATGTAGAATGCGAAGATGCGGACCCAATTGTAGTGGAGGTACAGATGTAGGATGATGGACGGTAGTGGAATGCGGTGGAGAAGAGCTTGCGGTGGCATCTTGGCATCGATTCGGCGCAACAGAAGCGAGACCAGCGGTGGTGACTTGGGGCTTTGGACGAGAAGCTCGGTGCAAAGAAAAGGACATGGGTGGGCACGCTTCAATAGGGCTAGACAGGAGACTTTGGGTTCAGGACGGCGGCGTCTTCCATGTCTAGGTTGGACATGGGCGAAGCTGGCTGGAGGAAGAAGGTAAGGAGGAATGGGAGGTTGACAGGCCAGGCCCGCTCGGCAATGGGAGGACGGAAGAGAGGCGGGGTGGGTTGTGGGCGGAAAGAAGAAAGGCCAAGGTGGCTGGGCCGATGGAAAGAAATTGAGCTGAAGGAAAAAGAAAGTGGCCCGAAAAGAAAAATCCCGGAAAAAGGAAATTCCGAATTTAGGAAATTAGATTAAATAAAACCGAGCTCAAAGAAATAGCAAACAAACTCCTAAAAGTCCTAGAAAATTCTTGAAAATAATCTGGAACTCAAGGAACCCAAATAAAATAGCTTTTAATTTAATTGAATTTTAAATTAATCACATTAAATCATTTTTATTTCATAAAATTCAAATTGAGCTTTGAGTTAACCAAGAAAAATCAAATGATTATTTTTATTTTTAAATGCGTTAAAAAAACTCCAAATTTGGGATGTTACAAGCAACAACAGGGGCAACAAAATAATGGCAAAGTTTCATCATTGGCAATACATAAAAGCATCACTCTGCATATGCCATCCCAAAAAACTCATGGGCAGGGTTGACACCTATAGATGGGCAAGGCACCCACACACAACAATCATCGTTGCCCAAAGATAGTAGCAAATATGTGTCCACACCTAAACATGTTAGTGTATCATTTCTTTTCACACACATCTCCTATTTTCAGGACCAACATTAGCGCTATCTTTAGGTTTGGAGCTTACAAAGAGCACTCAAAGGCAGCACAACTAGCATGTCAACAGATCCGTGAGGACACTTCACCAGTCTTCACAATTGGGACTTCCATCAAGAATAGTTTGACAAAACTGCATCACAATTTTCAGGATTCATATTACTCGAGCTGTAGATTCTTCATCTCATACAAAATGAAAGATATCCACCCCATTGGGAACACGCTCACATAGAGAGATACGAGGAAACACATGGGGTGGAGTCGAAGGCAATGGCCGGCCAGAGGCAATGCAGATCAACAGACCAGGACCTTGCGCTGTTGCTTTGTGTAGCTCGCCATTTGCATCGGCAAAGGGTGGCGACAGATTTAGATCAAAGGGTGGGGAGATGGGGTAGGGAGGTGGCGGAGGTGGAGCTGAGGGCGAGGGGCGGTGGGGATGCAAGAGGGTGAGGGGCAGCGGTGGCGAGGTGAGGGACGACGGGGATGTAGGAGAGCGAGGGGCGTCGGCGGGGGAGGGGGCGAGGGGTGGCGACGATGGGGATGCAGGAGGGCGAGGGGCGGCGACAGTGTGGATGCAGGAGGGCGATGGTGGTGGGGATGAAGAAGGAGGATTGGGGATCGATGATTGAGGATTGGGGTGTTTTAGGGTTTGGGGATAGGTCAATTTTTGGTCTATGTCCGCGCCACATTTTGGCTGTGCGGGAAAAGAAAATCATTATCTTCACGGTTCAAAACCGTCAAGATAGTATGTCTTATCCTCACAGGTATGGCAAAATGTAAGAAAATTTAACATTTTCCTCACGTTTACATCAAAACCATCACGTAGTTATTATTTTCCTCACGGTTTGGTCTAAACCCTCAGTAAAATATAAATATTTTCGTTGCGGATTTAAAATGACCGTCACAATAATTACTATCCTCACAGTTGCTTACGGGCACGTTAGGAAAAATATAAACCATGGCGAAAATTAACCAGCCTGATAGTGTATACAATTTTCAGTGCGCCTAAGCAACATATAACAACTGCAGAAAGAAAAACACCAATGGGAACAATAGTTTGTTGCTGAATTAAATCGATCGAGCCGACTCTACTACTGACTACATATTAGAAATATTCAACGGATTGCCCTTTCGTTAATGGTTAGAGAGGTGAGCAATCTCATTTTCTCTTCGTGAACCATTAATTGTGCAACTTGCATCCTTATCCTTACGAAAAGGCAAGTACAATTGGTAGTAGCTGTTGCATCTCTGAAAAGGAAGACAAAGCTTCCGATAGAGTCTTTGGTTTGAAACTTTTGAAGCACGACCATACAAGTAACCTGCCTGGGGACGTACTTTCGTAAGGTTGCCAAACGGGCAACCAGACTCATCTAAAAAGATCCATGTCATTCTTTTGTAATGAGGAATCAAGGGAAAAAAATGTTTGGATTTGCTAAATCATAGGCGACTGAAAATTTACAAAATCACAGTCAATTTTCCTCACGTGGAGATTCGTGCTCCGGCGAAGATTGTCATCCTGCTCTACGGTGCCGATGTCGTTGTCTCCCACCGCCGCTGTTAAGGGCTCGGGTTCACCGGTTAGAGTTTGGGTTCTCCGGAGCCTGGACCTTAGAGAGAGGGAGGGAGGTGTCGTAAGCACAACGGTCGGCAGCGGTGGTGTGGCGAGGCGGCCGCGGCGCCACCTCAGCCGCTCGACGAAAGAGGGCGATGGGCTACGGAGGCGACGGGTGGGTCGAGGATGAGTTCCAGGAGGAGAGGCGGCAGGAGGTGGTGTGGATCCGGCACCGCCGCCGCTGGAGATGAGGAAGAAGGGTGGCGGGGAATGCGGGAGGTGGTTGGCGCCGGCAGCCACGTTGGGTATTGGGGGAGGAGCTCGTCGGTATTTGGAATGTATGAATTTCCCCAATTGCCGTGGAAACTATTTCCTTTGAAATTCATGAGTTCCACACAGGTCCAAATGTGTACTGCACAGTGTAAAGCTTAACAAATGATGGAATCAAAGTTTACGGAAAAAAGATGAAAGACCAATGTACCCGTATCAATATAGATAACTAATTGCTCGATCGGTGGTATCTCCAGTTTTATAGGGTGGAAATTCAATTTCTGTGCGGGGGCTTTTGGTTTGAAACTACGCAACAGATCACAACTAGAGATGGCAATGTGGAAAGTAAAAGATGCAAATGAGATTATCGGAATATCGTCTTATCAGGCTGTGCGGTAGTAGGTTAGTGGTCTACATATCTTATCGAGGGGCCATGCGGGTAGCGGGGATAGGGAACAGGAGAATGACCCTATCCCCGCTTCACCCGATGGGGAATTATATTTGTATATTAGTATCCTTGTGGGGGAGAAATAGCTCTATCCCAGTCCCCTAATAGATGAATTCCCCGTCAAGGAATGGGGAATGGGGTCCATTGTCATCCCTAATCACAATATAGGGCTTTATGTACTATGAAGCTGAAGGGTATCACGGACTAAAATTCACCACTAAGATGTTAATTTGGTTTTTTAGAAATTTCATTCGTCCATCTAAGAGCTCCTCCAAATAGGATTTGAAAAGTTTTTTTTTTCGTGTTCTATGTACTATGAAGCTGAAGGGGTATCACGGACTAAAATTCACTACTGTTAATTTTTTTTTAGAAAATTCATTCGTCCATCCAAGAGCTCCTCCAAATAGGATTTAAAAAGTTTTTTTTCGTGTTCCATTAGGCCATCTCCAATGCAAAAGATGCTTAAACAAGTGCTTAGAAGTGAGAGAGTGTAGCACGTCCTCAGGCACTTGCCTAGGAGTACAGAGTTTACGGAAATGGAAGCTTCATGTCAAGAGCTTCCTCTGGCAATTGGAGAGAGGCTGGTGGCAGATCCCACTTACATCCTTTTTTAGCAGAAAGAGGATGCGACGACTTCTGCGGCAAACAGAAAGAGTCGTTGATCATCTTTTTAAGAGTTCAGTCCGTTGAAGACGCCCACACGTCCTTCATAGTTCATGTACAGTTCGGGGTAAACTTTTATACATTTTTCCTCGAGAAAATCGGTTGAGTAAGTGAAAAACCATTCATATAGGAGTACTCAATTAGTTTGCCTGGAGAGAGCACATCACGGTGGAAGCATTGCTCATAAAAGAATCAAACAATTCATGGATCACTGAGATGCAAGAACTGGCATAGGTCTTAGTGGTCTACCTTTCGAGCTAGATCTAGGTCAACTATCGTTAATGAAGTGCCTAGGGCACAGCCTGTACTTACAAAAATTGGGTGTAGGCTGGTATAGCATTTGAAGCGATCTGAAAGAATATCTTCTAACAGTGTTACATTGTAGAGTAGTAATTGAGACCGAGGATGATATAATAATTTTAATTAATTTAATTATTTATCTGTAATATCTGTTATAAATAACAATATTTTTACATAACCTTCACAAATACCTCTCATCATTAACGACGAGGAACATTACAGTTAGCTAGCGCGTACTTGAAACCGACTAATGCGCATGACCTGTGCCTCAGATCGGGCCATCACAATAGCTGGTACCAGTATTTGTACCACGGACATATCAAATGAGAAGTAAAGTTAGAATAGGACAGCCATTGAGATTCGAGACGTACTAGCTGGACAGGATATGGCTAACTTCAAGTCATCATTCGCATCTCCTAACTAAAACCATCCAAAGCCAATCTCACAACTGGAAGGATTTCCGCTTACCAGGGGTGCCCATGGCAGCGTCGTGGCTTTTCGTAATTGCATACAGTGCACGTCGGCGGCGGCCGTCCGATCTTGTAGGTTGTAACAACTGTGCCGTTGCATGCATACGGAGGAAGCCGAATTGACGTCCCCTTTTGACCTGTGTGCTTGCACGACAGTTGCAGTCTGATGGAGCCATATGCAATCATGCGCACGGCTCGCTGTCCCATACTCCCGTTGGCTTCACTGCCAGGCTAGCTACTCGCGACCGACCCCAATAAATAATAATTGGGTGGTTACACGAACCTACGCCTGATAATGGGCCGAACGAAATAGGGCCTAATGGGTAGGGCTCTTAATCGGGCCTAGTTTGGGCTGTTGTATATGAGTTGAGGCCAAAAGGGTTAGGGTAGGGTAGGGCTTACTTCATAATTGGTTGGCTAGGGTCCAAAAGGGTTGAGAATTTTGGGCTGTGAAAGAGTTCAAACCGAGGGTCCAGCCCTTGGATAGGTTAGGGCTCCATCCTGGTTTGTGGCCCTGCTGTCTCTTCGCCGTCGTCGCCTGGGTGCTTATGCTCCTCCACACCAGTGGCCTTCTATCGTGTGCAATGTGAGGTCAGTGCATGCACTGGCATTGAAGACGGTACCGACGGCGTCTACTCCATTGTCTTGCAAGTTTGCTTTCATTAAATCTAGAGACATGATATTTTTATTTAGAATTTATTATTAGATTTGGCTATTATTAGGTTAATGGTTGGAACTTTGTTTTGTTTAATATTAGTTTGATTTCATTACTTGCTGTCATCCTATGTTCCGGGAGCATGATTCCGGCGTTTCTTGAGTAGTTTAGGTCCCTGGAAAATTTCAACAATTTTATTTGAATTAATAAAGCTTAATTGGAATTTTCTAAATTAAAAATATTTAATTTGACTAATATAAACGTGAATTAAATAAAAAATTGTGTTATTTGGATTCCTTGTCCTTCAAAGAATTTTTGGGTATTTTCTGAGATTTTTCCGGATTTGTTTGCTATTTATTTGGTCTCCTTGATTTTTGGGATTTCTTTTAATTCCGAAAATCAGATTTTCTCTCTCCTGCCCACGTGCTACAGTAATGCGCGAAACACTGTTCATCTTCCATCTCCAGAACCGAACGCATCTGCAGAACGTGTCCGTTTCAAACTCAAAAATTCAAATTTCCATATCTTCCTCTACGGTGCATATAAATGCGAGCCGTTTGCGCTCACGCGTCCGTGTTGATCCCCTCTTCCAATCCCCTGAATTGGTTTCCTCCAAACCGATCTAATTTCGTCGTAATCTCTAAAAACCGAACTCCAACCAAAGGTTTTCTCCGGCGAACTACGGCTTCATCCGACGTCCTCCGGCCGAACCGTCTGCGGCGTTGGCTTCGCGTCGTCGCGTTCTACGTCGTGGTTCCTTCCTCTTCGCTCGAAGATCACCGGAGCACCGTCGGCCATGTCAAGCCCTAAAGCCGAAACGTGTTCATCGCGCTCCTCGCTTCCTCGGTGAGTTTTTCCAAAATCCGATCGCGTCATCTTGTGCCCCTCGTCAATACCTATTTTCTCCCTCTTGTAGATTCAAGTTTCATCCACCGTGCGCCGAGAATTTGACGTTCTCTCGTCTCTTGTTCGCCGTCCTTCTCGGTCAATTACTCGCAACCGTTGATCCCGCCTTCAACTCCACCACCGTTGAGTTCGCGTCGCGCGTTCTACGCCGTGCTCACCTCCCTTTTCGCAGAGCATCACCGGAAGTGTTCGCGCGCGTGAGGCCGTCGTCGTCGGCGTTCTTCGCGTCGCTGCCGTCGCATGGAGCAAAATCGTGATGTCCGGACGCGTCATCATCTCCGGCTCGTCGTTTCCTTCCGTTTTGCCCTTCGCCAACGCTGGTTCATCTCCGTTCATCGGCAACTCCACGAGCAAGAACAGCCAACCCTCTGTTACTATTCATGTCCGTGTGTTGGTGGTGCTTTCCACGTGATTGCTCTCTCGCTCCTTTCTTTCTCTGTGTTGCTTGTCTACTAATCCTTTTCTATTACCTCTTCCTCTAATCTTTGCTAATGCTAAATTCCTTGCCACCTTGCGCCCAAAAGCAGCAGTGCGTCTCTGTTGTTTTCTTTGTTGAAACCGAAGTACATGCTGTTGCTTCCTATCTGTTCTTCTTTTCGATCTAATTAATTTAAGCCACATATATCCTTCCTTTCTCTCTATGACGAATGGACCCCATTTGTCATCCAACTAAATTAAGCCACTATATCTCCTCTCACTTTCATGTTGACCCCACATGTCATCCACCCAATTAAACACCATATTTATTTTATCTCACTTACATGCAGGTCCCGTATGTCAGTCAATCTTGGTCAAACCCTATTCATGAGCTTGGTCCACCGTGGACTAGCATATCTCCGTGGACCCGGTCCATAGACCAGTGACCCACATGTCAACCCCTAATTCTATTTTCGGGAATTAATTTAATTCTTGAAAATCCTTTTATCTTATTGGTCCCACATGTCACTCTCTACCTTATTTCTGGAATTATTTTAATTCTAGAAATCCATAAATATCTGTCGGTCCCACCTATCATATACTCGTTCTTTTTTTAAATATTTTCGGAATAGAATATTCTGAGAATATTCCGTAGAGCTTTTTCATCATTTCATGTGAATTCCAATCTTCCAAAAGCCATATCTTCTTCATCCGAACTCCGATTGAACCCATTCAAGTTTCTAAATTCATCTAAATTCAATATCTATCTTCCAGTACCATTCAATTTCAATTTGGAGTTTATTTGATTTGTCTTTTGAATTTAGTTTTGTTTTGCGCTTTCTTTCTCGTTAGACGCCGAAGTCCTGGAATCGTCCGAAGGAGCTGAAGATCAAGCAAGTAGAAGATTGAAGATAAAATAAGATCATCATTGCTATAGCAAGGCAAGTTATACCTTTGATCATATTGAATCCCAGTTTTTTTAAAATTACTTTGATTTAAATTATTGCATTTACTTTAAGTAATTATTTAAATGCTTTTGGGTTTAGCTATTAATCCAATTTGTTATATCCATTTTGTCTATTGTATGTCATAATATTTTGTCACCCTAGATTGGTTCATATTTAGTTGGTGCTATGGTATTACCAACGTGGGTTGGTTAGTACGAGTAGATTGCTTAGCCATGCAACGAGTCATCATCATAACCTGAGTTGCAATTATAAATTTGACTATGTGATTATGGAACTTTGTGTAAAACTGTGTGCTATGTGTTATTACTTCGTGATGGCATGTGTTGCACTAAAACCAACGGGTGGTAAAGGATTTGACCGAGGCAAGTGGTGGAGACGTGTGACATGGTGGACTATGTGATGGGAATGATAATCTTTGTGGCTTAGTTAGAACATGGAAGTCTTGCCTTGGTCAATTAAGAACTTAACTTTGTGCGCCATTGAACCGAGCCTTCATCATGCGACCACATGTCCGATAAAACGGGCCTAACTTAGTAAGTTATGGATTCTCGGCATTGATGTTGGTGGATAGGTTAGGCTATGTGATATGGGTACTATGTGAATAAGAATGTCAATGTTGAGATGAAGTTTCGAACCGCTTTGTTATGATCGGTGCGGCCACTGGTTATATCGTGTGGGTAAAGTGTACAACCTCTGAGTGTTAAACAATCTATTCGAATAGCGCGTCATGATCATGGACATGCTCGGTGATTTCACACGAGGGGTAGATTTTCATAAAACTATTGGGAAGGGACAGCTGTGTGACCTCAATCATATGGCTGTGTGAAAGAATTTGATTAGGCTATGTGTCTTTGTGAAAACAAATGTTAAATTAATATTGTCTATTTGTTTTGAATTACGCTTTCAATCTATTACTTGTATTCAATTGCAAATGTTGCATTTCTGCAAAATAACCACAAAAGTCATTTCCTTTGGAATAAGCCTGCATCTATACATTGCATTCTATGGTATGACTTGCGAGTACGATTGTGTACTCACGCTTGTTGTAAAACTTACGCCCAAACCTACAGAAATGGAGGAATCGTCGGCCAACAAGGTCTACTTCAAGGATCGAGAAGAACTAGGTCGCGCACCCCAGCCGATTGCCTGCGGGCATATGGATGGGCTTCACTGAAGTTATTCCGTTTGTTCACGCGACTTCATTGAGCTATTCGCCTTCTGAGGCATTAATTGTAAGCTTTGACCTTAAGGTCTTTACTCGATATTTATTGTTATTTGTCTATTTATTAGTCATCTTTGTATATTGAAATGATATTTCATCGATGTTGCCACCTGTGTGCACTAGCGTGATCTGGACTAGTGCAAGATATACGGAGGGTCCGAAGTGTAATTTTGGGTCCCCACAGAGGTGGTATCAGAGCCATATCGACTGTAGGTCGTGACCTTAGTTAGAATTGCCGTTGTAAGGAAAAGTTCAAAACTTATTTTACAATTGGAAAATCTTAATGATGTGCTATTCTCATCTTGTCTAGCTTCTATACTCTTCCATTCTATTCCTTTCTCATCTATATTCGTCCTCACCATTTTGAGTATTAAATTGAACTCTCTCCCCTCATAACTTCTATAGTCATCGTTATTCGTGCTAAATGTCTTGGTGGATGCCCAAGAGCAGTTTTGAGCAACTGTTTGAAGACCACGCAACAAACAAAAACGTGTCAACATCTCCCAAGTGTTCAAGACAAGTGCGTCGCAAAAATTCAAGACTAAGAAGAAGTTGTACGTCGCCCCCATCTTTCTCCAAGCTTCGCCTCCAAGGATCGCAAGCAATCAACGTTTGATGAAGACCGTGACCAGTTCGAGTTTTCTTCAGACCAACCATATAGGATAAATCAGTGTAGGTTCCTCCCGTGTGTTGAACCAAGTCGCCCTGTTAAGTTAGAGTTTAATCGACTAGACGATTAGATCTTTGTTTCCCTTCTTCGGTGTAGTTTGGCTTTGAGTTTTATGCTTCTTAATAGCTTTTCGGCTATTTGTGTGTTCCTTGGTGTTCTTTGGGTTAAACCCGCTCCCCTTAGTAGATTCTCTTCCCTTACCTTGTGCTTTTCCCTCGCATCTATTAGCCCTGGTCAGCCAGCAGATAGAGAACCCCAGTGAAGTCAGCCTTGTCAGTAATCTCGAGACAGTCTATGCCAGCTCAGATGTTGTCAATCCCATTGAACAGTTGTCAGTACCAGGAGTAGCAGATCCAGTCATGGAACAATTCTTGGTAGCTCAGACTCAACTCATGAATGCGATGATGCAGAACATGAACAACAGGCTGACCCAGCAGAATCAGACCACCGCTACTTTAATCGATTTGATGAATCAGAATAATCAAGCAAGTCATCGTACCGTCGCCAGCGTTAGTACCAAAGCAGATGATAACCAGCTACTATCTCCAGTGCCAGTAGTGGCCCATCAGAACACGAGCCAGCTCCCTGCCACCCAGAATCAGATCATGCAAGTGACGATGCAACCATCGGACAATAGTAATATTTGCAATGATGCGCAACTCGTTGCCATCCCAACGACGCACCCTCAGTTCAAGCTTGCAAAGTTCATGATGACCAAGCCGTCTGTCTTTGAAGGTTCAACCACACTCAATGAAGCAGAATCTTGGATTCGCACCATAGAAGAAAAGCTAACTATTGTGCAGTGCAACGATGATGAGAAAGTTTTCTATGCTGCTCATCAATTAGGAGGAGTTGCATTAGATTGGTGGGACAAATTTCGTGCCGCCCATCAGGACGAGTACACCATCACTTGGGCAGAGTTCACCACCACTTTGTGCCAACAGCATGCAATATCAAGCATAAGTGATCAAGAGAAACCTGCTATTTCGATATCCTACACCAAATGTAGCCGTTGTCAGTTGAAGTGCTGCCAACCAGATAAGTCAGAAGATTGTGCATGTACCCACTATGGAGAAATAGGCCATAGTGCCGATGAGCACAATATCAATTGTTCGATTCTATGAAGGAAACCATTCCGTTGGAAAATGTCCTATGAGTAAGATCACATGTTTCTTGTGTGAAAGCGATGATCATTGTCCGAGCGATGCCTATGTATTCGTGTTGACTTTTGCAATGCAACGTCGTGAAAACTTTCGAGCTCGTCGAACATTAGCAAGAGAAGGCAAACCATTGTCAGTACAAGATATGTCAGCTAAAGATTCACAAAAGCAGAATATTGACCTTAGCAACCCACCTCAAAAGAGAAACAAGCCAGTATCGTCAAGAGGTTGTTTCGAGTGTGGTAGGCAAGACCACAATATCAAGAAGATTAGTCGTTCCGGTGCAATATCATCAGGCAAGTCACAATGTCCGCCACGTGTATGTTGCAATTATCGCAAGGAAGGTCACTACATCAGCCAGTGTCCTCAGTGGAACCTGTGACTCACTCCAGATGCAAGAATGCCGGAAGATATATCAGTCCAGATCATAACTCCCAGAGCAGGAGGTAATGCAACAGGATCCGTGTGTCCAACGAAGCAGTCAAAGAAGAGACGTTTGAACGACGATGTTACCAAGAAAGTCTAGATTGGTGATACCAGATCATGCAGTGTCATGTCTCTGTTAGTAGCAGTAAAGTCAGAGAATCATTGCAACCTCTCCTCTGCTGAGAGCAAAAGGGTGGACATCTTTGTATGCAAGTTACGGACAAAAAAAAAAGAAATTGTTGGATATTAAATCTCTGGATACCTTTCCAAGAGTCTGCCTTTGCAAGTTGAGTAATCAAGCGTTAAGTCATGATGATGGAAGGCCGTAGAGCCGTAACTATGGAATGTGATGTTGAATTCCAACTCATCATTTTGCATAGCAGTGAGACAATGGTAAATGATTGAAGAATCTAATCATTGGATAATGTCCACATCCGCAAGAGAGTATGCAATTGTCATTGCAAATGATCTATACAGCATGCAACTGTATTAGAAGTCAAGATCGTCTCTGACTTGGTACCCAGGATTAGCCAATTTCAGAAGGAATTACGTTAGAGGTGAATTATGACAAAAGTTGCCAACGAGTTTGCAGAGATGATAGAGTAGATCAGATGACTTTATCAGATAAAGGTAGTGTCAAATCAATCCCATCAGCTTAGCAGTGTCAGTTGAATACCAGTGAAATAGTCGTTTTAAGACAGTGTTAGTTGAATACCAGTGAAATAGTCGTTTTGAGACAGTGTCAGTTAAAGATCAGTGAGACGGTTGTTTCAAGTCAGCCAAGACCCCTCACCGGATGTAAGAAGAGAAGTTCACCCACACCGCTAGAAGTGAACCGAGTGTGTAAGAATTTCAGAAGAGATTAATCACAACTCCAGTGTTCGTATTGCCAGATACCAGAAAGAACCTTGACAGATTTTATCACGGAACATCTAAAAATCAGTGTGTTAAGAAGTTTCACCAGCACTTCCTAACAACTGGAGTGTCAAGCAGTAAATTATCCCAGTCATAATTCGAAGTCGCTACTGTGGAGCAACGAAGGTGGTTATTGGATTGAGAATCATGAGGTTGAAATCCGTTCCCTCAGGCCAGACCAGTACAGCGGTAGATACTTTGAAACAGAAGAGCTACCGCAAGAATCTGTCGATTAGTCAGCCAAGGTTATCGGTGAAATCCAGAAGTAAGTCTTGAGTCAGTTGCAAGGATATCTGTTGAAACCCAGAATTTGAACTGATGCTAGAAATCAGTACTGACCAGACAGTGAGATGACAGTTTTGTCAAGATAATTCGTCCTCACATAAAGCAAAGGAAAGCGTGAGAACCCGCTGAAGGCGAACAGAATGATCCATGGATCAATGAGTATATTTGCATATCTAATGAGAAGAAATTCAAGTATTTGATGCTCAAAACAACATTTGAGTGCAAGCATTCCAGTTTCCCTGAAAGTACCAAGGCGTACAAAGATCTCAAAGTTGAATTGTGATGATCCAAAATAAAGCGAAATATCGCCGAATGGGTTACCCTTTGGTATGTCAGAAAGTTAGCCAACATGTCAGAGGCTAGTCAAAGTACTCCTATCACTGAGAATTCAGATAAGGGATCTCCCAGGACCCAATCAGGATATAATTTCTTGAAGGGTGATTGTTGATCATTTGACAGAAATTTGTCGCTTCATTCCTGTCAATATCACCTAGTTTGGAGCGCCTAGCGAGTGGTATACGACGAGGTTGTATACGGCGAGATATGACATTAATCGGCATGGGTGTAGTGTCGATCTCGAGAGATGGTCAAATTGCACGACGTGTCGAGAAGTTAGTGTCGGACCAAGGATCGGCTTATCTTGTGTTAGCGACAGAGTCTGCATGATGCTTGGGTGATCATTTCAGTTCAGTATTGTGAATCGCCTGAATCAATAGACAGATTGAAAAGATTAATGAGTTATGTCTTAACTCATAGTACAAAGTCGAGCAAGTGAGTTTTGTGTGCAGAGTCTCCCTACAACCCAGATGTCAGCCAGTCGTAGTTGTCACCCTCTGAAGTTCAGAGTGGTTGATCGTGTAAGTCATCGCTCAACTAGGAGCAGATCAAATTACAAAGTATGTGGATGTTGCATTAATCATGAAGCAGAAGAACAAGGGTCCTTAATCCTAAATGGAATTTAAGTAGCAGTATTCAAAAGGAAAGCTACAGACTATCTGATTTTCACCTTCGCACCATGTCTATCTTCATAATACCGTTGGAGTTATGTGCTAAAGAATTGTATGTGAGTTGACAAAAATGTGTTAGTTAGTTCAGATTCCGAAGCGCGGAAGAAGAGATAGTTTGCCGACTTGAGTTGTCAGTCAGCAGCAAGATTTCCTCCACTTCAGAAGTGCCTTCAAGCACCGATCAAGTAGCCCCGGTAGAAGCAATCAAGTTTCAAGATGCCTTCCAGCCAAAAGCCAGTTCGTCAAGTTTTTAGTGAAGCGAGAAGTTTATCAAGAAGCAAGGCGTTGTTCTGTAAGTGTTCAGAAGAGCGATTCTGTCAAGTCAAAGCAATTTGAAAGCAAGAAGTGAACCCGAAGGCTGAGTTTCTTATCCTATTCTATAGCCAGCCTGAATCTCGGGGACGAGATTCCTTTAAGGGGGGGAGGTTTGTAACGTCCCAAAATTTGGTTTTTCAAAAATCTTTTGAGTAGTTTAGGTCCCTGGAAAATTTCACCAATTTTATTTGAATTAATAAAGCTTAATTGGAATTTTCTAAATTAAAAATATTTAATTTGACTAATATAAACGTGAATTAAATAAAAAATTATGTTATTTGGATTCCTTGTCCTTCAAGGAATTTTTGGGTATTTTCTGAGATTTTTTCGGATTTGTTTGCTATTTATTTGGTCTCCTTGATTTTTGGGATTTCTTTTAATTCCGAAAATCAGGTTTTCTCTCTCCTGCCCATGTGCTACAGTAACGCACGAAACACTATTCATCTTCAATCTCCAGAACCAAACGCATCTGCAGAATGTGTCCGTTTCAAACTCAAAAATTCAAATTTCCATATCTTCCTCTACGGTGCATATAAATGCGAGCCGTTTGCGCTCACGCGTCCGTGTTGATCCCCTCTTCCAATCCCCTGAATTGGTTTCCTCCAAACCGATCTAATTTCGTCGTAATCTCCAAAAAACCGAACTCCAACCAAAGGTTTTCTCCGGCGAACTACGACTTCATCCGACGTCCTCCGTGAACCGTCTGCGGCGTTGGCTTGGCGTCGTCGCGTTCTCGTCGTGGTTCCTTCCTCTTCGCGAAGATCACGAGCACCGTCGGCCATGTCAAGCCCTAAAGCCAAAGCGTGTTCATCGCGTTCCTCGCTTCCTCGGTGAGTTTTTCCAAAATCCGATCGCGTCATCTTGTGCCCCTCGTCAATACCTATTTTCCCTCTTGTAGATTCAAGTTTCATCCACCGCGCCGAGAATTTGGCGTTCTCGTCTCTTGTTCGTCGTCCTTCTCCGGTCAATTACTCGCAACCGTTGATCCTCTCCCTTCAACTCCACCACCGTTGAGTTCGCGTCGCGCGTTCTCGCCGTGCTCACCTCCCTTTCGCAGAGCATCACCGGAAGTGTTACGCGCGCGTGAGGCGCCGTCGTCGGCGTTCTTCGCGTCGCCGCCGTCGCATGGAGCAAAATCGTGATGTCCGGACGCGTCATCATCTCCGGCTCGTCGTTTCCTTTCCGTTTGCCCTTCGCCAACGCCGGTTCATCTCCGTTCATCGGCAACTCCACGAGCAAGAACAGGCCAACCCTCTGTTACTATTCATGTCTGTGTGTTGGCTGGTGCTTTCCACGTGATTGCTCTCTGCTGCTCCTTTCTTTCTCTGTGTTGCTTGTCTACTAATCCTTTTCTATTACCTCTTCCTCTAATCTTTGCTAATGCTAAATTCCTTGCCACCTTGCGCCCAAAAGTAGCAGTGCGTCTCTGTTGTTTTCTTTGTTGAAACCGAAGTACATGCTGTTGCTTCCTATCTGTTCTTCTTTTCTATCTAATTAATTTAAGCCACATATATCCTTCCTTTCTCTCTATGACGAATGGGCCCCATTTGTCATCCAACTAAATTAAGCCACTATATCTCCTCTCACTTTCATGTTGACCCCACATGTCATCCACCCAATTAAACACCATATTTATTTTATCTCACTTACATGCAGGTCCCGTATGTCAGTCAATCTTGGTCAAACCCTATTCATGAGCTTGGTCCACCGTGGACTAGCATATCTCCGTGGACCCGGTCCATAGACCAGTGGCCCACATGTCAACCCCTAATTCTATTTTCGGGAATTAATTTAATTCTTGAAAATCCTTTTATCTTATTGGTCTCACATGTCACTCTCTACCTTATTTCTGGAATTATTTTAATTCTAGAAATCCATAAATACCTGTCGGTCCCACCTATCATATACTCGTTCTTTTTTTAAATATTTTCGGAATAGAATATTATGAGAATATTCCGTAGAAACTTTTCATCATTTCATGTGAATTCCAATCTTCCAAAAGCCATATCTTCTTCATCCGAATTCCGATTGAACCCATTCAAGTTTCTAAATTCATCTAAATTCAATATCTACCTTCCAGTACCATTCAATTTCAATTTGGAGTTTATTTGATTTGTCTTTTGAATTTAGTTTTGTTTTCGCTTTCTTTCTCGTTAGACGCAGAAGTCTGGAATCGTCCAAGGAGTGAAGATCAAGCAAGTAGAAGATTGAAGATAAAATAAGATCATCATTGCTATAGCAAGGCAAGTTATACCTTTGATCATATTGAATCCAGGTTTTTAAAATTACTTTGATTTAAATTATTGCATTTACTTTAAGTAATTATTTAAATGCTTTTGGTTTAGCTATTAATCCAATTTGTTATATCCACTTTGTCTATTGTATGTCATAATCTTTTGTCACCCTAGATTGGTTCATATTTAGTTGGTGCTATGGTATTACCAACGTGGGTTGGTTAGTACGAGTAGATTGCTTAGCCATGCAACGAGTCATCATCATAACTGAGTTGCAATTATAAATTTGACTATGTGATTATGGAACTTTGTGTAAACTGTGTGCTATGTGTTATTACTTCGTGATGGCATGTGTTGCACTAAAACCAACTGGGTGGTAAAGGATTTGGGTGAGGCAAGTGGTGGAGGCGTGTGACATGGTGGACTATGTGATGGGAATGATAATCTTTGTGGCTTAGTTAGAACATGGAAGTCTTGCCTTGGTCAATTAAGGACTTAACTTTGTGCGCCATTGAATGAGCCTTCATGCGACCACATGTCGATAAAGCGGGCCTAACTTAGTAAGTTATGGATTCTCGACATTGATGTTCAGGTGGATAGGTTAGGCTATGTGATATGGGTACTATGTGAATAAGAATGTCAATGTTGAGATGAAGTTTCTGAACCGTTTTGTTATGATCAGTGCGGCCACACTGGTTATATCGTGTGGGTAAAGTGTACAACCTCTGCAGAGTGTTAAACAATCTATTCGAATAGCCGCGTCCGCGGTCATGGACATGCTCGGTGATTTCACACGAGGGGTAGATTTTCATAAAACTATTGGGAAGGGACAGCTGTGTGACCTCAATCATATGGCTGTGTGAAAGAATTTGATTAGGCTATGTGTCTTTGTGAAAACAAATGTTAAATTAATATTGTCTATTTGTTTTGAATTACGCTTTCAATCTATTACTTGTATTCAATTGCAAATGTTGTATTTCTGCAAAATAACCACAGAAACCATTTCCTTTGGAATAAGCCTGCATCTATACATTGCATTCTGTTGTATGACTTGCGAGTACGATTGTGTACTCACGCTTGTTGTAAAACTTGCGCCCAAACCTACAGAAATGGAGGAATCGTCGGTCAACAAGGTCTACTTCAAGGATCGAGAAGAACTAGGTCGCTTTCACCGATTGCACGTGGGCATATGGATGGGCTTCACTAAAGTTATTCCGTTTCGTTCCGCTGCAGCTTCATTGAGCTATTCGCCTTCTGAGGTATTAATTGTAAGCTTTGACCTTAAGGTCTTTACTCTGATATTTATTGTTATTTGCCTATTTATTAGTCATCTTTGTATATGGAAATGATATTTCATCGATGTTGCCACTGTGTGCACTAGCGTGATCCTGGACTAGTGCAGTATACACAGAGGGTCCAGAATTGTAATTTTGGGTCCCGACATTTTAGGAGTAGTTAATCACCTATTTATCATTATGTCACTATTGATTATTTGATTACCATGAGTCCTTTGTCACCATAGGATGGTCATTTTAGTTAGACATATTTTATATCACCAACATGGGTTATTGTAGAGATGCTTAGTCATGCTTAGTTACGATGGGCTCATGTCACATGTTCAATAATGATAATTCGACTTAATGAGATATGGAATTGTGGTGTGATGCCACTATTGTGAAACTGTGGTGTGATGCTACTGTTGTACAAGTTGTGGTGTGATGTAGTTATTATAAAATTATGTGCCATGGCAGGGATTGTTATTGGTTTGGTTAAACAAAATGGTTTTACAGTCAGGCAAGTGATTGCGTAGTAAAGGGGGTGTAGTTAACACTTTTTGGATGAGGTAGACTCACCTAAGTAACTATCAAGGACTTAATCTTGTGTGCCATTGAACTAGACCATATCGTACAACTATATCTCCAATATGGGATGGACCAGACTAATTAATTAGTGATGTCTCAACTCTGGTTCTGTTTTTGGAAGCATGACTTCCGGGATGGATATTCACAATGACGCATAAGGGGGGCCCTGTACGGTCGTGATGACATTCATTGTTGAAACCTTGACAGAATTGGGTTGAGAAGGAACTTTGTTGATACGGAGTCGCCTAATCTTTTCGATGTAGGATCAAGATACTCACGAGTAGCCTCTTGAATCGTAGTGAACTTCCATTGCCCATGCAAGGGTTAGCACTCTATAATTCGTAAGAACACACATGCTGATTTCACCGACCACCAAAACTGAAATCTATCGTGCTCCCAATTCCTAGCGGAAAGGTTAAACGATCTTGATTGGAACTCCCAATTCCCCCTTCAAGTTGGTTCGGCCAACATAGAAGAACAAGAGCAATTGCTAAGCAATTTATTGATTCCAAAATATGTGGTCTAAGGGACACAATGGGGGGTGCTAGTGTATTTAAGGGCAGCCTCCACCAAACTCACACACATTTAGGGCCGGCTGGGTGGGCATTTGGTCAAGCCATCTGAAACCCACTCCAATTCAGCCTGAGAAACCGACCCAAACAACAATCTGTGGTTTGGACTCCAAAGACATAAACTCCAATTCGATTTCAAGCTAAAACAAGTTTACATGTCCACAACCAATAGGTTTTGGCCCAAAGAAATGGCACACAAACTGTGGAACTCATCTTGGCCAATGCTCTTCGGTTTTGGAGAGGATCTCTTGAGAACCAGCCAGTTCTTGAGAGAACTCAAGAAACCTGGAATCCTTTCTTGTTTTGCATGGCAAAGTTGACTTGAACGTGGTCTCCCTCATGCATTGGGCTGATTCTTCATGCGGTTGGGCCTTTTAAGCTTGGGCTTAGACTTGGGCCATGCGGTTTGGAGTCCTTCCCCACATGGTCTTTCTCCCATGAAATTTATGGCTGCATGAGCTTGTCTAGCCGCATGGGCCAAACCCCCTTGCGCCTGCTTTACTTGAGCTAGGCCACACAAGCCCCCCTTGAGGGTTCCAGCCACATGGGCCAATTTCCTTACATGGACAGCCGCATAAGTTATTTCGTACTTGATAACCGAATGTCCTTGTTCTTCCTTGTGCTCCTCCAATGCTTTGGTCCCGACCTCTCTCTCCTCCCTCTCGGTTCCAAAGACTTCACATTGTTCAAATATGAGAATGCACAAAGTACTAGCATGAGGTAATATCCCATTCTCATCAAAAGCAAAAGACAACTCATTAAGAAACAAAAGCACCTGTTGATTTAGAAGCTTGGCTCTTACTCTAGTCATTGGACCTTTTGATGCTTCATGAACATCATCTTGAACTTTCTCATGCACACTTGTAGGAGTAGTAGGGATGTCCTCATCATTTGTAAAGGCCTTGTGATAATCACTTAGTCGTCCACCTACGTAAGTGTGTGACATATATATTAAGTTGATTTATCTCTTGTGGGTAAAGTTGTACAACCTCTGCAGAGTTAAAACTATTTAAATAGCCATATTCTCGATTATGGACAACGCCCGGGGATTTCACATGAAGGGTAAAATTTTTATAAAATGGTTAGAAGGTGAATGGGATGTTCACTTGGTGAATATGATGTTCACTTGGTGGATGGGATATTCACTTGATGGTTTGGTTTGATTGGGAAGTGAATGTTCACTGGTTGTTTCAAAGTAATTGTTTACTTATTTATTTATATCTTTCGAATTACGCTTTACAATCTACCTACTGTATTTTTTGTCAATAGTTGCTTTCTGCAAAGGAACCATATGGCTATTCCTTTGATCAAGCCTTGAATGAATATTAATTGCATACGGTTTCCTATGACTTGTTGAGTACTTTATGTACTCATGGTTTTAAACTTTGCTACTCAGTTGAAGAAGGTCAAGCCACCCAATAGTTCTATGAAGAGAAGTTCTTTGAAGACTTTCCAAACTAGGATGCGTTCTCCACTTGATTGTTTGTGGGCATGTCGAATGGTTTCCTCAAGTTATTTTTTCACTGCAAGAGTTTTATTTGTTTCTTAAGCCCTTCATGGCAAGTTAAGTAAACGTTGACCATAAGGTCCAGTTGTTACTATTTACTAATTTGCTATCTGTTTAGTTAAATCATTGAATGGATAGTATTTCATCAATGTTTCACTGTGTGAGCTAGCTACTGATCATGGACTACTTTAGAATACACAGAGGGTTTCAGATGTGTAAATTCGGGCCCCGACAGTTATAGATGTTGGGGATGAGTTTCTTTGGAAAAGTTATTATTTTCCTTATGTTTACATTTCTGGTTACAATTGCGGTTGATGAATTTTCTTTGCTTAGTGGTTACAATGTAGTAGATGGGTTCCCATTGGGTTTTTATTTGGTCGATAAAATAATTATTGTCTGTTCTGACTATTGAGCTAATTTTTGCAGCTTGTGAACATTGTTATTTTGCAAGATTGAGTTTTCATGGGAGTTCTACCTTTCTTGGGAAACATAACTCATTTATTTGCCTGGTATTTTGGATAATGGAAATTATATTTTGCAAGATCTTTAATGTGTGGAAGCTTTGACCCTACGTATTTCTTTTGGAGTAATTTTAGTGGTGAAGTTTAATGTCTCTCTTTTAGGAAGGAAAATGTTAAAAGCTTTTGGTGATGTCTTGTTATGTTTAAGCGAGAGGTTGTAATCGTATAAATTATTTGATAAGGTTTGGGTTATTAAGTTGGGTCAGTAGCGTGGTGCATAACTATTCTTAACCAACATATTTGGAAGTGTGATTGTTTAATTTGATGCTGTCTTGTAGTAGTTACTTGACAAATTGTGATTGAGAGTATGCCTATACCTGTTTGGATTGCAGGAGTTATTGAGAAGTGTGGAACATTGATGAACTAGTTTGATAAATTTGATTATGCTCCATTGAGATTGTTTAGTTTGCTAACTTTATGGATAAATTTGATTATTTGGTCTTAGTGGATTAATATAACCGTTTATGAATGGTTAAGTTAAGGAGGTGTTAGATTATTGCCTTAGTAATATGAATCTTGAATTTATCTTTTAATTGGGTACTTGATGATTATATATAAATGCTAGATTTTTATAATTCTTGCCATGCTAAAATTGTTGAAACATGTATAAAGGGATGGATGAATGTTGAGGTATCGTCTTGTGAATCTTGATTTATAGAGATTATATTATTGAAACTTTAATGATATATTCTTCTAATTTCTGAATATAAGGTGGAATGTTGAATATGTGTTTATAACTATTTATCTGATTGCAAATAGGAGTAGGACCATAAATGCTTCCATGATTAAGATAATTGTCAATTGTTAAGGATAATCTCCAGGGTGCAATTAGTGTGCGCTAAATTGGTGTTGAGCATCACTAGGAGTTGAGTGGGTGAAATTTAATAAGTGATTTACAATTGTTTGCTTTGCTAAATTGCCATGTGATAGTTTATTCTTGTTAACAAAGTCTTGCTATAATGTTGTGGTTTGTGCACTAGATTACTTTTAGAGCAAGTTGATTGTTGCAGTAAGGTTGAGGTAACATAAATATTATGAAGCAATTTATTGTGTTTTTGGAAAGTTTTATGATGGGATAGTAGATTGTGATGATGTAACACCCCAGCTCAACATTGAGTCTGGAATGCTACTAAAATTAAATTAAACTAAGCTAAACTAAGACCAATTACAAAATCTCGACAAAACCTCCTTTGTATAGTCGCCTATACCGAGGTTCCAACAATTGATCAAGGCATTTATCAATAAAATCATAAACATGTTCATTCAAGCGTGTAGAATAATATCTTAAACATAACCAAAACTTTCTATTCTCATTATTACAGTTAACCTGAAACTCAAACTATCCATAGCTTCTAACAGGTAAACATATCATTTAACAATAATTTCATAATCCAATTCACTCATGCATAAGAGATAATCATATGAATGTAATCAAATTAACACTATTCTCACAACCATAATCGAATCATAAAACAACCATGGGTATTTCTCATCTATTTATTCTTATATGAGGCTAAATGACAATTGCTTTAATGTTGTGAGGTAGTGCGTGCTTTCCAATTCATCTACTCCCTCCCATGCATGCAGTCTTGCGGTTGTACCTAAAACACATCAAAGCAAGAGTGAGCCCAAAGACTCAAACAAGTACCAAGAAGGCTAAGCAAGTTAACATTCATAGCATCAATAATCCAAGATAAACAATGCACGAGTAAAGCCTTCATGCTCATGTGAATGCAACCAATGCAATGCACCTTTTAACTTTATCTCTTTTGCATTTTACAGTGTAATGCGGGGTATACAACCGTCATTGTGTACCCTTGCACGTGCCCTCAGCACGAGGACCAAAGCCTATACACCACATGTATAGGGACCTTTGCCCATCATCCGAATGATGGGGACCTCTTTGCTCATAGCCCACATTGCACCAATGTGGGACCTCAAGCCCGCCAATACATGACGGGGACCTCAACGAAATGCATGCTTGGTCACCACGTGACCAAGCTTCAAGATGATCTCAATATGCACATGCACAACATCTATTCATCATCAATATACCCAGACAATAACAATGGACATAAATAGAGCATAATCATACTTGGAGCATTCACCAATCTCAATATAAACATCATGCCAGCAACCTTACTTCGCTATCATATATCAAAAACATGCATGTATGACCAAGTCTCCAACACGATTGGAACATGCAATTGCTCATTGCCCACGTCTTTCATATACACGAATTTAACATGTACATAACAACATGTATGATTTAGCAACGCTCAAGGAAACATTAACCATAGCTTGCATTCATCAAGATAAAGGAAAGCTCATTACGCTAACATTCGTGCAAGGCTACAACAAGCAATCATCACAATCATATCATACAACCGAAAATACGCTATAACCGAATACTTGCCTCAACCGTGCGGCGGCGGACGCGAGGTGGGTGCTGCCCTTGGGATCTCGCTGCCACCGGACAAGAAGATAACCCCAAACTAAGAATAACATACTGGACCAAAATCATACATCACATTACAATCGAAATCGCTAATCTTCTTATCACGTCTAGCTTTTCTAATTTCTAGCGATCGGTCACTGCGGACAGCAGACTTCAAAAATTCATAACTTTCTGCTCAGGAGTCCAAATAGGATGATCTTGGACAATCTGAAAAGGTAATTGAAATGTCTAAATAAACTTAGTTGGGGAGACCCTCTGATTCGGCCATCTACCAGACCTACCAATCTATTTAATCAGAGCAAATAATTCACGTCGGGTTTCTGGACAGCGACAAAGAAACTATCATAACTTTCTCTACGTTCATCCAAATTCAGTGATCTTTAGCTTTCCTGAAAGCTAAGAGGATTATCCTCGTTTTTTGTTATGGTGAGACCCTCTGGAAACCCCTCTAACAGCATGTTTAAAACAGGTTAAGCAGACACTGTCAATTCTGCTACCCACAGAAACATCATAGCACTAAAAAAAATCATAACTTTGGCTACCGAAGTCCGAATGACCTGTATCTTGTCGGCAATGAAAGATAACTACGATACCCACAACTTTCTAGGAGACACCGAGACCCAATTATGGTTCTAACCTATTCAAAACCGACAAACTTCACTGCTGCAGAATATCGACGAACTGACATCCGAAAATTAGACAACTAGAAAACGACCCCAAAACAACAAATCGCGGGTTACCCTTGCCGAAACGAAAAGAGCACGCAGCGGGATGATGACCACCATGCTTCGCTGCGGATCCCTTCTTCTCCCTCTTCTTCCCTTCTCTTCTTCCCTTCTTTCTCTTCTTTTCTCCTTCTTCTTCCTCCTTGGCCGGTGCAGGAGCTCCTACTCCACCTTGGACAGCAGCAATGGAGGTGATGGGGAGATGGAGAGGGCGCAAGGAGGGAGGAAGGGAGGTGGAGAGGTGGGGAGGTGGGGAGAGGGGAGAGGGGCGGCCGGTTGGGGTGGGAGGGGAAAGGGGAGGGAGGGGAAGGGCTAGGGTTTGGGAGGAAGCCCCCTGGCGGCCACCCTCATGGGCCTTGGCCCAGCCCAAGTGCGCAAAATTGCTCTTTCCCCTCTAAAACTGTTGCACCGACAACATACCAATTAGTCCTTCCGACGTTCCGTTTGATCGTTCCCGATTAATCGATCTCTCCCGAAATAAAATTAATCTTCCTCGATTCAAACCTTAACTCACTTTCGGGATATTACAGATGATTCTTGTTAAGAGTGTTTTATATTGTGGATATCAATATTATCAGCAAGGGATTATGAGAGTAATGTTGATTCTTTTAGAAAGAAACAAATTTGATCGTCCTTCATGATATTATTTAAATGAAGTGTCTTGAGTTTTTGTGTTCGTGAGCTTTCGGAGTTCATGACTTGTGTTATATCCTATTTTATTAAATGAGTATATAATGAATTAGAAAATGATTAATAATCTGAATTTAGTGAGAAAATAGTTATAGGCCTTCGGCCCATACCCAAGAGGTGGGCCGGCCACCAACAAAAAGGGAGGGAGAAACCCTAGCCTGGCACTGTAGCATCACTGTAGCACCGCACCTGTTACAGTAGCGGCACTGTAGCACCCCTGTGGCAGCCTCTGCTGCCTCTCCCTACCCTGCTGCCTTGTGTTGCCATAGAGGAAAAAGGAAGAGAAGAGGAGGAAGGAAGGAGGAAGAAAAGAGAAATCTCATGGAAAGTTCATGGTTCGGCTTCATGTCTCCATGGGTAACAATATGGAAGTCTTTGGCAAGCCTTAGCTTAATATTGGTTTGATTTGTAGATTGTTTAGCCAATAGGAAGTTAGGTTTCAGGGTGATTTCTAGTTCTCGAATTTCTGTCGATTAGATAAAAGAAAGAGTTTTTCTTTAAATCTTTGAATCACTATTTTTGGATAAGCGATCTCGAGATAGGGTGATTTGGACTAGTTAAACTCGAATTAGAACTCAGAGGTAATTTCGATCTTAGATAAAAGAAAGGTTATTTCGTTATCTTTCTTTAGAATAGACATTTGGATCACTATTTTTGGATCAAAAGTTATAGTTTTTAGTAGTCGATCTCGAGATATGAATTTTACATTCGTGATGTTTTTAGAGACTGTCCGAAACGCTAGATCATCGTCATACTTGAGTAGTTATAGCAATGGGTTATTGGGAGTGCGGATAAGGCGTTGCGAATGGGATTAAATAGATTGAAAATAGGTAAAGGCCGAATTAGGGATGTTGCCAAAAACGACTTCTGTAGGTAATTTCATTAGGTTTCAGGATTGTTAAATAACGAATAATCAATGAATATAAACAGTTATTTAAACAAACTCAATGATAAGGAAGGTACCATCCAAGTCTAAGTTTATTTACTACAATCCAACAATTCACTAATGTAAGACAGCAGCAGATCTTTTATTCAACTAGTGTAAAGTGATGTATTTGAGTAGTGCATGTCTACTCCCTCCCAAGAGAAACTTCATCAACGATCACCTAAAAATAAATAAACAAAGCAAGAGTGAGTCCACGACTCAGCAAGTACAATGAATAAGAACACACAACCAACATGAACAAGACAATCTCTTCTCAACCTCTGAACATACAACAAATGAATACTTATGAAGATATGAGATGAATGTTCAAATTCAAAGGATTGGACTGCACACATGCATATACCGGTATAGCCAGTGACACACCCGTCGGTGCTCACTTAAGCCTGTATTTATCGAAATACGGGGATCCAAAATACCGTATGAAGAACGTTTCATACGGGTGTCCAAACTGCCCAAATTGGAATGGTGGGACTCACATGCCCATACTGGAATTGATGGGACTTTAGACTCTACTCCCGTGGAGCTCCACTCCCATGGACGGAACATGAACATGGATGTAACTTTAGACTCCACTCCTGTGGAGTTCCACTCCCGTGGACGGACTTGAACATGGGTGCATGAATATACTTAAGAACAACAACCAGCATCATCTTTGAACATATGAATTTCACATACAGAAGAAACATAATCATCAGAACTTCTCACGTATCAAATCAAAACACAGTACGAACATCCAGCATCCAACATACACAATTCATACAAACGTCAGTGTACTTGCCTTCCGCGAAGCGACGCGTTGGCAGGAAAAGATGGTGCTCCTAAACCCGAAGCTTCACTTCCTAAACAATTAAATAACTGAAATAAGAACGCGAAGAACACGACATTATTGAATAACGTCCTACAACGCTTTTCCAGTGATTCAATATTTAACTTGAAGCTCTAAACTAAAAACGAACGCATTCTGCCCTAAACCGCCTCTGGACAGCCGCACGGCAAACATCATAACTCTTGATCTAGAACTCCGAATGAGGTGAATCCAGTTTCTGTGGATTCTTAACTGACAAATCTACGATACTCTAGTTGACAAGATAATCTAATTCGGCCAAATTAGTACGTCAACAAACTGATGAACTTTCAGCACAGAGCAGAAAAAACAGCAGCACTAAAACGATCATAACTTTTAATCTATAACTCCGAATTGAACGTTCTTTAACAATCTGGAAAGGTTATCAAATCACCTACAATAACCTAGTTGGGTGAAAACCCAGATTCTTCTAATTACAAATTCATATTTTACGAAATAACAAAACAGACTAATCTCGTCATAAATCTGGACAACAGATACCAAATCTATCATAACTTTTGACTCGAATGTCAGAATCAGGTGTTCTTGGTGGCCACCGAAAGCTAAGAACATAATCTAGATATCTCTAGACAGATTGATGTGAACTGCAGAACGACATTGATCCAATCAAATCTATTCGATTTCTCCTCTACGACTAAACAACCAACGATAATCGAGAATCATTACCCTTGTAGAACCTTAGGGAGACGCTTAACGATCCCCCACGAAGAAGATCCCTCGTCCCTCCTTTCGGCCAACCAATCTGCAGTCCTTCCTTCTCCTTCCTTTGCGAACATCGACAGCGGAAAGGAATGGCTCCAAGAGGCAAGGCACTGTAGCGGCGGCACTGTAGCTATAGTGCCAGCCTAGGGTTTTCCCCCTTCTTTTATAGGTGGCCGGCCCCCCATGGGCCTCCTGGGCCAAGGCCCGAGGCCCAGGTTGCCGAAGAAAAGCGAAAAACCCCTCTTTCTTAATTCTATTCTTCTCTTTTGAATTATTTCTTCTTTAGAATAAATCAGGGTATTACATTCTACCCCCCCTTAACAGGATTCGACCCCGAATCTAAACGCCGATCTACATGAGAGAAACACGGCGACTGAAAAAAAATTTAACAACGGTAAACGGATACACGTTGCGAACAAATCCAGACAACACTCACACCAGCGACTCTCCAACCCCCAAGTAGTCTCTCTCTCAGAGTGAAGAGATCACAACTCAATGACGTAAAACGACGTCTGAACTAAAACTCAACCCGGTACTTTCAGGTACACTCATGGGATAAGACTCGAAGGTAAGATCTTACTCGATGGTTAGCGTTGTTAACGAATAGCAAACTCCGTATCTCCCAGGTACTCACTCAGCACCAGAAAAAACCAAAAGTTGTGTACACCGCGTAGGCAACTCGAGACGGTCTTAGTGATACGACAAATCGCGAAAACCACCCAATGTACCTTGGCCTAACCTTCCCATTGATACCGAACCACACTGCAAGCACATAGACCACGGAACTATCGTTCCACCTCTCAAATGAACTCTTCACTGAAGCAAAGATCACATCCTTTAACCAGAAACACACAACAGAACTCTCTTTGAGTAAACTCTTGTACCAACAAAACCCATTTGAAAATGAAAGACTCACATCGCAACTATGCGTTACCAGCTCAGTACTAAAGAGTCAAATTCAGAAATAGGAATTTCATCACGAAAACTATTTCCATTTTCCAAGTGGCAGGTTGCGAATAAACGTCATGAATTCCAAATGAGAAATCACTCGAATGCCCAAATCAAATGTTTCTTTTATCCCATCTGAACTGGAAAGAATCACACACGCCCACATAAATGCCGAGCTCAACTTGCGAAAGACACTGGTCAATAGCACAAAACTCAAACGAGACAGGAAAATGATTCACTTCTTGAGGAAGCATCAAATTATCAGTTTCTCTTTTACGACTAAAATTTCTCTCAAACTATGGAATCTCAATCATCGCACAACACACTAACTTATTACTCTTAACTTGGCGATCTCAACGCCAAACCCAAATCGAAACACCTCATCTACACCGTTGAAGAGGGACACTAATGATCTCACAAAACATTCTCTAACCGATTTCCTTTACTGACGGAATTAATTTGACAGATGGCACTCAGAAAGTATCCCAAAATTAGATCTCTCACACAATCATATCACCTCAACCCTTTGAGAACAAACAACTAAGAATTCACATCACACACTCTCATGTACTACATCAGAAGGGTGTTATCAATGATCATCCCATTGTTCGCAATCCACCCTTATTCTACTTCCTCTACACATAATCATTGGGCGACTCAAAGCCCTAGTATAAAATCTGAAGCTCAAATTTAAACTCAAGACTCCTACAATAAACTTCTCATATAGAAGATAGGGAAACCTCAGATTAAATCCCTAAAATTCTCACAATCCAACATACTCGCGCAATAACATCAACATGAAATATTTTCTCAACTCAATTATCTGTATAAGGATTCTAACTCTTAGAGAGTTACTTACTAAGTCCAAGTCATTCCTGACAATAATCCAACAATCTCGATTATCTCAATAATCGCTTAACGATCGATTGCTTCGCTAATCTTACTCTCATTACAACACCATCATATTTTAACTGCACAACCGTGCAAAGTACCCAATCGCGACACTCTAATACTTTGATCAAGGTTTCCATACTTTGGATAATTCTATGTTCCATTGGAACGAACAAAAGAACTTGGACCACGTCTCGCTATAGATTCTACTAGTTGTAACAATGCAATCAGTTTAGCCTCCAAAGACAACATTCTATTGAGATAAAGTCCTCTCTAAGAATTATATTACAAAATCAATTCATCCTCCAATATTTCTTAATTAACTTGCAACCCAAGGTCTCACAACAACAATTAATAACACTTTGAAAGACCCTTGTGAAACGAATCGATGGATCCTTTCTCAGAAGAAAAACAAATGAAAATAATTTTCACCACATAGAAATATTTACCACTCGCGGTGAACAGAGGATCAAGGAAAATAGTCACTTAGGCAAAGTACTCGGAAACATAAGGGAAAGTCAATAGTCGCGGGCTCAAGCCCTACTGAAAGCGAATACCAAACCACAAATGAGAATAAGGTACTGCCCCTTTTAATTGATAAACCCTTATGAAACAACTTCATAAGGTTTAAGCACACTCAAATAAATTACAAGATGCGAAACATGATTTAAATATCAAATACTTATGCTTCACTCCTTCTTTTAACATGAAAGACATTTTCTGTGATTACTACATCATTTTGCCAGCTTAAACAAGGTAAGCTCTTAAAACCCAAATCACAGGAACCAATTAAGAACCAAAAAGATCTTTCAACATGTTACCTTGCTCGAAACAAACTCAATCACCTCCTAACTCAAGAGGTCCAAATGATCACAACCGCAGAACTCGAAGCACTTTTACTAAATCAAAATTACAAAAGACGATCAAATTACTTTATTTATAAAAGAATCATCACCACACACACAAGTCATAATCTCTTGTAGATAATCTTACTAACATCAAGAATAATACACTCTGAACACAAATCTTTATCATCAACTATTCCATTAGAAAGTCCCAAAGTTCCACTAAATTGTTTCATACTACCTTCCCAACTCATCGTCAAAATGAGAGTATACCAAAACCATACAACCTCACTACATCAACTTCTTAAGTTTAGAAGGGGTCTACTACACAATTGAAAAGGTCCTACCAAAACCCTTTTTAACAAGGACACATTATCATCCGATGATTTCACAATCATGTGGGCATAAACCACCTATTATAACATATCAGTTCAACCTTTAGTGATGCTCAACATCAAACTTCAACACACAACCGTTCTACTCCAACCATTGTTGTTATCAACTGGCCTCATTATGAAATCTAGTTGCTACCTACTTCCCTTTCCAATTCACATGGATATTTACAAACACATATTCAACTCCTCATATTTGGATTTCGGCAAAAATACACTAATACTTTAAAAATCAAAATCTTCTATCCATCAAAAGTTTCAACAACACTACAACCAAATTCATCGCGTTATTCTATATAGAAGAACTATATAGAACTCCTCCCATAAATTCTAGATCCACCGACATTCAATCCCTTCAACCGATTGTACACAATTCCAATAATTAATCATACTAGGGCATATGTAAATCTAGCATTTCCTCTTGTTTTCCCTTTCCACACATTTAAATTAATCCATTGGAACCAAAGAACCCAACAAGTTCAGCAAGCTAAATAATTTTAATGACCAAACTAATTCATCAATGTTCCATACTTCTTAATATTTCTTTTGACTCCAAGTAGGTATGAATATACTCTCAGTCACTACTCATACATATAGTTCATCAAGAACTAGCAAAAGACAACATCAACTTAATCAATTTCACTTCCAAGGTTACTAATTAATATTAATTATGCACCACACCAATGACTCCACTTGATACCCATACCATATAAGTTATTTGATTACACTCTTTGACATATCCATAACAAGGCATCACAAAAGATTTTTAACAATTTTTCGTCAGAAAAGGGATGCATTAAACTTCAACACTCAGAATAATCCAAAAGAAATATATAGAGCCAAAGCTTTCTCATGTTAACAAACTTGCAACATAAAACTCTCATTACCCAAACTATCAAACGAATAAATAAGTCATTCTTTTCCAATGAGAAAAAAGGAACAACCATAGAATTATCAATATTGCCAGTTGACGAAGATCACAAGTAGTAAAAACAACTCAACAGTAAGAAAATAATAATTGCTTCAGAGAACCATTGAAGACCCATTGAAACTCAGCAACAACCATGAACTACGAACCCAAGAG
This sequence comes from Ampelocalamus luodianensis, assembly GCA_036346255.1. Lineage (NCBI taxonomy): Eukaryota > Viridiplantae > Streptophyta > Magnoliopsida > Poales > Poaceae > Ampelocalamus > Ampelocalamus luodianensis. The sequence goes on along the minus strand of CM070628.1, from coordinate 34,567,449 downwards.
AAATTCATCATCCATCACAGAACAAGAATTTGCCAAGTTCAAAGATCAAGAAAGAAAATAACTTTCTAAAGAAGCTCACGCTCAACACCCACAACTCTATTCGTCTACCACGAATAATGGTGTAATCTGACAAAGTCCAGGGCCACAACCACGGCCTCCACTTCTTAACATCCATCATCGACACGTTTAAACAATATAATAAATTATGATTATACAAGATCATCTCATGACAATCATATAATAGATTCATAGATATAAAATATCATAACATATCATAGATTAACAACAAGAAAGATAATACAGAAGCAATTCAACAATTGCTCAACGATTGAAACATAACAATAGAAATACGGAAACAATGGATTTCCCAACCCCACCTACTGTGCATAGTGTGTCATTTTAATAACTTAATTACCACGGACCTAAAGCCCGCTCTGATACCAACTGTAACACTTTGGCTATTCGGAAGCCAAAATGCTACCTAAAGACCTAATATATAACCATACAACGAAATAATTTTCACAGTAATTCATCAACTAATTAAGTAGATCATCAACAATTGGAACATAAACGGAAATGTAATATTGGATCCACTAAGATAATTCTATCAACAAATAATCAATGAATATAAACAGTTATTTAAACAAACTCAATGATAAGAAAGGTACCATCCAAGTCTAAGTTTATATATTACAATCCAACAATTCACTAATGTAAGGCAGCAACAGATCTTTTATTAAACTAGTGTAAAGTGATGTATTTGAGTAATGCATGTCTACTCTCTCCTAAGAGAAACTTCATCAACGATCACCTAAAAATAAATAAACAAAGCAAGAGTGAGTCAAAGACTCAACAAGTACAATGAATAAGAACAGACAACCAACATGAGCAAGACAATCTCTTCTCAACCTCTGAACATACAACAAATGAATACTTATGAAGATATGAGATGAATGTTCAAATTCAAAGGATTGGACTGCACACATGCATATACTGGTATAGCCAGTGACACACCGTCGGTGCTCACTTAAGCCCGTATTTATCGAAATACAGGGATCCAAAATGCCGTATGAAGAACGTTTCATACGGGTGTCCAAACTGCCCACATTGGAATGGTGGGACTCACATGCACATACTGGAATTGATGGGACTTTAGACTCCACTCCCGTGGAGCTCCACTCCCGTGGACGGAACATGAACATAGATGCAACTTTAGACTCCACTCCTGTGGAGTTCCACTCCCGTGGACGGACTTGAACATGGGTGCATGAATATACTTAAGAACAACGACCAGCATCATCTTTGAACATATGAATTTCACATACGGAAGAAACATAATCATCGGAATTTCTCACGTATCAAATCAAAACACAGTACGAACATCCAGCATCCAACACACACAATTCATACAAACGTCAGTGTACTTGCCTTCCGCGAAGCGACGCGTTGGCAGGAGAAGATGGTGCTCCTAAACCCGAAGCTTCACCTCCTAAACAATTAAATAACTGAAATAAGAATGCAAAGAACACGACATTACTGAATAACGTCCTACAATGCTTTCCCAGCGATTCAATATTTAACTAGAAGCTCTAAACTGAAAACCAACGCATTCTGCCCTAAACCGCCTCTGGACAACAGCACGGTAAAGAACATAACTCTTGATCTGGAACTCCAAATGAGGTGAATCCAATTTCTTTGGATTCTTAACTGACAAATCTACGATACTCTAGTTGACAAGATAATCTAATTCGGCCAAATTAGTACGTCAACAAACTGATGAACTTTCAGCACAGAGCAGAAAAAACAGCAGCACTAAAACGATCATAACTTTTAATCTATAACTCCGAATTGAACGTTCTTTAACAATCTGGAAAGGTTATCAAATTTCCTACAATAACCTAGTTGGGTGAAAACCCAGATTCTTCCAATTACAAATTCATATTTTACGAAATAACAAAACAGACCAATCTCGTCATAAATCTGGATAGCAGATATCAAATCTATCATAACTTTTGACTCGAATGTCGGAATCAGATGTTCTTGGCGGCCACCGAAAGCTAAGAACATAATCTAGATATCTCTAGCAGATCAAAACTACTGGTTCGGCCTCTAAGATCACGAAAATGCCCACGTAACAATCTGGACAGATTGATGTGAACAGCAGACCGACATTGATCCAATCAAATCTATTCGATTTCTCCTCTACGACTAAACAACCAACGATAATCGAGAATCATTACCCTTGTAGAACCTTAGGGAGACGCTGAACGATCCCCCATGAAGAATATCCCTCGTCCCTCCTTTCGGCCAACCAATCTGCAGTCCTTCCTTCTCCCTCCTTTGCGAACACTGGCAGCGGGAAGGAGCGGCTCCAAGAGGCAAGGCACTGTAGTGGCGGCACTGTAGCTACAGTGCCGACCTAGGGTTTCCCCCCTTCTTTTATAGGTGGTCGGCCTCCCATGGGCCTCTTGGGCCAAGGCCCGAGGCCCAGGTTGCCGAAGAAAAGCGAAAAACCCTTTTTCTTAATTTTATTCTTCTCTTTTGAATGATTTCTTCCTTAGAATAAATCAGGGTATTACAGTTCATTTCATTTTATTGCTTTCATTCCAAGTTTTCATGTTTAGCCCACGGTACTGGGTATTGAGGTTCACTTCATTTCATTTCATTCAATTCAAGTTTTCATGCCTCCCCCGTGGGAGTGGGTATTGAGATTCCCATCATTCCAATATGGGCAACTAGATCCTTGTATAAAAGATTTTTCATACGGGTCTTGGATCCCCGTATTTTGATGATGCGGGCCTGAGTGAACACCGACGAGTATTCACTGGCTATACCGGTATATGCAGAAGAGAAGTGGATTCATATGCATGAGTTGCATTTCATTCATAATATTTACATATGTATTTGATCTTGAGAATGATCTGTCTATGATTCAATATTTCATAAGTTGTTCAATGAGAATGATCTGTCGTTGTTATGAGATTTTTGTATGCTGTTTATTTGTACTTGCTGAGTCTTGAACTCACGCTTGTTTATCTAATGTTTTAGATGTTCATTGAGGACAACATACCTTGGGGGAAAGTAGAACATGGAACTTATGCACTTGAGGAGCACTTCACTACACTACTTGATTCATTCATTTCATAAGTTGTAATAATTGATAGGTTCTGATTCTCTTATTTCCTCATGGTTGAATTTTATGACTAGTAGTTGTTTCCCCTATTTGAAACCTTTCTGTAATGCCTTTGATAATTTCTTAGTTCGAATTATAAATGAATAGATTAGCTAGCTTGTTGAAATTATGTTTACCTTATTGTTGAAGGTTTAAACATGACTCTTAAAAGATAGAAATACTTGAGTTTGAGGTAGACCGTTGTAGTGTTAAAAGATGAAGGTGACATCTTGGGCTTTTCTAAGCCAGGGTGTTACAACTTGTGTGCTGATTTTTTTTTTATCGAAGTGACGCGTTGGAAAGTTCCTTTGGTTCATAAGTGATTTATGTGATCTCGTCTGAAAAGTTCTTCTTGTTTGAGATGGTAAAGTAATGGTGTAATGGAATATAATGGTTTTCTTTGTTAAAGAAAAATGAGTTGTAGAAGTACTTGAGCCTGTAGTCAAGTCTTATTACTTGTAGCATATTGGTGTGTGTTTGACCTTTTTGTTTTGCAGTATAAAAGTTTCTCTAGTTCCAATAGCAATATTTTATTCTTATTTGTTGAGGTTTGATATTCTCTTCTTGTGGAACGTGTGCTCCTTAATTGTGGTTTCATCTCCTGTTTTTCAGGGTTTCTTGCTATTAACTATTTTCTCTTGGATTTGTGCTTCCTGCAAGTGGTTAATGTTTTTGTGTGTGCTGTTTTTTTTATTTGCCTCTTCTTTTAAGAAAGGAATAACCGATTTGTTTTACAAAGTCTTTTAGAGAGTATAGTGGCAACTGGATAGTAGTGGTCAAGTGTATGTTTTTGTGGGACTTAGGGTGTCAAGTTATTTGAGGTGCATTGGGGGATGAATTGATTTTGTTTTATAATTCTCGGAGAGAATTTGAGTAAAATGGAATGATTGTCTTTGGAGCTAAACTGATTACATTATTGCAACTAGTAGAACCTATAGTGATTTATGGTCCAATATCTTTTATTCATGTTGGTAGAATATTAGAATCATCAAAAGATTTGGAGATTATGATCAATTAATTAGAGTATCATGATTGTGTAAATTGCTAAACTTTGTAGGTGAAATTGGATGGTGTGGTTTAAAGAGGGTCTAGGATTGGTGAAGTAAATTAATTGTTATAGCAGTTAATAGAATAGTGAGGATTGTTGGGTTGTTGTTAGAGTATGACCTAATGTTCAGTGAATATCCTTCCTAGAGATATAATCATTTTAAAGATAAGTTGGTGGGAATTACATTTACCTGATAATGATTGAGTATGTTTGGATTGCAGGAGTTTTAGTCATCGGATTTAGAGGATTTCCCCATCAATTATACCATAAGTTGATTATAGGAGTATTGGATGTTAAAATGGGCGCTTTGTGCTCTATATTAGAACTATGATTTCCCATAGTTATTTGTGGAAGTAGTAGAACATGTTGGATTCCAAGAATTATGATGATCATAGATAGAATTCTTTTAGTAACTTGTGGTGGCCATTCCGCATGCCTATAGGCAATCGGGTAGGGAGAGCATCCTAGTTCGCAAAATCTTCAAAGTATTCCTCCTTGTAGAACTTTGAGTTCTCATGCTCTTTCTCGACCACTAATCAACAATGTATATAACCATGCGTACATAAAGTATTCAGCAAGTCGTGCGAAGCAATATACAATTATATATTCATCCAAGTCTTGAACAAGAGAATAATCATATGGTTTTTTGTAGAAAGCAAATGTTGATAGTAAATAGATTGTAAAGCATATTTGAAAACATATAATAAAGTAGGCAATTACTTTGAAACAACTAGTGCACTACTCGTTCACTTCCCAACCATTCTACCATCCAAGATCTTTATAAAAAATCTATAACCGGGGACACGGCTGTTTGAACAGTTTTAACACTCTTCAGAGGTTGTACAACTTTACCCATAAGAGATAGTCAACTTATAATATTGGCTAAGACACGCTTTCTTAGGCATGCGACTAGTGATTATCATAAGGCTTTTATAAAGCTATGTCTCAACCCAGTCCTACCTGCTAAGGTTTCACCACTGAAGCGCATATGGCCCAGTCAGGGGGTCCATGTTGCGCCGTGTGAGTCTACCCGTCCATCCTGGAACCCACACTGACATGGCAGTACCAAAGTTAAGACATTACAAATTAATCAGCTAGGTTCATCCCATACTAAACATATGGTTGTACGATATAGCCTAGTTCAATGGCTCACAAAATTAAGTCCTTAGTGTTTACCCAAGCGAGACAACGTAATCCTAAATGTGCACATGACACCCCCTTTATTGCACAATCACTTGCCCGAGTATAAAACCATTTTGTTTAACCAAGACCAATGGCATCCCCTACCATGGCATAACAAATTTTACAATAGTGGCATTGCACCACAATTTCATATCTCATTAAGTCGAGTTAACAAAATTGATCATGTGGATATGAGTCCATCGTATAACTAAGCATTGATAAACATATCACGCCAACCAATGGTGGTAGTATAATTTTTTCAACTAATAATAACCCAACCTATGGTTACAATGGATACAAGGCATTAAAGATAATCAATGTGGCATAATGACAAGTAGATAAATACCTATTCCCAAAAAATAGTTGATATAAAAGTAGCATGTATGTTGATATGAAACAATATACCTTTGAAAACTTGGGTACAACATGATCAAAGGTTACGACTTGCCTTGGCCTTGCTCACCTACCACAATATGATCTTCAAATCCTGCTCCTGCTCCTTGGAAATCGTTGTCTAAATGAATGAGAAAACGAATGAGTCATAAATAATTTCAAAAGAAATTTAAATAAAATAAAATAATTAACAAAACTAGTACCAGAATATAGATCTTGATTTTATATGAATTTATAAAAAAGAATGGGTCTAATCAGAGTTGGGATGAAGAAGAATGAACTTCCGGAAGATTTAATACAAAGAAATTGAGATAGAAAATACTATTCATGGATTTTCAGGATTTTTGGATTTTTCTTTATAAAGGAAATTCTGGATTATTCGCAAGGATGGCCTGAACAATGATTTTAAATTAAACTAGAATTATTTTTCTAAAGAAAAAGGGAAGGACTCACTGACATATGGGCCTAGGTCTACAGACCGGGTCCACGAGATGGCCTTGGTCCACGGTGGACCGGGCGCATGGGTGATATGGCACTTGGCATGTCATCTCACATGCAGGCGATGATGGGGCTCGGGTTGGCCAACCTGGCACACGCGTGGCGCCCAGGTGGCGTGACGTGGCAGCCACATGGCTCGGGCGGCGGCGGCGCGCTGAGGGATCGATGGTCGCTAGTATTTGGCAGCATGGCGGTGGGTGGCGAGGTGCGCAACTGAGATAGAGAGGGGGTGACCAGGAGTCTATTCACCTCCCGCGGGTCGTCGGTGGGAACGAAGTTGGCCGACAGTGAGGAAGAAGCCGACGACAGCGGTACGGGGGTGTTCCGGTGAAGATGACATATGCACATGGTAGAACGTGAAGTAGCAATGATGTAGGTGTGGGCGACGTCCCCAGAGATCCACAAATGGCGGCGGAATCGACGGCGGCGATGCTTAGATGGCAGCGAGGAAGAAGACGAATTGCGGCGAGGATAGAGTGAGAGAGAAGCTGAGCTTCGGGTGGGAGGATGAGTGAACGGAGGCGGTCCCGGTGCTCCCTTTTGTAGGGTGAGGGGCAACGGAGGAGGGAGAATGTCGGTGAGGGCGCGGCGATCGTGGGGTGATAATGTGCAAATGCGCATTAAATTGGAGGGAGGACAGCCGAAGTGAGTGCAGTGAGAGTGGGGGTCTTTAGAGATGGCCAGATAGGTCGTGCTTCCTAGGCTAGCCCAAAGCACGGGACTGTTGGCATGGTCCAGGCACGACATGGCCCAAACTGTAGCTGGGCTAGGCCAACATGGCCCGACTAGACGTGCCATGCTTTGTCAGACCCTGCATCAAACAGGTGGCCCGACACACACTTCGGGGCATAGCATGGCACGACAGCACGCTTATAGTCAGTAGGCTGCGCATAGAAACGCAAGGCACAACACGACATGGCATGACCGACCCAATTAGGCACGATTAGCCCATAAGGCATGGATAACGATCGGAATTTTCAACATTTTGACCATTTTTTAGCCGTTGGGATGTTTAAAAATACCAAAAAATTCGAAAATCCTAGTTTTTTTGAATAAATAGCCACCATACCCCCCTCATTCAGCACCCATCCATTCCTCAATCTCTTCTACGAATTCTGTTGTGCAAATTTATATTCCTTGGGTGATAATTTGGCAAAATTTGTGCCAAATTCTTGGAAATTCGAAATCCAACAACAAGTCGATAAAAGAGGTACAATACTATTTTTTTTGCATATTTTTATTGTTACTATTTGTTATACTGAGATGAAATTCTTAATAGTGTAAGTTTGGATTTGCAGTTTTCGTGATGGAAAATTATGATAGTTTTGCTGTTGGAGATTACGGGATTTCATCAAAGGAACTTGCATTCTTCGAGAATCTCGATGCCTCCGGCCAACCGCAAGACCAAGTAGGAGGAATGCCATCATAAGGGTCTATGGCAGCATCTATGTCCGTAACCACCGGCACAAAGAGATCCAGGTCGATTACATCAGGAGTCTAGGATGATTTCGATAGGACAACCAAGGAGCTGTGGTAAGATATGATGTTTGTAAAATTTGTAAACATGAATTATCTGCAAAGTTTTTAGGTGAAATGAAGCATTTGATTAGATATGCTGCAAGATGTAAAGCAAGGCAATGATTGGTGATGAGGCAGACGTAGCTTTAGTGCAACCCCAATGGTATGATATGTAGCTGGGACTATAGCCCTGAGGTAGCTTGTCAATCTCTTTGTCGTTTAATTTCTTCGAAGAATTTACCTTTAAACTTTGGGGAGTCAAAATCTTTTGAAAATTACATAAGGACCGCGCATTTTCTACCGTTTCTAGATAGACCACAACTACACAACTAGGGATCTAGTTAAATACTATAATGAACACCATGATAATTTTCAACAACTACTTAGTACATGTATGTTTTCGGTGGCTTTGAGCTCGGACATATGGAGTGGTCGGGCTAGGGAGGATTACCTTAGTGTAGTTTCTCATTATGTTAATGACAACTAGGAAATAGAAAAAAGAATTATAGGGCTCAAACTTATTGATGTAGCACACACAGGTGAGAATATTGTAGGTTGTGTTATCAAAGTCGTGGAAGACTTTGGTCTTACAAACAAAATATTTTCAATAACTTTAGACAATACCGCCCAAACTCTAGGGCAATGGATATTCCCACTCGATTGTTTAGTACATACACTGAATCCTTCTTTCTACATCAGTGATGCGCTTGTCATGTTATTAACCTTATAGTAAAATACGGTTTGAAGAGGTTGGATGCATACGTTAAAGCTTTCATGATTGCACCATCTTTCTTAAATAATTCTAACCAATGAATAGAAGCATATAAGAACTACTCTTGGGCAATGGGCGACGTCCAAAAAAATTTGGTTTGGACATGCGGTAAGATGGAACTCTACGCACTTGATACTTAAGAGTCTTTTACCATATAAGAGCACTTTTTCTATTTTTATTCAAATGCACTTTCATAGGACTAATCATAGTGTACTATTGGTGAGAAGCATTGGTTTGTTGTTGAGAAGATACTCAGATTTTGGAACTTTTTTATGACTCAATGTTACTTTATCTCATGTATATTATCCAACATCTCCTATTATTGTGCATAATATTATCTGATTGCTAGTCACTTGAAGGCATATGAAAATGAAATAGTCTAACGAGAGGCCATCGTTCCCATGAAATAAAAATACCTTAAATATTGGAGAGAAATTCCTTTTCTATATGCATTTGCATTTATTTTAGATCCTGGAGCTAAAATTCAAGGATTTGCTAATGTTCTTGAACTTCTTAGTGGTGCTACATGCAAAGATTATTCTAACTATTTTGCAAATGTTCGTGCTAAATTTTTCCAAGCTTTTTCAAAGGTACGAACATAAGTTTGTTGGAGTTCACTTGCAACAACCTCTAGTAGCACCCACCAACAAGACAAATGTATGGGGCAAGATCTGGGATGTCGGTTCCTTCTCCATGTTTAGGGGTTCAAATTCTACACCACCACCTCAAGCAAGACCAATCTCTCACCCAAGGAGCGGGAAACTATCTGCCTATCTGGGCAGCAATACGGTGGATTTCAACGCATATGGCTTTCGAAAGTTTGCCATGGTGGCATAATCATAAGATAACATATCCTGTGCTATCCATATTAGCACGCGATGTGTTAACTGTTCCCATATCCATAGTTTCCTCCGAGTCTACTTTCAGTCTTTCCGGAAGAATATTGGAGGAGAGAAAAATACGTCTCACAAGTGAGATAGTGGAGATACTTCTAACTGTGAAGGACTGGATGCACGAACACAACACTCAGATAATCTGAGTTGGCGATGTGTTCAAAAATCTATACCTAGACAATGACACTTAGAATGTAGATGTATGCAGAGCTATAGGTTTTACTCTTTTTCCTTTGCCAAGGTTTTCTCATGTTGAGTTTTTTTACTTAGCAAAGGTTAAGCCGTGTAAACATTAATACAACTCTTTATTATATTTTGAATATATTTGTCTCTTTTCCCATAATAGAACTCAATTTTTACAATTTTAATACTTATATTTGAATTCTATACATTTTTGCATTTTCCGATTTTTCAAAAAATTCGGGCCGAGATGTGCTACACAGGCTAACCCGGTCCGTTAGGCTAAATGTGCCCGAGCTAGCCCGACACCGCCCCGAAGGCTGGCATGTTGTGCCTAGGTTGGCACCCCAACCGATAGGCTGGCACGACATGACCCGAATAGTGCCCAAACCTAATCGTGCCTAGGTCGGCATGGGTCCGTATCGTGCTGTGCCGGACAGCCCATTTGGCCACCAGTAGGGGTCTTTATTGGCCTTAATTGTGCACAATAACGAGGAAGAAACGGAAGGGTTGAAGAGCTTGTGGCGCTGAGTAATGGCGGTGGCGAGAGGAGGAAGATCATGGCTGATGGGCGGGCCAGGGCGGTGAGCAAGAGGGAGAGAGAGGAAGGAGGTGGCGTTATGCTAGGCCGATGGAGAGGAGAGAGGTGGGTTGGTGCAGGACAAGATGGGCCGAGCAGAGAAGCAGGCCTCCCGTGGGGGAGGGACAGAAAGAGAAAATAGATAAGAGAGGCGGGCCGGCTAGAAAGAAAGGGGAGAAGGGTTTCAACGCATATAGAATTTGGGGATTTAAATTGATTTTCAATTTTAAGAAAAGGAATTCAATAGAATAGAGCTCAAAGAAATAACAAATGAACTTGGGAAAATCCAGAAAGTACCATGGAACTGGAGGAACTCAAATAAATAAGTTCTGAATTTAACTGAAGTTTGTTTCATTCACATAAAATTGTTTTAAATTTCTAAAAATTCAAACATAAATTTGTTTTAAATTTCTAAAAATTCAAATTAATATTTAATTTACTCGATAAATTCAAATGGTTCTATTTTTAAAAAATTCCAAAAAGATGTGAAAATTGGGATGTTACAAACCTACACCCTCAAATGGATTCTTGACCCCAATAATTAGGCTGGCTAGAGATTAGGTGTAGGAACTCAGCCTTTAGATCCTCCTCGCACTCCCAAGTGGCTTCCTCTTCAGTGTGATTGCTCCACTAGACTTTGCAAAAATGGACTATCTTGTTCCTTGTCACATGCTCTGCCACTTCAAAGATCTTGATGGGTTGCTGTAATACTTCAAATTCCAATTAGAGAGAATATTAATCGGGAGAGGGAAATTTATTCAATAGCGAATGCAACAAAGATTAGATATGAAAATAAGTTCAAAATTCAGTTTTTGAGAGAGCTTTGGGCGCCAACCCACAGTCGAGAGGAAAAGGTGGCCTTAGAGGCCCAAGGCCCATGGCCCATGGAAGGTTGATAGCCCACTTAAAGGCAAGAAAGGGGGATTAAGCCACAAACCTAATATGCTACAAGATTCCCGTCATCACATGGTGCACACCGCCCGCACTCTGATGCCGCCAATGATAACCACACCCTTGGCCGTCGCTACTATCTCCGGTGTTTCCCCTGCAAAGTGGCCGACCATAAGGAAGAGGAAGGAAGAAGGAGAAGAGGAGAGGTTGTCCTCACGGGGTTTGATCAGCGTAACACGCATCTCCAAGGGTATCAATTCGTTTCCCCACTATTTTGATGATGTTTAGATGTGAAAATTGGATTAGTTTGATTGGATCAAGTTCTGTCTGCGGTAGATTCAATTCTGTCCAGTTTATTGCGTGGCTAGTTTTGGGTTCTTAGAGGCTGAATTAGAAGTTTTTATCTCCTAGAGATATTTAGATAATATTCTTAGCTTTCGGTGGCCGCCAAGAACACCTGATTCCGACATACGGATCAAAAATTATGATCGTTTTAGTTTCTGTTGTTCAGAATTCTGACGAGAATTAGCAGTCACTGTAATTGTTAAATTATGACTTAGATAGAAGATTATTCAGAAGTCTTGCCCATAACGACTTTTGTACGTGATCTCAATAGCTTTCAGGATTGATAAAGAACATCCCATTTGGATTTGTAGAACAAAAGTTATGCACGTTTTAAGTTGACTGTCCAGAACCCTGACGAGAATGAATTGTCGAACTGCCTTTTAATATATGATCAAGTTAATGGCAAATTCAGGGCTTTCACCCAACTAGGTTATTGTAGGCCTGGGTCTTAGCTTTTTATATTGATAAAGAACGCTAAGATTGGGTTGGCCAATTAGAAGTTATGGCCTTTTTCGTGTTGCTGCCCAGAAGTGTCACGCAGTTCTGACAGAGGGTGTTCATCGGTCTTTTGGGGCTTGGTACATTCAGAATGTGGGATTTCCATCAACTATGTTGTTGTAGACAATCTTGTTACCTTTCAAACAAGCCTAAGTTTACTTTTTACGAATTTCGGAGCAAAAGTTATGTCAATTTTAGTATTGCTGCCCATTATGGTTTTCTGATGGAATGTAGTTCAATTGGAGTAAAATTGTGTAGTTAAACGTTGGGGTGTTGGGGTTTGTGTTGCTAGTAGTGTCTTGACATCGTGGTTCTTATTGAGTAAATTAATGGTGTAGGAGGTGAGGCTCCGGGGTTAGCGGTATCGTCGTTGCCTCCTAACGCATCGCAACGCTAAAGGCAAGTACACTAACGTTTGTATGAATTGTGTTTGTTGGTACTGTGTTTTTATTTGATAAGTGAGAAGTTCCGATGACTATGTTTCTTCCGTATGTGAAATTCATATGTTCAAAGATGATGCTAGTCGTTGTTCATAAATACATTCATGCATCCATGTTCAAGTTCCGTCCACGAGTGGAACTCCACGGAGTGGAGTCAAAGTTGCATCCATGTTCATGTTCCGTCCACGGAGTGGAGCTCCACGGGAGTGGAGTCTAAAGTCCCATCAATTCCACTATGGGCATTTAAGTCCCACCATTCCAATGTGGGCAGTTTGGACACCTGTATAAAACGTTCTTCATACGGGACTTGGATCCCCGCACTTTTGTTAAGGTGCGAGCTTAAGTGAACACCGACGGGTGTGTCACTAGCTATACTGGTATAAGCACGTGTGCGATCCATCCTTTGATTAATTTCATTCATATCATGCATTCTTAAATGTTCATTCGTGGTATGTACAGAAACTGTGAAGATGTTGTCTTGTCCATATTGGTTGTCTGTTAATTTATTCAATGTACTTGCTGAGTCTTGGACTCACTCTTGCTTTGTTTATTTATTTTAGGTGAACATTGGTGATGAAACTCTTGGGAGGAGTAGACATGCACAACCCACTCGATTCACTTTACCCTTGTTTCGATATAAGAATTGTTACGCCTTTCATTCGAAGTGTTGGATTGTATTAAATAAACTTAGACTTGAAGGATACCTTACTTATCGTTGAGTTTGTTTAAATAATCGTTATGTTCATTGATCATTCGTTGATAAGATATCGTAGCGGATCCAATATTACATTCTGTTTATGTTCCATTTGTTGATGATCATTTAGCTTAGTTGATGAAGTATTTGTTGAAATTCATTCATTGTATGGTTATTAGTTAGGTCTTTAGGTAGCATTTTGGCTTCCAAATAGCCAGAGTGTTACAATTGGTATCAGAGCGGGCTTTAGGTCCGTGGTTAATAGAAAAATATTAAATTGACACACTGTGCACAATAGGTGGGGTTGGGAATTACATTGCTTTCGCATTATCTGTTGTTATGTTTCATTTGTTGAGCAATTGTTGAATTACCTCTGTACTATCTTTCTTGTTGTTAATCTATAATATGATATGTTATGATATTCTATATCTATGAATCTATTCTATGATTGCCATGAGATGATCATGTATAATTATATTTGATTATATTGTTTATGCGTGTCGATAATGGTTGTTAAGAAGTGGAGGTCGTGGTTGTGGCCTTGGACTTTGTCGGAGTTATACCACCGCTCGTGATAGACGAATAGAGTAGTTACCCCGAATACCCTAGTTGCAGGAGTTGAGCTTAAGCTGCTTCAGAAAGTTATTTTATTTCTTGACCTCAAATCTTGGCAAATTCTTGTTCTGTGGTGGATGATGAATTTCTTTTGGGTTCGTGGTTTATGGTAGTTGTTGTGTTTCAGTGGTCTCTAATGGTTCTCTGAAACAATTATTGTTTTCCGACTGTTGAGTTGCTTTTACGACTTGTGATCTTTGTCAATTAGCAATATTGATAATTCCATGGTTGTTTCTTCTTTCTCATGAGAAAAGAATGACTCATTTATTCGTTTGATAGTTTGAGTAATGAGAGTTTTATGTTGCAAGATTATTAACATGAGAAAGTTTTGACTCTATGTATTCCTTTTGGATTATTGCGAGTGTTGAAGTTTAATGCCTCTCTTTTCTGATGAAAATTGTTAAAATCCTGTTGTGATGCCTTGTTATGGTTAAGTCAGAGTTGATAATCGAATAACTTGATATGGTATGGGTAGTGACTGAGAGTATGCCCATACCTTTTTGGAGCCAAAAGGAGATATTAAGAAGTATGAAACGTTGATGAATTAGTATGGTCATTAAAATTGTTTAGGTTGCTAAACTTGTTGGGTTCTATGGTTCCAATGGATTAATTTAAATGTGTGAAAGAGAAACTAGAGTAAATACTATATTTACATATTCTCTAGTATGATCGGTTATTGGAATTGTGTACAACCGGTTGAATAGATTGAATATCAGTGGATCTAGAATTTATGGGAGGAGTTCTATGTAGTTCTTCTATATAGAATGATGCGATGAATTTGGTTATAGTGTTGTTGAGACTTTTGATCGATAGAAGATTTTGAATATGTGTTTGTTAATATCCATGTGATTTGGGAAGGAAAGTAGGTAGTAACTAGATTTCATAATAAAGTCATTGATAACAACAATGGTTGTAGTATAATCATTGTGTGTCTTGAAGTTTGATGTTGAGCATCGCTAAAAGTTAAACCGATATGATATAATAGGTGGCTTATGCCCACATGATTGTGAAATAATCGGATGATAATGTCTCCTTGATGAAAGGGTTTTGGTAGAAGCTTTTCAATTGTGTAGTAGACCCTTCTAAACTTAAGAGGTTGATGTAGTGATGTTGTATGGTTTTGGTATACTCGCTTTGAAGATGGGATGAAAAGGTAGTAGAGAACAATTTGGTGACATTTTGGGGCTTTCTAATGGAATAGTTGATGATAAAGATTCGTGTTCGAGTGTATTATTCTTAATGTCGTAAAGATTATCTGCAAGAGATTGTGACTTGTGTGTGTGGTGATGATTCCTTTAGAAATAAAGTAATTGGATCGTCTTTCGTAATTTTCATTTAGTAAAAGTGTTTGAGTTTTATGTTGTGTTCATTTGGACCTCTTGAGTTATGTGGTGATTGAGTTTGTTTGAGCAAAGTGACATGTTGAAAGATTTTATTGGTTCAAGTGGTTCTGTGATTTGGGTTTTAAGAGCTTATCCTGTTTAAGCTAGCAAAGTGATGTAATTACCACAGAAAATAACCTTCCTTGTTAAAGGAAGGAGTGAAGTATAAGTAATTGAGATCTAAGTCACATTTCGCATCTTGCAGTTTATTTGAGTATGCTTAAACCTTATGCAGTTGTTCCATAAGAGTTTATCAATTTTCAAAACCTTCTTCTCATTTGTGGTTTGGTATTCTCTTACAATAGGGCTTGAGCCCTCGACTGTTGACTTTCTCTTATGTTTTCTGAGTCCTTTACCTAAGCGACTTTTTCCCTTGGTCCTGTGTTTACTTCGAGAAGTAAATGTCTTCTTTTGCCTTTTCTTTTGAGGAAGGATTCATCGATTCGTTTCACAAGGGTCTTTCGTAGTGTTTATTCAATATGATTGTGAGACCTTGGATTGTAAATTATTCGAGGAGCATAGAAAGATGAACTATTTTCGTATAATTCTTGGATAGAATAATGTTTATCTGAATGTTTGCCTTTGAGGCTAAAGCGATTGTATTATTGCAACCATTAGAATCTATGGAGATTTGTGATCCAAGATCCTTTGTTCAATTCGGTGGAACATTAGAATTTTTGAAAGGATGAGAATCTTGATCGATGTATTAGAGTGCCGCGATTGAGTACCATGCACGGTTGCGCAGATGAAATATGACGGTGTTGTAATGAAAGTAATATTAGCGAAGTAATCTGATCGTTAAAGTGGTTAATGAGATAGCCAGGGTAGCCGGGATTGTTGGATTATTACTAGGAATGTTTTGGACTTAGCAAGTAACTCTCTAAGAGTTAGAATCTTTATAAAGATAATTGGGTCGAGGAAATGTTTTCGTGTTGATGTTAATGCGCGAGTATGTTTGGATTGTGAGAATTTTAGGGATTTAATCTGTGGTTTCTCTTATTTCCTATATGAGAAGTTCGTTGTAGGGATCTTGGAAGTTAATTTTGGGCTTCACATTTTTATGCTAGGACTTTGGTCGCTCAATGATTATGTGTGGAGGAATTAGAATAAGGGTGGATTCTGAACAATAGGATGGTTATTGATAGAATCCTTTTGATGAAGTATGTGAATGGGTGTGCTGAGAATTCCGAGTTGTTTACTCTTAGAAGATGGAGGTGATGTAATTGCATATGAGATCTATTTTGAGATGCATGGGAAGTCATCTGTCAAAGTAATTCTATCAGTAGAAGAGTTGGCTAGAGTATGTTTCCGTGGAGTCAAAAGAGCCTATCTACAGAAGCGTGGATGATGTATTTTGACTTGAGCATAGCGTTGAGAATGCCAAGTTAGGAGAGATGAGTTAGTGTGTTAAGCGATGAATTGGAATTTCCAAAGTTTGAGAAAAAAATTTTATTCCTAAAAGAGAAACTGAGAAATTGATGCTTCCTCAAGTAATGACACGTTTTCTTGATTCTTGTTTGAGCTACGTGCTTATGACTGATGTCTTCCAGAAATTGAGTTTTGCTGTTTGTTGGCATGTGTGGTTCTAATCAGTTCAGAAAGAAAAAAAATGATTGATTTGGTTATTCGAGTGATTTGTCATTTGGCTTTTGTGGCGTTTAAATCGCAAACCGCCCACTTGGAAAGTGGACAGTTAGGCTTTTTTCATGATAAATCTTCGATTCTGGATTTGACTCTTTTGGTACCGAGTTGGCATTGTGTGGTTGCGACGGGAATCCTTACTTTGATTGACTCTATTTGTAATAGAGTTGTTCAAAGCAAGTTTCATTGTGTGTCTCGTTAAAGGATGTGATCCTTGTTTCGGTGAAGAGTTCGATTGAGAGGTGGAACAAGAGTTCCGTGTGCTATGCGCATGTTGTGTGGATTGGTACCAAAGGGGAGGTTAACCCAAAGTACTTTGGTTTGTTCTTGACAATTGCGGGGTTAAGAGGTTGGCGATCGCTAGGACCGTCACGGTTCCATACGCGAGGAACCCAATGTCCAGTGTTCGGTACTAAGTGAGCAACTAAGCAATTCCAAGCTTGGTATTTCGTTAAAGACGTTGTCCATCGAGTAGGGTCTTACCTTCGATTCTCTTCTAATGAGTGTACCGAAATACCGGGTGGAGTTTTAGGACGGACGCCGCTTTACGCCGCTTTGTTGTGGTCTCACGGTCCGAGAGAGAGACCACTTGGGAGTTGGAGTCTCACATGTGCGAACAAGATCCGATTTGTTCACGTGAGGTGCGTGGTTATCCTTGTTCAAATTCCGCTGCGCTTTCTTTCGGTTAGTTCATCGAGTAGATTCGGGTCGAATCACATGGGGTAGAATGTAATACTTCAAATTCCAATTAGAGAGAATATTACTCGGGAGAGGGAAATTTATTCAATAGAGAATGCAATAAAGTTTAGATATGGAAATAAGTTCAAAATTCAGTTTTTTGAGAGAGCTTTGGGCCGCCAACCCACAGTCGTAGAGGAAAAAGCCGGCCTTAGAGGCCCATGGCCCATGGCCCATGGAAGGTTGATAGCCCACTTAAAGGCAAGAAAGGGGGGATTAAGCCACAAACCCTAATATGCTACAAGTATTCCCGCATCGCACACATGCGCCGCCCCTCCTACAGCATCTCGGCTGCTCAAAGGCCGCAACCTTGGCCGTCGCTACTATCTCCGGTGTTTCCCCTGCAAAGTGGTCGACCATAAGGAAGAGGAAGGAAGAAGGAGAAGAGGAGAGGTTGTCCTCACGGGGTTTGATCAGCGTAACACGCATCTCCAAGGGTATCAATTCGTTTCTCCGCTATTTTGATGATGTTTAGATGTGAAAATTGGATTAGCTTGATTGGATCAAGTTTTGTCCGCAGTAGATTCAATTCTGTCCAGTTTATTGCGTGGCTAGTTTTGGGTTCTTAGAAGCTGAATTAGAAGTTTCTATCTCCTAGAGATATTTAGATAATGTTCTTAGCTTTCGGTGGCCGCCAAGAACACCTCATTCCGACATACGGATTAAAAATTATGATCATTTTAGTTTCTGCTGTTCAGAATTGTGACGAGAATTAGCAGTCACTGTAATTGTTAAATTATGACTTAGACGGAAGATTATTCAGAAGTCTTGCCCATAACGACTTTTGTACGTGATCTCAATAGCTTTCAGGATTGATAAAGAACATCCCATTTGGATTTGTAGAACAAAAGTTATGCACGTTATAAGTTGACTGTACAGAACCCTGACGAGAATGAATTGTCGAACTGCCTTTTAATATATGATCAAGTTAATGGCAAATTAGCTTTTTATATTGATAAAGAACGCTAAGATTGGGTTGGCCAATTAGAAGTTATGGCCTTTTCGTGTTGTTGCTCGAAGTGTCGCATAGTTCGACACAGGTGTTCATCGGTCTTTGGGGCTTGGTACATTCGAATGTGGGATTTCCATCAACTAGGTTGTTGTGGACAATCTTGTTACCTTTCAAACAAGCCTAAGTTTACTTTTTTACGAATTTCGGAGCAAAAGTTATGTCAATTTTAGTATTGCTACCCATTATGGTTTTCTGATGGAATGTAGTTCAATTGGAGTAAAATTGTGTAGTTAAACGTTGGGGTGTTGGGGTTTGTGTTGCGAGTAGTGTCTTGACATCGTGGTTCTTATTGAGTAAATTAATGGTGTAGGAGGTGAGGCTCCGGGGTTAGCGGCATCGTCGTTGCCTCCTAACGCATCGCAACGTTAAAGGCAAGTACACTGACGTTTGTATGAATTGTGTATGTTGGTACTGTGTTTTTATTTGATACGTGAGAAGTTCCGATGACTATGTTTCTTCCGTATGTGAAATTCATATGTTCAAAGATGATGCTAGTCGTTGTTCATAAATACATTCATGCATCCATGTTCAAGTTCCGTCCACAGGAGTGGAACTCCACGGGAGTGGAGTCTAAAGTCCCATCAATTCCAGTATGGGCATGTAAGTCCCACCATTCCAATGTGGGCAGTTTGGACACCTGTATGAAACGTTCTTCATACGGGACTTGGATCCCCGCACTTTTGTTACGGTGCGGGCTTAAGTGAACACCGACGGGTGTGTCACTAGCTATACCGGTATAAGCACGTGTGCAAACCATCCTTTGATTAATTTCATTCATATCATGCATTCTTAAATGTTCATTCGTGGTATGTACAGAAACTGTGAAGAGGTTGTCTTGTCCATATTGGTTGTCTGTTAATTTATTCAATGTACTTGCTGAGTCTTGGACTCACTCTTGCTTTGTTTATTTATTTTAGGTGAACATTGGTGATGAAACTCTTGGGAGGGAGTAGACATGCACAACCCACTCAGTTCACTTTACCCCTTGTTTCAATATAAGAATTGTTACTGCCTTTCATTCGAAGTGTTGGATTGTATTAAATAAACTTAGACTTGAAGGATACCTTACTTATCGTTGAGTTTGTTTAAATAACTGTTATGTTCATTGATCATTCGTTGATAAGATATCGTAGCGGATCCAATATTACATTCCTGTTTATGTTCCATTTGCTGATGATCTGTTTAGCTTAGTTGATGAAGTATTTGTTGAAATTCATTCCGCTCTATGGTAATTAGTTAGGTATTTAGGTAGCATTTTGGCTTCCAAATAGCCAGAGTGTTACAGTTGGTATCAGAGCGGGCTTTAGGTCCGTGGTTAATAGAAAAATATTAAATTGACACACTGTGCACAATAGGTGGGGTTGGGAATTACATTGCTTTCGCATTATCTGTTGTTATGTTTCATTTGTTGAGCAATTGTTGAATTACCTCTGTACTATCTTTCTTGTTGGTAATCTATAATATGATATGTTATGATATTCTATATCTATGAATCTATTCTATGATTGCCATGAGATGATCATGTATAATTATATTTGATTATATTGTTTATGCGTGTCGATAATGGTTGTTAAGAAGTGGAGGTTGTGGTTGTGGCCTTGACTTTGTCGTTATACCACCGTTCGTGATAGACGAATAGAGTAGTTACCCGAATACCCTAGTTGCGTGGAGTTGAGCTTAAGTCGCCTTGTAAAGTTATTTTATTTCTTGACCTCAAATCTTGGCAAATTCTTGTTCTGTGGTGGATGATGAATTTCTTTTGGGTTCGTGGTTTATGGTAGTTGTTGTGTTTCAGTGGTCTCTAATGGTTCTCTGAAACAATTATTGTTTTCCGACTGTTGAGTTGCTTTTACGACTTGTGATCTTTGTCAATTAGCAATATTGATAATTCCATGGTTGTTTCTTCTTTCTCATGAGAAAAGAATGACTCATTTATTCGTTTGATAGTTTGAGTAATGAGAGTTTTATGTTGCAAGATTATTAACATGAGAAAGTTTTGACTCTAGAGCCTAGGATGCTACTAAACTAGTCTACTGAACCACTTTATTCCAACTTCTTAATAACTTCCAGCAAAACATTCAACCGAAGGACACATTTCTAAACATCATAATTTAGCACCAAGAACAAATAACCAATATAAAGAATGACATCTATCAAAGTTAATTGATCTAAGCATAGATCTTTCCCGTTATCATCCAAATCCAACTCAACAGTCTAAGCTACACGATGGGAGCAAATATTTAGCAACTAAATCTAAAGAATTATAAATTCAATGTTTAGATAAATGATCTATTTTATTTGTCACGGTGTGTGTATTTGTGATGTGCAGCAAAGCTACCCCTTCCCATGCATGTCGCTGCTTCGAGAGGTACCTAGAAAGCTGTAATATCCCAAATTCAAATTAATAAGATTTGTGTTCGGAAGAGAGAATTTAATAAAAAATTCTTCTTTTGGGGGAAATCTTCGGATTATGGGCCTCCGGCCCAAGCCTTGGGCAGCCCAAGCCGCACCCACCTCCTCCCCTCTAACCCTAATCCCCCAAGCCGCCTCCTCCTTTCCCCTCCCCAAGCCGCCTCATTCTCTTCCTCCCTGCCCCAGGTCGCCACCTCCTCCCCTGCTGGACGCCACCTCCTCCCATAGGCGCCGGCCACCTCCTTGGAGCTGCCCTTCCCGCTGCCGGTATTCGCGAAGGAAAGAGAAGGGGAGATTGCGGGTTTGCTGGCGAATCAAGGGAGGAACAAGGGAGAGGAAAGGGTAATTCTTCGCGGGGGATTTGATCCACATCTTCCTAAGGGACTTCAAGGGTAATGAGGTGTTTTCCCCGCTGATTGTTGATGATTAGCTATGAAACCGATTAGTTTTGTTTGGATTAAAATCTGTCTGCAGAAGTTTTGTTTCTGTCCAGAATGTTGCGGGGTCTGTTTCGTGGTTTTAGAGGCCGAATCTGAGATGATCATCTCCTGGAGTTATGTAGGTCTTGTTCTTAGCTTTCGTTGGCCGCCAAGATCACCTCATTCCGACTTTCGAGTCAAAAGTTATGATAAATTTAATATCTGCTGTCCAGAATCCTGACGAGAATTAGCAGTCTCTGTATAGGTTGATATATGGCCTAGTTAGAGGGTGATTCAGAGGTCTTTCCCATAACAAATTTTGAAGGTGATATCACTAGCTTTCAGGATTGATAAATAACACTTCATTTGGATTTATAGATCAAAAGTTATGCACTTTTCAATGTGACTGTCCAGATTGTATGTCAGTCTGTCCAGATTGTATGTCAGTTTCTATCTTTAGTTTTGACCCGTGTGCCACTTTTTGTTAAACGAAAAATTTGAATGTCGTGCCAACTAGTTTATTGTAGATAATTTCATAAACTTTTCAGATTGTTAAAGAACGCTCAATTCGGAGTTGTAGATTAAAAATTATGGTTGTTTTAGTATTGCTGTCCTGTTTGTTCAGACAGAAGCTGTGCTGCTGTTTTGTTTTCTTTATTAGAGAAGTTTATTGGCCGAATTGGGAAATCTCATCAACTTGAATGTTATAGATATGTTCGTTAAGATGAGGTAGGATCTGGACTCATCTCATTTCGAGTCCCACGTCATTAACTACTGTCATTTTCGTGCTGCTGTCCCGACACGTTTTTGGGTTGCAGCCTGTTTTTCAGATTAGGTTTTATGGCGATTCCTTGGGAGTTCAAGGGGGGTATTGTAGACTATTAATTCGGGTTGGATTCTATGCTGTTCTTATTTCGGTTATTTAATTGTTTAGGCCACGAGGCTACGGGTTTGGGAGCGCCATCGTTGCTCGCTAACGCGCCGCAACGCGAAGGCAAGTACTTTGTTGCTTTTGAGTCTGTGATTGTGAATGTTTTCATGAATATAGTGTGACATATTGTGTTACCCGAGATCTTGAATTGGTTATGTTCTTTCATTATGTGGAGTATATCTTGAGAGATGGTATTATCACTGTTCATGTTCATATCATGCATTCTTTTATTCATGTTATGTCCACGGAGTGGATTGTAAGTCCCACCATTCCAATGTGGGCAAATTTGGACATTGTCATGTCCCGCCCACGGAGTGGATTGAAAGACCCATCAATTCCAAAGATGGGCACGTAAGACCCATCAATTCCAAAGATGGGCAGTTTTGGACACCTATATGAAACGTTCTTCATATAGGACTTGGATCCCGCACTTTTGTTAAGGTGCGGGCTTAAGTGAACACCGACGGTGTGTCACTCACTATACCGAGATATGCATGTGTGCATCCATCCTTGATTACATTCATTCATTTCATGTTTTCATAAGTGTTCACTCGATGCAAGGTTCGCATTCTTAAATGGTGATGTCCTGTTTGTATATGTATTCTTTCTCTTTCATCAGACTTGCCGAGTCATGGACTCACTCTTGCGTTGTTTGTTTATTTTAGGCAACCCCGATGTTGGCTCACTTGGGAGGGAGTAGACACGCACTACTCGCTCACATCATCCTATTCATGTTCAAGATTAAATTTAGTTCTATCTTACATTCGTTAATGATGAACCGTAATGATTAAATTATAATTGGTGAAGGAAGGATACCTTCTCCACATGGATGTTGATTTATTATCTGCGTGTGAACCTTCTTTATTGATGATCAGATTAAATAACTTAGAAGGTGAAGGAAGGATACCTTCACCATGTCATGTTTAATTTAATGTTGTCTTTAGTTGAAATACTTAGTTCAAATTCTTCGCATTATGGATGTATGTTAGATGTTTTAGGTGACATCTTGGCTTCGAATAGCCAGGTGTTACAGATTGGTATCGAGCGGGCTTTAGGTCCGTGGTTAATAGAAGAACATTAAAATGACACATACGTGTACGTAGGTGGGGTTGGGAATCTATTGCTTCCGTATTTCTATTGTTATGTTTCATTCGTTGAGCAATTGTTGAGTTGCTTCTGTATTATCTTTCTTGTTGTTAATCTATGATCTACTATGATATTCATTATCTATGAACTAATACTTTGATTGTCGTGAGATGATCCTGCATATTCATAATGGAGTATTTTGGTGAAGCGTGTTGTTAATGGGTGATAAGAAGTGGAGGTCGTGGTTGTTACTCTGGGATTCACCAGGTTACGCCACTGTTCGCAGAACGTGGTTAGAGGAGTAGTTACCCCGAGTACCATAGTTTCAGGTGTTAAGCGTGAGTTGCTTTAGAAAGTTGTTCTCTTTCTTGAATTCTGAATTTGGCAATTCTTGTCCTGCGGTGGTTGATGAATTTCTCCTGGGTTTGTGGTTCATGATAGTTTATGGTTTTCAATAGATTCCTCTTGGTTCGTGAAACAAATATTGCTTTTCAATCGTTGAGTTGCTTTTACCACTTGTGGTCGTTGTCAATTGACAAGATTGATGTTTTCATGGTTGCTCCTTATTTCTCATTGAAAAGAATGACTCATTTACTCGCTTGATAGCTTGGTTAGTCGTGGTTTTCCATTGTAAGTTCGTTTGCATAAGAAAGCTTTGGCTTTATGCGTTTCTTTTGGATTACTCGAGCGTTGAGGTTTGAAGTCTCTCTTTGTCTTTGTAGTAAGGTGTTAGAATCCTTTGTGATGTCTTGCCATGCTTAAATTGAGAATTTATAACTAAGCGAATAAATTGTTACGATATGAGTTACCAAGTTGGGTTATTAGCATGGTGCAAATCAACTATTCTTAACTACCATCTATGAAAGTGAAATTGAATAATTTGAAATATCCTTGTATTTGATACAAATGTTTGTTAAATAAAGACTGTCCATATCTATTCGTAACCTATAGATCTTACATAAGAGCTAGATTTATCTATTTCATGGTATGCTAAAATTGTTGAAACTTGTATAAAGGACCGGATGGGTGCCGGTGTATCGATTCGGGAAACCTTGTTTATAGAAAATTATGTTAGTGAATCTTTAATCATGTTTTGAAATGATTTCTGAACAAAGGTGAAATGTGAGTCTATGTTTATATATGGTTATGTGTTTGCAAATGGAATTAGTACTGTATGTACACACATGATTAATACCATCATCGATTGTTAGTGAGCGCTGAAGAAGGTGTTAAGCAACACCAATAGTTGAGTAGATTAATTTCGTAAGTAGTCTTTGCTATCGTGCCTTGTGATATTGATATTGCTTAGCATAATCTTGTTATAATAAATTTGTTTCAACCTTGTGGTTTGTATTCCCTTTGGGAAGTTTTAGGATGGAGTAATAAAGTTTGATGATTCTTGGTACTAGAGTATGTTGTCGATGTTTTTAAATCGTCAAAATGTGAGAATGAGGTTAATTCTCGTAGTAATTCGATCACCCATGGTAATATTTCTTAAATGGTCAAATTTCAAGTTTTGTGTTCATGATCTTTTGGGGGTTCAGGCTTTTTGCGGTAAATGAAGTTTATCGAGTAGCGATATGTTGCAAAGTTATATCCTTGGTCCCGTGTTCAGTGCGAGTGGTAGATGAGTTTTCTAGTTGGTGAAAGTCGTTTCCATTTGTCTCTTCTTTTGAGAAAGAATCAACCCATTCTTTTCACGTGGGTCTTTCGAAGTGTTTTCTAATTGTTGTTGTGAAATTGATGTTAATACCCATAGTAATTTGATCGCCTTTGGTGATATCGTTCAGATGAGAATATTTCAAGTTTAGCTTTCGTGATATTTTCTTTGAGCTATTGAATCAGCTGGTAGCTGAAATTATTTTAAATAAATTGAGGTATTGAATTGTCTTGTTGCTTCTTAAGAGATTCATGTGATTGAATCTTAACGGATTTCTGGTTTGAGTTGGCAACGTGAAGCTGCAATTAAAGAAAATTATGTTGGTTCCCTTAAGAGGAGAATAATTTGCTTGCTTTTCATGAAATCCCGTAATTGGAAATGTTTCGAGTTTGGTGGCTGAGATTATTTGGATCTCATGTTTCGTGTGTAGTTGAATTGTTCTGAACAAATAGGACGTATTGAGGAATTTCATTGGTTCTTATTTAGTCCGTGTGGTTTGGACTAAAGACCTTATCTTGTTCATTGTGGCAAAGCGATGTTAGTCAAAGAATTAATTTCAGTGTTAAAGGAAAGAGTGCAGTAGGAATATTTGAGAATTTGAGTCAAGTTTTGTAACTCGTGGTTATTTGAATTGTTCATAAACATTTTGCTCTTTTCACTCAAGAGTTGTCGAGTTCCAATCGCAATGTCATTTTCTTATTGGTTGTTATTTGCTATTTCCATTTCGAGTTGATGCGTGCCCTCCGCTGTGAACTCAACTTTCGTTTTCCCAGATCTTTATTACCAGATTATTTCTTTTGGTCCCGTGCTCACTGTGAGCAGCAATATTTTCCTGTGTGGTGAAAGTTGTTCTTGTTCGCCTCTTTCTTTTGAGAAAGGATCAACCGTTTTGTGCTATAAAGTTTTACAAATCGTGAGTTGTTAATTGTTTGGTGGTGGTTAAGTGATTGTAGGGGTGAGTTGTTGCTACCCAGCTATTGGAGGAGTAATAGAAGATGAGTTGGTTTTGACCTGAACCTCTTGGAGGGAAGTTGATTCAGATGGAATGTATAGTTTCGAAGTAAAATTGTATATTGTTCGACTAAGTAGGACCTATGGTATAGTGTAGTTCCAGAACCTTGGTTCATGTTGAAATGTTGGGGATTATCAAATGTATGGAAACCGTAATCAATTTTATAGAGTAACACTATTGAAAGTATCGCGATGTTGTATGAGTGATTCCTGATGAGGTCAATGAGTGAGTATGTCGGAATTGTGGGGATCTTAGAGATTTAAGCCGATGATTTCATTATTTGTTATAAGAGGAATTCGTTGTAGAGGTCTTGGAGGTTAAGTCTGGGCTTTCCATTGTCATGCTAGACTTTTGGTCGCCCAAAGATTTGTGTGTAGAGGAGATAGAACATTGGAGTATCCTGAGTAGTGGAATGATTGTCAATAGAACCCTTCTGATGTAGTTCATGAGCGGGTGTACTGAGGATTCTGATGTGTTATTCCTGAAAGTTGGAGGTGATGAGATTGCATGGGTTTTTGAGGTGCTTTGGTGCCTTCTATCAAATTAATGTCATCAGTTGAATGAGTTGTCTAGAGCATTCAGTGGAATCAATAGAGTCTCTCCACAAAGGTGTGGATGATGTACTTCGGTTTAAGCCTAATTTGAGGATGTTAAATTAAGAGGTTTGAGCCCTGTGGTATGCGATGAATTCGAATTCCAAGGTCTGAGAGAAATTTTATTCCTAAAAGAGGACTTGAGAAACAGGATGTTTCCTTGGGTATTGAAGCGTTTTATTGATACTCATTTGAGCTTTGTGTTGTTGACTGGTGTCTTCTGCAATGTGAGTTGGTGTTGTGTTGGCATGTTTGCTTCTTTCCAATTCAGACAAAACAAAAGAAGTATTTGGTTTGAGCATTCAAGTGATCTCCCTTTGGCTTTCGTGGACGTTTATTCGCAATTTGCCACTTGGAAAGTGGAAAGGTTTTCTTGATGAAATTTGATTTCGGATTTTACTCTTGAAGACTCGGTTGGTAACGTCTAGTTGTGATGTGAATCTTTCTTATTCAGAGGTGTTTTGCCAGAAAAGAGTTTGCTTAAAAGAATTCGATTGTATGTTTCGGTTAAAGGAGGTGATCCTTGTTTTCAGTGAAGAGTTCAATTGAGAAGCGGAATAAGAGTTCCGTGTTCTTTGTGCTTGTCGTGTGGTTCGGTATCATTGGGAAGGTTAACCCCAGGTACATTGGGTTGTTTTCGCTAGTTGGCGATCGCCATGACTATCTCGAGTCCATGCGCGAGTACGTAACGCCTTGTTTGTTCTCGTGTTGAGTGAGTACCGAGAGATCCAGAGGTTGAGATTTCGTTTGCGTCGTTGACCATCGAGTGAGATCTTACCATCAAGTCTTGTCCGATGATTGTACCGAAATGTTGGGTCAGGTTAGATCGACGTTGTTTCACGTCTTTGTGTTGTGGTTCTCAATCCAGAGAGAGGCCACTTGGGAGTTGGAGTTTCACATGCGTGAGCTTTATCAAACTCGTCGCAACGGTTATCTATTTACCGTTGTTAAGATCTAGTCGCGGGTTACTTTTGTTTTCGACGGTTAGAATTCGAGGTCGAATTGTTAAGGGGATAGAATGTAATATCCCAAATTCAAATTAATAAGATTTGTGTTCGGAAGAGAGAATTTAATCAAAAATTCTTCTTTTGGGGGAAATCTTCGGATTATGGGCCTCCGGCCCAAGCCTTGGGCAGCCCAAGCCGCACCCACCTCCTCCCCTCTAACCCTAATTCCCCCCCAAGCCGCCTCTCCTCCTTTCCTCCCAAGCCGCCTCATTCTCTTCCTCCCTGCCCAGTGTCGCCACCTCCTCCCCTGCTGGACGCCACCTCCTCCCATAGGCGCCGGCCACCTCCTTGAGCTGCCCTTCCCGCTGCCGGTATTCGCAAGGAAAGAGAAGGGAGATTGCGGGTTTGCTGGCCGAATCAAGGGAGGAACAAGGAGAGGAAAGGGTAATTCTTGCGGGGATTTGATCCACATCTTCCTAAGGGACTTCAAGGGTAATGAGGTGTTTTCCCCGCTGATTGTTGATGATTAGCTATGAAACCGATTAGTTTTGTTTGGATTAAAATCTGTCTGCAGAAGTTTTGTTTCTGTCCAGAATGTTGCGGGGTCTGTTTCGTGGTTTTAGAGGCCGAATCTGAGATGATCATCTCCTGGAGTTATGTAGGTCTTGTTCTTAGCTTTCGTTGGCCACCAAGATCACCTCATTCCGACTTTCGAGTCAAAAGTTATGATAAATTTAATATCTGCTGTCCAGAATCCTGACGAGAATTAGCAGTCTCTGTATAGGTTGATATATGGCCTAGTTAGAGGGTGATTCAGAGGTCTTTCCCATAACAAATTTTGAAGGTGATATCACTAGCTTTCAGGATTGATAAATAACACTTCATTTGGATTTATAGATCAAAAGTTATGCACTTTTCAATGTGACTGTCCAGATTGTATGTCAGTCTGTCCAGATTGTATGTCAGTTTCTATCTTTAGTTTTGACCCGTGTGCCACTTTTTGTTAAACGAAAAATTTGAATGTCGTGCCAACTAGTTTATTGTAGGTAATTTCATAAACTTTTCAGATTGTTAAAGAACGCTCAATTCGGAGTTGTAGATTAAAAGTTATGGTTGTTTTAGTATTGCTGTCCTGTTTGTTCAGACAGAAGCTGTGCTGCTGTTTTGTTTTCTTTATTAGAGAAGTTTATTGGCCGAATTGGGAAATCTCATCAACTTGAATGTTATAGATATGTTCGTTAAGATGAGGTAGGATCTGGACTCATCTCATTTCGAGTCCCACGTCATTAACTACTGTCATTTTCGTGCTGCTGTCCCGACACGCTTTTGGGTTGCAGCCTGTTTTTGATTAGGTTTTATGGCGATTCCTTGGGAGTTCAAGGGGGTATTGTAGACTATTAATTCGTGTTGGATTCTATGCTGTTCTTATTTCGGTTATTTAATTGTTTAGGCCACGAGGCTACGGGTTTGGGAGCGCCATCGTTGTTCGCTAACGCACGCAACGCGAAGGCAAGTACTTTGTTGCTTTTGAGTCTTGTGATTGTGAATGTTTTCATGAATATAGTGTGACATATTGTGTTACCCGAGATGCTGAATTGGTTATGTTCTTTCATTATGTGGAGTATATACTTGAGAGATGGTATTATCACTGCTCATGTTCATATCATGCATCCTTTTATTCATGTTATGTCCACGGAGTGGATTGTAAGTCCCACCATTCCAATGTGGGCAAATTTGGACATTGTCATGTCCGCCCACGGAGTGGATTGAAAGACCCATCAATTCCAGTATGGGCACGTAAGACCCATCAATTCCAAGATGGGCAGCTTTGGACACCTATATGAAACGTTCTTCATATAGGACTTGGATCCCCGCACTTTTGTTAAGGTGCGGGCTTAAGTGAACACCGACGGGTGTGTCACTCACTATACCAGTATATGCATGTGTGCAGTCCATCCTGATTACATTCATTCATTTCATGTTTTCATAAGTGTTCACTCGATGCAAGGTTCGCATTCTTAAATGGTGATGTCCCGTTTGTATATGTATTCTTTCTCTTTCACTGTACTTGCTGAGTCATGGACTCACTCTTGCGTTGTTTGTTTATTTTAGGCAACCCCTGATGTTGGCTCACTTGGGAGGGAGTAGACACGCACTACTGCTCACATCATCCTATTCATGTTCAAGATTAAATTTAGTTCTATCTTACATTCGTTAATGATGAACTGTAATGATTAAATTATAATTGGTGAAGGAAGGATACCTTCTCCACATGGATGTTGATTTATTACTGCGTGTGAACCTTCTTTATTGATGATCAGTATTAAATAACTTAGAAGGTGAAGGAAGGATACCTTCACCATGTCATGTTTAATTTAATGCTGTCTTTAGTTGAAATACTTAGTTCAAATTCTTCTGCATTATGGATGTATGTTAGATGTTTTAGGTGACATCTTGGCTTCCGAATAGCCAGGGTGTTACAAAAGCACAACACAACAAGAGTGGGTCCAAGACTCAGCAAAGTACAACAGTAATAAAAATATAACCTCAAATCCAACCAATAAGGATAATGAATCTCTTTATAAACATCAGCAATGAATCACAAATCCATGTCTTATGCATGTATGCAATGCATATGTTAAGAATGCTCTGTCTTCATCTTCATTACAATTACCAGTAATGTCGAGTAGTGTATCCGTCGATACATACTTAAGCCTGTGCCCTTTAGGCACAGGGACCTCATGCCCACACTCTACGAGTGTGGGGACCCAAGCCCATCCAATGCATGACAGGGACCCAATGCCCGTCCAGTGCATGACGGGGATCTTAAGAAACAATCTTTAGCTACCACGTAGTCCAAAGTTCAGAAATGAATGCCATGATGCAAATTGAACTCACATACTCAATTCATCTTGAATAGTTAATGCTCAGCGATATTATCAAACATAAAACTTCATACTTAAATCATGGCAATTAACATGAATGAAATATCGCAATATCATTTTTACTACTTGCACTTGCCTCAACCGTGAGACGGAAGACAACGCCGGAAAGCTCTGCCCTGGGGTTCACCACCGCCTGGCCACCGCAAATAATACTCGGTACCAATCAAACGTGCATAACAACATATTACTCACAATGTTCTATGTCATCTTCTGAATCCCAAGATTACCAACTTGATCTACTCAAACTAGAAAACATGCTAATAAGAAGCTATACTGGACAGCAGTATTAAAAACTTCATAACTTGCTCTCTGAAACTCGAAAAGGCATGATATTAGATCCTTCGGAAAGATAATGAAATCCTCTACAATAACCTAGTTGGCAAGACTTTCTAAATCGGCCAACTTCTGTGTCTAAAAAATAGATGAAACTCTAGAACTATAATTTGTGCATTTAAAATACAGCAGAAGAAGAAATGCTATAACCTTTAATTGGCTGAACCAAATATTGATTTTTCTATCAATTTGAAAAGCTAAGAATATGAACTTCAAAAGTCTAGTTGGACCTGTAATATCCCGAAAGTGAGTTAAGGTTTGAATCGAGGAAGATTAATTTTATTTCGGGAGAGATCGATTAATCGGGGAAGGATCAAACGGAACGTCGGGAGGGACTAATTGATATGTTGTCAGTGCTGCAGTTTTAGAGGGGGCAAAGAGCAATTTTACGGCAACTTGGGCCTGGGCCATGGCCCATGAGGGTGGCCGGCCAAGGGGGCCCCTCCCCCAAAAACCCTAGCCCTTCCCCTCCCCTCCCCCCTTTCCCCCTCCCACTCCAACCGGCCGCCCCCTCTCCCCATCTCCCCATCTCCCCCACCTCTCCACCTCCCTTCCACCCTCCTTTGCGCCCTCTCCATCTCCCCCACCACCTCCATTGCTGCTGTCCAAGGTGGAGTAGGAGCTCCCTTGCAGCCGGCCAAGGAGGAAGAAGAAGGAGAAAAGAAGAGAAAGAAGGGGAAGAAGAGAAGGGAAGAAGAGGGAGAAGAAGGGATCCGCAGCGAATTCGTGGTGTTCTTCATCCCCGCTGTGTGCTCTCTTCGTTTCGGCAAGGGTAACCCGTGGTTCTTTGTTTTAGGTCGTTTTCTAGTTGTCTAATTTTCGGTGCCAGTTCGTCGTTATTCTGCAGCAGGGAAGTTTGTCGGTTTTGATTAAGTTAGAGGCAGATTTGGGTCTGGGTGTCTCCTAGAAAGTTGTAGCTATCGTAGTTACCTTTCATTGCCGACAAGAATCAAGTCATTTGGACTTCGGTATCCAAAGTTATGAATTTATTAGTACTTCTGTGTTTCTGGAGAGAAGCAGATTTGCTAGTGTTAGTTAACCTGATAGAAGCGCGTATTTAGAGGGGTTTCCAGAGGGGCTCACCATAACGAAAAATGAGGATAATCCTCTTAGCTTTCAGGAAAACTAAAGATCACTGAATTTGGACGAACGTAGAGAAAGTTATGATAGTTTCTTTGTCGCTGTCCAGAAACCCGACGTGAAATATTTGCTCTGATTAAATAGATTGGTAGGTCTGGTAGATGGCCGAATCAGAGGGTCTCCCCAACTAAGTTTATTTAGACATTTCAATTACCTTTTCAGATTATCCAAGATCATCCTATTTGGACTCCTGAGCAGAGAGTTATGAATTTTTGAAGTCCGCTGTCTGCAGTGACCGATCGCTAGAAATTAGAAAAGTTAAAATTCATAAGAGGTTAGCGATTTCGATTGTGATGTTATGTATGATTTTGGTCCAGTATGCTAGTCTTAGTTTGGGGTTATCTTCTTGTCCAGGTGGCAGCGAGATCCCAAGGGCAGCACCCACCGCGTCCGCCGCTGCCGCACGGTTGAGGCAAGTATTCGGGTTATAGCGTATTTTCGGTTGTATGATATGATTGTGGTGATTGCTTGTTGTAGCCTTGCACGAATGTTAGCGTAATGAGTTTTCCTTTATCTTGATGAATGCAAGCTATGGTTAATGTTTCCTTGAGCGTTGCTAAATCTTACATGTTGTTATGTACATGTTAAATTCGTGTATATGAAAGACGTGGGCATGGAGCATTTGCATGTTCCAATCGTGTTGGAGACTTGGTCATACATGCATGTTTTGATATATGATAGCGAAGTAAGGTTGCTGGCATGATGTTTATATTGAGATTGGTGAATGCTCCAAGTATGATTATGCTCTATTTATGTCCGATGTTATTGTACTTGGTATATTGATGATGAATAGATGTTGTGCATGTGCATATTGAGATCATGCTGAAGCTTGGTCACGTGGTGACCAGGCATGCATTACGTTGAGGTCCCCGTCATGTATTGACGGGCTTGAGGTCCCCACATTGGTGCAATGTGGGCTATGAGCAAAGAGGTCCCCATCATTCAGATGATGGGCAAAGGTCCCTATACATGTGGTGTATAGGCTTTTGGTCCCTGTGCTGAGGAGGCATGTGCAAGGGTATACAATGACGGTTGTATACCCCAGACACGGTAAAATGCGAAAAGAGATAAAGTTAAAAAGATGCATTGCATTGGTTGCATTCACATGAGCATGAAGGCTTTACTCTGGTGCATTGTTTATCTTGGATTATTGATGCTATAAATGTTAACTTGCTTAGCCTTGTTGGTACTTGCTGAGTCTTTGGGCTCACTCTTGCTTTGATGTGTTTTAGGTACAACTGGCAAGACTGACATGCATGGGAGGGAGTAGATGAATTGGAAAGCACGCACTACCTCACAACATTAAAGCAATTGTCATTTAGCTTCATATAAGAATAAATAGATCACGAGAAATACCCATGGTTGTTTTATGATTCGATTATGGTTGTGAGAATAGTGTTAATTTGATTACATTCATATGATTATCTCTTATGCATGAGTGAATTGGATTATGAAACTATTGTTAAATGTTATGTTTACTGTTAGAAGCTATGGATAGTTTGAGTTTGAGTTAACTGTAATAATGAGAATAGAAAGTTTTGGTTATGTTTATGATGTTATTCTACACGCTTGAATGAACCTGATTATGAGTATATTGATAAATGCCTTGATCAATTGTTGGAACCTCGGTATAAGCGACTATACAAAGGAGGTTTTGTCGAGATTTTGTAATTGGTCTTAGTTTAGCTTAGTTTAATTTAATTTTAGTAGCATTCCAGACTCAATGTTGAGCTGGGGTGTTCTGATTGGTATCGAGCGGTCAGAGGTCCGTGGTGACTAGATATATAAAAAAAAAATTGCTAATGTTAATCAACTTAAAAGTTTGACACACTGAGCACAGTAGGATGGGGATGGGTCAATCTTTGCATTTACGTTTCCGTTATATCATTTTGATTATTGCTGATATGAATTGAGTTTGGCTGCTTATTAATTAATTATTATGATTATTATGAGTGGGATTAGTCGTTGTTGAGAGGTTAAGGTCGTGGTTGTGACCACGGCTTTACAGGTTACACCACCGCTCGTGGAGTGGGTATAGAGAAGTGCTACCCGAATATCTTAATACAGTGTCGATAGTAGAATCTTTAGAAGAGTTGCTCTCTTCCCGAATTTGAATTTGGTCAACTCTTAACCGGTTGCGATTGATGGGTTTCTTTGAAATGTTTGGTGTGTTTCCTTTGGCTTATTTTGCCCAGTAAATCAATTATTGTTTCCCACCATTGAGTTATTCTCGCGATTGGTGAAGTTTGCTAATTGTCAAGATTGACTTTTGTAGGGAGTTTTGTTTTTCTTATTGGAAAGCTTGACCTATTTTATTCGCTTGATGTTTTTGGTTAATGAAAGTTTCTTTGTAAGTCCTTTAGTTCATGAAGGCTTTGACTCAACGATATCTCTTTTGGGTATTTTGAGCGTTGAATATTAATGGTTGTGTTATGAGTTTCAAGTTAAGTTCGCAGTTTGTGCATGATCGATCTTAACTAAGGTCCTTATCAAAGAAAGTTGAATAAGTGGAGGTTGTCCTTTAGTGGTTCTTGATGAGTTATGACTATGAGTATGACAATATTTAGTTGGAATCAATGGAGTTGTTAAGAGGTGTGGTATTTTGATGAATTGGTCCATTGTTAGGATTGTGGAATCGGATAGATTTATTGGATAGCATGGAGTAATGTATCTCTATGGATTAGCTTACCCATTAGTGATGGTTATGTTAAGAATGTGTTTGAACGATGCTTTAGAGGATATCAGATTGGAAATTTTTAGTAAACTAGTTACTTGATGATCATACATAATTGCTAGATTAAAAAAACATGTATATTAGATTAGACGAACGTTGAGGTAGCATGTTGTGAAACCCTATAAATGCGGCGATGAGATTATTAAATGTTGACTTTGTGTTTACAGATGGTTACACGACTACAAGCGAAGTAGGACCCTATTTGTATACATGATTCATACAATTGACAATTGTTAATGACAGTTGGAGCGGTGTGAGTAACACTAATGGTTGAGTGGGTGATTGAGTAAGTGGCCTCGATAGTGTGCTTTGCGAAAGTATCATTTGATAGTATGAACTAGTTAAAATAGGTTTGTTTCAACCTTGTGGCTTGTGTTTCCTTTGGAGAAATTTATGATGGGATAAGAGGCTATGATGAGTCTCGCTAAGAGTGTATTGTTACATTACTAGTGTGATTGTCGTGAAGGGATTATGATGATAATATTGAATGTTTTGTATAAAGGACTGGATCGCCGCTTGATGTTAATTAATTGAATATGTTTCTAGTTCGCATTTGTGATCTTTCGGACCTCATGTTGATGTGATAGCTGAATTTGTTTAGAGCAAAGTGACGTGTTGAGAGGTTTTATTAGTTCCTAAGTGGAATAGGTGTTGTGATCTTCAAATACTCTTTGTCGGAAATGCCATGGTGATGCTATAACCAACTAAAATCGAGTAAAGTGGAAGTATTTGAGATTTAAGTAAGTTTCATAAGCGCGAATATTGAAGTTTGTCTAAAACTTTTGTTCTTGCCCATAAGAGTTTTCCTGATTCTAAAAGCGGTGTTTTATTCTCGTCGAGGTTTGATATTCTCGATTGTGGACGTGCGCCCTCAACTTTGACCATATCTTTTGGTTTTCGAGAACAGTTTTATCTGATTGTTTCTCTTGATCTTGTAACTACTGTAAGTGGTAACGTTTTCTTTTGAGCTGAAACTTATTTCTATTTGCCTCTTATTCTAAGAAAGGGTTAACCGATCTGTATTGTAAAGTCTCGTAGGTGGTGTCTTCGCATCTAGATAGTGGTGGTCTAGTAGATGGTTTGATGAACCGTTAGGTGTCAAGTTGTCTGAGAGGCTTGGAGTAATAAATCGATTTATTGGAATAATCCTTGGAGAGGAATTGAGTTGAAAAGAATATTTGTCTTTGAAGCTAACAGATTTCGTTGTCGCAACTAGTAGGACCTATAACAAGTTGTAGTCCAAGATTTGGTGTTCTTTTTGACCGAGCATTGGAATTAGTAAGTATGGAAATCTGGATCAATTTATTAGAGTATCGCAATTTGGTAGTATTGCGAGGCTATGAAAGTTATTCTTGATGATGTGGTTTAATGAGAGTGGGGTTACAAAGTAATCAAATCGCCATGTTAATTAATGGGATAATGGAAAATATTGAGTAACGTCAAGAGTGATTTGGCTTTAAATGAGTAACCATCTGAGGGTTATAATCTTTGTAAAGGTAAACTGGTCAAGAAAATATTTTCATGATGATGTTAATGAGAGAGTATGTTGGAATTATGGGATTTTACGGATTTAATCTGAGGATTTCTCTATCTTTTATATGAGAAGTTCGTTGTAGGAATCTTGGAGTTTAATTTGGGCTTTGCAATTTTATGCTAGAACTTGGGGCACCCAATGATTATGTGTAGAGGAGGTAGATTAAGGGTGGGTCTCGAGCAGTGAGATAATCATTGATAGAGCTCTTTAGAGAAAGTATATGATCGTGAGAGTCAGAATTCCAAGTTGTTTATTTCTAAAACATTGAGGAGATGTGATTGCGTGTGTAATCTATTTTGAGATGCATTGGAAGTCATTTGTCAAATTAATCATGTAGATAGAGGAGTTGTTGAGATAAAGTTTGGTGGCGTCGATAGAGTCTTTATATGAATTGTGGATGATGTATTTCAACTTGAGTGTAACATTGAGAATGTAAAGTTAAGAAAGATGAGTTAGTGTGTTTTGTGATGAACTGAAACTCCAAAGTTGAGAGAGATTTTATTCTTAAAAGAGATACTGAGAATTTGATACTTCCTCAAAGGAGTGAATTGTTTCCTCGATTCTCGTTTGAGTTTTGTGCTGTTGACCAATATCTTTCGTAAGTTGAGTTTGACTCGATTTTGGTATATATGATTCTTATCGGTTGTAAAGAATAAAAGAAATGATGGATTTGGTTAATCGAGTGGTTTCTCTTTTAGCGATCGTGGTGTTTATTTGCAAATTTTCTAATTGAAGGTGGAAAGATTTTCGTGTTAAATCATCGATTTTGAATTTGACTCCTTTTAGTACCGAGTTGGTAACGTTTGGTTGCGTTGAGAGTTCTTCATTTTCAGTTGAGCTTTCTTTGGTAAAAGAGTGTGTTTAGGAAGAGTATTGTTGTTGTTGTGTGTTTCGTTAAAGGAGGTGATTTTTGCTTTAGTGAGGAGTATAATTGAGCGGTGGAACACGAGTTCGTGTTCTATGTGCATGTCGTGTGGTTCGGTATCTTTGGGAGGTTTAACCCAAGATACATTGGGTTGTTTTAGCTAGTTGGCGCATCGCCAGATCTATCTCGAGTTCGCGCGCTTGAGTACGTAACGTCTTGTATGTTCGGTGTTGAGTGAATACCGGAGATCCGAGTTTGAGGTTTCGATTGCACCGTTAACCATCGAGTGAGGTCTTACCTCGAGTCTTGTCCGTGAGTGTACCGGAATGTCGAGTGGAGCGTTAGTACTGCACGCCGATTTACGCCTTGGTGTTGTGGTCTCTTCGTTGAGAGAGAGGTCACTTGAGAGTTGAAGTCTCACGTGAGCGAGTTTAGTAAGAGTTGATCGCATTGGTATCGTTGTTAAGTTCTAGTCGTGGTTTTCTTTGGGACGATTGGCGTTTAGATTCGGGTCGAATCTGTTAAGGGTAGAATGTAATATCCCGAAAGTGAGTTAAGGTTTGAATCGAGGAAGATTAATTTTATTTCGGAGAGATCGATTAATCGGGAAGGATCAAACGGAACGTCGGGAGGACTAATTGATATGTTGTCATCTTTGCAGTTTTAGAGGGGCAAAGAGCAATTTTACGGCAACTTGGGCTCGGCCATGGCCCATGAGGGTGGCCGCCAGGGGCTCCTCCCCAAAAACCCTAGCCCTTCCCTCCCCTCCCCTTCCCCTCCCACTCCAACCGGCCGGCCCCTCTCCCCATCTCCCCATCTCCCCCACCTCTCCACCTCCCTTCCACCCTCCTTTGCGCCCTCTCCATCTCCCCCACCACCTCCATTGCTGCTGTCCAAGGTGGAGTAGGAGCTCCCTTGCAGCCGGCCAAGGAGGAAGAAGAAGGAGAAAAGAAGAGAAAGAAGGGGAAGAAGAGAAGGGAAGAAGAGGGAGAAGAAGGGATCCGCAGCGAATTCGTGTTGTTCTTCATCCCCGCTGTGTGCTCTCTTCGTTTCGGCAAGGGTAACCCGTGGTTCTTTGTTTTAGGTCGTTTTCTAGTTGTCTAATTTTCGGGTGCCAGTTCGTCGTTATTCTGCAGCAGGGAAGTTTGTCGGTTTTGATTAAGTTAGAGGCAGATTTGGGTCTGGGTGTCTCCTAGAAAGTTGTAGCTATCGTAGTTACCTTTCATTGCCGACAAGAATCAAGTCATTTGGACTTTGGTATCCAAAGTTATGAATTTATTAGTACTTCTGTGTTTCTGGAGAGAAGCAGATTTGCTAGTGTTAGTTAACCTGATAGAAGCGCGTATTTAGAGGGGTTTCCAGAGGGGCTCACCATAACAAAAAATGAGGATACTCCTCTTAGCTTTCAGGAAAACTAAAGATCACTGAATTTGGACGAACGTAGAGAAAGTTATGATAGTTTCTTTGTCGCTGTCCAGAAACCCGACGTGAAATATTTGCTCTGATTAAATAGATTGGTAGGTCTGGTAGATGGCCGAATCAGAGGGTCTCCCAACTAAGTTTATTTAGACATTTCAATTACCTTTTCAGATTATCCAAGATCATCCTATTTGGACTCCTGAGCAGAGAGTTATGAATTTTTGAAGTCCGCTGTCTGCAGTGACCGATCGCTAGAAATTAGAAAAGTTAAAATTCATAAGAGGTTAGCGATTTCGATTGTGATGTTATGTATGATTTTGGTCCAGTATGCTAGTCTTAGTTTGGGGTTATCTTCTTGTCCAGGTGGCAGCGAGATCCCAAGGGCAGCACCACTTCGCGTCCCGTTTGCTGCACGGTTGAGGCAAGTATTCGGGTTATAGCGTATTTTCGGTTGTATGATATGATTGTGGTGATTGCTTGTTGTAGCCTTGCACGAATGTTAGCGTAATGAGTTTTCCTTTATCTTGATGAATGCAAGCTATGGTTAATGTTTCCTTGAGCGTTGCTAAATCTTACATGTTGTTATGTACATGTTAAATTCGTATATGAAAGACGTGGGCATGGAGCATTTGCATGTTCCAATCGTGTTGGAGACTTGGTCATACATGCATGTTTTGATATATGATAGCTAAGTAAGGTTCTTGGCATGATGTTTATATTGAGATTGGTGAATGCTCCAAGTATGATTATGCTCTATTTATGTCCGATGTTATTGTACTTGGTATATTGATGATGAATAGATGTTGTGCATGTGCATATTGAGATCATGCTGAAGCTTGGTCACGTGGTGACCAAGCATGCATTACGTTGAGGTCCCCGTCATGTATTGACGGCTTGAGGTCCCCACATTGGTGGAATGTGGGGTTTGAGCAAAGAGGTCCCCATCATTCAAATGATGGGCAAAGGTCCCTATACATGTGGTGTAAAGGGCTTTTGGTCCCGGTGCAGAGGGCACAGCAAGGGTATACAACGACGGTTGTATACCCCGCATTACCGGTAAAATGCGAAAAGAGATAAAGTTAAAAAGATGCATTGCATTGGTTGCATTCACATGAGCATGAAGGCTTTACTCGTGCATTGTTTATCTTGGATTATTGATGCTATAAATGTTAACTTGCTTTAGCCTTGTTGGTACTTGTCGAGTCTTTGGGCTCACTCTTGCTTTGATGTGTTTTAGGTACAATGCAAGACCGACATGCATGGGAGGGAGTAGATGAATTGGAAAGCACGCACTACCTCACAACATTAAAGCAATTGTCATTTAGCTTCATATAAGAATAAATAGATCTGAGAAATACCCATGGTTGTTTTATGATTCTGATTATGGTTGTGAGAATAGTGTTAATTTGATTACATTCATATGATTATCTCTTATGCATGAGTGAATTGGATTATGAAACTATTGTTAAATGTTATGTTTACCTGTTAGAAGCTATGGATAGTTTGAGTTTCAGGTTAACTGTAATAATGAGAATAGAAAGTTTTGGTTATGTTTATGATGTTATTCTACACGCTTGAATGAACCTGATTATGAGTATATTGATAAATGCCTTGATCAATTGTTGGAACCTCGGTATAAGCGACTATACAAAGGAGGTTTTGTCGAGATTTTGTAATTGGTCTTAGTTTAGCTTAGTTTAATTTAATTTTAGTAGCATTCCAGACTCAATGTTGAGTGAGGTGTTACTGATTGGTATCGAGCGTCAGAGGTCCGTGGTGACTAGATATATAAAAAAATTGCTAATGTTAATCAACTTAAAAGTTTGACACTTGAGCACGATAGGATGGGGATGGGTCAATCTTTGCATTTACGTTCCGTTATATCATTTTGATTATTCTTTGATATGAATTGAGTTTGGCTGCTTATTAATTAATTATTATGATTATTATGAGTGGGATTAGTCGTTGTTGAGAGGTTAAGGTCGTGGTTGTGACCCCGGCTTTACCAGTTACACCACCGTTCGTGGAGTGGGTATAGAGAAGTGCTACCCCGAATATCTTAGTACAGTGTCGAGAGCGAGAATCTTTAGAAGAGTTGCTCTCTTCCCGAATTTGAATTTGGTCAACTCTTAACCGGTTGCGATTGATGGGTTTCTTTGAAATGTTTGGTGTGTTTCCTTTGGCTTATTTTGCCTCGTAAATCAATTATTGTTTCTCACCATTGAGTTATTCTCGCGATTGGTGAAGTTTGCTAATTGTCAAGATTGACTTTTGTAGGGGAGTTTTGTTTTTCTTATTGGAAAGCTTGAC
The DNA here is from genome assembly GCA_036346255.1 of Ampelocalamus luodianensis. Lineage (NCBI taxonomy): Eukaryota > Viridiplantae > Streptophyta > Magnoliopsida > Poales > Poaceae > Ampelocalamus > Ampelocalamus luodianensis. The sequence continues at coordinate 34,526,617 of CM070628.1, read as the reverse complement.
CTATTTTATTCGCTTGATGTTTTGGTTAATGAAAGTTTCTTTTGTAAGTCCTTTAGTTCATGAAGGCTTTGACTCAACGTATCTCTTTGGGTATTTTGAGCGTTGAATATTAATGGTTGTGTTATGAGTTTCAAGTTAAGTTCGCAGTTTGTGCATGATCGATCTTAACTAAGGTCCTTATCAAAGAAAGTTGAATAAGTGGAGGTTGTCCTTTAGTGGTTCTTGATGAGTTATGACTATGAGTATGACAATATTTAGTTGGAATCAATGGAGTTGTTAAGAGGTGTGGTATTTTGATGAATTGGTCTGATTGTTAGGATTGTGGAATCAGATAGATTTATTGGATAGCATGGAGTAATGTATCTCTATGGATTAGCTTACCCATTAGTGATGGTTATGTTAAGAATGTGTTTGAACGATGCTTTAGAGGATATCAGATTGGAAATTTTCGTAAACTAGTTACTTGATGATCATACATAATTGCTAGATTAAAAAAAAACATGTATATTAGATTAGACGAACGTTGAGGTAGCATGTTGTGAAACCCTATCGTACAGGCGATGAGATTATTAAATGTTGACTTTGTGTTTACAGATGGTTACACGACTACAAACAGAAGTAGGACCCTATTTGTATACATGATTCATACAATTGACAATTGTTAATGACAGTTGGAGCGGGTGTGAGTAACACTAATGGTTGAGTGGGTGATTGAGTAAGTGGCCTCTGATAGTGTGCTTTGTAAAGTATCATTTGATAGTATGAACTAGTTAAAATAGGTTTGTTTCAACCTTGTGGCTTGTGTTTCCTTTGGAGAAATTTATGATGGGATAAGAGGCTATGATGAGTCTCGCTAAGAGTGTATTGTTACATTACTAGTGTGATTGTCAGTAAGGGATTATGATGATAATATTGAATGTTTTGTATAAAGGATTGGATCGCCGCTTGGATGTTAATTAATTGAATATGTTTCTAGTTCGCATTTGTGATCTTTCGACCTCATGTTGATGTGATAGCTGAATTTGTTTAGAGCAAAGTGACGTGTTGAGAGGTTTTATTAGTTCCTAAGTGGAATAGGTGTTGTGATCTTCAAATACTCTTTGTCGGAAATGCCATGGTGATGCTATAACCAACGAAAATCGAGTAAAGTGGAAGTATTTGAGATTTAAGTAAAGTTTCATAACTGGCAGAATATTGAAGTTTGTCGTCAGGATTTCTGGACAGTAGTAGTGAAATCAACGTAACTTTTAAACCATAACTCCGATTTGGGTGATCGTTGAACCTTTTGAAAGCTGAGAACAAGATCCACAAATCTCTAGGAGACAAAATCCTTCAATTCGGACTCTAACTATGCCAAAACTGATGCACAAGTAATGGACAAAATTCTGAATCTAATCGCAGCAGGTTAAACGACTCTAAATATGACATCGATCCATAGGGAATGATTGAATTAAACCACAAGGATTTGAGATTACCCTTGAAGACATGCGTGCCCACTGAATTCCTCGGCGAGAACACTCCTCTCCTCTTCTTCTCCTCTCTTCCTTCCTTCTCTTCTTTGGCCGACAGTAAATAGGGAGGATGGCACCGGGGAGAGGAGGAGCAGCAGGAGGTGGAGGTATTGTAGCATGATCGCTATTGTAGCACGGGCTACCGTAGCACATCAGCTATTATAGCATAGAGTGGCTAGGGTTTGGTTCCCCCTCTCCCTTGTCTTCTAATGGGTTGCCAACCCACTCATGGGCCTTGGGCCAATATGGCCAGCTCCTCTCCTCTCGAATATGAGTTGGCAGCCCATTCCTCTGCTAAAATTCTGAATTTTCTATCTTATTTTCCTTAATTCTCTCTCAATTTTTATTGCACTCTCAAAATGATAGTCGGGGTATTGCAGATAAGCAACTTCTCCTTCGTGTTCTAAAACCCTAAATGGTCCAACATATCTGGGGGCAACCTTCCCTACCTACCCTTTTACTTGAAATATATTGACTCCATTGAGAGGAGTGACTATGAGGCAAACATAGTCATTGGGCTCAAAACTCAAGCCTCGGCGACGATTATCTACATAGCTCTTCTACCTTGTCTGGGCTACCTTCAACTTTTCTCGAATTAGTTGAACTTGTTCTTCAGCTTCTTGCAATATGGCGGGTCCAAATACTTGTGTTTCTCCTGTCTCCTTCCAATTGAGAGGGCTTCTGCACTTTCGCCCATATAGGGCTTCAAATGGTGACATTTGTTGACTAGTTTGATAACTGTTATTGTAGGAGAATTATGCATAAGGCAAACACTTGTCCCACTTGGCACCATAGGTTAGGGCACAAGCACTTAGCATGTCCTCAAGGATTTGATTCACATGTTCAGCCTATCCATCAGTTTGAGAGCAATAGGTTGTACTAAAATTCAGATGAGTACCCATGGCTTCATGCAAACTTAGCAAAAAAAACAAGAGGTAAATTGTGTTCCTCGATCTGACACTATCTTCTTGGGTACTCTATACAGACTAACAATCCTTGACATATATGTCACGACCCAAAAATGCAATTCTAGACCCTCTGTGTATACTGCACTAGTCTAGGATCACGCTAGTGCACACAGTGGCAACATCGATGAGATATCATTCCATATGCAAAAGTGAGTAATAAATAGGCAAATAATAATAAATATCAAAGTAACGACCTTAAGGTCAAAGCTTACAATTAATACGTCGAAGGCTTAATAGCTCAAATAAGTCATGTGCAGGTAACGAAATAACTTTAATGAAGCCCATCCATATGCCCACCAAGAACCGGTTGGGGTAGCGACATAATTTTCCACGATCCTTGAAGTAAACCTTGTTGTGAGACAATTCCTCCACCTTATCTAAATGATTATAGCAAAATTGAGTACACAACCGTACTCAACATGTTGCACCACGAATGCAAATATAGATGATGGCTTGTTCCAAAGGAAATGGCTTCTGTGGTTATTTTGCATAAAAGCGATATTTGCAATTGAATACAAATAATAGATTGAAAGAGTAATTTAAAACAAATAAACAATATTAATTTATCAATTGTTTTCACAAAGGACACAAAGCCTAATCAATTTCTTTCACATAGCCATATGAGTTTAATCACACAGCTGTCCTTTTCCGGTTGTTTTTATGAAAATCTACCCCTCGTGTGAAATCCCCAAGCATGTCCATGATCGCGGATGCGACTATTCGAATAGTTTTACACTCTGCAGAGGTTGTACACTTTACCCATAAGATGCAATCAACTGGATCAGAGCTAATCACAACAAAACCTTTTCGAAACTTCATCTCAAACATTGACACTCCCGATGTGTTTTACTGACGACACCAACACCCACACAGCAAATTAGCCCGTCGCACATCGTTGGACCTAAAGACAGTGAACTGCTCATAAATGTGAATTGCCATGGAGGCATAAATGCACATCCATCCTGGCACAGAGCTTAACCTACTACCTAAGTAGTCAATGTCGAGAATCTGTAACTTACTAAGTTAGGTCCATCCCATACCAGGCATATGGTTTTACGATAAGACCTAGTTTAATGGCACACAAAGTTAAGTTCTTAATTGACCGAGTCAAGACTTTCAATTTCTAACTATGCCACCAAGATTATCATTCTCAATCACAAACACTACACCATGGCGCACTATTAAGGGCAATGCAACTGCCAGAAAAAACTGCGTTCAAAGGCAATTTATCTGCCGGCAATTACTTTTCCCGGCACTTATGGCTCGCCGTAAAGTGTCTGCGGAAAACAATTGCCGGCAGATATGTGTATTCCCGGCAGTTAAACTGCCCTAGAAAAGTAGATTTTCCCCGGCAGTTAGCTTTTCCCCGGCAATTAGCTTTTTCCCAGCAGTTATAGTATTGCCGATAGTTATATGTATTGGCAGTTAGACGACCCTTGATTGTCATTTTCCCGGTTAGACAGCCCTTGATGGTTGTTTTCCCCGGCAGTTAGATGGCCCTTGATAAGCATTTTGAAATTAAAAAAAGGGCATCGATTTCAGATAATGCATTCCCACACTGCCTCATAATCTTAGCACGATGCGTACCTTGGTAGAGTTTCAAGCAAAGTAAATCATGGGACTATCAAGTCAATAAGTAATGAATGGGATTAAACAGTTAACAGAATATACAATGTTGAGTTAGAAGTGATTGTTTTTTTTCATATGTGAACGACATTGAAATATACCTGAGGCTATACATAATCTAAGATGTTGCTACAATGCTGGGTAAAATTAAAATGATATGGAATTAAGATGACGATAGTTTCAGTAAACTCTTAATGAATAGGAAAGCTGTAATATTCCGAAAAGCGAAAAGTCGGTTGTTGTGGAGAGTAGTTTTAGTATTCATGAGCAAAGACCTTAAGTAACTTGTTAAACCAGGATTTTTGAGGGGAAATTGTCGGTTTTGGCACTGGGCTCGGCCAAGGCCCATGAGGCTTGGCCGGCCAAGGGGAGGGGCACCCTTTTCCTCTCCCCAAACCCTAGCCAATTCAGCCCCCTCCATCCCTTGCGCCGCCCCTCTCCCCTCTCCTCTCCCCTCTCCCCCTCTCCACCTCCTTCCACCCTCCTTGCACCCTCCTTTTCCCCCATTGTTGCTGTCCAAGAAGGAGGAAGAAGATCCCCTTGGGTGGCCGGCCAAGAAGGAGGAGAAAAGGGAAGAAAAGGAGAAGAGAAGGGAAGAGAAAGAAAGAAGAAAGAAGAGGGAGAAGAAGGATCTGCAGCGGAGCGTGGTGGTCGTAATCCCGCTGCGTGCTCTCGTCGCTTCGGCAAGGGTAACCCGTGGTTCTTTGTTTTAGGTCTTTTCTAGTTGTTTCATTTTCGGTGCCAGTTCGTCGGTATTCTGCAGCAGTGAAGATCGTTGTTTTTATTAGGTTATGGGCATATTTGGGTCTGGGTGTCTCCTAGAAAGTTGTAGATATCGTAGTTACCTTTCATTGCCGACAAGAATCAAGTCGTTTGGACTTCGGTAGCCAAAGTTATGATTTTCTAGTGTTAGTAGGTTTCTGGTGGGTGACAGATTGGACAGAGGCTAATTAACCTGACCTAAACACATGGTTAGAGGAGTTTCAGAGGGTCTCACCATAACGAAAAATGAGGCTAATCCTCTTAGCTTTCAGGAAAACTAAAGATCACTAAATTTGGACGAACGTATAGAAAGTTATGATAGTTTCTATGTCGCTGTCCAGAAACCCGACGGGAAATGTTTGCTCTGATTAAATGGATTGGTAGGGCTAGAAGATGGCCGAATCAGAGGGTCACCCCAACTAGGTTTATTTAGGCAATTCAATTATCTTTCCAGAAAGTCCAAGATCATCCTATTTGGACTCCCGAGCAGAAAGTTATGAATTTTTGAATTCTGCTGTCTGCAGTGGCGATCGCAAGAAAATTAGAAAAGTTAGAAATGTTAAAAAGTTAGCGATTTTCAATTGTGATGTTATGTATGATTTTGGTCCATTATGCTAGTCTTAGTTTGGGGTTATATTCTTGTCCAGTGGCAGCGAGATCCCAAAGGCAGCACCCACTACGCGTCCGCCGTTTGCATGCAGTTGAGGCAAGTATTCGGGTTAAATGAAATTTCTGTTGTATGTCATGATTGAGTTGTGAATTGTTATTGTTGTCATGTGGAAGTAACGTTGAGATGTCCCTAGAGATGATGATGATTGCATATTATGACTGTGGTTATTTGATAATGCTACCGTTTACATGATTAAAGTTTATATTGAAAATCGTTGAATGAGAAGGAATAGATGTTATATTCATGCATATTTTGAGCATCTGAAACTTGGTCGTGGTGACCAAGTGATTGAGTTGAGGTCCTGTCGTGCAATGACAGGCTTGAGGTCCCACATTTATGAATGTGGGCAATACATCTGAGGTCCCCGACATTTTGATGACGGGCAAAGGTCCCTATACAAGTTGATGTATAGGCTCTTGGTCCCCGTGCGGAGGGCACAGGCATGGGTATCCATTGACGGATGAATACCCGCATTACGGTAAAATGCGTAAAGAGATAAAGAACAAATAGTGCATAGCATTATCATTGCATTTTCTTTGATATTTTGTAATGCCATGAATGATGTTGGCCAAAGATGTTTATACTATGTTGTCCTTATGATCATGTAACCTTGTTGATACTTGTTGAGTCCTATGGCTCACCCTTGCTTTGTTTTGATATAGGTACTTCGTAAAGACGTCATGCATGGGCGGAGTAGATGATTGAAAGCACACACTACCTCACATCATTAATACATTTGTTACTTTAGTTTCACACAAGAATAAATAGATTCTTTGAGAGACACTCATGGTGGTTTTATGATTCTGATTGATGGAATAGTTACGGTTGTGAGAATGATGTTATTTGATTACATTCAGATGAATGTCTTTTATGCATGGATGAGTTGGATTATGAAATTATTGATAAATGCTATGTTTACTTGTTAGAAACTTATTATTATTGATTATACAAAGGAGATTCTCATCCGAAAAATTTGTAAACTTGTTCTAGTTGTAATTAGTTTTGTAGCATTCCGGCTCGTTCGAGTTGGGGTGTTACTGATTGGTATCGAGCGGTCAGAGGTCCGCGGGCATCAAATATTAATTTTGACACACTAAGCACAATAGGTGGGATTGGGTTTTCTTTTGCATTGCACAACGCTATTGTCATTGTATGTTTATTCTTGAATTTTGGTTCTAGTTAATCTTACGCTTATTGTGGGTAGTTTCGTTGTGTTGTTCTTAGATGGCAAGAGGCGAGGTCGTGGTCGTGGTCGCGCAGTGGCGGGCGAGGCCGCAACGCCCGCCGTAAGTTCGAACTCAGAGTGGTGGTGAAGCTAGTCTGCGAGGTCGGAGGAAGAGGTTGCATCAAGACTCACGGGATCGTGCTCCTCCAATGTTCGCTTCGTCCCATGGTGGCCCAGCGGTGGTACCGCGGCGATTACTATGGGGATGCATCGGTGGAACGCTCGCGCCTTGACACTTTTGATGGTTTGGGCACTCCAGATGGATGCGCCAACTGGTCGCGTCACATGGAGAGGCACTGGTGCTTTGGGGATGTCGCCCGAGTTGAGGCGCGATTTGTGGCATTTCGGCAAGGGCAAGCGGACATCGGTGGGAGGGAGTCTTGACAGCTAGGACGGCCGCTCATGGCCTGTTACATGGGAAGTGTTTGTGGAACTGTTTGGAGGAGGTTTTATCCAAAGATCTTTTGTGGAGAGGATGGAAGTCTCGTGCTTGAGCTACAAGGCGAGGTAAGATGTCGGTGTCGGAGTATGAAGTGGGTTTTAACAACCTGATCCGCTGAATACCGCAAGGGCAAACAGATGAGGCAGAAAAGGCTAAGAGGTTTCGTAGGGGCTCGGCGGGAGTTCCGTCAGTTTTGGGAGCGCTAGAATTGCGTGATTTTAGCTCCTCGTAGAACAAGCCGAGGGCATGGAGCCAGAGATGCAGCTTGGGAGGATCTACAGTGCAGGAGGTACCATGGTTCGTGATGGAGCTAGTGGCAGCGTAAGAAGAATTTTGGAGGAGGAAGTGGGTCATCTCGGCCGTTTCCAAGAAGTTCAAGGGCCAGAATTCCTTCAAGTCCAGAACCACAAGGCCACAATCATCTTTACTTCCGCATCGGCAGTGAGTGGGTTTAGGTTGCGCCAGATTCGAGCGCAGGTATGAAATGTTTCAAGTGTGGCAATGAGCATCGGGCGCCGAGTGTTCTTGGTCAGATCTTGTCGCCCTTGTGGTCGGGAGGGCCACAAGGCATTGGTTTGTCGGCGGAATCCCGGTAGATATCAAATGGGAACTGTAACGCCACACGGACGTGAGCGGCGGCTTCGCGAGGGTCGATTCGGATGTTAGCAGCCACACCTACTCGGTCTTGGGGTCACCCGCCTATTTTCAGCATCACGGAGGGATGCCGCCGGTACTTTTGGCCACCAAAGGCCTTCAGACCGCTTTCTGTCCCAAATGCCTTCAAAGACCTCCTGCAGATTGCCGCGCCCCTTCTCGTGGTGTCGAGTTCCTACCGCACTGCATAGAGCGCAGCTTCCTATGCCATGCCGACGGCAGAGTCGGCAGTCGTCCCGATGTGGTGACAGTACGCTCTTAGTGGACTCATGGAGGCTTATGTTCTTTTGATTCAGAGCTACTTTCTCTTTTGTATCTTTAGAGTTTGCTAGTCGGGCCAATTTGAGTATGCGTCTTTATCTCGATCGATTGTAGTCAATTCTCTGGTGGAATTCTTGCTAGCTCCACATCATCCGGGTTGTGTGATCTCATTGGATGGGGAAGATTTCATTGCTAATTTAATGGTCCGAAAATGGAGCCATTTGATGTTATTTTGGGTATGGACTGTTGCATAGTTTTGGCGATTATATCATGCTTTGGAAGACAAGAACTCACTGCACCTTCCGGTCATGAGGTGGTTTTTCAGGTGGTGCCCTTCCTACTCCCTTTGCGTGTTGGCTAGTCTGTTTCCTGTGAGCGAATTCATAAGAGTGGATTTCTTTTGTCTCTAATTGGGAAGCCAAGTTCTTCTTTGGCTTGAGTTAGTTCCGGTGGTTCGGGAGTTCTTAGATGTTTTTCCAGCAGAGTTGCAGGATGCCCCTCCTCGTCCCGTGGAGTTTGGATTGATTTGATCAGGGAGCTCAACCGGTTTCCATGACCCGTCTGCTCGCGCGCCCATTCCGGGAGGAATTAAAGAAACAGTTGGATGATCTAAAAGCGAAAGATCTTATTCGACCTAGTGTGTCTCCGTGGGAGCTCGGTATTGTTTACCAAGAAGAAGGATGGTAGTTGGCGATGTGTATCGATTATCGTGCTCTTAACCGGTGACCATCAAGAATAAATATCCTTTGCCTCGCATTGAAGACTTATTTGATCGGTTGAGAGGGCAAAGGTGTTTTCAAAGATAGATCTTGATCGAGTTACAACCAAATTCGGTCCGAGAGGAGGATATTGAGAAAACGGCGTTCTCCACAAGGTATGGGCACTTTGAGTTCAAAGTTATGTCTTTTGGACTAACAAATGCCCCTGCTGTTTTTATGGAAACTATGAACAGGATACTGCATGAGTATCTGGATGATTTTGTCGTAGTTTTTATTGATGATATTTTGATCTATTCAAAGACTGAAGTGGATCATGAGCGTCATCTGAGGTTGGTGTTGGAAACACTAAGAGAAAATAGGTTCTATGCCAAGTTCAAAAAGTGCGAGTTCTGGATGTCTGAAGTGGGATTTTTGGGGCATATTATCAATGATAAAGGTATATCAGTCGATCCAGGGAAAATTTCCACAGTGGTTGAATGGGCAAGACCGACCAATGTCAAGGAAGTGAGAAGTTTTCTGGGTATGGCAGGCTATTACCGGCGTTTTGTGCAAGATTTCTCCATCATTGCAAAGCCGTTGTCCAGGCTCACTCAGAAAGATGTGAAGTTTTTGTGGGACGATGATTGTGAGCACAGTTTTCAGACTTTGAAGGAAAAGTTGGTATCGCTCCGGTTCTTACTATTCACGAGCACAGGAAGCGATTCACAGTGTACTCTGATGCATCTCGAGTTGGTTTGGGTTGTGTGCTCATGCAGGACGGGAAGGTTCTGGCTTATGCGTCTAGACAGTTGAAGAAGCATGAGCAGAATTATCCAACTCATGATTTAGAATTGGTTTGCAGAGTGTTCGCCTTGAAGCTTTGGAGGCATTATCTTTATGGCGAATCTTGTGATATCTTTACCGATCACAAGAGTCTTAAGTACATTTTTACACAGAGGGATTTGAATCTAAGACAGCGAAGATGGTTAGAGCTGATCAAAGATTATGATCTCACAATTCAGTATCATCCTGGCAAAGCTAACGTGGTGGCTGATGCTCTTAGTCGCAAGGCGACACACCGCTACTTGGATTGTCTTATTGCGGATTTTGACCGCATGGAGATATCGTATTGCTATCGAGTGGATCGCTCATGCCGAGACACTGGTGATTTTGGGTCACCATTCCACAGCAAGTACAAGAAGCGCAGCAAAATGACCCATTTTTGCAGAGGGTCAGGAAGCGTTTGGACCTGGGAAAGGAAGGGAATTTCAGTTTGGATGGGTGTGGAGCATTGCGATTCAAGGGACGATTATGTGTGCCCGAAGCGCGGAGTTAAGGATGACATCTTAAAGGAGGCACATCGCACTCCGTATACTGTTCATCCAGGAGAGACGAAGATGTACCGTGATTTGAAGCAGAATTTCTGGTGGAAAAGAATGAAGGTGGACATTGCTAATTATGTAGCCTCTTGTGGTGTTTGTCACAGTGAAGGTCGAACATAAACGTCTGCGGGATTATTGCAGACCTTTGGAGGTACCCCAATGGCCATGGGATGATATCTCTATGGATTTTGTTGTTATGTTGCCTCGCTCTTGCGAGGTAAGGATGCAATTTGGGTTATAGTGGACCGATTCAGCAAGTTCGCACATTTTATTCTGTCAGTTCGCGAACTCAACTAGTGATTTGGCCCTATCTATGTACATGAGATTGTGAGGCGCATGGAGTGCCAAAGACAATCATTTCGATGTGGATGCTAAGTTTGTATCCAAGTTTTGGGAGAGTTTGCGAATGCTTTGGGCACATAACCGTTTGAGTACCGCTTTCCATCCACGCATGATGGACAAGCAGAGCGCACAATTCGGACATTGGAGGATATGTTGAGAGCCTGTGTCTTATCTTGGAAGGGAAGTTGGGAAGATCAGTTGCCTTTGGCAGAATTTGCTTATAATAACAGTTATCACTCTAGCATAAAGGCCGCTCCGTTTGAGGTTTTGTATGGACGTAAGTGTAGATCACCCCTCTGCTGGGAAGCTGTGGGTGAGAAGGCAGTTCTAGGCCCGGATTGGGTACAAAAGACGGTGGAACGAGTGGCCTTGGTGAGGCAGAACTTATTAGCAGCTCAGAGCAGACAGAAAAGCTATGCAGATGTAAGACGGAGGGACTTAGAATTTGAAGTGGGTGATCAAGTACTCCTGAGGGTGTCACCCACAAAAGGAGTAGTGAGATTTGGTACCAAAGGGAAGCTTAGCCCGAGGTACATTGGCCCTCTCGATCCTGGCCGGATTGGGAAGTTGGCATACCGTTTGGACCTCCCGAGTCCATGAGGGGTGTACACAACGTGTTTCATGTCTCCATGTTAAGGAAGTACTTGCAAGATCCGGAACATCACATTTCTTTGGAACCTTTAACCATTGAACAAGATCTGTCCTTCGAGTCCAAGCCAGTGAGAATTTTAGAAAGATCAGAGAAGGCACTAAGGAATAAGACCTTGAAGTATGTAAAGATACTTTGGTCGCAGCAAGTGAAGCGGAAGCTACTTGGGAATTGGAATCTCGCATGCGCGGCTGTGATCGGAATTATTCACTTGTGTGTGTATTCTCGATTGCTAAGTTTCTTCCAGTTTCTCCGTGCTCTTAGGCGTTTAGAATTGGGTCAATTCTGTTTAAGGAGGTAGAATGTAATATTCCGAAAAGCGAAAAGTCGGTTGTTGTGGAGAGTAGTTTTAGTATTCATGAGCAAAGACCTTAAGTAACTTGTTAAACCAGGATTTTTGAGGGGGGAAATTGTCAGTTTACGGCAACTGGGCTCAGGCCAAGGCCCATGAGGCTTGGCCGGCCAAGGGGAGGGGGCACCCTTTCCTCCCCCCAAACCTAGCCAATTCAGCCCCCTCCATCCCTTGCGCCGCCCTCTCCCCTCTCCCTCTCCCCTCTCCCTCTCCCTCTCCCCACCTCTCCACCTCCCCTTCCACCCTCCTTGCACCCCTCCTTTTCCCCCATTGTTGCTGTCCAAGAAGGAGGAAGAAGATCCCCTTGGGTGGCCGGCCAAGAAGGAGGAGAAAAGGGAAGAAAAAGGAGAAGAGAAGGGAAGAGAAAGAAAGAAGAAAGAAGAGGGAGAAGAAGGATTCGCAGCGGAGCGTGGTGGTAAATCATCCCGCTGCGTGCTCTCGTCGTTCGGCAAGGGTAACCCGTGGTTCTTTGTTTTAGGTCTTTTCTAGTTGTTTCATTTTCGGGTGCCAGTTCGTCGGTATTCTGCAGCAGTGAAGATCGTTGTTTTTATTAGGTTATGGGCAGATTTGGGTCTGGGTGTCTCCTAGAAAGTTGTAGATATCGTAGTTACCTTTCATTGCCGATAAGAATCAAGTCGTTTGGACTTGGTAGCCAAAGTTATGATTTTCTAGTGTTAGTAGGTTTCTGGTGGGTGACAGATTGGACAGAGGCTAATTAACCTGACCTAAACACATGGTTAGAGGAGTTTCCAGAGGGTCTCACCATAACGAAAAATGAGGCTAATCCTCTTAGCTTTCAGGAAAACTAAAGATCACTAAATTTGGACGAACGTAGAGAAAGTTATGATAGTTTCTATGTCGCTGTCCAGAAACCCGACGGAAATGTTTGCTCTGATTAAATGGATTGGTAGGGCTAGAAGATGGCCGAATCAGAGGGTCACCCCAACTAGGTTTATTTAGGCAATTCAATTATCTTTCCAGAAAGTCCAAGATCATCCTATTTGGACTCCCGAGCAGAAAGTTATGAATTTTTGAATTCTGCTGTCTGCAGTGGGCGATCGCAAGAAAATTAGAAAAGTTAGAAATGTTAAAAAGTTAGCGATTTTCAATTGTGATGTTATGTATGATTTTGGTCCATTATGCTAGTCTTAGTTTGGGGTTATATTCTTGTCCAGGTGGCAGCGAGATCCCAAAGGCAACACCCACTACGCGTCCGCCGTTTTAGACAGTTGAGGCAAGTATTCGGTTAAATGAAATTTCTGTTGTATGTCATGATTGAGTTGTGAATTGTTATTGTTGTCATGTGGAAGTAACGTTGAGATGTCCCTAGAGATGATGATGATTGCATATTATGACTGTGGTTATTTGATAATGCTACGTTTACATGATTAAAGTTTATATTGAAAATCTGTTGAATGAGAAGGAATAGATGTTATATTCATGCATATTTTGAGCATATTGAAACTTGGTGAGTGGTGACCAAGTGATTGAGTTGAGGTCCCTGTCGTGCAATGACAAAGCTTGAGGTCCCCACATTTATGAATGTGGGCAATACGTACAGAGGTCCCCGACATTTTGATGACGGGCAAAGGTCCCTATACAAGTTGATGTATAGGCTCTTGGTCCCTGTGCCAGAGGGCACAGGCATGGGTATCCATTGACGGATGAATACCCGCATTACCGTAAAATGCGTAAAGAGATAAAGAACAAATAGTGCATAGCATTATCATTGCATTTTCTTTGATATTTTGTAATGCCATGAATGATGTTGGCCAAAGATGTTTATACTATGTTGTCCTTATGATCATGTAACCTTGTTGATACTTGCTGAGTCCTATGGCTCACCCTTGCTTTGTTTTGATATAGGTACTTCTAGTAAAGACGTCATGCATGGGCGGGAGTAGATGATTGGAAAGCACACACTACCTCACATCATTAATACATTTGTTACTTTAGTTTCACACAAGAATAAATAGATTGCTGAGAGACACTCATGGTGGTTTTATGATTCTGATTGATGGAATAGTTACGGTTGTGAGAATGATGTTATTTGATTACATTCAGATGAATGTCTTTTATGCATGGATGAGTTGGATTATGAAATTATTGATAAATGCTATGTTTACTTGTTAGAAACTTATTATTATTGATTATACAAAGGAGATTCTGTCGAAAAATTTGTAAACTTGTTCTAGTTGTAATTAGTTTTGGTAGCATTCCAGGCTCGTTCTGAGTTGGGGTGTTACAAAAGCCATATGGTAAAAGTTACCTTAATGATGTACCATACAAACACATGGTTAAATAGTTTGTATATAGTAAAAAGAGGAGGGAGATGGTGCAGGGGGAGAGATGGGTGATGGTACAAATGTAAGGGTTCTGTTTAGCTAATCTAATTCTAAAACATCAATATGGTATAATTGTATCATAGGCACACCTAGAAAGAGCTTCATAGAGAATATAACAAAACACTATCATGCTACTTCTATGGACATAAATGGCAGGAACGCGCATGGTAATCAGAATGCTCAAAATTATTCTCTCCAAACATCCCCTCCTTGCTACAGGGTCCTAACAAAAAAAAGCATGGGGGCAAACTTAGAAAGAGCTTCATAGATAATAGAACAAAATATTATCAAGGTACTTCCATAGCATGGATTTACCTCGGATGTAGAAGGCGTGAACGCAAGCATCATCTTTGATAATGTCAGATTGTATACATACTCCATTCTCTTGGCACAACTGTGGAGTAATATAGCAGGGGAAAGTACATAATTATTCTCACAACATCATTAAGCAAAATATAGTAAATCTTGCTCGCTAATCTCACATATTTGTAACCAGAAGCACCTCACCATCGAAAAACAAATAAAAAGATCAATTCATACTCTCATTTGCATTCTTCCTACCGAGAAGAGAAGGAAAAAAACTAATTTGTTTGTAAAATGGCAGGGAAGAAGCAGAAGCAATAAGAAGAGACCTTCAGCTTTACAAATAATCAAAAGTTCTTGATGATCCATGTCTGAAAGATGGACTTGCAAACTGTTCAAAGGAACCTATTTAAGTGTAAAGCGAGATCTTTGTTCTTGTCCATACAAGGTGGTGAATCTAAAGCAAGAGGCATCCTTGACCGCTTGTAGTCTCCACAAACCAAAGCCACAAAGTAGCTAAATCAGAGAACACATCATTGTAAAGTCCAAGACATAGATTGTGGGCACATTCCAATATAGTTGGATGCGAGTGGCACAAATAGACAATTTAAAACTAATAAATATAATGGCCAATATCATATTAGAAGAATCGCATATTTCACTATCATACGAGGCGTGTGGACAATGATGGCTGCAGCCAAGAAGGAACATAAAGCCGAGGAAGACAATGTGTGCAATCTAATTTAATCAGGTAAATCTATTTCCTATATCAGCATATTGCATCATGATGGAACTAAGCATGTGATAATTGATAGAACTTGTTTTGAAGGAGAATAATTGATAGCAGGAAAGCTTGATCGAGGAGTTATATGTTTACCTTCATGTAGATTGCTAGAAATTAACTAAGCGATGGCCGGTTGCTCTGAAAAGTCTGTCAAAAGAAGGATGGATTAAGAAAGACACAAAAATGGTCAATCAGAAAAGCTACATCTATAACAGTATGCATAATGTGTTGGAATAACCGGATAAGTAACGAGTGAATTATTATCACCTTATGAGGGATAAGATTTTCAGGAACTTTCTCGCTGTGTAATCGTTGAGGAGTCTGAAAAGAAGCAGTAAGTTCTGGTAAGAAACCAAAACAGTTATTTGCAGCCATGGTAGTATGCCAAATTCAGGACCATGTTTAGGTTATTTCTGCACTACAAAAACTATTTTGAAGTGCTGGAACAGTAGGCATGATTCATGACTATGAACTTGGCATCCATCATCATAATCAGTAATGGATACCTAAACAAGAATCCCAAATAAGTTTAAATTGGATTTACAGTGATCAACGGATTAAATGAATGGGAAATACAACCTAAATGCCAGGTCTATGTACAAGGAATTCACATACTAACATTCTTAATATAATCCAGACTAGTGAAGATTAGCATACTCACCTTGGTAACATCAACTGACAAGATCAGTGAAGTTCCTAAACATTTGTGAGAATGGTTGAGTAAGTGATTTGAGCCATCCATCCATATGCTTCGGATGATGATGCAATGGTGTGTTAATGAATTGCACAAACAACAACAGTAATTTTACCTAGATAGTTGTCCATCCATCTAACAATCTATACTCTACAACACCTCATATCTATAGTTGAATCATTAGGTAAATATACAAGGCAATGAGAACAAACCAAGATGTAATAGCATTCGGGAGCATGGCAAGACCATTCCTGAAAGATGCAACCGACAACCCCTTTGGCTTCTGGCGGCTAAAAGAGGTGAAAATAGATTAGTATAATGGAGCAAACTAATTGATGCAACAAAAAAGTACATTGTTCACTTACGAATCTCTTGGTGGTTTGGGATTCTTCCCCTCTCTGAATTGTTTTGATGGTTCCACCAATAATACTACCTCGGTCTCCTCCACCTCCAAACCTTCCCAAATGCAGCCTTCATACCGAGCTTTGAAGGATCACCAAGCATACACGCCTAAAATTAGCATTGAAATCGTTACATTTTATTGAAATCACTGCAGCGTAAAGTGGAACAAACACCCATTGCACACTACAAAAACACCGAGCATAAAAGTTCGATGAGGTGCTCAAAGACCTCTGCACCGAGGTTACGATGCACACAGTCCTCCACCGATTCCTCACGCCCCAGAAGCCTTGGCGGGAACGCTCAGCCCAATTGTTGAACACAACAGAACAATCGAAATTCACAAAAGAATCAAAGAATGTAGGGAGAGCACAAACTGGAGGAGGCGAGCAAATGTCGAGCGTGCCAAGGCCGGCCTTGAGCTTGGCAGGGATGCTCATGAGGTCGAAGAAGGGCAGGTCAGCGGGCTTGGATGGCACCGGCCACAGCTTCCCCTCCCACAGCACGAACTGCGGCACGTTCGGATCTCCGAACACCAGGTCATCCTTGAGCCCGCTGTCCACCTACGCATGCATTCGTGTTTATACGTGTATGTCTCCAAGAACACAAGAAGAAGAAGAAGACGAGGGGGGAAGCGGCCAAGAAGCTGTTGGGTCCTGCCTCCCAAAGGTACCCCTCGTCGGGGCTCTCGACGGTGGTGATGTTCCCCCCAGGGCAGGCGCGGGCTTCCATGACGAGCACATCGATGACGTCGTGCTGGGTGGCTAGGGCCTGCGTGGTGCGAGGCCGGCCGCGCGCGCCCACCACGACGCATCCGTGGACACCGCGTGACAGGCGCAATGGGTCTCGGCCGCGTCGCTCGTGACTCGCGGCGCATGTGGCCTGTGGGGCGCGACGGGGACGCAGGCGGAGCTGCGGTAGTGCGGCCGTGGCGGTGGCGGTGTCCATGGTGACGGGGGGAGGAGGGGTGGCTCTGGGAGGAGGGTCGGCCAGGAGGAGGGCTACGGGGAGGAGGGCAGCGCTGGGATGAGGGCGGCCACGGAGGTGGGGCGGTCTTGGGGTGGGGCGGTCTTTGGGAGGTGAGGCGGCCAGGAGGAGGGCGGCACTGGGAGGTGGGGCGGTGGGGAAAGGAGGAGGCTTGGGAGAGGTGGGGCGCCAGGAGGTGGGAGGTGGGATTTGGGGATAAGGTTTTAGAGGAAGGCGGTCGGGAAGCTCTTCGCGCCTCGATCGTCAAAATTTTCTGATTCTGCGCCCAAAGGTTGTATTATCCAGCGGATGCATTAACACAGTAAAAAATTCACATGATATATGGTAGGCAAATTTTATTATCCCAGCAGATAAGTTGCTCTATATAATAATTATTTCCGCAGATAACAGAACCCTTAATCTCTTGAATATTGCCGGCACATATTTTGCCATTAATCTAATTTTTTCCCGGCTGATTATTGCCCTTAATACTATGTCATGATGTAGTGAAAGCTCCACCATATCATACAGTTTTCACCACTCACCTCAGTCTAAATCTTTTCTCACCCTGTTGGTTAAGTGCAACAAATGCTATCAACAAGTAATGACACACAACACACAGTTTTACACAAAGTTCCATAATCACTTAGTCATGTTTATATTTGCAACTCACCTGACAATGAATGACTCGTTGCATAGCTAAGCATACAATTCATATCTAACCAACCCACGATGGTACTATGATAGTACAAACTAATAATTAACCAAGCTAGGGTGACAAAAGATCTTGATAATACAATAGGCAAGGTGGATATAAACAAATGGTATATAGCTAATCCCAAAATATTTAAATAAATACTTAAAGTAAAATGTAATAATTTGAATTAATGTCATTTTGGAAAATTGGGTTCAATATGATCAAATGTACAACTTGCCTTGCTATAGCAATGATGGTCTTATTTTATCTTGAGTAAATATCAGAGAACCCCAGGTTTTGGGGCAGTTGTAACGCAAAACACCAGTTTTTGAGTTTTATATCAGAGAACCCCAAGTTTTGGGGCATTTCTAATGCAAAACCTCAGTTTTTTCTTTTTTCCAGTTTTCCCCCTCATCTCCTCACCTCCCCTCCCCTGGAGCTGCGCCAAACCACCGAGCTCCATCTTCCCGAGCTTCGGCCATCTCCCTCCACCACGTGACCTCCACCTCCGGTCATCCCCGTGCCCTCCCGACCGCGTAACGCTGCATCCCCAGGCCTCCTCTCCCTCCCCCCATTCATCCCCTTTGTAACACCCCAGCCCGACATGAGCCTGGAATGCTACAAGAGCAGACCTAATAATTCTAATCAAGGCAATTTAGTAAATTTGTGAACCTCCTTGTAAAGTTAATTACACGGAGGTTCCAACATATAGATAATTCATAAATTAACTAAACTATCATCCGAGAGACATCAAAAGATAATCAAATACATGCTAAGTAACTAGCAACCCAATGAGATATAAAGTTCCACTACACATCATTATTACATTTAAACCACTGCAAGAGACAAGACATAATAAACCTTTGAGCATCTTGCCCAATTACTAAAAAATACGATCGAAGATCATTGAACTTTATTTAGTTCATGTGGCATGTGTGTGACTATCGACTACTTCCCCATGCATGTCGTTCGGGCTCTGTACCTAAAACAAAAATAAAGCAAGAGTGAGTCCACGGACTCGGCAAGTACAAAGTAAAGTTACAACAACAAAGATCCATAGATAGAAGTGCAACAATAAAACATCTCACATGCAAATGCAATGCTCAAGGATCCTTTCTCTTTATCTTTCTTTGTGCATTTTACCGAAAATGCAAAGTATGCAACCGTCGCCGCATACCCATGCCTGTGCTCGCAAGCACAGGGACCAATTGCCCATTACTCCGCAAGTAATGGGGACCTCAAGCCCACACTCCACGAGTGTGGGGATCTCGGGCCCGTCACATTCATGACGGGATCTCAAGGAAGATATACCGTCACCACGTGACCAAACCTCAACATGAACTCAATATGCACATGCTCATCATTTAATCATCATCAAATTACCACAAGACGATAACATCATACGACAATAGAGCATAGACATATTTGAAGCATCCACCAATCTTAAACCAACATCATGCCAACAATCTCACTATGCTATCACATATCGAAAAAGCACACAAACATGACCAATCAATCACAACCACGAATCAAACAATGCACTTGCCTTAACCGCGTGAGAATGGAGGACGTGAAGACGGTGCTGCCTCCGGTACCAATCCCCCACCTAATACATTAAGAATATAAACTAATACCACGCAACGAAAAACATGAATTATATAAGCGAACACATCAAGTAGCAGATTGCAACGCGATCCCGACCCACTTTCCTAAGTCTTGAACTGCCCTCTGTAAACAGTCAAGTTCTAAACTTCATATCTTTCCGTACAATGGTCCAAATTAGGTGTTCTTGGACTTCATTGAAAGGTAATCAAATTTCCCAACTAAACCTAGTTGGTGAGCCTCCCTGATTCGGCCATCTAAAATCACTTTTAAGCTGATTAACAAAACATCGATTTCACGTCAGACTTTCTGGACAGAGCACTAAAACTATCATAACTTTCAGCTCATGTATCCAAATTTCACATTCTTGTTCTTCCCTGAAAGCTACGACAATTATATACAACTTTCGTTATATTGAGATCCTCTAATTCTCTATTTAACTGATTGAAAAGGTCAGATTACTAAAACCTGTCCAGAAACTGACAGGGTTGCAGAACAGCCGCACCATTAAATTCATAACTTTTGCTACAGAGGTCCAAAAATTACGTTCTAGCACTTCATTGAAAGCTATTGACGTCGTCTACAACTTCCTAGCAGACGTCCGAGACTGAATCCACTCTTAACTATATCAAAACGTCCCTCTAACACGATCTACCCTTAGGCGACAGAATTACCGACGTAGAACAATTAAGTGCTAAAGCATCTAAACGAGGGGAAAACGAGGTTACCCTTGAAGAATCGATTGCCGGGCACGACGTGCACCCACCAGCGAACCCTCTCCACGAAGATGGTATCCTCCCCTCACCTTCTTCTCCCTTTCTCTTCCTTGGCTTGGCAGCACACGAGGAGGCTTCTCCTTCCTCCTTCTTTGCCGTAGCGAAATCTAGGGTGAGAGAGCACCTGAGCACGGTATGGTGCATCGTAGCATGGCGGTTGTCTGTAGCTGTGCTACTGTAGGAACCCTAGAGTTGCCCCCTCTCCTCCTTATATGACTACTACCCTTCCCCCTTGGGCCTAAATGCTGTGGGCCGGAAGCCCAGAGCCCAGGTTGTCCAAATTATGCATAAAACCCCCTCTAATCTCCTGTTAAAACACTTTTCTGATTGGTTCTTCTCTCTAATTTAATTATTCTCTCTCGAATAATTATTCGAATAAATTTTGGGATATTACACTCTACCCCCCTTAAACAGAATTCGACCCCGAATTCTTACCACGCTCTACGCCAAGGAACGTTCACTACTAGAATTTTCCAGCAATTCCACACCTGCTGTGAATAATTTTGGATATAGTTCGCGCACGTGAGACTCTAATTCCCATGTAGCCTCTCCCTCGTTCTGATGCGACTATCGTACTTTGATGTAACTGGTGTATTGTGCATCATCACTCGTATCGACCTGACTAGAACCACTCAACGGACATGGCTCGAAGATGCGGTATTTCTCGCTGGTCAATGACCCAACTACAAAACTTGCACGTAAACATATGGAACTCTTCTTCCATCTCTCAGTCGTTCTCTTCATCATAACAAGGAGAACCTCCGTTAAGCAGGGACGCGCAACACGACTTATTTTAATCAAACTTTAATAATCAGATTCAACTGAAAAACAACTTTCCTCCAAAACACTCAAATCCAAAATCGAAGATTCCTCATGAAAACCTTTTCACATTCCAACTAGGCAGTTTGCAAATGAACTCCGCATAAGCCAAAAAGAAATCACTGGAATGCTCAAATCAAACACCTCATTTATTTTTCTAAACCGAAAAAACCACATTGCTAATAAAAAGGCAACTCAAATTGTACATGTTCTCCATCATAAAACCCAACTCAACCAAGAACCACTAGAGCACTTCTCTACTCAAGAGAACATTCTTTTCTCAGATGTTCTTTAAGAAATAAACCATTTTCCAAATCATAGGTGTCCAGAACTATCACACTAACTCCTTCCTCTTAACCGACAATCCAAAATGATCCTCAAACCAAAAAAAAGGACAACAATACTTATTTAGGGGGACTTTACTAATCCACAAAAGGACTCTCCAGTTCACTCCTATACCAAGGGTATTGTCTTGACAAAAAAAATTTCTAACACCTCAATAAAGATTTTTCACGCACAACCCCATTATCTCATTCTGTTAAAAATAATCAACTTCAAATTCTCAGCACACATACTCCTTTACTTTACCCAAAGTATTCTATCAAAGATCAACACACTATTCAAAATTCACTTTTATGCATGTACTTCTACACATAATATTGGGTCTCCAAGGTCCTAGCATAACATGCGAAGCCCAAAATCAACTTCCAAGTCACCTACCATGAATTTCTGGTATAATCAATAGGAAATCCTCAAATTCGTTTACTAAAATTTCACACAGCTCAACTATAACCTCAGTCATTAATATCAATATTCCTCACTAATCAAGTAACTGCCCCAAGGCGGTTTATTTCACCAATCTTAGATTTTCTAATCCACACCAATCCAATTCGGATTACACAACCACAATATACACGTTAGCAAAACCATAATCGATTAACCAAGATTCAAACATACTCAATTCCTAACGCCAATAAGTAAATATATATTCTTGACCAAGTTATCTTTAGAGATAGTCTAACTCCCACAAGGTTACTCATGAGGCCAAATCATACTTGACAATAAATCAACAATTCTTGACATCCCACTAATTAGCACGATGCTTTGGTTTATCCACACCGCTACTTTCATTAAACTTCACTATCATAACTCTTCTACACAATTTTACTAAGTATCCAATTGTGATACTCTAAAAATTTATCCAGAGTCCATACTTTCGATAATCCGAACATCTCAACATGGACAAAGGTTATTGGATCATACTTCGCCATAGGTTCCACTAGTTGTAACACTAATCACTTCTATCTCATCGACAACTTTCCATTTAAATAGAATTCTCTCAGTGTTGTAAATCAAACCAATTCACTTTATACTGCTCTTCAAATGGATTGGTCCCTAAAATTTCACCACTATCATATACTTGTTCACCACCCACCAGTCGCCAAATTACACTTTAGAAGACTCGGCAACACAAGTTGGTTAATTCCTTTCTCAAAAAGGAATTGACAAACTAATACAAGGTTCAAGAGACAAGAAATCGTGTCTCCTCAAGTGAGCACGAGACCAAGAGAAATAGTCAAATAGTAGTGATCTCAGAAAACAAAATACGAGTCCATAGTCGAGGGCACAAGTCCCACACGAAGAATTTTTTTCCACCTCCATAAATCTTAATAAAACATTGCTATGCAATCCCAAAAAACTCTTAAGTCTTTGATTACAACATTACTTGCCAAACCAAACAAGAGATGCCTTTAATACCAAATCACATTCATCACTTCAGAACCAAACGGAACCTTTCCATATGTCACATTGCTCAACTAATTTCATCTACTACATAAATCATGAACCCCCAAAAGATCACGAATACAAAACTCCAAACATTTCATTTAACCGTTATTAAAACAATCAACTTACTTTCTCTCTAGAAGAATCATCACCACTCCAACGCGTCACAATCTCTTGTAGACCTTATTACTAACATCAAGAATAATTCACTCTTAACAAGGTTCGTTATCATCAACCCTTCCTTTATAAAGTCCCCAAAAGCTTACCAAATTGTTACATATCCCTTTATCATCTCATCCTTAATTGAGTGTATACCAAATTCTTACACCCTCACTATAACAACCACTATATTTTAGAAGGAACCTACTACACAATTTACAAGGTTACACCAAAACCCTTTCATCAAAGACACACTATTATCCGACAATTTCACCATCAAGCAAACACATGTTACCTATTAAATCCCATCCTAAACCATTGATGATTATTCAATCATAGACGAAATTGATGGTCCTTTCTCTATTTGCCTTCTCATGAGCAAAAATAAGATCATCAAATAGCCAATTAAAGATAATTACATATTATCATCTATTAAGACAACGATCAAACACATCCTTATATTTCCCTTCCTACACAGTTAGATTAATCCATTGAAACCAAATAATCTAACAAGTTTAGTAAACTAAACGACTCTAATGATCAACCTTTTCATCAAAGTTCCACACCTTTTAATAACTCTATTGATTCCAATTAGGTTTAGTCATACCCTTAATCACAGTTCAACAAGAACTACTATATGGCACCATCAAATTAATCAACTTTCCTTCCAAAGAATCTTAGTTAGGATCGATTATACACCACACTACTGGCACTCCAACTTGATAACTCATATCATATCCACTAATTTCTCCGATTATAACCTCTCACTTATCCACGAGACGACATCTCTAAAGGGTTTAGCATTTTCTTTCATAAAAGAACCTTTCAACTTCAACACTCAAGATACCCAAAAGAGATACATTGAATCAAAACTTCCACGTACTACAGGACTTGCAAAAGGAAACTTTCATTATCCAAATCATCAAGTGAAATAAATGGGTCATACTTTCCAGTAAGAAAGATGAAACTCCAATACAAAAGTCAGCATTGACAACTAACCAAGTCCACCAGCCACAAGAATAACTCAACAATAGGAAAAACAATAATTGTTTTAAGGGACAAGTTAAGACAATAAAAACATATCAACTTTTCTCAAATAAACCCATCAACTGCAATGAACTATCGACCCATGGAAATTCATCAACGACAACTGGACAAGAGTTGACCAAATTCAATTCAAGGAAGTGAACTTTTTTTTTTCTAAAGACACTCACTATCAACGCCTGTACTAAGATATCTGAGGTAACCACATCCTTTTTCTCTTACCACGAGCAGTGGTGTAACTCAGTAAAGCCCAGGCCACAACCATGACCTCAATCCTCTCAACATGGGCTATTCTCACTCATATTAATCATAGAATCATGTTATAGGTATGTAAGATCAACTCATAACAGAATCATCAATACAACATAACGAGCGTAAATGCAATGCTTGAACTACCCCATCCCCTCATGCACCGTGTGTCGTTTTCGTTATTTAATCATTAGCAAATTTTAACAAGCTAAGTTACCTAAGTCGTTAACTGCTCACCACGGACCTCTGACCAGCTCGATACCAATCAGTAACACCCTGACCCAGACATAAGCACTCGAATGCTACAAGACAGACCCTAATAATTCTAATCAAGGCAATTTTAGTAAATTTCTGCAGAACCTCCCTTGTAAAGTTAATTACACGGAGGTTCCAACATACAGATAATTCATAAATTAACTAAACTATCATCCAGAGACATCAAAAGATAATCAAAGACATGCTAAGTAACTAGCAACCCAATGAGGTATAAAGTTCCACTACACATCATTGTTACACTTAAACCACTGCAAGAGACAAGACATAATAAACCTTTGAGCATCTTGCCCAATTACTAAAAAATACGATCCAAGATCATTGAACTTTATTTAGTTCATGTGGCATGTGTGTGACTATCGCACTACTTTCCCATGCATGTCGTTCTTGGCTCAAGGTACCTAAAACAACAATAAAGCAAGAGTGAGTCCACAGACTCAGCAAGTACAAAGTAAAAGTTACAACAACAACATCCATAGATAGAAGTGCAACAATAAAACATCTCACATGCAAATGCAATGCTCAAGGATCCTTTCTCTTTATCTTTCTTTGTGCATTTTACCGAAAATGCAAAGTATGCAACCGCTGTCAAGCATACCCATGCTCGTGCTCGCAAGCACTGTGGACCAATTGCCCATTACTCCGCAAGTAATGGGGACCTCAAGCCCACACTCCACGAGTGTGGGGATCTCGGGCCCGTCACATTCATGACGGGGATCTCAAAGGAAGATATACCTGGTCACCACGTGACCAAGCCTCAACATGAACTCAATATGCACATGCTCATCATTTAATCATCATCAAATTACCACAAGACGATAACATCATACGACAATAGAGCATAGACATATTTGAAGCATCCACCAATCTTAAACCAACATCATGCCAACAATCTCACTATGCTATCACATATCGAAAAAGCACACAAACATGACCAATCAATCACAACCACGAATCAAACAATGCACTTGCCTTAACCGCGTGAGAATGGAGGACGTGAAGACGGTGCTGCCTCTGGTACCAATCCCCCACCTAATACATTAAGAATATAAACTAATACCACGGCAACGAAAAACATGAATTATATAAGCGAACACATCAAGTAGCAGATTGCAACGCGATCCCGACCCCACTTTCCTAAGTACTGAACTGCCCTCTGTAAACAGTCAAGTTCTAAACTTCATATCTTTCCGTACAATGGTCCAAATTAGGTGTTCTTGGACTTCATTGAAAGGTAATCAAATTTCCCAACTAAACCTAGTTGGTGAGCCTCCCTGATTCGGCCATCTAAAATCACTTTTAAGCTGATTAACAAAACATCGATTTCACGTCAGACTTTCTGGACAGAGCACTAAAACTATCATAACTTTCAGCTCGTTTATCCAAATTTCGCATTCTTGTTCTTCCCTGAAAGCTACGACAATTATCTACAACTTTCGTTATATTGTGATCCTCTAATGCTCTATTTAACAGATTTCAAAGGTCAGATTACTAAAACCTGTCCAGAAACTGACAGGGTTGCAGAACAGCCGCACCATTAAATTCATAACTTTTGCTACAGAGGTCCAAAAATTACGTTCTTGCACTTCATTGAAAGCTATTGACGTTCTCTACAACTTCCTAGGAGACGTCCGAGACTGAATCCGCACTTAACTATATCAAAACATCCCTCTAACACGATCTGCCCTTAGGCGACAGAATTGCCGACGTAGAACAATTAAGTGCTAAAGCATCTAAACGAGGGGAAAACGAGGTTACCCTTGAAGAATCGATTGCCGGGCACGATGTGCACCCACCAGCGAACCCTCTCCACGAAGATGGTATCCTCCCCTCACCTTCTTCTCCCTTTCTCTTCCTTGGCCGGCAGCACCTGAGGAGGCTTCTCCCTTCCTCCTTCTTTGCCGGTAGCGAAATCTAGGGGTGAGAGAGCACTGTAGCACGGCATGGTACTGTAGCATGGCGGTTGTACTGTAGCTGTGCTACTGTAGCAACCCTAGGGTTGCCCCCTCTCCTCCTTATATGACTAGCTACCCTTCCCCCTTGGGCCTAAATGCTGTGGGCCGGAAGCCCAGAGCCCAGGTTGTCCAAATTATGCATAAAACCCCCTCTAATCTCCTGTTAAAACACTTTTCTGATTGGTTCTCCTCTCTAATTTAATTATTCTCTCTCGAATAATTATTCGAATAAATTTTGGGATATTACACCCTTGGCCACCAAGGAGCCCCACCACCGCAAGCTCCCTCCCACCGGCCATGGCCTCCGTTGCGCCGCCTCCTGGGCCCTTCCCTGGCTTCCCCGACCTCACCTACGGCATCCCCATGACCAGGCGCCGCTTGTGCTCGCCTTGGTTCCCTCCCTGTGTCACCTAGTCATCGGCACCATGCGAGGCCGTGTGCTCGCTGCCGCCGCAAGGGCCGAGAGGGAGGAAGCAAGGTGGGGAGGGAGAAGGAGGTCCTGGGCTACTTGTAGCCATGCGAGGAGGCTACCGAATCGCCCGCACACACAAACCGCCGCTCTCGCCGTTGGCCGCACCACCTCACCACTGTGCCGCCATTCCGGTGAGCTCCTCGCCCGGGCAACCCTGTCACCACATGCCCCCGGCGCCGAGGAAGCTTACCCCCACCTCCCTTTGTCTTCTCTGCCGCCGATGACCTCCACCGCCGGTGCCCCTTCTCTTCCACCCATGGCCGCCGCCGCCAGACCGCCTCGGCTGCCCCCAAGCTACCCGGACCACCCTGCTGGCTTCCCCACGCTCGTGCGCAGCTCATGCGTACCCTACCTCCCTCAGCGCGCCACTCCACCGCTGGTGCCGCCGCGTAGCCCGAGTGCCCGTGGTGCCCCTTCTCTTCCGCCCGCCGCCGCCCGGACCGCCTCAGAGCCCCCTGCTACCTAGACCACTCGCGGCTTCCCACGTCGCGCACAGCTCATGCGCACCCTACCTCCCTTGGCGCGCCACTCCACCGCCGGTGCCGCCGTGTAGCCCGAGTGCCCGTGGCGCGCCGCCGCCGCTTTGGCGCGCGCCGCATCGCGCTAGGCCCGCCCGATCGCCGCCTCGCCATGGGGTCCCCACCCTCGGGGGAAACCCATTCCGCCCACTCGCCGACCTCCTCGCACCGCCGCTCGCCGGCACCTCCACCGCTCCAAGCTCCGACGTAACAAAACTCAACGGAACCGTCGGGGAAAACGGGAAAAACGTAAAAACTGGGGTTTTGCGTTAGAAATGCCTCAAAACCTAGGGTTCTCTGATATAAAACTAAAAAACTGGGGTTTTGCGTTACAACTACCCCAAAACCTGGGGTTCTCTGATATTTACTCTTTTATCTTTGCTCTTGTACTTCCTTGACCTTCAGCTCCTTTAGACGATTCCAGGACTTCGACGTCTAACAAGAAAGAACGTGCAAACCAAACAAAATTCAAAAAGACAAATAAAATAAACTACAAATGGAAATTGAATGGTACTGGAAGGTAGATAATGAATTTATATAAATTTAGAAACTTGAATGGGTTCAATTAGAGTTTGTATGAGAAAGAAGGAGCTCTCGGAAGATTGAAATTCACATGAAATGGTGAAAAAGGAAAAGGGAGAGAGAAACTGACAATTGGGGTCTACGAAATTTTCTCAGAATATTCTATTCCAAAAATATTAGAAAATGGTTAAGTGTACGACATGTGGGACCTACTGATATTTATGAATTTATATAATTAAAATAATTCCAAAAAAAGTTCGAGAGAGCGATATGTGGGACCAATAAAATAATAGGATTTTTCAAGAATTAAATTAATTCCCGAAAATAGAATTAGGGGTTGACATCTAGACCACTGGTCTATGGACCAGGTCCACAGAGAGATGCTAGTCCACGGTGGACCAAGCTCATGAACTAGGGTTTGACCAAGGGTTGACTGACATGCGGGACCACATGTAAGTGGGAGAAATAAATAGGGTTTTTAATTGGGTGGATGACATGTGGGGTCTACATGCAAGAGAGAGAATTGAATAGATATTTGATTTGTATGAATGACACAAGGGAACATATTTTAGAGAAGATAGAGAAGGAGATAAGGTTGACAAAGTCAAACTAAAAGAACATAAGCATGCAAGTTCTGGACAACAAAACAGAACGCACAGGAGCTCATGGCCGGCTCTCATGGCGCACGGTGCCGGCTGGGTTTGGTGGCAAAACGGCTTGGGCAAACGGGCAACCGGAACGGTGACGATGAGACGGAGGTGGTGACGTGGTCTGAACATCAAAATTCGGCTCCATGCGCTGGCAGCGTGGCAAAGAAAGATAGGGGCGATGGCCTCACGGGCGTGTAACACTTCTAGCAATGCTCTACGAAAAGGGACACTACAGCAAAAACAACAAGTAGAGACAGTTTTTAGCTAATGTAGCCACGGTTATACCCATCTCTACAACTACTAGAGACGGTTTTAGCACCCGTCTCATAGGCGTTGCCATTACTCCCGCCTCAAAAAATTATAGACGGTTTCAATAACCGTGTCTACATCTAGAGACGGTCCATAGACATGGCCAAAATCGTCGCTACACTAAGAACTCGAATTCCAAATCAAATTGCTAGACATGTAAAAGACCATCTCTAGTTTGAATTACGACTGTCTCTTTTTTGGAATACAAATAGTGAGATCAAACATGTAGAGGCAGCTAACACCCTAGTAGACACGGTTTTCCCGTCTTTAAGTTCTAATCGTAGCAAGTCTAGGGACGGTTTATGTTTGTGTAGACATGGTCACACCCGTCTCTACTCAAAGAGATCAAGTTAATAGTTTATCTCTTAGAGACAGTTTATATTTATTTACACACGGTTACACCTGTCTCTACTCGACAAGGTCATGTTTAGACAGTATATATAAACCATTTCTAGCACTTTTTATATTTAGATTCCGTGCTATTTTATTCATACAAAAATCAATGTCACACCCATCATATGAATATAAAATGCCGAAATGTAGTCCATCCCACAACATGAACATGACTTATAGCACTCTGAAGATTGAAGCAAATAAATAATATGCTGACATTGTTCTCAGTGAGAATATCAAAACAAGTTTTCTAGCAACAACTAAACAGTAATTTCAATAGTTCAATAAAGATACTAACTCTAAAACATGTAAAATGTCTACTTCAATATCTAGCTAGTAAGATGCAACAGCAAGCGTATAATTTGTCTATTCTTCACTTGAAGGTTGAGGTGACTCTCTAATAGTCGAGGGTGAATTGTTATTTGGCAATTGACTTGCCTGGTTCTCTCCAACCTAGAATGCAAGATAAAATATGTTAGTGGGCAACCATATTGGTAGATATGTATAAGCAACGACACATTTATAAGTTGTACGCCATTAGAAAAGTGTATCTTTTGTTCATACCTCTCGTCTTCTAAGAAATGGTGGTAGCCGAGGCATCAAATCATCCTCTGGATATTTCTCAGCCAGAAATGACACTACAAACTTCATGAAACCATTTATGTTATTGGAGCCACTTCCTGGTTTATTGCTTGTTGACAAATTCGAAAATCTTCCACCTTAGTAATTTGTTGGAGTAACTGTTGGACCCATTCCCCTAACTCTGCCATTGTGATCCTTTCCAAATACAACTATCATAGCTTGTTCATAATCATGTTCAGTAAGCTCCTGACCATCCAACCATTTCTCAGCTAGTTTCATGTATACCTCATTCTACACATTGTTGGCACAACTCAAAAAATCTCAATTAGAAAACATTTCATTGTATAGGCAGATGAGATATTAGAAAAGATTCAATACCTTTTTTTCTTCAGTTGATGCATTGACATACGCGCCCTCCTTAGTTTTATGGCATTCATAAAAGAAAGTAGCTCGGTCTACCACCCTTCCACGAGCATCTTCCTGTATTTATATATTTCAAATGTATGAGGAAATATAAGCAAGAAGAAAAAACAAGTAAAACTCAATGATTACCAATTCTTTCCTCTTTCTAGCATAACTTTTCTCCCTAATGTGGATGCTTAATATTCTTCGCGTTCTCTTGGTTCCTGCTGCTGATTTCCTAATTGTGCGACATATTATCAATACGTGATGAGATCAATGACAAATCTATTTAGTCGCATATCTAAAAGTCCAAGAAAATATAACCTCATGTGAGTACCAGTAGGAAACTAGTGAAGCCCATTGAGATTCACAACGCTTGAGGAGTTGTTTGCGTGACTACGCTCCATAGGCAAGTTAGGCTTATAGAATTTCTTCTTCAAATTCCCTTGTCGCCTCCACTTGTTATCTAACTAGTTGAGAAGCCAACCTTTGCTCTTCGATCAATTGCAAATTTTCTCTAGTGCATAGAAAAACAAAGTCACAGAGTTATAACGATATTAATCTCACCAATGTAATTAGTAACAACAAAATTATTGAGTTTGAGAACAATACTCTACTTCCTTAATCATTTTGGGATGATATATTTTCTGATAGACATCATCATTCCATTTTTGAACATTCAATGGAGCTAGATGTGGCTTCTTAACAATTGTTCCTAAGTAGGTTCCAAGAACACTAGCAGATTTTGAGATAGGTGCATTGAAACGGTATAGTTTGACAACAATCTTAACACCTTCTAGAAGATTTTCAACATTTGCCAATGTTGTTGGTCCTCGACGTCTCTTAATGCGGCCATCAGGATCTATAAAGAGGATTTAGAAGAAAAAATATATGCAAAAATGTTTAGGAGAATAAATGATATATCTTGTAATTACAATACTCATAGATGTGGCTGAGCCAATCCTCCTCTGTTATGTCTTGTTCTTGAATATTGTTTGATGAATCAACATTTCTTGGCATATGTAGGTCTTCATTCCGAGAGCCATTCTCCACAAATTCCATGTCCTGCAGTCTTCGTGCTCTCGATGCCATTGCACTAAGAATGAACAGCTATATATGTTTAGATGTTAAAGTTATAAGTATCAAGTTAGCCATCATATATCAATGAAAAATGACAAAATGAAAACCGATAAATCTTCATATCTCTAGTACAGGACAATTTGAAGAAAAAAACAACTGAATTTGTGAAGTAGATCTAGAAAGAAATACATGAATATATATCTTAAAGAAAAACAAAAAAAAAACACTACTAGATGCCTTGTAAATAAAATTGCATCCAAATGTGAACGGGTGCATGCAAGGTGATTCTACAAATCATGTACCATCATCTGTATCTTCTGCACTTCCCATGTCAAACAAATCTCTTGGCCTGACTGACAGGAATACACCAATCACTTTGTTTTGTATCTTGCACATAGAATACTTGTTCAACTTGGGACGAGAAAACAAATGGATGATCCATGAACTTATCACCAGTGTGTATACGCCGAGTGAAATTCAATAGAGTAAAACCAAAATCGTCTTGCTTCATGCCCACACGATGATGGACATCATACCAATCACACTTAAATAAGATGACCTTAAATGCTCCATTATAGTTCAGCTCTATAATATTAGTTATTTGGCAATAATAGTTGATGTTGTCATCCTCGCATACACACTGACAACACCTGCTTTGTGTCTCAAGATTATTCTCACAGAAGTAGTATGGAACTTAAACCCATTAATAGAGAATCAACTAAATCTTCTTCCAAAATTACTTGGTTTCTCAGCTATTTTTACGATATTCTCTGTGATGTGTGGATCCCCGTCATTTAAGATAACCTAATATAACATCAAGTTTTACACATTAGTTATATTTTGTTTGTAAAAGATAGGTTATGAAATCATATCATGTTTTCTGAAATACCAACCTTGTGGTACAACCAATCATGGAATCACTCATTAATTAACTTTTCAGAATCTAAAGCACTGAAAATTGACTGCTTTCGCCTTTTCCTCTCCTCTTCAAGAAATTCTATGTAACATCCCAACTTTATGCTTGTGTTTCAAATGTAAGAAAATCAGTAGAAATTAAAACTTTTTCTTACATCATGTATTTCCTGTTGTGCCAATCAATTCCTGTTCAAGGAATTATGGAATTACATTGTCACAAGTCTTGTTGATCCAAATCTTGTTATTCCAAAAACGATCTTGTCAAATCTTATGATCATCCTCTGGAAATATTTTTCCTAAGTCTCTGTGATGGCATGTGACCCCTCTGAAAAATTTCACAATTTTTAGAAATTGTTTGAATATTTTTAGAGGCGATCAAACTCGTTTGACTCTCACCAAACAATAAAACAGAGCCTTGCAGAATTTTTGGAGATTTATTCGCAGGATAAAAACCTCTGAAAATTTTACACAAGGTTGATATCTGAGTTAGCAAGCTCCTGTAAAAATTTCATAATTTTTGAGTTAATTTGCTACCTCAAATAAATCTTTCAAAGTCTCTGTTTTATTTCAAAGTCAAACTGGTTTTATCGTTATCAAGTTCGAGTCCGACTCGCTCGAGCCAATCGACTTGGTCCATCAACTAAATGCACCGAGCCACTCTTTAAAACGCGGTGGATCTCAACCGTTAGATCTAAATCGCACGCCCGCCGCCGCAGTATCACCGGACCTTCAGGTTGCAAGTCCGATTGTCGATCGTTAGATCTCCATCCAACCGTTGAGATTTCCGAAACCTTCGGACCCTCCGGCTGCATTTTTGAATCGAGCCGTTGGATTAAGATCCAACGCCGCACTTCTTCATTGTAATTTGAGTTTGCAACGTGGAGCTATTCGAGCCGCTCATTTCTAATCGTAGGGTTCGCAATATCTCCGCTGTGTTTTAAAGCCCGTAGGCGTGGCGCTATCTCACCGTTCGTGTCTCATCCAACGGCCGTGAATCACCGAACCTTTTCGCGGGTCGTCTTCAACCTCTAGCCGTGCATGAACAGTAGGAGGGTTATGGCATTGTCATCTCATGCCTCCTACGGCCGCCTAGTCCACAAGTAGGGTCGTGGGAGACACTTTCGGCCATGCCATGCCCTAGTGCACCAGCTATAATCTTTTCCATGTCGGCCGCACCTTGTGCTTTGTGCTTTGCCGCCCGAAACATGAGTGGTGCAAACCCTAATGCTTTCATTGCTTTATAAGCACTCTCAATGCCTCCTGGCATTTCTTTAGACCACCATCAAGCTTCATTCTCAGTATTGGAGCTTAACACCTCAAAAATGGCAAATCGCCATTGTTGACCCGTGAAGCTTCATTGGTGTTCTTGGTGTTCCAAAGTGGTCCTCCTTCACGTTTCTTTGCCATAACCTTATCTATTTACTTCCTTGAACATTTCCTCACTTAATTTTGGATTTGATTCTCGTGAATTGTCCAATTTGGGGTTTGTTCAAATTCTACTAAATTGGTCATCTTCTTCCTCACTTCGGTGAGTGCTCCATTTTCCAATTGCTTGCTCATGTAGCTTCGTGAATCATTATGAAGCTATATTGATGCTTTGTATCACTCATTTGGCTCGGTGTCGTTTTGAACCTTCTTCTCCAAGTCCGCTGAGCCACCGTGATCAAGCATCTCCTGGTCATCTTTGAAGCTTCTTGTCACTAAGGTAGCTTCTTATTAGTCCTTAGAAGCTCGCACCGCATCCTAGGTCTCGCAATGAGCGCTTTGCTTTTTTGTGTTTAGCAAGAAGCTCCCATTTTCGCTTTTTCCGCCAGCCGGCGTTCTAGTCCTCGCCGGCGAGAATGCTACCATTAGGTTCGCATCTTGTTATTGCGAATCCATTTTGGGTCTTGTTCGGTGCCGCGCGCGTTGTCGTAGGCGATTTGCCGTTGAACTCACTCGGTTTTGCCAAAGACAACGACTTGTTTCGTCATTTGATTAGGACACATTAATTGCTAATCATTAGTTATTAATTATGTCTTAATCATTGTCGTTGAGCCATCGACGATGGGCCCAACATCCTTAAATCACTCTCGTTCAATCCCGCATCGTTCGGCATCATTAATGTTAATCATTGGTTAATTAATGTGTCGGCATGTTAATCGCGTCGGAATTTCCTCCGGTCGACTTGTGGCCCGAGGGATTAAAATCAAATTTCTTGTATTCATTAGTGCCTAGTTAATGGTAATCATTAGAAGCATTAATCCCGCCCTAACCGCCACTCTCGGCCGACAAGTGGGCCGATGCATCGTGCACGGGTTAAACGGTATACAGGTGACTTGAGTCACCGACATGCGGTCCACGTGTCAAGATCTCCCTTGAACTGCGATCATTATCCACCGCTCATTTTTAGATCTGCGCCTTGATCGTGAGTGCATTCGACCTCCGGTTGCCTTGATCATTTTCGACCGCCGATCTTGCGATCAACTACCGAGATTGTGTTTGCAACCGCACCGTCCGAATGCTTACACTTAGGTGCGCCGTTGGATCTTGATCCAACGGTGGGCTCGATAGGTTTGGCGCGCGCGCTGCTTGGCGCGCGTGAGCCGTAGGATGTTAGATCAAGGGTTGCCGAGCGCCCACGCTGTTTTCTTTTAATTGGGTTGTTCGTATTTGGCAAGTATTTGTTTAACAAACGAAAATGATATAAAACTTTAGAAACTCATAACTAATTCATTTTAATCGCTTAGATAATTCCAACGGTAATAAATTATGTTGTCACTTTAGTTTATTATAAAATGGATTTAAGCATGTTCCAGAGTAGGAAATTGTTTAGTTAAGAATAACTTGATTTTGCCATTTTTGAATATTCCGTAAATAGTTTTAATCTTGAAAATGCATATCTTTTCTCGTATAAATCCAAATTGTGCAAAATCAATTTTGTTAAATTCGTCTGTTAGTATACTTTCATATAAAATAGGATTTGAGCATGTTCATAATTCTGTAAAATGATTTGCATTAGATTTACAACTTAGAAAAATCATAAGTAAATGTGTATAACTCCAAATTTAGTAAATCCAACTTTCTTTGTTATTAGGATGTCATAATCTACCTGCTATAAAAATTTCAGACCTTAGATCATTCTGGAAAATTTCGCCATGAACAGTATTAATTATTAATTAGGTTGATATTGGGCTGAGAAAGAGTATTCTGTCCATATCTTTTTCATGTTTAGTCCAAATTGCAAAATTCTTGTTCCTGTCACTTTATAAAGTCATTCCCTAGCTGTTGTGTAGATTTTATTAGATTTGGATGTGTTTTGTCGTTGAGATTTATTTGGTGTTCTTCGTTCTTATTTGGTTATCGCCTTTTGCGTTAGGTTCCAAGATAATTTTATTATCGATATTGAGCCACATCACCATCGATCTGCACTTCACCAGCAAGCGGATGTAGCATTCATTTGATCATATTGTTCCTACTATTTTCAAAGTCTAATATATTGTTTGCAAATTCTATGTATGCATTGCTATGTTGTTTTAAACTATTGTCTGAGTTGGCCTACTAGATGCATTATCGAGGAAATGTTCATTCCTCTACCATCAAGCCTAGGTTACTTGTCGTGATTTTGGGTTCGATGGATGGACCCTTGTCACTTAGTAGTTTACGTGTCATTATGCTTAGCCATGCTTAGCTATCGGTAGAAATGGCGGTTATCGACTTGTCGATGACCTTGATCACACAAACCGTTATAATATGTATATTTTAGCCTTGTGCTTTGTCTAAATTGCAAAACTAAAACTGAAAATGAAAACAATTTAGACTTGGGCACAATGGTAAGATGGTGTGATCTTTGGGTGTGATTGGAATGGTGCCCGGTCAATTAAGGACCGAACTACTTGTGAGTATCTGTTATCCGAGCATTCTCAGGCGTACAACCACACTAGAGGGATATGGGACCTCTCTTAGTGAGTACTTTGGGTGTGTTAATTAATGAGTCGCGTGGTGGGTTGCATATTTGATTATATGCAACATGGACACGCTTGTAGGGAGGAGAACACCACGAGGTCGGTGTATCTTGCTCCACGATGGGTCCTTGTGATCCATATTTCGTCGGCAGATCACTAAGGATTAACCCCATACGCATGCCTCTTGATTAGCATATTCCATTGGAAAGGGTTCAGAGGACTTAGCCGTGCTTCGGCATACCAAAGGAAGTGTGCTTAATAGCTTGGCAAAAGGCTGTCCAAGTGTGGGTACATTGGTACACCCCGCAGGATTAAAACTATTCGAATAGCCTCGCCCTAGGTTATGGACACGCTTGGATAAGCTTTTCAAGAGTTAGACTACAACCATTTCTAAATTAAAACTTGATGGGTGGTATGAATCGTGATTCATGCTATGTTGTGGTGGCTTTGGGAAAGTCACTTCTAGGTGGATATTTGATACTTATGCTTACTGTTATTTAAATGCTTAAAAACAGATTTTACAAACTCATTGCTCAATCTATTACAATATTGCAAATGAAACTTGCTTTATGCGTCCAAAGAACCATATAACCACATTCCTTTGAATACACTTTCATGTAGCTATGTATAGGCTTGCTACTCGTAAGTCTTTGAGTACATTTTTGTACTCACCGCATTGCTTGTGTTGTGCAGAGGATGATAGTGAGTCCGATGGACCTCACTTTTGTGAGTTGTCTTTGGGCGCTTACAGGCGATTAGCTTGGCGATGCCCGATCGGTTGCCCAATGGTGTTATGTGGCTAACCTGGTCGTCTTTTGGTTTAAGCCATCTTATGGCAACTTTTGCTTCAACTGTTACTTATTTGGTACTTATGTCATTTGGCCGGTTATTGCTCTGTAATAACTTATATTATGTATGTCTTTTGGTAGACTTGTTAGATTCTATTGTATGGAAATGATGCATGCTTGGAATTGTGTGATGTGTGCTGCTTGTTCGGGAGGCACATGTCCATCGAGACGCGGATTATTTTATTTGTGATACTGTGACCAGTGGAAGGTTAAGTATTACAAGTATAATAAACCGGGTCTCACACTAAGTATCTAACACTCCATTAGGTGGTTTTTTCCTTGCTCTTTAGCGGTGTTAGATCTAGAATTGAGTTCTGAAATTTTACCTCCTCAGATTACTCATTCTTTCAATCACGGTTAGTTGTGCCGGGTAGTTGATCTTGTCACTTGAGATCTTGTATTGATGTTGTGCTTTTTTCAAGATTTTGGAGTTCATTTCTTAGATGTGTTAATTGTTATTGCAAGGAATACCTCCACTCTCTCTGGCGCCACGGATCGGGGAGGTGGTGGACATCGATCCTGAGGGGACTCGGAGTTCCTTCACACCCAACCACCTTCTCTGGTCGAGGGACCCGGTGGCGCGAATGATTGTTTGCGTCTGGTTGAAAGACTTAACATTGCTTAGTACCGAGATTAGGAGAAGACACTCTTTGCATCCCATTAGTGGAGGGTGCGGCACTCTAAAGATGGGAGAACTTTCGCCATGCGGCCAGCTGCCCCACATGGTCTCTTGGGAGGAGTCTCACCGCTTTCCGTCGGGCTCATGTCCCCATCGGCTGATGAAGCTCAAGAAGAAGGAGTTTCTTGCGCTCAAGCAGGCGCAGATCTGTGAAAGAGTAGCTACGAGTTCAACCACTGCGAGTATGCTCCTGCGAGGTGGCCATGATGAGCCAAGCGAGGAAGTTCATGGAGGTTTGTCAGGAGGCGGGGGACAAGCTCTCGATTGTTGACTTCCCGACTTCCGGACCTTGGTGGACAAAGCCATCGTACGAGCACAAGCGGGCGTAGGCGAGTTCCACAAGCGTAAGTGGAGGCCGAGTCCGCATGGGCCCGCCTCTCTGCGTCCCGTTGTAACACCCGGACCCACAATACCTGGAATGCTACTAAACCACTCTGACTAGCCAATAATTTCAAATATAACTTATTTGACAACATCTCTAGACAAGAAGCATTAGCGGAAGCATAAACAACTAGGAACAAAGATAACGGTAACAAGTTCATTAATTAAACTACCTCTATCAGATTAATCAAAGAATGGTTCCCAAGTCCATCCTTATTAAAACATAATCATCCACAAATATTTAAGCGTTTGGCTAGAATTTCATCGACTTTATTATTACATGAGTTGATGAACCAAGTGCATTCTTGTGGTGCCGCTCTACCCATCCCATGAATGCTCAACAATCACTGAAAGGGAAGAAACAACAAAGTGAGATAAAAATCTCAGCAAACAAGTACATTTAGAGTATTAGTCTACAAATAAATACACAACATCATTAAAATATCCATATGTCCACATCCATAATGTGAATCCACATTCATTTACAAGCTAATTAAACTACAGAGATATTAAGCATCAATATACAATTCCCATAATGATCATAATTATAGCCTCAACCATAATTACTATCAATGATAGTAAAATATTAACAATTGAATCTTGATCAACTACTTCATATTAATCACCACTACCACTACCAATGACAATAAGGTATTAACATGTTTTACCTCATAACTTTACTATTTCTGCATCCACGACGCTATCAACAATTACAAGAGAGAAGAAACTCATGCCACAATCACAACCTCTACCATACCACAAGGATGAACCTATTCCACAACCACAACCACATTACCGTACCACAAGACTCTCATGAGTCAATTTCACATTGCAACTATGAAGTTGCGTTTGTTTGCAAAATAACTTCACCTCAATATCCTGCATGAGTATGCAAATGATCTTTCCACAATGCAATGCATATGTATGCTATGCTCACTACCTTTACCCAACAAGGTAAGGTATGCATCGTCTTTCTGACAATGCACGATGTTGTGCAATCTGATCGCGGCTAAGCGGCGACATCCACAATGCAAATGTCATGATATGTCATGAATGATATGATAATCATAAACCACAAGAATTTAACCACGAGGTCAACAACATACTCATCATGAATATTTCTCATAATCCACATGTGTCTCATTAAGCACCATACCATTGTATCATAAGACCATTACCATAACCCACACTCGATTCACCAAGATCAAAATCAATCGATCTAAAGGGAACTCTACCACATAGACCACAACATGATCATCATGAATAAAACCACAAGGAATTATCAATATGTCCACCTTGAGTTTATTTTCATATTCGCATTTGGCTCATTAAACAAATTACCACAATACTACCCAAACTCATCCAAACATAGCAATTGATTAATATCTTGCTACCACATTCATACTTAGAAAACATGTAACCATGGCATATCGTTCAACATTCGTCAATCATACATAGTGCAAGTAGTAAGAACCACGGTTTGCGGTGCACAACTTCACATTTACTTGCCTTCCACGATCCGCCAGCGTTAGCGGCAAAGATGATACTCCTAAACCTGAGGCTTCACCTCCTAAACAAGTAAAATAACTTCAATAAGGACATAATATTCCCAGCGCTACTAATCGGCATTCTACATCGCTTACTTGCGACTCAAACGAGTTTATAAAGCTGAAACCGAAAAACAATGTTTCCTGATATTTACTGATTCTGGACAGCATACGGTAAATGACATAACTCATGAACTGGAAGTCAAAAGAGTAAAACCAATTTCTGTAGATTCTTAACTGAATAATCTCGATACTCTAGTTGACACGATAAACCAATTCGGCCAACATATTAGGCTAACCATTGTCTGAACTTTCAGTACAGAACCTGCCTACACAATTGAACAGCAAAACTAAAATGACCATAACTTTTAATAGGTAACTCCGATTGATCGTTCTTTATCAATCTGAAAAGGTTATCGAATTACCTACAATAACCTAGTTGGGTGAACTTTCAGATTCTACCAATTTCCCTTTCATATTTTAGGAAATAACCAGACAGATTATTCTCGTCAGATTTCTGGCAGCAGATAGTAAAATGATCATATCTTTTGACTCAGACCTCGGAATCGAGTGATCTTCGCGGCCACTGAAAGATAACGACAGATCCACATAACTCTAGGAGATGAAATCTTAAAATTCAGCCTCTAAATACACGAAAAACCCACGCAAGGTACTGGACAGAATTGCATCTTCTGCAGCCCAACAATTATCAACAATTCTAATCGGTTTACATCTACTATGGATCAAACAGCGGGAAGGCATCTGTTACCCTTGTAGACCCGCTAGAACTTGCTGAACAAAACCCCCACAAGATCTTCTTCTCCTTCTTCTTCTTTCTTCTCTTTCTTCTCTTTCTTCTCTTCCTCTCCTTCTTGCGCAAGCAGCAGTCTTGGACAGGGGCGCAGGGAACAGCACCATGGCGGGGAGGCGCAGGGACAGAGATTCGGCCAAGGGGAGAGGGAGGCGGCTGCAAGTGGGAGGAGAAAAGGAGGCGGCTAGGGTTTGGGGAGGTGGCCCTCCCCCTTTGGCGGCCACACCATGTTAGATGGGCCAAGGCCCAGCCCAAATGGATTAGAACAAGCGAAAAAGCCTTCTCTAATCTTATTTTGGCGAAAATAAAAGCTTCCCGATTAAATAATTAGCTCTGATTAAATTTAATTAACCCGATTCTTGACTTCTCACACCAGAGTATTACACGTGTTGGGCGGCACGGTGGCCCATTCTCCTTCCCACGGCGAGGTCGTCGGTACTAGCTCCTCGTCCCCCGCGGGCGTGTTTCGACCACGTGCACTGCGATCCAACAAGGTGGCCTCACTTAATCCGGTATCGAGGTCACTTGCTTCTCCTGCAACTAGAAGGCCACTATGCTATGATTGCCTAAGAAGACTAAAGATCCCTCGTCTAATGGAGGACACGGGCAAGAAGCGGTCATCTCCTCATCGAAGACTATCTAGAAGACCGGGCGTGGGAGTGGCGAGTCAACCATATCTGGTGAGGCCTGGAGAGCACCGACGTTGTGTTGGGATGCGCTTCTTGTCAACTCTCACCCTATTGCAGTTTGTTCGATTAGGAGCTTGCATTCCTTTATTTCAAGATCTTTACTCTTGCTAGTGGTCTTCACTTTGTTTCTTTGGGTGTTCATTTGCTTATTCGCTCTCAGGTTCGGAAATGAAAGGTGATCAAGAATACCAAGATGTCCCCATTGAAGTTGAAGAGTGGGATTCTTGGCGAACCTTATCCTACTCAACTCGGTAGTCTGGATGTGATTCTTGGCATGGATTGGTTGTCCCAACATTTGGGGCAAATCGATTGTGCCGGGAAGGTCGTTACCTTACCAACCCCTCGAGTGACAGGTTAGGTTTCGCGCGGTGCAAGGGCGCATCTTTGCATTAGTGAAGCCAGTATGCGTCCCAAAATTTGGATTTTAAAATCTTTT
This sequence comes from Ampelocalamus luodianensis, assembly GCA_036346255.1. Classification (NCBI taxonomy): domain Eukaryota; kingdom Viridiplantae; phylum Streptophyta; class Magnoliopsida; order Poales; family Poaceae; genus Ampelocalamus; species Ampelocalamus luodianensis. The sequence continues at coordinate 34,485,047 of CM070628.1, read as the reverse complement.
GAGTAGTATAGGTCCTAGAAAATTTCACCAATTTTATTTGAAAATATTTAATTAGACTAATCTAAACATTAATTAAATAAAAACTGTGTTATTTGGCTTCCTTGTGTTTCAGGAATTTTAGGTATTTTTCAATTTTTCGATTTGTTTGCTATATATTTGGTCTCCTTGATTTTTGGGATTTCCTTTAATTCCAAAATCGCCATTTTCTCTCTCACGCCTTGTGCTCTGATATCTCGCGAATCACTTGTTCATCATCGTTTCCAACTAAATAACCAAGAGTTCGCTCACTGCGTGTTGAGTGAAACCTTCCAAAATCATATCTCTCTCGGTGCATATAAAAGCAAACCGTTTGCGCGAACGTCATCTTGATCTCCTCTTCCAATCCTGGTTTGGTTTCCTCCGAATCAATCTATTTCGTCGCCATCTGCAATACGAGCTCGGCGAAGGTCTTCTTGACGACTGCGTAGCCATCAGGCGTCCTCGGCCAACCGTGTGGGCGTTGGCCGCGTCGTCGCCCTCTATGTCATGGTTCCATCCCTTTGCACGAAGATCGTTGGAGCACCGTCGACCCTTAAAGCCAAACCGTGTCGTCGCGTTGCTCGCTTCCTCGGTGAGTTTTTCTAAATCCGATCGCGTCATCGTGTCCCTTGTCAATACCTATTTTCCCTCTTTTAGATTCAAGTTACATCCACGATGGCGAGAATCGGGCGTTCTCGCCTCTTGTACATCGTCCTTCTCCGACCAATTACTCGCGGCCGTTGATCCTCGCCTTCAACTCCACCCAGTTGAGTTCGCGTGCCGCGTTACACCGTGCTCACCTTCTTTTTGCGATTGTTGCGATCGTGCGCGTGAGGCCTCATAAATCCGCCGTTCTTCGCGTCGGCTCATTGTTTCCTTCTGTTTTGTCCTTATTTCTTCTTCGCGTCACTTAAACGGCGGCCACATGCGCTAGAAACAACCATACACCGCTTCATGTCTATGGTGCGGGCGCTCGTGCGTGTGTGTTCGGTTCTGGTTGCCTTTGCCCATACGTAGCCAAGTCCTAGTCATCTAATTAATCCTTGCATCCTCTCTTAAGTTCTTTATTCCTTGCTTTGCTTTCCCAACACCAAAATTCTTGCCATCACCATGTACCAAATATCAACTTTGTAGCCATTCGCTCCATGTCCGATATGCTTCTTTGGTTCATGTTGTCTTTCCTTCTTTGTGAAGCCTCAAGTCTCTATTCTTTATTCATTGCTTTGTCATCGGTGCTAATTCTTGCCATATCAATTGAAGTCTCATGCCACCATGTGCCATGAAACAATCACAAGATCATTCTCTATATCATATTTTTGTTTATGTTTCTGTTCGTTTATGAGCAGGCACCATGTTTCTTGTTCTCGATGCTTCTCTATCTTCCTTTCCTTTCTTTGATGGGTAGAGCAAACATCTATTCGTTGCTTTGACTCCATGTGCCAAAACCAACAGTCAACCTTGCTCTGTCCCCATCTTTGTTGTCTGTTATTTCTTCTTTCGTTGCTCTTCATCCCTCTAATGTGAGCCACCAAGCCAATCATTCTCTATTCTCTCTATTATTTCATTGCTCTTTGCCAAATAATTGTCATATCCTCGTTGCCAACCCCATGCATGCAACCGGTGACGTCTTCCTCTGCATCCTGGACAAAGCAAGTTTCTCTGTTGCTTCCTTTCTCTTACTCTTTCCTCTTCGATGAGTAATTTCCTTGTGGGTCCCATATGTCATACAAGATAATATATCTCCTCTCACTTACATGTAGCCCTACACGTCATCCGCCCAAATCAAAACCCTAGTTCATGAGCTTGGTCTACAGTAGACTAGCTTATCTCTGTGGACTGGTCCATAGACCGATGGCCATGTCAACCCATAATCCTATTTTTGGGAATTAATTTAATTCTTGAAAAGTCTTTTATCTTATTGGTCCCACTTGTCACTCTCTACCTTATTTTTAGAATTATTTTAATTCTAGAAATCCATAAATAGTCGGTCCCACCTATCATACACTCAGCCATTTTCTAATATTTTCGGAATAGAATATTCTGAGAATATTCCATGAACCTATTGTCATTTCATGTGAATTCTAATCTTCCGGAGCCATATCTTCTTCATCCAAACTCGATTGAACCCATTCAAGTTCCTAAATTCATCTAAAATCAATATCTACCTTCCAGTACCATTCAATTTCAGTTTGGAGTTTATTTGATTTGTCTTTTTGAATTTAGTTTATTTTGTGCTTTCTTTCTCGTTAGACGTTGAAGTCCCAAATCGTCCGATGGAGTGAAGATCAAGGAAGTAGAGGATCAAAGATAAATTAAGATCATCATTGCTATAGCAAGGCAAGTTATCCACTGCTCATATTGAACCCAGTTTCAAAGTACTTTGATTCAAATTATTGCATTTACTTTAAGTATTTATTTAAATGCTTTTGGGTATAGCTATTATCCAATTTGTTACATCCACCTTGACTAATTGATATGTCATAATCTTTTGTCACTCTAGATTGGTTCATATTTAGTTGATGCTATGGTTATACCAACATGGGTTGGTTAGATACGAGTAGATTGCTTAGCCATGCAGAGTTATCATCATCACTGAGTTGCAATTATAAATTTGACTAAGTGATTATAGAACTTTCATAAAGCTGTGTGCGCTATGTGTTATTACTTTGTGATAGCATGTGTCACTTAACCAACGAATGGGAAAGGATTTAGGCGAGGCAAGTGGTGGATACTGCGTGATATGGTGGACTTTGTGAATGGGAATGATAATCTTTGTGGCATAGTTAGAAAATGGAAGTCTTGCCTTGGTCAATTAAGGACTTAACTTTGTGCGCCATTGAACTGAGCCTTAGTGTACGACCACATGCCCGGTATGGGGCGGGCCTAACTTAGTAGGTTATGGATTCTTGGCATTGATTACTCGGGTTGTAGGTTAGGCTATGGGTGGAGGTGTGTACTACAAGGTAGTCGCATCACGGGGCGGTTCAACGTGTCCTGTCTAACGATGTGTGTTATGCCAAGCACTTCCTTTGGGTTGGCATAGCGGTTTGTAAGCACATCGGAGTGTCAATGTTGAGATGAAGTTTCGAACCATTTTTGTTATGATCGGTCACATTACGTGATATCATGTGGGAAAAGTGTACACCTCTGAGTGTTAAACAATCTATTCGAATAATGGCGTCATGATCATGGACATGCTCGGGGATTTCACACGAGGGGTAGATTTTCATAAAACTATTGGGAAGGGACAATTGTGTGATTTAAGTCATATGGCATGTGAAAGAATTTGATTAGGTTATGTCTTTGTGAAAACAAGCTGTTAAATTAATATTGTCTATTTGTTTTGAATTATGCTTTCAATCTATTATTTGTATTCAATTGCAAATGCTTCATTTCGCAAAAGAACCACGAAGCTATTTCCTGGGAATAAGCCATCATCTATAAATTGCATTCGTGGTATAACTTAATCGATTGTGTACTCACACTTGTTGTAAAACTTGCGTCCAAATCTCTGAAGTGGAGGAATCATCGTCAACAAGGTCTACTTCAAGGATCGAGAGAACTAGGTCGCGCACTTGGAGATTTCTTGTGCGCATATGGATGTGCTTCTGCAAGTTATTCGTTCGTTCAGCTCGGCTCCATTGAGCTATTCGCCTTCGAGGTATTAATTGTAAGCTTTGACCTTAAGGTCTTTACTCGATATTTATTGTTATTTGCCTATTTATTAATCATCTTTGTATATGAAATTATATTTCATCGATGTTCTCCTTGTGTGCACTAAAGTGATCCGGACTAGTGCGGTATACGGAGGTCGGGAATTACATTTGTGGGTCCCAGGAGGTGGTATCAGTCATATCATTGTAGGTTGTGACTTAGTTAGAATGGTCGTTTGTAAAGAAAACTTCAAAACTTATTTTACAAATGGAAAATCTTAATTATGTGCTATTCTCACCTTGCCTATTCTATACTCTTCAATTCTATCCATTTCTCATCTATATCCTTCCACGCTATTTTGAGTATTAAATCGACTTCCTCTCCTCATAACTTCTTTTAGTTGTCGTTATACGTGCAAATGTCTGGTGGATGCCCAAGGCTGTTTTGAGCAACTGTTTGAATACCATGCAACCAACAACAACATCGACATCTCCCCAAGTGTTCAAGACAAGCTCGTCGCAAGAATTCAAGACTAAAAAGAAGTTGTGCGTCGCCTCCATTTTCTCGACCGCCTCCCAAGAGATCGTAAGCGTCAGCGTTTGTGAAGGCAGTGATCGGATCGAGTTTTCTTGGACTAGCCATATAGGATAAATCGGCGTAGGTTCCTCCCGTGTGTTGAGCCAAGCCCTATTAAGTTAGAGTTTAATCAACTAGGCGATTAGATCTTTGTTTCCCTTCTTGGTGTAGTTTGATTGTGAGTTTTATGCTTCTTAATAGATTTTTGGCTATTTGTGTGTTCCTTGGTGTTCTTTAGGTTAAACCTACTCCCTTAGTAGATTCTCTTCCCTTACCTTGTGCTTTTCCTCGCATCTAGTGCAGTGAGCCCAGTAGATGGAGAACCCTAGTGAAACCGGCCACAGCGGTAATCTCGAGGCGGTTTGTGGCTCGGATGTTGTCAATCCCAATAGATAGTTATCGATGCAGTATGAATCCGGTCATAGAACATTTTGGTATTCTCAGGACTCAACTCACGAATGTGATGATGCGAACATGAACAACATGATGCCCAATGATGGACCACCGCTACTTTAATCAATTTGTTGAATCGGAATAATCAAACGAGCCATCGCTGCGGTCACGATGTTAGTACGGAGCGACGATAACCATCAACTATCTCGATGCGTGTGACACATCGGAACCCGTCTAACTCATCTCCTTGGGGTTGTCCGATGATCTTTGTGAGGAAGAAGGACAAGACCTTGACATGTATGCGTTGATTCCGTCAAGCAGTGAATGTGGTAAGAACAAGTACCCTTTGCCCGTATTGATGATCTTTTTGACCGTTGGCCGGAACCGGGTATTCTCAAGATTGACTTGAGGCTGGGGTATCATCATCAAGTCGAGATCGAGATCGAAGATATTAGAAGATGACTTTTGCTACTCGTTATAGTGCATCTGAGTACACCGTCATGTATTTTGGCTTAAACAATGCTCTGCCTATTCATGAATCTTATGAACTGGTATTTATGGAGTATTTGGATAAGTTTGTTGTGGTATTCGATGATATTCTTATCTACTCTAAGAATGATGAAGAGCATGTTGAGCATCAAGATCTTGTGTTGGGAAAGCTGCGTGAGCATCGGTTGTATCTGAGTTCGGCAAGTCACGAGTTAGTTGAAGAGTGGCATTCTTGGGCCATGTTCTTTTAGCGGGAGGCGTGCGATGGATCTAGCAAGGTTAGTGATGTGCGGAGTTTTCTCGGTTTGGCGATTACTATCGTCGCTTTATGAGAACTTCTCAAGATCGCGAAACCGATGTTGAATTCTCAAGAAGGACAAGAAGTTTTGTGGTCATTTGCTTGTGATGAGTTTGAGGAACTCAAGAAGCGTTTGACTTGACCCTAGTTCTTGTTCTTCTGATGTCCACAAGAGTTTTGATATCTTTTGTGATGCGTCGTTAGGGACTCGGTTGTGTTCTTATGCGGGAAGGCAAGGTAGTGGCCTATGCATCAAGCGATTGAGGCCTCATGAACTCAACTATCCTACCCATGACTTGGAACTTCTTTATGGTTCATGCACTCAAGATTTGGAAGCATTACGATCGGTAACCGTTGTGAAGTGTATTCGGATCACAAGAGTTTGAAGTATTTGTTCACCCAAGATCTGAACCTTAGGCAAAGAAGATAGTTGGAATTGATCAAAGATTATAACATGGGTATCCGGTACCATCGAGCAAGGCCAATGTCGTTCTTAGATGCCTTGAGTCGAAGGGTGTATTACAATGCTTTGATGCTCTAGGAGCAGCACCCGCTTCCTTCATGAAGAATTTCAGCGGCTCAATTTGGGTTTGTTTGAGCACGAGTCTCTTGCTACCTTGGTTGTGCAAGCCAACCTTGGTGGATCAAATCAGGGGCAGCGTGTCGGATGTTGGTGTGGACCAAATCAAGCGGAACATCAAAATGGGACAACCAAGTGCTTCTCGAAGATGAGCATGGTGTTGTATGGTTGAGACGGCGCCTTGTGGTTCCAAGAGCATGGATTCGGGGTTCGATTCTCCATAAAGCCCATGATTCCCCTCCCATTCATCCGAGGTCTCCACAATTGATCTTACGTAGCATCAAAGAGAAAAGAAGCGTGACAAGGAATTACAGGAAGAACCCCACGGACGACGCCATGCGGTGTTTTAGAACGATCTTACGTAAAGATTATTTAATTCGGAGGTCTCCACAATTAATCACCTGCAGACAAAGGAGACACGAGAATTTTATACGAGTTCGGCCTTCTCTAGCAAGAATAACAACCCTAATCCTGTGTGTGTTGTATTTGGTATCACGGTTGCAATCAAGAAAAGACTTGCGTTCTTTTTCCCCAAAGCCTCTACCAAAAATCTCTCCTATAACCTCTAAAGATGCCTATTTATAGTATGTGAAGGCGGTTATCGTTCGAGTCAGAGGCGCTCATTATTACGCAATAATGAGAGTAATTACTGCTGATAATAACCCATGTTGCACGTGTTATCAATCGGAGATAATGGTGAGTTATCTGGTTATTCAGTATAACTACATATCTTGGCTGCTCAAATCTCACAATTAATAGGGCCTACTAGCGAGTGGGCCTAGTTATATATGGAGAAGCGTGGCGGAATTTGTCGTGCGGGACTTCGCGACTAGTGGGTAGTCATAGAAAGCTTACGACTGAATCTTGGTCGTAGAAAGACTTCGACCAAAGGTAATCGTAGGAGAACTTACGATTACGTGGTGATAGTGAGAAATACTTACGACTATGGGGTGGTCATAGAAAGACTTACGACCACTGCTAACTTCTCACTTACGATTGTAAGGGTTATACCAAGTATTGTGACGTCATATTAACCGTATTATATGATTAAGGATAAATAGTAAAATGAGTATTATTAGATCCTTGTCATCTAGCCCCTAGCTTCAGTGAAAATAACCTACTTGGGCGAGGTAGTAGATGATCCTCGGCCCACTAGGGTTGTAGGAAAAATGTTGAAGAAATACTCTTCAACATGTGTTTTCGACGAAATATGCTTGGTCGAGGCGGTTTCTTTGAAATCTCACGATTACAAGGTAGTCGTAGAAAATCTTACAACCGGTGATCGTGGTACTATGATCGGAAGCAAAACCTGAGCGTATTTCTTTTGACGATATACTTGGTGAAGGTAATTCGCTTGAGGTGTGAAAAGAGCCTCGGTTCTCGTGTAGCGATTTAAAAGCCTTCCGTTAGAACAATTCGGCGGTGAAACCATTGAGTTCCCGACATTTCGCTCCAAGCGTGCGATTATAAAGCAGACCACGGAGATGAATTTAGGAGTTCTTACCTTTTCCTAGTTCACCTTGATTGTTCATCGTCTTCTCGTCTCTTCGCGCCAACGACAACGCGCGCTTTCTAGAAACTTTCCCAAATCAACTCTCTCTCCTTGAGAAAAAATGGCTAGGATCGTTAGCGTCTCCGAGTGGGCTGAATCGGAAATGGGCGGCGAAGATGAATGCCTTGGTTGCCGAAAATTCCCAGGGGTTACTCGTGAAGTGGATTGCGGCGGATGGACAACAACGCCGTCGGGGAGGATGTCAAATCCTCATCTTCGGTGTACTATGAGTGTGGCCTCCGATTGCTGCTCACCCTTTCTCACACTCGTGCTCGAGCACTTGAGTGGAATTAGTGAACTTTGGTCCTAATTCCATCACCATGCTAAGTGTTTTCGTGTATTTGTGTGAGGTGTACATCAGAATTCCGGACCGAGCTTTTCGGTGCTACTACGGGGATGGCTCGTCAAGCCGGAATGCGAGTTGCGATGCAAGCTCCAAGGCGGTAAGTCGAAGGTATATTCGAATGTTCACTGGCCGTCGTAGAGCGAGGTGGAAGAAGTGGTTTCTTGAAAATCACCAGGAAGAGACAGCCTCTCGTTTATCGGAAACTCCAGAGGATCTCTTCCTAGGATTCAACTCGATAATCTTGATTGGATCGCCCCTACATTCAAGCCATCAAAGACTTGAAGATGGGGGGCTGCGATGTACGTGGTGAAGGACTTCGTCACGCACCGCATTAGTCCACTGAAGAAGCGAGTCCCTCCTATGTGGAGGTACTCGGGAAGAAAGACCGACCGGGATTACAAGGACAGTAAGTGGAAAGCTCACTTTTGACTTTGGCCTTGGCTAATCTTGATCTAGTCTGTTGATTGTGTCGTTTGTCCATCATATCTTCCATAGGCAAAAATTGACACTCGCGTCGGGCTTATCTCGTGAGAAGAGTCCTTCGGTTATGGCGGCTCCCCAAATTCTTGCGGTTTTTAACCGCTGAGAGGAAAAAAGTGAAGCGCCTAAAGGTAATCGAGAATCGACTTAGTCTTTAGGCACCTATTGTCGTAAAACAATTTCACGACAAAAAGATTTGTCGTAGAAAAACTTACGACTATAAATTTGTGGTAAGAACTTACGACCAATTAGTGTTCGTAGAAAAACTTACGACCACTTTCTTTTCCGATTTTCTCGAAGTAGGCATAGAAGACCACCAAGGCGACAAGGAGTTGATTTGATGGTCATTGGGCGGTAGCGCAAGTGGTGTCGGCAAAAGCCCTCCAACCAAAAAGCGTCGACTTGTAAAGGTCGGCGACAAAGGTGGCAGTTCGCTTCTCTTGCTCCTTTTGCTAAATTAGATTTGAGACATGGTGCGAGAGGAAAAAGCGAGGAAGTGCCTTAGCCTCAGCGCAAAGCCCCCAAGGTTAAGGTACCCTTCTATTAAGACAACAAGACTTTGTGATTTTGCTTCTCATGGCTTTATAAGCGGCTAGAAAAGGAGAAGCTGAAAGAGCTTCATGTCTTTGTAAAGAAGCTAGCCAGTGAGAACTGAGTCGAAGTAGCGATGCTCTTGAGGTGGTCAAGGCAGATCTCGCCATTCGAGAGTCTAGGGTCATGAAGTGGTGACTCGTTCACACCGATCCTCGACCATCGGTAGTCGAGAGAAGTTGAAGAAACCTTAGTTGGGAAGGTTGCTCTCAAGTTAGAGTTAGGTCGACCGTGGTATGTGAAAAACAAAGTGTAAGAACATCATTTACCCTTTGTTTTTCACGAGTTAACTACTTTCGTTTTGTGATCTTAGCCCAGCCTTGGGTCCCGAGGATGCTTCTATCAAGAAGCCATTGTCCTCCTCGAACGAAGGTGTGAGTGCGATAGTAGCAGCTCCGACCACTATTCCCATGGTGGAGGAAGTCGTCTTTACTAAAGTCGCTCGACCATTTGAGGTAGTCATAGGGATGGAGGTGGGGCAGAAACCACGAGGAGACAGAGAGTCGGGGTGGTGAAGGTTCCGACCACCATGTGTGGGAGGAGGATGTCGAGACGTTCCTTCGGTCCTCGGTGGTGCTTCCATCACCGAATCAAAGGAAGAAAAGTACTTTAACCACACTCTGATTTCTTTGGCCCACTGCTTCTATCGTGGATCTTCCATCGTCTACGAGTTCCTCACCCAACAACATTCCCAATTGCAAGGATGTCTTTGATAACGAGCGTCTCGAAGGGTTTGGTGGAAGCGTCGAGGAGATGGATGGGCTAAAAGATATGTCATGGATAGTCTCCATGTTTGCTTGGTCAGCATGAATGTAAGTATTCATCGATACTTACATGTATGGTTTTATCCACCATTTCTTATCGTCTGTCTCTCTGCAGAGTGTGGAACAAGTTGCTACGATTTGCAGTACAATCGGCAACTTGTCAAATTGCGACAGAAGCGATACTCTGCGAGCAAGTAGAAAGGGTGAGTGACCATAATGTCGTTTTATAATTAGACTACTTGTTCGGCCTTTCGGTGGGGTTGTCGTGAAAATCTTACGACTTAGTGTGATCGTAGAAAAACTTACGACCAGGTAATCGTAGAAAAACTTATGATCACGCATTAGTCGCAAGAAATACTTGTATTTGCTCAAATGCGTATATTCATGTCTACCCTTACCTTGGTTTAAGAGTGACGAAAGACCTTGGTGATTAGCAACGGAAAAAATCGAGGCGAAAAAGCTAAGGGATGAGGTCACCAACCTTCAAGAAAGCTTCGAGGCTAACTTTGCAACTCAAGAATTGCGGGAAAAATAAACGATGCGTGGAGTTACAACGCTTATAATCTTGATCTTCACCTTCCTAACTTCTCATTCTTTTCTGAGAAAAAGAAGTCCAATAGAGAGTGGGGACTCTTGGATCGAGGTTGAGAAAAGTCCTCGATCGTTAGTGAGATGCATGCATCATATGAACAAAGATCAAGAATTGAGAAGTTAGGTTCTCAATTAGGAGTAAGTAAAACTTTACTGCTATTAAATTGTTTTCCTTCTTAGAATCATTTTATCTAACAATCCTTACTCCTTTCGAGTAATTAGTTGAAATAAAACAACTCCACGAGGCTTGACTTGCACCGGGAGGATGAAGTCGATGAAGATCAATCTTCAAGACAACATTTCGCTTTTGGACAATGTACTCGATGGGCTTCGTCTTTGGAAAGGTCGCACCTCGCGATGATCTGATGCTTGCTCATCACGAGTGCCATTGGAGAGCAAGTCGGTACCTTGCAGAGTTGGTGTCTACTACGAAGACCAACGAATGACTCGATAAAAGCGGTCAAAAGAGCTGTAAGCTTTGTTTTAGCAAAGCTTAAAGCTCGTGACTAACCTTAACCCTCGTGGTTGAAGCGGACTTGGTATCGCACCGAATCTGACGAGCGGTTAATCAATGAGATGCGATCGGTCGGCGAGAAGGTCACGGAGGAGATGCAAATAGAATCTCCTTTGTCGGAGTAATACGTAAAGGATCTGCAAAGGCCCTTTTGGTGATGTATAAATATATGATCTTTTCCTCTTTTATAATTATCTCGTAGAGTAGTTAGTAAGTAACTAATGAATAGTGAAAGTAAGAATCGGACAGATATGCAATTCCTCCTTCCTCCTTCCTTTTCCTATAAATCATCTTGTAGAGTAGTTAATAACTCGTAAGATATAACTCAGAAAAAGAGACTAAGACTAAGAAATGAAGTCATGTTTATAACTTTATCCTAGCCCAACTATTTGCTAGTTTATTGGAGATAAACTAAGCAAATAGTAAAAAAAGTTCTAGCAGAGAGGTTTGTTAGACTTATAGTTCTAAGTCTGATTATCTTGCATTAGTCGAAAGAGGTGGAAATGGGTCGACTAGGAGTTCCTCTGGTAGGGTGTGCCGCGAAAGGAAAGGCTTCGACTGGCGATGTTACCATCTCAAGCAGTTAATCAAATCAATGCGACAACTTGAGTAATACAAACATCTAGAGTACCTTAAAAATTCATTCGACCTTTTCAATGTACCCAATAAGTTTGTCTGACCAGTATGAGCGGGGCGACACTGGGAGGTTCCTTCTGAGGTAGGACCACGTGCGAGAAAGGAGCTTGACTAGGTGTGTTTCTTCCTCGACGGTTAGAAAACCAATCAAGTTTGCCAAAAGTGATGGCGAATCTCAAAAGTGCGCTCTTCTTAAAGTATTTTTCAAAAGAATAAATAAACTAAGGTGACATGAATTTGTTTAAAAACTTTACGACCATGTTCCCTTAAAGACTTTGTATTGGTAGCAAAGTTAGGAACAAGGCGATATTAGGAAGCTCCTTCTAGCAGCGAACCACATGCAGAGGAGAGACTTGACTAGTTGTTGTGTCCTTTCTCCAACTGATGTAAAGAAAATGAGCGTATGAAGAATGGTCGAAAAAAATTATAAAGCAAAATTCAAGAAAGACAATAAAGATATAAAGAACACGATACTTTATTATAAGTGGAGGTTTATTACAGTAAAATTGTGGCTGGTCAATGTTCCAAGAGTTTGAGAACGCAGCGGCATCCTCCATTGCAAGTTATATCGATCTTGGGCGTAACCCGACCACGTTCTAGGACCTTCCACTTGGGAAAGTTTATTCGATTAGGCCGGGATTGGATAAGCCTCAATACGTCACCTCTGGCAAAGTGCTGTGAGGTTTGAACCTACGATCGTAATGTATCTTACCGGGGCTTGTTGGTGATTGAGCGGATTGAGCATGGTCCTCTTTTCTTGGCGAGTTGATGTCGTGCCTTGAAGTTGTTCTTGAGCCAGTCGTTAAAATTTTAGACTTCGTCTTGACACGTGTTTAGTTAGCGGGCTTGTGGCCTGCGCCAAAAGACCTAGAAGAAAGGTGTTTCTCCTATAGCTCGTTCTTCATCATCTGGTGCCCATAATACGAAGGTAATTCTTGTACCCAAGCCCCGAAGCGTTTGACAAGCTGATCGAAGACCGGTTTTAATTCCCTTCATTATCGGCCATTCGCTCTTTTGACCACCGTTGCTTTGGGGTGGGCATGAAGCGTAACCAATTAGGATCCCAACTCGTCACAAAATTCCTGAAATTTTGCGCTCGAAGTGTTTGCCATTATCTGTGATGATGATTCGATTTGGTACCCCAAATCGAGTTATCATCATCTCATCATGAACCTTTTATTGTGTCATTGTTATCGATTCTGAGCTCAGCTTCTATCCATTTTGTGAGCGTGTCGATAGCCACAAAAGAAATTTAAATCCACAGAGCTCACGGAGTAGCAGTCTTAGGATCTCGAGACCAGAGGTCAAAAGGCCAAGACAAAGGTTGTTTATGCTTGGCACAGGGTTGGTATATTTGCTTTATAAAGCGACATTGCACACATTTTTAGCTCCTAGCATCGTAGAGGATGTTGTGTAAAAGCCTTCGAGAGCTGCAGGCGTTAGCATGAAGCGTGAGTCCCACGAGATGCCTCAGTGTATGTCGTGAAGGGTTTAATGCTTGGCTGCGGAATATCGCATAGGCACCTGAGTTTTCTTTTATAAGGACACCTTCGACCAAACTATACATTTTGGCCTTCCCGGGATAATCGATGCGCCGAGATCGTAAGTAAGAGTATGGAACAAATGCGAAGATACTTGTAGATAAGTCATCCGGTGTCTTGGTACTCTAGAGAGTTGTTTGATAGGAGCGTGTAGTTCTTCAACTAGAGCGGCTTTTGAAGTTAGTCGAGAAAAAACCCCTTTTTGGTACTAGGATCGGAAAAAGCTAAACGAGCGAAGTTGATGCAAGAAAATTA